>OX328014.1:32784518-33384518 GCA_946811545.1 Netelia fuscicornis | reverse complement strand
GGGCTCGAAGACGGCGCGTGGAACGATCGGGGCTCAGGAGACGGCGCGTGGAGGCATCGGGGCTAAGGAGACGACGCATGGATCGAGCGGGGCTCAGGAGACGGCGCGAGGAGCGATCGGGGCTCGGAGACGGCGCGTGGAGGCATCGGGGCTTTGAAGACGACGCGTGGACCGAACGGTGCTCAGAAAACGGCGCGTGGACCGATCGGTGCTCGAAGACGATGCGTGGACCGATCGGGGCTCCGGAAACGGCTTGTGGAGCGGTTGGGGCTCAGGAGACGACGCGTGGGTCGATCGGGGCTCAGAAGACGACGCGTCGACCGATCTGGGCTCAGGAGACGGCGCGTGGATCGATCGAGGCTCGGAGACGCCGCGTGGAAAGATCGGGGCTCAGGAGACGGCGCTTGAACTTATCGGCGCTCGGAGACGGCGCGTGGACCGATCGGAGCTTAGGATACAGCGCATGGACCGATCGGGGCTCAGGAAGCGGCGCCTGGACCGATCGTGGCTCGGAGACGGCGCGTGGAGGCATCGGGGCTAAGAAGACGACACATGGACCGATCGGGGCTCAGGAAACGGCGTGTGGACCGACCGGAGTTCGGAGACGACGCGTGGACCGATCGGGGCTCAGGAGACGGCGCGAGGAGCGATCGGGCTCAGGAGAAGACGCGTCAATTGATCGTGGCTCAGTAGACCGCGCGTGGACCGATCGCGGCTCGGCGACTGCGCGTGGATGGATCGGGGCTCAGGAGACAGCGCGTGGACCGATCGGGGCTCAGGAAGCGGCGCCTGGACCGATCGTGGCTCGGAGACGACGCGTGGAGGCATCGGGGCTAAGAAGACGACGCATGGACCGATCGGGGCTCAGGAAACGGCGTGTGGACCGATCAGAGCTCGGAGACGACGCGTGGACCGATCGGGGCTTAGGAGACTACGCGTATACCTATCGGGGCTCAGGAGACAGCGCGTGGACCGATCGGGGCTCAGGAGGCGGCGCGTGGATCGATCGGGGCTCGGAGACGGCGCGTGTACGGTTCGGGGATTCGGGGACGACGCGTGGAACGATCCGGGCTCAGGAGACGGCGCGTGGACCGATCGGGGTTCGGAGACGGCGCGTGGAACGATCGGGGCTTAGGAGATGGCGCTTGGACCGATCGGGGCTTAGGAGACGGCGCGTTTACCGATCGCGGCTCGGAGACGGCCCGTGGGCAGATCGGGGCTTAGGAGACGGCGCGTGGGCCGAACGGGGCTCAGGAGACGGCGCGTGGACCGGTCGGGGCTTAGGAGACGACGCCTGGACAGATCGGGGCTTAGGAGGCGGCGTGTGGAACGATCGGTGCTCAGGAGACGGCTCGTGCACCAATCGGCGCTCGGAGACGGCGCGTGGAGCGATCGGGGCTCGGAGACGACGCGTGTACGGATCGGGGATTCGGCGATGACGTGTGGACCGATCCGGGCTCAGGAGACGGCGCGTGGACCGATCGGGGCTCGAAGACGGCGCGTGGAACGATCGGGGCTCAGGAGACGGCGCGTGGAGGCATCGGGGCTAAGGAGACGACACATGGACCGATCGGGGCTCAGGAAACGGCGTGTGGACCGACCGGAGTTCGGAGACGACGCGTGGACCGATCGGGGCTCAGGAGACGGCGCGAGGAGCGATCGGGCTCAGGAGAAGACGCGTCAATTGATCGTGGCTCAGGAGACGACGCGTCGACGGATCGGGGCTTAGGAGACGACGCGTCGACCGATCGGGGCTCAGGAGGCGGCGCGTTGACCGATTGGCAGTCACGAGACGGCGCGTAGACCGAGTGGGCCTCGGATACGGCGCGTGAACCGACCGGGGCTCAGGAGGCCGCGCGTGGACCGATCGCAGCTCGGCGACGGCGCGTGGACCGGTCGGGGCTCGGAGACGACGCGTGAACCGATCGGGGCTCAGGAGACGGCGCGTGGACTGATCGGTGCTCGGAGACGGCGCGTGGACGGACAGTGGCTTAGAATGCGTCACGCGGATCGATCGGGGCTCGGAGACGGCGTGTGGACGTATCGGGTGTTAAGAGACGATGCGTGGACCGATCGGGGCTCAGGTGATAGCGCGTGGACGGATCGGGGCTTCGGAGACGGTACGTGGACCGATCGAGGCTCGGAGACGGCGCGTGGACCGACCGGGGCTCAGGAGGCCGCGCGTGGACCGATCGGGGAGCGGCGACGGCGCGTGGACCGATCGGGGCTCAGGAGACGACGCGTGGGTCGATCGGGGCTCAGAAGACGACGCGTCGACCGATCGGGGCTCAGGTGACGGCGCGCGGACCGACCGGGGCTCAGGAGACGGCGCGTGAAATGATCGGCGCTCGGAGAGGGCGCGTGGACCGATTGGGACTTAAGAGACGACGGGTGAACCGATCGGGGCTTAGGAGACGGCACGTGAATCGATCGGGGATCAGGAGAAGGGGTGTGGACCGATCGGGGCTCAGGAGACGGCGCGTGAAATGATCGGCGCTAGGAGAGGGCGCGTGGACCGATCGGGGCTCGGCGATGGCGCGTGGACCGATCAGGGCTCGGAGACGACGCGTGTACGGATCGAGGTTTGGAGACGGCGCGTGAACCGATCGGAGCTCGGACACGGCCCGTGGACGGATCAGGGCTTAGGAGACGGCGCGTGGACTAATTGGGGCTCAGGAGACGACGCGTGGACCGATCGGGGCTCGGAAACGACGCGTTAACCGAGCAGGGCTTAGGAGACGGCGCGTGCACCGGTCGGGGCTTAGGAGACGACGCGTCGACAGTTCGGGGCTCAGGAGAAGGGGTGTGGACAGATCGGGGCTTAGGAGACGGCGCGTGGGCCGATCAGAGGTCGGTGACGGCGCGTGGAACGATCGGGGCTCAGGCGACGGCGCGTGGACCGATCGGGGCTTAGGAGACGGCGCGTCGACCGACCGGAGATCGGGAGATGACGCGTGGACCGATCGGGGCTCTGGAAGCGTCGCACGGACCGATCGTGGCTCGGAGACGACGCGTGTACGGATCGGGGATTCGGGGACGACGCGTGGAACGATCTGGGCTCAGGAGACGGCGCGTGGACCGATCGGGGCTCGGAGACGGCGCGTGGACCGATCGGGGCTTAGGAGAAGGCGCGTGGACCGATCAGGGCTTAGGAGATGGCACGTGAATCGATCGGCGCTCGGAGAGGGCGCGTGGATCGATCGGGGCTCGGCGATGGCGCGTGGACCGATCGGGGCTCGGCGATGGCGCGTGGACCGATAAGGGCTCGGAGACGACGCGTGTACGGATCGAGGTTTGGAGACGGCGCGTGAACCGATCGGAGCTCGGACACGGCCCGTGGACGGATCAGGGCTTAGGAGACGGCGCGTGGACTAATTGGGGCTCAGGAGACGACGCGTGGACCGATCGGGGCTCAGAAACGACGCGTTAACCGAGCAGGGCTTAGGAGACGACGCGTGAACCGATCGGGGCGTAGGAGACAGCGTGTGGACAATTTGGGCTCAGCAGACGGCGCGTGCACCGGTCGGGGCTTAGGAGACGACGCGTCGAGAGATCGGGGCTCAGGAGAAGGGGTTTGGACAGATCGGGGCTCAGGAGACGGCGCGGGGACCGATCGAGGCTCGGCGATGGCGCGTGGACCGATCGGAGCTCGGACTCGGCCCGTGGACGGATCGGGGATTAGGAGACGGCGCATGGACTAATTGGGGCTCAGGAGACAACGCGTGGACCGATCGGGGCTCGGAAACGACGCGTTAACCGAGCGGGGCTTAGGAGACTACGCGTGGACCGATCGGGGCTTAGAAGACGACGCGTCGACCGATCGGGGCTCAGGTAACGGCGCGCGGACCGACCGGGGCTCAGGAGACGGCGCGTGGGCCGAACGGGGCTCAGGAGACGGCGCGTGGACCGGTCGGGGCTTAGGAGACGACGCCTGGACAGATCGGGGCTTAGGAGGCGGCGTGTGGAACGATCGGTGCTCAGGAGACGGCGCGTGCACCGATCGGGGCTCAGGAGACGCCGCGTGGACCGATCGGGGCTCGGAGACGGTGCGTGGAACGATCGGGGCTCAGGAGACGGCGCGTGAAATGATCAGCGCTCTGAGACGGCGCGTGGACCGATTGTGGCTTACGAGACGGCGCGTGGATCGATCGGGGCTCGGAGACGGCGCGTGGGCCGTTCAGGGCTCAGGAGGCCGCGCGTGGACCGATCGTGGCTCGGGAGACGGCGCGTGAACCGATCGGCGCTCGGAGGCGGCGCCTCGACCGATCGGGGCTTATGAGACTGTGCGTAGATCGATCGGAGATCAGGAGACGACGCGTGCACCGATCGGCGCTCTCGAAGCGGCGCGTGGACCGATCGGGGCGTAGGAGACGACGCGTGTACCTATCGGGGCTCAGGAGACAGCGAGTGGACCGATTGGGGCTCAGGAGACGGCGCGTGGACCGATCAGGGCTCGGAGACGGCGCGTGGACCGATCGGGGCTTGGTGACGGCGCGTTTACCGATCGCGGCTCGGAGACGGCCCGTGGGCAGATCGGGGCTTAGGAGACGGCGCGTGGGCCGAACGGGGCTCAGGAGACGGCGCGTGGACCGGTCGGGGCTTAGGAGACGACGCCTGGACAGATCGGGGCTTAGGAGGCGGCGTGTGGAACGATCGGTGCTCAGGAGACGGCTCGTGCACCAATCGGCGCTCGGAGACGGCGCGTGGAGCGATCGGGGCTCGGAGACGGCACGTGGAACGATCGGGGCTCAGGAGACGGTGCGTGGAGGCATGGGGGCTTAGAAGACGACGCATGGACCGAGCGGGGCTCAGGAGACGGCGCGAGGAGCGATCGGTGCTCAGGAGAAGTCGCGTCAATTGATCGGGGCTCAGGAGACGACGCGGCGACTGATCGGCGCTTAGGAGACGACGTGTGGACCGATCGGGGTTTAGGAGAGGACGCGTCGACCGATCGGGGCACAGGAGACGGCGCGTGGACCGATCGGGGTTTAGTAGACGACGCGTGGACCGATCGGGGCTCGGAGACGGCGCGTGGACCGATCGGGGCTTAGGAGACGACGAGTGGACCGATCGGGGCTTAGGAGACGATACGTGGACCGATCGGGGCTCAGGAGGCGGCGCGTGAACCGATCGGGGCTTAGGAGACTACGCGTGTACCTATCGGGGCTCAGGAGACTGCGCGCGGATCGATCGTGGCTCAGGTGACGGCGCGCGGACCGACCGGGGCTCAGGAGACTCGTGTGGATCGATCGGGGCTCCGGAGGCGCCGCGTGGACCGATGGGGATCAGGAGACGGTGCGTGAACCAACCGGAGCTCAGGAGACTGCTCGTGGACCGATCGCGGCTCAGGAGACGGCGCGCAGATCTACCTGGGCTCAGGAGCCTCGCGTGGGCCGATCATGGCTCGGCGACGGCGCGTGGACGGATCGGGGCTCGGAGACGACGCGTGGACCGATGGGGACTCGGATACGGCGCGTGAACCAACCGGGGCTCAGGAGGTCGCGCGTGGACCGATCGCGGCTCGGTGACGGCGCGTGGACCGATCGGGGCTCAGGAGACGGCGCGTGGACCGGTCGGGGCTTAGGAGACTCACGTTGATCGATTGGGGCTCCGGAGGCGGCGCGTGGACCGATCGGGGCTTAGGAGACTACGCGTGTACCTATCGGGGCTCAGGAGACTGTGCGTGGATCGATCGGGGCTCGGATACGGCGCGTGAACCGACCGGGGCTCAGGAGACGGCACGTGGTCCGATCGGGCTCGGAGCCGGCGCGTGAACCAATCGGGGCTCAGGAGGCCGCGCGTGGACCGATCGAGGCTCGGCGACGGCGCGTGGACCGGTCGGGGCTCGGAGACGACGCGTGTACGGATCAGGGCTTGGTGACGGCGCGTTTACCGATAGCAGCTCGGAGACGGCCCGTGGGCGGATCGCAGCTTAGGAGACGGCGCGTGGACCGATCGGGGCTCAGGAAGCGGCGCCTGAACCGATCGGGGCTCAGGAAGCGGCGCCTAGACCGATCGTGGCTTGGAGACGGCGCGTGGAGGCATCGGGGCTAAGAAGACGACGCATGGTCCGAGCGGGGCTCAGGAGACGGCGCGAGGAGCGATCGGGGCTCAGGAGAAGACGCGTCAATTGATCGGGGCTCAGAAATCGGCGCGTCGAGCGATCGGGGCTCAGGAGACGACGCGTGGATCGATCGCGGCTCAGGAAACGACGCGTCGACCGATCGCGGCTCAGGAGACGGCGCGCAGATCTACCTGGGCTCAGGAGCCTCGCGTGGGCCGATCATGGCTCGGCGACGGCGCGTGGACGGCTCGGGGCTCGGAGACGACGCGTGGACCGATGGGGACTCGGATACGGCGCGTGAACCAACCGGGGCTCAGGAGGTCGCGCGTGGACCGATCGCGGCTCGGTGACGGCGCGTGGACCGATCGGGGTTCAGGAGGCCGCGGGTGGACCGATCGCGGCTCGGCGACGGCGCGTGGACCAATCGGTGCTCGGAGACGACGCGTGGACCGATTGGGGCTCGGAGACAGCGCGTGGACCGACTGGGGCTCAGGCGGTTGGGCGTGGACCGATCGGGGCTTGGAGACGGTGCGTTAACCGACCGGGGCTTAGGAGACGATGCGTGGACCGATCGGGGCTCGGAGACGGCGCGTGGACCGACCGGGGCTCAGGAGGATACGCCTGGACCGGTCGGGGCTCGGCGACGGCGCGTGGACCGATCGAGGCTCAGGAGGCCGCGCGTGGACCGATCATGGCTCGGCGACGGCGCGTGGACCAATCGGTGCTTGGAGACGACGCGTGGACCGATCGGGGCTCGGAGACAGCGCGTGGACCGACTGGGGCTCAGGCGGTTGCGCGTAGACCGATCGAGGCTCGGAGACGCCGCTTGGACCGATCGGGGCTTAGGAGACGGCGCGTGGACCGATTGGGGCTTAGGAGACGGCGCGTGGACCGATCGTGGCTCAGGAAGCGGCGCCTGGACCGATCGGGGCTCGGAAACGACGCGTTAACCGAGCGGGGCTTAGGAGATGATACGTGGACCGATCGGGGCTCGGAGACAGCGCGTGTACCGACTGGGGCTTAGGAGGTTGCGCGCGGACCGATCGGCGCTCGGAGATGGCGCGTGGATCGATCGGGGCTTAGGAGACGGCGCGTGGACCGATTGGGGCTTAGGAGACGGCGCGAGGACCGATCGGGGATCAGGAAGCGACGCATAGACCGATCGTGGCTCGGAGACGGCGCGCGGACCGACCGGGGCTCAGGAGGATACGCCTGGACCGATCGGGGCTCGGCGACGGCGCGTGGACCGATCAAGGCTCGGAGACGACGCGTGTACGGATCGGGGATTCGGGGACGACGCGTGGAACGATCCGGGCTCAGGAGACGGCGCGTGGACCGATCGAGGCTCGGAGACGGCGCGTGGAACGATCTGGGCTCAGGTGACGGCGCGTGAACCGATCGGCGCTCGGAGACGGCGCGTGGACCGATCGGGGCTTAGGAGACGATGCGTGAACCGATCGGGGCTCGGAGACGGCGCGTGGACCGACCGGGGCTCGGAGACGGCGCGTGGTGGCATCGGGGCTAAGAAGACGACGCATGGACCGAGCGGGGCTCAGGAGACGGCGCGTGGACCGATCGGGACTCGGAGACGGCGCGTGGACCGATCGGGGCCTAGGAGACGACGCGTGGACTGATCGGGGCGTAGGAAACGACGCGTGTACCTATCGGGGCTCAGGAGACGGCGAGTGGACCTATTGGGGCTCAGGAGACGGCGCAGGGACCGATCGGGGCTCGGAGACGGCGCGTGGAACGATCGGGGCTCAGGAGACGGCGCGTTAACCGATTGGGGCTTAGGAGACGATGAGTGGACCGATCGGGGCTCGGCGACGGCGCGTGGGCCGATCGCGGCTCGGAGACGGCGCGTCGACCGATCGGGGTTCGGAGACGGTACGTGGACCGATCGAGGCTCGGAGACGGCGCGTGCATCGACCGGTGCTGAGGAGGCTGCGTGTGGACCGATCGGGACTCGGCGACGACGCGTGGACTGATCGAGCCTCGGAGACGACGCGTGTATGGGTCGGGTATTAGGGGACGACGCTTGGAACGATTGGGGCTCAGGAGACGGCGCGTGCACCGACCGGCGCTCGGAGACGGCGCGTGCACCGACCGGCGCTCGGAGACAGCGCGTGGAGCGATCGGGGCTCAGGAGACGACGCGTGGTTCGATCGGGGCTCAGGAGACGACGCGTCGACCGATCGGGGCTCAGGAGGCGGCGCGTGGACCGATTGGGAGTCACGAGACGGCGCGTGGACCGAGTGGGGCTCGGATACGGCGCGTGAACCGACCGGGGCTCAGGAGGCCGCGCGTGGACCGATCGCAGCACGGCGACGGCGCGTGGACCGATCGGGGCTCGGAGACGACGCGTGAACCGATCGGGGCTCAGGAGACGGCGCGTGGACTGATCGGTGCTCGGAGACGGCGCGTGGACGGACCGTGGCTTAGAATGCGTCACGCGGATCGATCGGGGCTCGTAGACGGCGCGTGGACCGATCGGGGCTTCGGAGACGGTACGTGGACCGATCGAGGCTCAGGAGTTGGCGCGTGGACCGATCGGGGCTTCGGAGACGGTACGTGGACCGATCGAGGCTCGGAGACGGCGCGTTGACCGATCGGGGCTCAGGAGACGGCGCGTGGACTGATCGGTGCTCGGAGACGGCGTGTGGACGGACCGTGGCTTAGAATGCGTCACGCGGATCGATCGGGGCTCGGAGACGGCGCGTGGACCGACCGGGGCTAAGGATGCAGCGCGTGGACCTATCGAGGCTTAGGAGCCGACGCGTGGACCGATCGGGGCTGAGGAGACGGCGCGTGGACCGAACGGGGCTCGGAGACGGCGCGTGGACCGATCGAGGCTTAGGAGACGACGCGTGGACCGATTGGGGCTCAGGAGGCCGCGCGTGGACCGATCGGGGTTTGGATACGACGCGTGGACCGATCGGGGCTCGGAGACGACGCGTGGACCGATGGGGGCACGGATACGGCGCGTGAAGCAACCGGGGCTCAGGAGGCCGCGCGTGGACCGATCATGGCTCGGCGACGGCGCGTGGACCGATCGGGGTTCGGATACGACGCGTGGACCGATCGGGGCTCGGAAACAGCGCGTGGACCAACCGGGGCTCAGACGGTTGCGCGTGGACCAATTGGGGTTCGGCGACGGCGCGTGGAGCGATCGGGGCTCCGAGTCGGCGCGTTAACCGATCGGGGCTTAGGAGACGATGCGTGGACCGATCGGGGCTCGGAGACGGCGCGTGGACCGACCGGGGCTCAGGAGGATACGCCTGGACCGATCGGGGCTCGGCGACGGCGCGTGGACCGATCGAGGCTCGGAGACGACGCGTGTACGGATCGAGGATTCGGAGACGGCGCGTGGAACGATCGGGGCTCACGAGACGGCACGTGAACCGATCGGGGCTCCGAGACGGCGCGTGGACCGATCGGGGCTTAGGAGACGGCGCGTGGACCGATCGGAACTCAGGAGATGACGCGTGGACCGATCGGGGCTCTGGAAGCGGCGCACGGACCGATCGTGGCTCGGAGACGGCGCGTGGACCGATCGGGGCTCAGGAGACGGCGCGTGGACGTATCGGGGCTTAGGAGACGATGCGTGAACCGATCGGGGCTCAGGAGACGGCGCGTGGACCGATCGGGGCTCGGAGACGGCGCGTGTACGGATCGAGGCTTGGAGACGGCGCGTGGACCGATCGGAGCTCCGAAACGGCCCGTGGGCAGATCGGGGCTTAGGAGACGGCGCGTGGTGGCATCGGGGCTAAGAAGACGACGCATGGACCGAGCGGGGCTGAGGAGACGGCGCGAGGAGCGATCGGGGCTCAGGAGGCGCCGCGTGGACCGATGGGGATCAGGACACGGTGCGTGGACCGATCGGGACTCGGCGACGACGCGTGGACTGATCGAGCCTCGGAGACGACGCGTGTATGGGTCGGGTATTAGGGGACGACGCTTGGAACGATTGGGGCTCAGGAGACGGCGCGTGCACCGACCGGCGCTCGGAGACGGCGCGTGCACCGACCGGCGCTCGGAGACAGCGCGTGGAGCGATCGGGGCTCAGGAGACGACGCGTGGTTCGATCGGGGCTCAGGAGACGACGCGTCGACCGATCGGGGCTCAGGAGGCGGCGCGTGGACCGATTGGGAGTCACGAGACGGCGCGTGGACCGAGTGGGGCTCGGATACGGCGCGTGAACCGACCGGGGCTCAGGAGGCCGCGCGTGGACCGATCGCAGCACGGCGACGGCGCGTGGACCGATCGGGGCTCGGAGACGACGCGTGAACCGATCGGGGCTCAGGAGACGGCGCGTGGACTGATCGGTGCTCGGAGACGGCGCGTGGACGGACCGTGGCTTAGAATGCGTCACGCGGATCGATCGGGGCTCGTAGACGGCGCGTGGACCGATCGGGGCTTCGGAGACGGTACGTGGACCGATCGAGGCTCAGGAGTTGGCGCGTGGACCGATCGGGGCTTCGGAGACGGTACGTGGACCGATCGAGGCTCGGAGACGGCGCGTTGACCGATCGGGGCTCAGGAGACGGCGCGTGGACTGATCGGTGCTCGGAGACGGCGTGTGGACGGACCGTGGCTTAGAATGCGTCACGCGGATCGATCGGGGCTCGGAGACGGCGCGTGGACCGACCGGGGCTAAGGATGCAGCGCGTGGACCTATCGAGGCTTAGGAGCCGACGCGTGGACCGATCGGGGCTGAGGAGACGGCGCGTGGACCGAACGGGGCTCGGAGACGGCGCGTGGACCGATCGAGGCTTAGGAGACGACGCGTGGACCGATTGGGGCTCAGGAGGCCGCGCGTGGACCGATCGGGGTTTGGATACGACGCGTGGACCGATCGGGGCTCGGAGACGACGCGTGGACCGATGGGGGCACGGATACGGCGCGTGAAGCAACCGGGGCTCAGGAGGCCGCGCGTGGACCGATCATGGCTCGGCGACGGCGCGTGGACCGATCGGGGTTCGGATACGACGCGTGGACCGATCGGGGCTCGGAAACAGCGCGTGGACCAACCGGGGCTCAGACGGTTGCGCGTGGACCAATTGGGGTTCGGCGACGGCGCGTGGAGCGATCGGGGCTCCGAGTCGGCGCGTTAACCGATCGGGGCTTAGGAGACGATGCGTGGACCGATCGGGGCTCGGAGACGGCGCGTGGACCGACCGGGGCTCAGGAGGATACGCCTGGACCGATCGGGGCTCGGCGACGGCGCGTGGACCGATCGAGGCTCGGAGACGACGCGTGTACGGATCGAGGATTCGGAGACGGCGCGTGGAACGATCGGGGCTCACGAGACGGCACGTGAACCGATCGGGGCTCCGAGACGGCGCGTGGACCGATCGGGGCTTAGGAGACGGCGCGTGGACCGATCGGAACTCAGGAGATGACGCGTGGACCGATCGGGGCTCTGGAAGCGGCGCACGGACCGATCGTGGCTCGGAGACGGCGCGTGGACCGATCGGGGCTCAGGAGACGGCGCGTGGACCAATTGGGGTTCGGCGACGGCGAGTGGACCGACCGGGGATTAGGAGACGACGCGTCGACCGATCGGGGCTTAGGAGACGACCCGTCGACCGATCGGGGCTTAGGAGACGACGCGTGGACCAATCGGGGCTTAGGAGGCGGCGCGTGGACCCATCGGGGCTCGGAGACGGCGCGTTAACCGATCGGGGCTCACGAGACGGCACGTGAACCGATCGGGGCTCCGAGACGGCGCGTGGACCGATCGGGGCTTAGGAGACGGCGCGTGGACCGATCGGAACTCAGGAGATGACGCGTGGACCGATCGGGGCTCTGGAAGCGGCGCACGGACCGATCGTGGCTCGGAGACGGCGCGTGGACCGATCGGGGCTCAGGAGACGGCGCGTGGACCAATTGGGGTTCGGCGACGGCGCGTGGACCGACCGGGGATTAGGAGACGACGCGTCGACCGATCGGGGCTTAGGAGACGACCCGTCGACCGATCGGGGCTTAGGAGACGACGCGTGGACCAATCGGGGCTTAGGAGGCGGCGCGTGGACCCATCGGGGCTCGGAGACGGCGCGTTAACCGATCGGGGCTTAGGAGACGACGCGTGGACCGATCGGGGCTCAGGAGACGGCGCGTGGACGTATCGGGGCTTAGGAGACGATGCGTGAACCGATCGGGGCTCAGGAGACGGCGCGTGGACCGATCGGGGCTCGGAGACGGCGCGTGTACGGATCGAGGCTTGGAGACAGCGCGTGGACCGATCGGAGCTCCGAAACGGCCCGTGGGCAGATCGGGGCTTAGGAGACGGCGCGTGGTGGCATCGGGGCTAAGAAGACGACGCATGGACCGAGCGGGGCTGAGGAGACGGCGCGAGGAGCGATCGGGGCTCGGAGACGGCGCGTGGACCGATCGGGGCCTAGGAGACGACGCGTGGACTGATCGGGGCGTAGGAAACGACGCGTGTACCTATCGGGGCTCAGGAGACAGCGAGTGGACCCATTGGGGCTCAGGAGACGGCGCAGGGACCGATCGGGGCTCGGAGACGGCGCGTGGAACGATCGGGGCTCAGGAGACGGCGCGTGGACCGATCGGGGCTTCGGAGACGGTACGTGGACCGATCGAGGCTCAGGAGTTGGCGCGTGGACCGATCGGGGCTTCGGAGACGGTACGTGGACCGATCGAGGCTCGGAGACGGCGCGTTGACCGATCGGGGCTCAGGAGACGGCGCGTGGACTGATCGGTGCTCGGAGACGGCGTGTGGACGGACCGTGGCTTAGAATGCGTCACGCGGATCGATCGGGGCTCGGAGACGGCGCGTGGACCGACCGGGGCTAAGGAGGCAGCGCGTGGACCTATCGAGGCTTAGGAGCCGACGCGTGGACCGATCGGGGCTGAGGAGACGGCGCGTGGACCGAACGGGGCTCGGAGACGGCGCGTGGACCGATCGGGGCTCAGGAGGCGGCGCGTGAACCGATCGGCGCTCGGAGACGGCGCGTGGACCGATCGGGGCTTAGGAGACGGCGCGTGGACCGATCGAGGCTTAGGAGACGACGCGTGGACCGATTGGGGCTCAGGAGGCCGCGCGTGGACCGATCGGGGTTTGGATACGACGCGTGGACCGATCGGGGCTCGGAGACGACGCGTGGACCGATGGGGGCACGGATACGGCGCGTGAAGCAACCGGGGCTCAGGAGGCCGCGCGTGGACCGATCATGGCTCGGCGACGGCGCGTGGACCGATCGGGGTTCGGATACGACGCGTGGACCGATCGGGGCTCGGAAACAGCGCGTGGACCAACCGGGGCTCAGACGGTTGCGCGTGGACCAATTGGGGTTCGGCGACGGCGCGTGGAGCGATCGGGGCTCCGAGTCGGCGCGTTAACCGATCGGGGCTTAGGAGACGATGCGTGGACCGATTGGGGCTCGGAGACGGCGCGTGGACCGACCGGGGCTCAGGAGGATACGCCTGGACCGATCGGGGCTCGGCGACGGCGCGTGGACCGATCGAGGCTCGGAGACGACGCGTGTACGGATCGAGGATTCGGAGACGGCGCGTGGAACGATCGGGGCTCACGAGGCGGCACGTGAACCGATCGGGGCTCCGAGACGGCGCGTGGACCGATCGGGGCTTAGGAGACGGCGCGTGGACCGATCGGAACTCAGGAGATGACGCGTGGACCGATCGGGGCTCTGGAAGCGGCGCACGGACCGATCGTGGCTCGGAGACGGCGCGTGGACCGAGCGGGGCTCAGGAGACGGCGCGTGGACCAATTGGGGTTCGGCGACGGCGCGTGGACCGACCGGGGATTAGGAGACGACGCGTCGACCGATCGGGGCTTAGGAGACGACCCGTCGACCGATCGGGGCTTAGGAGACGACGCGTGGACCAATCGGGGCTTAGGAGGCGGCGCGTGGACCCATCGGGGCTCGGAGACGGCGCGTTAACCGATCGGGGCTTAGGAGACGACGCGTGGACCGATCGGGGCTCAGGAGACGGCGCGTGGACGTATCGGGGCTTAGGAGACGATGCGTGAACCGATCGGGGCTCAGGAGACGGCGCGTGGACCGATCGGGGCTCGGAGACGGCGCGTGTACGGATCGAGGCTTGGAGACAGCGCGTGGACCGATCGGGGCTCAGGAGACGGCGCGTGGACGTATCGGGGCTTAGGAGACGATGCGTGAACCGATCGGGGCTCAGGAGACGGCGCGTGGACCGATCGGGGCTCGGAGACGGCGCGTGTACGGATCGAGGCTTGGAGACAGCGCGTGGACCGATCGGAGCTCCGAAACGGCCCGTGGGCAGATCGGGGCTTAGGAGACGGCGCGTGGTGGCATCGGGGCTAAGAAGACGACGCATGGACCGAGCGGGGCTGAGGAGACGGCGCGAGGAGCGATCGGGGCTCAGGAGGCGCCGCGTGGACCGATGGGGATCAGGACACGGTGCGTGGACCGATCGGGGCTCGGAGACGGCGCGTGGACCGATCGGGGCCTAGGAGACGACGCGTGGACTGATCGGGGCGTAGGAAACGACGCGTGTACCTATCGGGGCTCAGGAGACAGCGAGTGGACCTATTGGGGCTCAGGAGACGGCGCAGGGACCGATCGGGGCTCGGAGACGGCGCGTGGAACGATCGGGGCTCAGGAGACGGCGCGTGGACCGATCGGGGCTTCGGAGACGGTACGTGGACCGATCGAGGCTGAGGAGTTGGCGCGTGGACCGATCGGGGCTTCGGAGACGGTACGTGGACCGATCGAGGCTCGGAGACGGCGCGTTGACCGATCGGGGCTCAGGAGACGGCGCGTGGACTGATCGGTGCTCGGAGACGGCGTGTGGACGGACCGTGGCTTAGAATGCGTCACGCGGATCGATCGGGGCTCGGAGACGGCGCGTGGACCGACCGGGGCTAAGGAGGCAGCGCGTGGACCTATCGAGGCTTAGGAGCCGACGCGTGGACCGATCGGGGCTGAGGAGACGGCGCGTGGACCGAACGGGGCTCGGAGACGGCGCGTGGACCGATCGGGGCTCAGGAGGCGGCGCGTGAACCGATCGGCGCTCGGAGACGGCGCGTGGACCGAACGGGGCTCGGAGACGGCGCGTGGACCGATCGAGGCTTAGGAGACGACGCGTGGACCGATTGGGGCTCAGGAGGCCGCGCGTGGACCGATCGGGGTTTGGATACGACGCGTGGACCGATCGGGGCTCGGAGACGACGCGTGGACCGATGGGGGCACGGATACGGCGCGTGAAGCAACCGGGGCTCAGGAGGCCGCGCGTGGACCGATCATGGCTCGGCGACGGCGCGTGGACCGATCGGGGTTCGGATACGACGCGTGGACCGATCGGGGCTCGGAAACAGCGCGTGGACCAACCGGGGCTCAGACGGTTGCGCGTGGACCAATTGGGGTTCGGCGACGGCGCGTGGAGCGATCGGGGCTCCGAGTCGGCGCGTTAACCGATCGGGGCTTAGGAGACGATGCGTGGACCGATCGGGGCTCGGAGACGGCGCGTGGACCGACCGGGGCTCAGGAGGATACGCCTGGACCGATCGGGGCTCGGCGACGGCG
Source organism: Netelia fuscicornis (assembly GCA_946811545.1). Taxonomy (NCBI): domain Eukaryota; kingdom Metazoa; phylum Arthropoda; class Insecta; order Hymenoptera; family Ichneumonidae; genus Netelia; species Netelia fuscicornis. The sequence goes on along the minus strand of OX328014.1, from coordinate 33,368,906 downwards.
CGTGGACCGATCGAGGCTCGGAGACGACGCGTGTACGGATCGAGGATTCGGAGACGGCGCGTGGAACGATCGGGGCTCACGAGACGGCACGTGAACCGATCGGGGCTCCGAGACGGCGCGTGGACCGATCGGGGCTTAGGAGACGGCGCGTGGACCGATCGGAACTCAGGAGATGACGCGTGGACCGATCGGGGCTCTGGAAGCGGCGCACGGACCGATCGTGGCTCGGAGACGGCGCGTGGACCGATCGGGGCTCAGGAGACGGCGCGTGGACGTATCGGGGCTTAGGAGACGATGCGTGAACCGATCGGGGCTCAGGAGACGGCGCGTGGACCTATCGGGGCTCGGAGACGGCGCGTGTACGGATCGAGGCTTGGAGACGGCGCGTGGACCGATCGGAGCTCCGAAACGGCCCGTGGGCAGATCGGGGCTTAGGAGACGGCGCGTGGTGGCATCGGGGCTAAGAAGACGACGCATGGACCGAGCGGGGCTGAGGAGACGGCGCGAGGAGCGATCGGGGCTCAGGAGGCGCCGCGTGGACCGATGGGGATCAGGACACGGTGCGTGGACCGATCGGGACTCGGCGACGACGCGTGGACTGATCGAGCCTCGGAGACGACGCGTGTATGGGTCGGGTATTAGGGGACGACGCTTGGAACGATTGGGGCTCAGGAGACGGCGCGTGCACCGACCGGCGCTCGGAGACGGCGCGTGCACCGACCGGCGCTCGGAGACAGCGCGTGGAGCGATCGGGGCTCAGGAGACGACGCGTGGTTCGATCGGGGCTCAGGAGACGACGCGTCGACCGATCGGGGCTCAGGAGGCGGCGCGTGGACCGATTGGGAGTCACGAGACGGCGCGTGGACCGAGTGGGGCTCGGATACGGCGCGTGAACCGACCGGGGCTCAGGAGGCCGCGCGTGGATCGATCACAGCTCGGCGACGGCGCGTGGACCGATCGGGGCTCGGAGACGACGCGTGAACCGATCGGGGCTCAGGAGACGGCGCGTGGACTGATCGGTGCTCGGAGACGGCGCGTGGACGGACCGTGGCTTAGAATGCGTCACGCGGATCGATCGGGGCTCGGAGACGGCGCGTGGACCAATCGGGGCTTCGGAGACGGTACGTGGACCGATCGAGGCTCAGGAGTTGGCGCGTGGACCGATCGGGGCTTCGGAGACGGTACGTGGACCGATCGAGGCTCGGAGACGGCGCGTTGACCGATCGGGGCTCAGGAGACGGCGCGTGGACTGATCGGTGCTCGGAGACGGCGTGTGGACGGACCGTGGCTTAGAATGCGTCACGCGGATCGATCGGGGCTCGGAGACGGCGCGTGGACCGACCGGGGCTAAGGATGCAGCGCGTGGACCTATCGAGGCTTAGGAGCCGACGCGTGGACCGATCGGGGCTGAGGAGACGGCGCGTGGACCGAACGGGGCTCGGAGACGGCGCGTGGACCGATCGAGGCTTAGGAGACGACGCGTGGACCGATTGGGGCTCAGGAGGCCGCGCGTGGACCGATCGGGGTTTGGATACGACGCGTGGACCGATCGGGGCTCGGAGACGACGCGTGGACCGATGGGGGCACGGATACGGCGCGTGAAGCAACCGGGGCTCAGGAGGCCGCGCGTGGACCGATCATGGCTCGGCGACGGCGCGTGGACCGATCGGGGTTCGGATACGACGCGTGGACCGATCGGGGCTCGGAAACAGCGCGTGGACCAACCGGGGCTCAGACGGTTGCGCGTGGACCAATTGGGGTTCGGCGACGGCGCGTGGAGCGATCGGGGCTCCGAGTCGGCGCGTTAACCGATCGGGGCTTAGGAGACGATGCGTGGACCGATCGGGGCTCGGAGACGGCGCGTGGACCGACCGGGGCTCAGGAGGATACGCCTGGACCGATCGGGGCTCGGCGACGGCGCGTGGACCGATCGAGGCTCGGAGACGACGCGTGTACGGATCGAGGATTCGGAGACGGCGCGTGGAACGATCGGGGCTCACGAGACGGCACGTGAACCGATCGGGGCTCCGAGACGGCGCGTGGACCGATCGGGGCTTAGGAGACGGCGCGTGGACCGATCGGAACTCAGGAGATGACGCGTGGACCGATCGGGGCTCTGGAAGCGGCGCACGGACCGATCGTGGCTCGGAGACGGCGCGTGGACCGATCGGGGCTCAGGAGACGGCGCGTGGACCAATTGGGGTTCGGCGACGGCGAGTGGACCGACCGGGGATTAGGAGACGACGCGTCGACCGATCGGGGCTTAGGAGACGACCCGTCGACCGATCGGGGCTTAGGAGACGACGCGTGGACCAATCGGGGCTTAGGAGGCGGCGCGTGGACCCATCGGGGCTCGGAGACGGCGCGTTAACCGATCGGGGCTCACGAGACGGCACGTGAACCGATCGGGGCTCCGAGACGGCGCGTGGACCGATCGGGGCTTAGGAGACGGCGCGTGGACCGATCGGAACTCAGGAGATGACGCGTGGACCGATCGGGGCTCTGGAAGCGGCGCACGGACCGATCGTGGCTCGGAGACGGCGCGTGGACCGATCGGGGCTCAGGAGACGGCGCGTGGACCAATTGGGGTTCGGCGACGGCGCGTGGACCGACCGGGGATTAGGAGACGACGCGTCGACCGATCGGGGCTTAGGAGACGACCCGTCGACCGATCGGGGCTTAGGAGACGACGCGTGGACCAATCGGGGCTTAGGAGGCGGCGCGTGGACCCATCGGGGCTCGGAGACGGCGCGTTAACCGATCGGGGCTTAGGAGACGACGCGTGGACCGATCGGGGCTCAGGAGACGGCGCGTGGACGTATCGGGGCTTAGGAGACGATGCGTGAACCGATCGGGGCTCAGGAGACGGCGCGTGGACCGATCGGGGCTCGGAGACGGCGCGTGTACGGATCGAGGCTTGGAGACAGCGCGTGGACCGATCGGAGCTCCGAAACGGCCCGTGGGCAGATCGGGGCTTAGGAGACGGCGCGTGGTGGCATCGGGGCTAAGAAGACGACGCATGGACCGAGCGGGGCTGAGGAGACGGCGCGAGGAGCGATCGGGGCTCGGAGACGGCGCGTGGACCGATCGGGGCCTAGGAGACGACGCGTGGACTGATCGGGGCGTAGGAAACGACGCGTGTACCTATCGGGGCTCAGGAGACAGCGAGTGGACCTATTGGGGCTCAGGAGACGGCGCAGGGACCGATCGGGGCTCGGAGACGGCGCGTGGAACGATCGGGGCTCAGGAGACGGCGCGTGGACCGATCGGGGCTTCGGAGACGGTACGTGGACCGATCGAGGCTCAGGAGTTGGCGCGTGGACCGATCGGGGCTTCGGAGACGGTACGTGGACCGATCGAGGCTCGGAGACGGCGCGTTGACCGATCGGGGCTCAGGAGACGGCGCGTGGACTGATCGGTGCTCGGAGACGGCGTGTGGACGGACCGTGGCTTAGAATGCGTCACGCGGATCGATCGGGGCTCGGAGACGGCGCGTGGACCGACCGGGGCTAAGGAGGCAGCGCGTGGACCTATCGAGGCTTAGGAGCCGACGCGTGGACCGATCGGGGCTGAGGAGACGGCGCGTGGACCGAACGGGGCTCGGAGACGGCGCGTGGACCGATCGGGGCTCAGGAGGCGGCGCGTGAACCGATCGGCGCTCGGAGACGGCGCGTGGACCGATCGGGGCTTAGGAGACGGCGCGTGGACCGATCGAGGCTTAGGAGACGACGCGTGGACCGATTGGGGCTCAGGAGGCCGCGCGTGGACCGATCGGGGTTTGGATACGACGCGTGGACCGATCGGGGCTCGGAGACGACGCGTGGACCGATGGGGGCACGGATACGGCGCGTGAAGCAACCGGGGCTCAGGAGGCCGCGCGTGGACCGATCATGGCTCGGCGACGGCGCGTGGACCGATCGGGGTTCGGATACGACGCGTGGACCGATCGGGGCTCGGAAACAGCGCGTGGACCAACCGGGGCTCAGACGGTTGCGCGTGGACCAATTGGGGTTCGGCGACGGCGCGTGGAGCGATCGGGGCTCCGAGTCGGCGCGTTAACCGATCGGGGCTTAGGAGACGATGCGTGGACCGATTGGGGCTCGGAGACGGCGCGTGGACCGACCGGGGCTCAGGAGGATACGCCTGGACCGATCGGGGCTCGGCGACGGCGCGTGGACCGATCGAGGCTCGGAGACGACGCGTGTACGGATCGAGGATTCGGAGACGGCGCGTGGAACGATCGGGGCTCACGAGGCGGCACGTGAACCGATCGGGGCTCCGAGACGGCGCGTGGACCGATCGGGGCTTAGGAGACGGCGCGTGGACCGATCGGAACTCAGGAGATGACGCGTGGACCGATCGGGGCTCTGGAAGCGGCGCACGGACCGATCGTGGCTCGGAGACGGCGCGTGGACCGAGCGGGGCTCAGGAGACGGCGCGTGGACCAATTGGGGTTCGGCGACGGCGCGTGGACCGACCGGGGATTAGGAGACGACGCGTCGACCGATCGGGGCTTAGGAGACGACCCGTCGACCGATCGGGGCTTAGGAGACGACGCGTGGACCAATCGGGGCTTAGGAGGCGGCGCGTGGACCCATCGGGGCTCGGAGACGGCGCGTTAACCGATCGGGGCTTAGGAGACGACGCGTGGACCGATCGGGGCTCAGGAGACGGCGCGTGGACGTATCGGGGCTTAGGAGACGATGCGTGAACCGATCGGGGCTCAGGAGACGGCGCGTGGACCGATCGGGGCTCGGAGACGGCGCGTGTACGGATCGAGGCTTGGAGACAGCGCGTGGACCGATCGGAGCTCCGAAACGGCCCGTGGGCAGATCGGGGCTTAGGAGACGGCGCGTGGTGGCATCGGGGCTAAGAAGACGACGCATGGACCGAGCGGGGCTGAGGAGACGGCGCGAGGAGCGATCGGGGCTCAGGAGGCGCCGCGTGGACCGATGGGGATCAGGACACGGTGCGTGGACCGATCGGGGCTCGGAGACGGCGCGTGGACCGATCGGGGCCTAGGAGACGACGCGTGGACTGATCGGGGCGTAGGAAACGACGCGTGTACCTATCGGGGCTCAGGAGACAGCGAGTGGACCTATTGGGGCTCAGGAGACGGCGCAGGGACCGATCGGGGCTCGGAGACGGCGCGTGGAACGATCGGGGCTCAGGAGACGGCGCGTGGACTGATCGGGGCTTCGGAGACGGTACGTGGACCGATCGAGGCTCAGGAGTTGGCGCGTGGACCGATCGGGGCTTCGGAGACGGTACGTGGACCGATCGAGGCTCGGAGACGGCGCGTTGACCGATCGGGGCTCAGGAGACGGCGCGTGGACTGATCGGTGCTCGGAGACGGCGTGTGGACGGACCGTGGCTTAGAATGCGTCACGCGGATCGATCGGGGCTCGGAGACGGCGCGTGGACCGACCGGGGCTAAGGAGGCAGAGCGTGGACCTATCGAGGCTTAGGAGCCGACGCGTGGACCGATCGGGGCTGAGGAGACGGCGCGTGGACCGAACGGGGCTCGGAGACGGCGCGTGGACCGATCGGGGCTCAGGAGGCGGCGCGTGAACCGATCGGCGCTCGGAGACGGCGCGTGGACCGATCGGGGCTTAGGAGACGGCGCGTGGACCGATCGAGGCTTAGGAGACGACGCGTGGACCGATTGGGGCTCAGGAGGCCGCGCGTGGACCGATCGGGGTTTGGATACGACGCGTGGACCGATCGGGGCTCGGAGACGACGCGTGGACCGATGGGGGCACGGATACGGCGCGTGAAGCAACCGGGGCTCAGGAGGCCGCGCGTGGACCGATCATGGCTCGGCGACGGCGCGTGGACCGATCGGGGTTCGGATACGACGCGTGGACCGATCGGGGCTCGGAGACGACGCGTGGACCGATGGGGGCACGGATACGGCGCGTGAAGCAACCGGGGCTCAGGAGGCCGCGCGTGGACCGATCATGGCTCGGCGACGGCGCGTGGACCGATCGGGGTTCGGATACGACGCGTGGACCGATCGGGGCTCGGAAACAGCGCGTGGACCAACCGGGGCTCAGACGGTTGCGCGTGGACCAATTGGGGTTCGGCGACGGCGCGTGGAGCGATCGGGGCTCCGAGTCGGCGCGTTAACCGATCGGGGCTTAGGAGACGATGCGTGGACCGATCGGGGCTCGGAGACGGCGCGTGGACCGACCGGGGCTCAGGAGGATACGCCTGGACCGGTCGGGGCTCGGCGACGGCGCGTGGACCGATCGAGGCTCGGAGACGACGCGTGTACGGATCGAGGATTCGGAGACGGCGCGTGGAACGATCGGGGCTCACGAGACGGCACGTGAACCGATCGGGGCTCCGAGACGGCGCGTGGACCGATCGGGGCTTAGGAGACGGCGCGTGGACCGATCGGAACTCAGGAGATGACGCGTGGACCGATCGGGGCTCTGGAAGCGGCGCACGGACCGATCGTGGCTCGGAGACGGCGCGTGGACCGAGCGGGGCTCAGGAGACGGCGCGTGGACCAATTGGGGTTCGGCGACGGCGCGTGGACCGACCGGGGATTAGGAGACGACGCGTCGACCGATCGGGGCTTAGGAGACGACCCGTCGACCGATCGGGGCTTAGGAGACGACGCGTGGACCAATCGGGGCTTAGGAGGCGGCGCGTGGACCCATCGGGGCTCGGAGACGGCGCGTTAACCGATCGGGGCTTAGGAGACGACGCGTGGACCGATCGGGGCTCAGGAGACGGCGCGTGGACGTATCGGGGCTCCGAAACGGCCCGTGGGCAGATCGGGGCTTAGGAGACGGCGCGTGGTGGCATCGGGGCTAAGAAGACGACGCATGGACCGAGCGGGGCTGAGGAGACGGCGCGAGGAGCGATCGGGGCTCAGGAGGCGCCGCGTGGACCGATGGGGATCAGGACACGGTGCGTGGACCGATCGGGGCTCGGAGACGGCGCGTGGACCGATCGGGGCCTAGGAGACGACGCGTGGACTGATCGGGGCGTAGGAAACGACGCGTGTACCTATCGGGGCTCAGGAGACAGCGAGTGGACCTATTGGGGCTCAGGAGACGGCGCAGGGACCGATCGGGGCTCGGAGACGGCGCGTGGAACGATCGGGGCTCAGGAGACGGCGCGTGGACCGATCGGGGCTTCGGAGACGGTACGTGGACCGATCGAGGCTCAGGAGTTGGCGCGTGGACCGATCGGGGCTTCGGAGACGGTACGTGGACCGATCGAGGCTCGGAGACGGCGCGTTGACCGATCGGGGCTCAGGAGACGGCGCGTGGACTGATCGGTGCTCGGAGACGGCGTGTGGACGGACCGTGGCTTAGAATGCGTCACGCGGATCGATCGGGGCTCGGAGACGGCGCGTGGACCGACCGGGGCTAAGGAGGCAGCGCGTGGACCTATCGAGGCTTAGGAGCCGACGCGTGGACCGATCGGGGCTGAGGAGACGGCGCGTGGACCGAACGGGGCTCGGAGACGGCGCGTGGACCGATCGGGGCTCAGGAGGCGGCGCGTGAACCGATCGGCGCTCGGAGACGGCGCGTGGACCGATCGGGCCTTAGGAGACGGCGCGTGGACCGATCGAGGCTTAGGAGACGACGCGTGGACCGATTGGGGCTCAGGAGGCCGCGCGTGGACCGATCGGGGTTTGGATACGACGCGTGGACCGATCGGGGCTCGGAGACGACGCGTGGACCGATGGGGGCACGGATACGGCGCGTGAAGCAACCGGGGCTCAGGAGGCCGCGCGTGGACCGATCATGGCTCGGCGACGGCGCGTGGACCGATCGGGGTTCGGATACGACGCGTGGACCGATCGGGGCTCGGAAACAGCGCGTGGACCAACCGGGGCTCAGACGGTTGCGCGTGGACCAATTGGGGTTCGGCGACGGCGCGTGGAGCGATCGGGGCTCCGAGTCGGCGCGTTAACCGATCGGGGCTTAGGAGACGATGCGTGGACCGATCGGGGCTCGGAAACGGCGCGTGGACCGACCGGGGCTCAGGAGGATACGCCTGGACCGATCGGGGCTCGGCGACGGCGCGTGGACCGATCGAGGCTCGGAGACGACGCGTGTACGGATCGAGGATTCGGGGACGACGCGTGGAACGATCCGGGCTCAGGAGACGACGCGTGGACCGATCGGGGCTCGGAAACGGCGCGTGGACCGATCGGGGCTTAGGAGAAGGCGCTTGGACCGATCGGGGGTTAGTAGACGGCGCGTGGGCCGATCGGAGCTCGGAGACGGCGCGTGGAACGATCGGGGCTCAGGAGACGGCGCGTGAACCGATCGGCGCTCGGAGACGACGCGTGGGCCGTTCAGGGCTTAGGAGACGACGCGTCGACCGATCGGGGCTCAGGTGACGGCGCGCGGACCGACCGGGGCTCAGGAGACAGCGCGTGAAATGATCGGCGCTCGGAGATGGCGCGTGGACCGATTGGGGCTTAAGAGACGACGGGTGGACCGATCGGGGCTTAGGAGACGGCACGTGAATCGATCGGGGCACAGGAGACGGCGCGTGAGCCGGTCGGGGCTTAGGAGACGACGCCTGGACCGAACGAGGTTTAGGGGGCGGCGTGTGGAACGATCGGGGCTCAGGAAACGGCCCGTGGAGCAATCGGGGCTCAGGAGACGGCCCGTGGACGGATCGGGGCTTAGAAGACGGCGCGTCGACCGATCGGGGCTTAGGAGACGATGCGTGAACCGATCGGGGCTTAGGAGACGATGCGTGAACCGATCGGGGCTCGGAGACGGCGCGTGGACCGACCGGGGCTCGGAGACGGCGCGTGGAACGATCGGGGCTCAGGAGACGGCGCGTGAACCGATCGGCGCTCGGAGACGGCGCGTGGACCGATCGGGGCTTAGGAGACTACGCGTTGACCGATCGGGGCTCACGTGACGGCGCGCGGACCGACCGGGGCTTAGCATACGGCGCGTGGACTGATCGGGGCTCAGGAAGCGGCGCCTGGACCGATCGGGGCTCGGAAACGACGCGTTAGCCGAGCGGGGCTTTGGAGACGACGCGTGGACCGATCGGGGCGCAGGAGACGGCGCGTGAAGTTATCAACGCTCAGAGACGGCACGGGGACCGATCGGGGCTTAGGATACGGCGCGTGGACCGATCGGGGCTCAGGAAGCGGCGCCTGGACCGATCGTGGCTCGGAGACGACGCGTGGAGGCATCGGGGCTAAGAAGACGACGCATGGACCGATCGGGGCTCAGGAAACGGCGTGTGGGCCGATCAGAGCTCGGAGACGACGCGTGTACCTATCGGGGCTCAGGAGACAGCGCGTGGACGAATCGCGGCTCAGGAGGCAGCGCGTGGATCGATCGGGTCTCGGAGACGGCGCGTGGAACGATCGGGTCTCAGCAGACGGTGCGTGAAATGATCAGCGCTCGGAGACGCCGCGTGGACCGATTGGGGCTTAGGAGACGGCGCGTGGACCGATCGGGGCGCAGGAAGCGGCGCCTGGACCGATCGGGGCTGAGGAGACAGCGCGTCGACCGACCGGAGCTCAGGAGATTCGCGTGGATCGCCGGGGCTCCGGAGGCGGCGCGTGGAGGCATCGGGGCTTTGAAGACGACGCGTGGACCAAACGGTGCTCAGAAAACGGTGCGTGGAGCGATCGGGGCTCAGGAGACGGCGCGTGGACCGATCGGTGGTCAGGAGCCGGCGCGTGGACCGATTGGGGCTCGGATACGGCGCGTGAACCAACCGGGACTCAGGAGCCCGCGCGTGGACCGATCCCGGCTCGGCGACCGCGCGTGGACCGATGGGGGCTCAGGAGCCGCGCGTGGACCGATCATGGCTCGGTGACGGCGCGTGGACCGATCGAGGCTCGGAGACGACGCGTGTACGGATCGGGGATTCAGCGATGACGCGTGGAACGATCCGGGCTCAGGAGACGGCGCGTGAACTAATCGGCGCTCGGAGACGGCTCGTGGACCGATCGGGGCTGAGGAGAAGGCGCGTGGTCCGATCGGGGCTTATGAGACGGCGCGTGGACCGATCGGGGCTCAGGAAGCGGCGCCTGGACCGATCGTGGCTCGAAGACGGCGCGTGGAGGCATCGGGGCTAAGAAGACGATGCATGGATCGAGCGGGGCTCAGGAGACGGCGCGAGGGGCGATCGGGGCTTGGAGACGGCGCGTGGAGGCATCGGGGCTTTGAAGACGACGCGTGGACCGAACGGTGCTCAGAAAACGGCGCGTGGACCGATCGGTGCTCGGAGACGATGCGTGAACCGATCGGGGCTCAGGTAACGGCGTGTGGAGCGGTTGGGGCTCAGGAGACGACGGGTGGATCGATCGAGGCTCAAAAGACGACGCGTCGACCGATCGGGGCTCAGGAGACGGCGCGTGGATCGATCGGGGCTCGGAGACGCCGCGTGGAACGATCGGGGCTCAGGAGACGGCGCTTGAACTTATCGGCGCTCAGAGACGGCCAATGGACCGATCGGGGCTTAGGATACGGCGCGTGGACCGATCGGGGCTCAGGAGACGGCGCGTGAACCGACCGGGGCTCAGGAGGCCGCGCGTGGACCGGTCGGGGCTCGGCGACTGCGTGTGGACGTATCAGGGTTCAGGAGACGGCGCGTGGACCGATCGGGGCTCGGAGACGGCGCGTGTACGGATCAGGGATTCCGGGACGACGCGTGGACCGATCCGGGCTCAGGAGACGGCGCGTAGACCGATCATGGCTGGGAGACGGTGCGTGGGACGATCGGGGCTCGGAGCCGGTGTGTTAACCGATCGGGGCTTAGGAGACGATGCGGCGACCGATCGGGGCTCGGAGACGGCGCGTGGACCGACCGGGGCTCAGGAGACAGCGCGTGGACGGATCGGGGCTCGGAGACGGCGCGTAGAACGATCGGGGCTCAGGAGACGGCGCGTTAACCGATTGGGGCTTAGGAGACGTTGCGTGGACCGATCGGGGCTCGAAGACGGCGCGTGGACCGATCGGGGCTCGGAGACGGCGCCTGGACCGTCCGGAGCTCAGAAGCCTCGCGTAGATCGATCGGGGCTCCGGAGGCGCCGCGTGGACCGATGGGGATCAGGACACGGTGCGTGGACCGATCGGGGCTCGGAGACGGCGCGTGGACCGATCGGGGCCTAGGAGACGACGCGTGGACTGATCGGGGCGTAGGAAACGACGCGTGTACCTATCGGGGCTCAGGAGACAGCGAGTGGACCTATTGGGGCTCAGGAGACGGCGCAGGGACCGATCGGGGCTCGGAGACGGCGCGTGGAACGATCGGGGCTCAGGAGACGGCGCGTTAACCGATTGGGGCTTAGGAGACGATGAGTGGACCGATCGGGGCTCGAAGACGGCGCGTGGACCGATCGGGGCTCGGAGACAGCGCGTCGACCGATCGGGGTTCGGAGACGGCGCCTGGACCAATTGGGGTTCGCCGACGGCGCGTGGGCCGATCGGGGTTCAGGAGACGGCGCGTTAACCGATCGGGGCTTAGGAGACGATGCGAGGAGGCATCTGGGTTTACAAGAAGACGCGTGGATCGATCGGGGCTCGGAGACGGCGCGTGAACCGACCGGGGCTCAGGAGGCCGCGCATCGACTGATGGGGATCGGATATGACGGGTGGAACGATCGGAGCTCAGGAGACGGCGCGTGAACCGATCGGCGCTCGGAGACGGCGCTTGGACCGATCGGGGCTTAGGAGACGACGCGTGGACCGATTGGGGCTCGGAGACGGCGCTTGGACCGATCGGGGCTTAGGAGACAGCGCGTGGACCGATTGGGGCTCAGGACACGGCGCGTGGACCGCTCGGGGCTCGGAGACGGCGCGTGGAACGATAGGGGCTCCGGAGGCGCCGTGTGGACCGATGGGGAGCAGGAGACGGTGCGTGGGCCGATCGGGGCTCGGAGACGGCGCGTAGACCGATCGGGGCTTAGGAGATGACGCGTGGACCGATCGAGGCTCAGGAGACGGGGCGCGGACTGACCGGGTTCAGGTGACTCGCGTGGATCGATCGGGGCTCCGGAGGCGCCGTGTGGACCGATGTGGACCAGGAGACGGCGCGTGCATCGATCGGGGCCCGGAGACGGGTCGTGGACCGATCGGGGCTCAGGAAACGGCGCGTGGACCGACTGGGGCTCAGGCGGTTGCGCGTGGACCAATTGGGGTTCGGCGACGGCGCGTGGACCGATCGGGGCTTAGGAGACGACGCGTGGACCGATCGGGGCTCAGGAGACGGCGCGTGGACCGATCGGGGCTCAGGAGACGGCGCGTGGACCGATTGGGGCTCGGGAGACTGCGCGTGGATGGATCGGGGCTTAGGGAACGACGCGTGGACCGATCGGGGCTCAGGAGACGGCGCGTGGACCGATCGGGGCTCGGAGACGGCGCGTAGAACGATTGGGGCTTAGGAGAAGGCGCGTGGAGCGATCGGGGCTCAGGAGACGGCGCGTGAACCGATCGGCGTTCGGAGACGGCGCGTCGACCGATCGGCGTTCGGAGACGGCGCGTCGACCGATCGGCGTTCGGAGACGGCGCGTCGACCGATCGGGGTTCGGAGACGGCGCGTGGACCGTCTGGGGCTTAGGAGACGATGCGTGGACCGATCGGGGCTTAGTGGACGACGCGTGGACCGATCGGGGCTCAGGAGACGGCGCGTGGACCGATCGGGGGTTAGGAGACGGCGCGTGGACCGATCGGGGCTTAGGAAGCGGCGGCTGGACCGACCGTGGCTCGGAGACGACGCGTGGACGTATCGGGGCTTAGGAGACGATGCGTGCACCGATCGGGGCTCAGGAGACGGCGCCGTGGATGGATCAGGGCTTAGGGAACGACGCGTGAACCGATCGGGGCTCAGGCGACGGCGCTTGAGTGGATCGGGGCTTAGGAAACGACGCGTGGACCGATCGGGGCTCAGGAGACGGCGCGTGGACCGATCGGGGCTGGGAGACGGCGCGTGGAACGATCGGGGCTCAGGAGACTGCGCGTGGATGGATCGGGGCTTAGGGAACGACGCGTGGACCGATCGGGGCTTAGGAGACGGCGCGTGGACCGATCGGGGCTGGGAGACGGCGCGCGGAACGATCGGAGCTTAGGAGACAGCGCGTGGACCGATCGGAGATCAGGAGACGACGCGTGGACCGATCGGGGCTCTGGCAGCGGCGCACGGACCGATCGTGGCTCGGAGACGGCGCGTGGACCGATCGGGGCTCAGGAAACGGCGCGTGGAGCGATCAGGGCTCAGGTGACGACGCGTGGATCGATCGGGGCTCAGGAGACGACGCGTCGACCGATCGGGGCTCAGGAGAGGGCGCGCGGACCAACCGGGGCTCAGGAGATTCGCGTAGATCAATCGGGGCTGCGGAGGCGCCGCGTAGACGGATGGGGCTCCGAAGACGGCGCGTGGACCGATCGGCGCTCGGAGACGGCGCGTGGACCGATTGGGGCTTAGAAGACGGCGCGTGGACCGATCGGGGCTCAGGAAGCGGCGCCTAGACCGATCGTGGCTCGGAGACGGCGCGTGGAGGCATCGGGTCTAAGAAGACGACGCATGGACCGAGCGGGGCTCGGGAGACGGCGCGAGGAGCGATCGAGGCTCAGGACAAGACGCGTCAATTGATCGGGGCTCAGGAGACGACGCGTCGACGGATCGGGTCTTCGAAGACGACGCGTGAACCGACCGGGGATTAGGAGACGACGCGTCGACCGATCGGGGCTTAGGAGACGACGCGTGGACTGATCGGGGCTGAGGAGAAGACGCGTGGGCCGATCCGGGCTTAGGAGAGGACCCGTCGACCGATCGGGGCTCAGGAGACGACGCGTGGACCGATCGAGGTTTAGCAGAGGGCGCGTCGGACGATCGGGGCTCAGGAGACGGCGCGTGGACGGATCGGGTCTCAGGAGACGGCGCGTGACCCGATCGGCGCTCGGAGACCGGGCGTGCACCGATCGGGGCTTAGGAGATGGCGCGTGCACCAATCGGGGCCCGGCGACGGGTCGTGGACAGATTAGGGCTTAGGAGACGGCGCGTGGACCGATCGGGGCTCGGAGACGGCGCGTGGACCGATCGGGGCTTAGGAGACGACGCGTGGACCGATCGGTGCTGAGGAGACGGTGCGTGGACCGATCCGGTCTCAGGAGACGGCGCGTGGACCGATTGGGGCTCGGGAGACTGCGCGTGGATGGACCGGGGCTAAGGAGACGACGTGTGGACCGATCGGGGCATAGGAGACGACGCGTGTACCTATCGGGGCTCAGGAGACAGCGCGTGGTCCGATTGGGCCTCACGAGACGGCGCGTGGACAGATCGGGGCTCGGAGACGACGCGTGTACGGATCGGGGATTCGGGGACGAGGCGTGGACCGATCGGGGCTTAGGAGACGACGCGTGGACCGATCGGTGCTCAGGAAGCGGCGCCTAGACCGATCGTGGCTCGAAGACGGCGCGTGGAGGCATCGGGCCTAAGAAGACGACGCATGGACCGAGCGGGGCGCAGGAGACGGCGCGAGGAGCGATCGGGGCTGAGGAGAAGACGCGTGGCCCGATCGGGGCTCAGGAGACGGCGCGTAGACCGATCGGGGCTCGGAAACGACGCGTTAACCGAGCGGGGCTTAGGAGACTATGCGTGGACCGATCGGGGCTCGGAGACAGCGCGTGTACCGACTGGGGCTCAGGAGGTTGCGCGTGGACCAATTGGGGTTCGGCGACGGCGCGTGGACCGATCGTGGCTTAGGAGACGATGCGTGAACCGATCGGGGCTCGGCGACTGCGCGTGGACCGATCGGGGCTAAGGAGACGACGTGTGGACCGATCGGGGCATAGGAGACGACGCGTGTACCTATCGGGGCTCAGGAGACAGCGCGTGGTCCGATTGGGCCTCACGAGACGGGGCGTGGACAGATCGGGGCTCGGAGACGACGCGTGTACGGATCGGGGATTCGGGGACGAGGCGTGGACCGATCGGGGCTTAGGAGACGACGCGTGGACCCATCGGGGCTCGGAGACGGCGTGTGGACGTATCGGGGCTTAGGAGACGACGCGTGCACGGATCGGGGCTCAGGAGAAGGCGCGTGAACCGATCGGCGCTCGGAGACGGCGCGTGGACCGATCGTGGCTTAGGAGACGATGCGCGGACCGATCGGGGCTCGGCGAGGGCGCGTGGACCGACCGGGGCTCAGGAGACGGCGCGTGGACCGATCGGGCCTCGGCGACTGCGCGTGGACGTATCGGGGCTCAGGAGACGGCGCGTGGACCGATTGGGGCTCGGAGACGGCGCGTTAACCGATCGGGGCTTAGGAGACGACGCGTGGACCGATTGGGGCGTAGGACGCGACGCGTGTACCTATCGGGGCTCACGAGACAGCGTGTGGACCGATTGGGGCTCAGGAGACGGCGCCTGGACCGATCGGGGCTCGGAGACGGCGCGTGGAACGATCGGAGCTCAGGAGACGGCGCGTGTACCTATCGGGGCTCACGAGACTGCGTGTGGGCCGATTGGGGTTCAGGAGACGACGCGTCGACCGTTCGGGGCTCAGGAGGCGGCGCGCGGACCGGCCGGGGCTCAGGAGCGTAGCGTGAACCGATCGGCGCTCGGAGACGGCGCGTGGACCGATCGGGGCTTAGGAGACGGCGCGTGGACCGATCATGGCTCGGCGACGGCGCGTGGACCGATCGGGGTTTGGATACGACGCGTGGACCGATCGGGGCTCGGAGACAGCGCGTGGACCAACCGGGGCTCAGGCGGTTGAGCGTGGACCAATTGGGGTTCGGCAACGGCGCGTGGACCGATCCGGGCTCAGGAGACGGCGCGTGGACCGATCGGGGCTCGGAGACGGCGCGTGGAGCCATCGGGGCTCAGGAGACGGCGCGTGAACCGATCGGCGCTCGGAGACGGCGCGTGGACCGATCGGGGCTTAGGAGACGGCGCGTGAACCGATCGGCGCTCGGAGACGGCGCGTGGACGGATCAGGGCTCAGGAGACGGCGCGTGAACCAATCGGCGCTCGGAGACGGCGCGTGGACCGATCAGGGCTTAGGAGACGGCGAGTGCACCGATCGGGGCCCGGAGACGGGTCGTGGACAGATTGGGGCTTAGGAGACGGCGCGTGGACCGATCGGGGCTGGGAGACGGCACGTGGACCAATAGGGGCTTAGGAGACGGCGCGTGGACCGATCGGGGCTTAGGAGACGACGCGTGAATCGAGCGGGGCTCGGAGACGGCGCGTGGATGGACCGGGGCTTAGAATGCCGCACACGGACCGATCGGGGCTCGGAGACGGCGTGTGGACCGATCGGGGCGCAGGAAGCCGCGCCTGGACCCATCGTGGCTCGGAGACGGCGCGTGGAGGCATCAGGGCTAAGAACACGACGCATGGACCGAGCGGGGTTCAGGAGATGGCGCGAGGAGCGGTCGGGGCTCAGGAGAAGACACGTCAATTGATCGGGGCTCCGGAGACGACGCCTCGACGGAGTGGGGCTCAGGAGGCGGCACGAGAAGCGATCAGGGTTCAGGAGAAGACGCGTCAATTGATCGGGGCTCAGGAGACGACGCGTCGACGAATCGGGGCTTAGGAGACGACGCGTGGACCAATCGGGGCTCAGGAGACGGCGCGTCGACCGACCGGAGCTCAGGAGATTCGCGTGGATCGATCGGGGGTCCGTAGGCGGCGCGTGGACCGACCGGGGCTCAGGAAACGGCGCCTCGACCTATCGTGGCTCGGAGACGGCGCGTGGAGGCATCGGGGCTAAGAACACGACGCATGGACCGAGCGGGGCTCAGGAGACGGCGCGAGGAGCGATCGGGGCTCAGGAGAAGACGCGTCAATTGATCGGGGCTCAGGAGACGACGCGGCGACGGATCGGGGCTTAGGATACGACGCGTGGAGCGATTGGGGCTCAGGAGGCCGCGCGTGGACCGATCGCGGCTCGACGCCGCGCGTGGACGGATCAGGGCTCAGGAGACGGCGCGTGGACCGATCGGGGCGGGGAGACGGCGCGTGAACCGACCGGGGCTCAGGAGGCCGCGCGTGGACTGATTGGGGCCCAGGAAACGGCGCGTGGATCGATCGGTGCTCGAAGACGACGTGTGGACCGACCGGGGCTCAGGAGCCGATGCGTGGATCGATCGGGGCTCAGGAGTCGGCGCGTAGACCCATCGGGGCTCGGAGACGGCACGTGGACCGATCAGGGCTTAGGAAACGACGCGTGGACCGATCGGGGCTCAGGAGACGGCGCGTGGACCGATCGGGCCTCGGCGACTGCGCGTGGACGTATCGGGGCTCAGGAGACGGCGCGTGGACCGATTGGGGCTCGGAGACGGCGCGTTAACCGATCGGGGCTTAGGAGACGACGCGTGGACCGATCGGGCCTCAGGAGACGGCGCGTGGACCGATCGGTGCTCGGAGGCGCCGCGTGGAACGATCGGGGCTCAGGAGACGGCGCGTGAAATGATCGGCGCTCTGAGACGGCGCGTGGACCGATTGTGGCTTACGAGACGGCGCGTGGATCGATCGGGGCTCAGGAAGCGGCGCCTCGACCTATCGTGGCTCGGAGACGGCGCGTGGAGGCATCGGGGCTAAGAACACGACGCATGGACCGAGCGGGGCTCAGGAGACGGCGCGAGTAGCGATCGGGGCTCAGGAGAAGACGCGTCAATTGATCGGGGCTCAGGAGACGACGCGGCGACGGATCGGGGCTTAGGATACGACGCGTGGACATATTGGGGCTCAGGAGGCCGCGCGTGGACCGATCGCGGCTCGACGCCGCGCGTGGACGGATCAGGGCTCAGGAGACGGCGCGTGGACCGATCGGGGCGGGGAGACGGCGCGTGACCCGACCGGGGCTTAGGAGGCCGCGCGTGGACTGATTGGGGCTCGGCGACTGCGCGTGGACGTATCGGGGCTCAGGAGATGGCGCGTGGACCGATCGTGGCGGGGAGACGGCGCGTTAACCGATCGGGGCTTAAGAGACGATGCGTGGACCGATCGCGGCTCGGAGACGGCGCGTGGACCGACCGGGGCTAAGAGGCCGCGCGTGGACCTATCGAGGCTTAGGAGCCGACGCGTGGACCGCTCGGGGCTCAGGAAACGGCGCGTGGACCGAACGGTGCTCGGAGACGACGCGTGGACCGATCGGGGCTCGGAGACGGCGCGTGTACGGATCGAGGCTTGGAGACGGCGCGTGAACCGATCGGAGATCAGGAGAGGACGCCTGGACTGATAGGGCTTTGGAAGCGGCGCACGGACCGATCGTGGCTCGGAGACGGCGCGTGGAGGCATCGGGGCTTTGAAGACGACGCGTGGACCGAACGGTGCTCAGAAAACGGCTCGTGGACCGATCAGGGCTCGGAGACATCGCGTGGAATGATCGGGGCTCAGGAGACGGCGTGTGAACCGATCGGCGCTCGGAGACGGCGCGTGCACCGATCGGGGCTTAGGAGACGGCGCGTGGACCGACCGGGGTTTAGGAGAAGACGGTTGGACCGAACGGGGCTTAGGAGACGGCGCGTGCACCGATCGGGGCTCCGGAGACGGCGCGCGGACCGACTGGGGCTCAGGAGACTCGCGTGGATCGATCGGGGCTCCGGAGGCGCCGCGTGGACCGATTGGGATCAGGAGACGACGCGTGGACCGATCGGGCGTAGGAGACGACGCGTGTACCTATCGGGGCTCACGACACAGCGTGTGGACCGATTGGGGCTCAGGAGACGGCGCGTGGAACGATCGGGGCTCAGGAGACGGCGCCTCAACCGATCGGCGCTCGGAGACGGCGCATGGACCGATCGGGGCTTAGGAGACGGCGCGTGGAGCGATCGGAGATCAGGAGATGACGCGTGGACCGATCGGGGCTCAGGAAACGGCGTGTGGCGCGATCGGAGCTCAGGAGACGACGCGTGGATCGATCAGGGCTCAGGAGACGACGCGTCGACCAATCAGGGCTCAGGAGACGGCGCGCCGACCGACTGGGGCTCAGGAGACTCGCGTGAATCGATCGGGGCTCCGGAGGCGCCGCGTGGACCGATTGGGATCAGGAGACGGTGCGTGAACCGTTCGGGGCTCGGAGACGGCGCGTGGACCGATCGCGGCTCGGAGAAGGCGCCTGGAACGATCGGGGCTCAGGAGGCCGCGCGTGGACCTATCGAGGCTTAGGAGCCGACGCGTGGACCGATCGGGGCTCAGGAAGCGGCGCCTGGACCGATCGTGGCTCGGAGACGGCGCGTGTACGGATCGAGGCTTGGAAACCGCGCGTGGACCGATCGGCGCTCGGAGACGGCGCGTGGACCGATCGGGGCTTAGGAGACGGCGCGTGGACCGATCGGGGCTCGGAGACATCGCGTGGAATGATCGGGGCTCAGGAGACGGCGCGTGAACCGATCGGCGCTCGGAGACGGCGCGTGCACCGATCGGGGCTTAGGAGACGGCGCGTGGACCGATCGGGGCTCGGAGACATCGCGTGGAATGATCGGGGCTCAGGAGACGGCGCGTGAACCGATCGTGGCTCGGAGACGGCGCGTGGAGGCATCGGGGCTTTGAAGACGACGCGTGGACCGAACGGTGCTCAGAAAACAGCTGGTGGACCGATCGGGGCTCGGAGACATCGCGTGGAATGATCGGGGCTCAGGAGACGGCGCGTGAACCGATCGGCGCTCGGAGACGGCGCGTGCACCGATCGGGGCTTAGGAGACGGCGCGTGGATCGATCGGGGCTCAGGAGACGACGCGTCGACCGTTCGGGGCTCAGGAGACGGCGCGCGGACCGGCCGGGGCTCAGGAGCCTAGCGTGGATCGATCGGGGCCCGGAGACGGCGCGTGGACCGATCGGGGATTAGGAGACGACGCGTGGAGGCATCGGGGCTAAGAAGACGACGCATGGACCGAGCGGGGCTCAGGAGACGGCGCGTGGACCGATCGGTGCTCAGAGACGGCGCGTGGACGGACCGTGGCTTAGAATGCGTCACGCGGACCGATCGGGGCTCGGATACGGCGTGTGGACCGATCGGGGCTCGGAGACGGCGCGTGGAACGATCGGAGCTCAGGAGACGGGGCGTGAAATGATCGGCGCTCTGAGACGGCGCGCGGACCGATCGGTGCTCAGGAGCCTAGCGTGGATCGATCGGGGCCCGGAGACGGCGCGTGGACCGATCGGGGCTTAGGAGACGACGCGTGGAGGCATCGGGGCTAAGAAGACGACGCATGGACCGAGCGGGGCTCAGGAGACGGCGCGTGGACCGATCGGTGCTCAGAGACGGCGCGTGGACGGACCGTGGCTTAGAATGCGTCACGCGGACCGATCGGGGCTCGGATACGGCGTGTGGACCGATCGGGGCTCGACGACGGCGCGTGGAACGATCGGGGCTCAGGAGACGGCGCGTGGACCGATTGGGGCTCGGATACGGCGCGTGGACCGATCGGTGCTCGGAGACGGCGCGTGGAACGATCGCGGCTCGGCGACGGCGCGTGGACCGATCGGGGCTCAGGAGGCCGCGCGTGGACCGATGATGGCTCGGCGACGGCGCGCGGACCGATCGTGGCTCGGAGACGGCGCGTGGACCGATCGTGGCTTAGGAGAAGGCGCGTTGAATGATCGAGGCTCAGGAGACGGCGCGTGGACCGATCGTGGCTCGGAGACGGCGCGTGGAGGCATCGGGGTTAAGAAGACGACGCATCGACCGAGCGGGGTTCAGGAGACGGCGCGAGGAGCGATCGGGGCTCAGGAGAAGACGCGTCAATTGATCGGGGCTCAGGACACGACGCGGCGACGGATCGTGGCTCGGAGACGGCGCGTGGAGGCATGGGGGTTAAGAAGACGACGCATCGACCGAGCGGGGTTCAGGAGACGGCGCGTGGACCGATCGGGACTCAGGAGACGGCGCGTGGATCGATTGGGGCGTGGATACGGCGCGTGACGCGACCGGGGCTCAGGAGACCGCGCGTGGACCGATCGAGGCTCGGCGACGGCGAGTGGACCCATCGGGGTTCGGAGACGACGCCTATACGGATCGGGGCTTGATGACGGCGCCTTTATCGATCGCGGCTCGGAGACGATCCGTGAATCGATCGGCGCTCGGAGACGGCGCGTGGACCGATTGGGGCTTAGGAGACGGCGCGTGGACCGATCGGGGCTCAGGAAGCGGCGCCTAGACTGAGCGGGGCTCGGAGACGGCGCGTGGAGGCATCGGGGCTAAGAAGACGACGCATGGACCGAGCGGGGCTCAGGAGACGGCGCGAGGAGCGATCGGGGCTCAGGAGACGAGGCGTGGATCGATCGGGGCTCAGGAAACGACGCGTCGACCGATCGGGGCTCAGGAGACGGCGCGCGGACCGACCGGGGCTCAGGAGCCTCGCGTGGACCGATCATGACTCGGCGACGGCGCGTGGACGGATCGAGGCTCGAAGACGACGCGTGGACCGATGGGGGCTCGGATACGGCGCGTGAACCAACCGGGGCTCAGGAGGTCGCGCGTGGACCGATCGCGGCTCGGTGACGGCACGTGGACCGATCGGGGCTCAGGAGGCCGCGCGTGGACCTATCGGGGCTCAGGAGGCCGCGCGTGGACCGATCGCGGCTCGGCGGCGGCGCGTGGACCGATCGGGGCTCAGGAGGACGCGCGTGGACCGATCATGGCTCGGCAACGGCGCGTGGACCGATCGATGTTCAGAGACGACGCGTGGACCGATCGGGGCTCAGGCGGTTGCGCGTGGACCATTTGGGGTTCGGCGACGGCGCGTGGACCGATCGGCGCTCGGAGACAGCGCGTTAACCGATCCGGGCTTAGGAAACGATGCATGGACCGATCGGTGCTTGCCGACGGCGCGTGGACCGATCGGGGCTCAGGAGACGACGCGTGGACCGATGGGGGCTCGGATATGGCGCGTGAACCAACCGGGGCTCAGGAGGTCGCGCGTGGACCGATCGCGGCTCGGTGACGGCGCGTGGACCGATCGGGGCTCAGGAGGCCGCGCGTGGACCGATCGCGGCTCGGCGGCGGCGCGTCGACCGATCGGGGCTCATGAGGCCGCGCGTGGACCGATCATGGCTCGGCAACGGCGCGTGGACCGATCGATGTTCAGAGACGACGCGTGGACCGATCGGGGCTCAGGCGGTTGCGCGTGGACCATTTGGGGTTCGGCGACGGCGCGTGGACCGATCGGCGCTCGGAGACAGCGCGTTAACCGATCCGGGCTTAGGAAACGATGCATGGACCGATCGGGGCTTGGAGACGACGCGTGGACCGATCCGGGCTCGGAGACGGCGCGTGAACCGATCGGCGCTCGGAGACAGCACGTGGACCGATCGGGGCTTAGGAGACGGCGCATGGACCGATCGGAGATCAGGAGACGATGCGTGGACCGATAGGGCTCTGGAAGCGGCGCACGGACCGATCGTGGATCGGCGACGGCGCGTGGACCGATCGGGGCTCAGGAGACCGCGCGTGGACCGATCATAGCTCGGAGACGACGCGTAGACCGATCGGTGCTCGGAGACAGCGCGTGGACCGACTGGGGCTCGGATACGGCGCGTGGACCGATCATGGCTTAGGAGAAGGCGCGTTGAATGATCGGGGCTCAGGAGACGGCGCGTGGATCGGTTGGGGCGTGGATACGGCGCGTGACGCGACCGGGGCTCAGGAGGCCGCGCGTGGAGCGATCATGGCTCGGCGACGGCGCATGGACCGATCGGGGCTCGGAGACGACGCGTGGAGTGATAGGGGCACAGGAGACGGCGCGTGGACCGGTCGGGGCTTAGGAGAAGGCGCGTTGAATGATCGGGGCTCAGGAGACGGCGCGTGGACCGATCGTGGCTCGGAGACGGCGCGTGGAGGCATCGGGGTTAAGAAGACGACGCATCGACCGATCGGGGCTGAGGAGACGACGCGTGGACCGATCGGGGCTTAGGAGAAAACGCGTGGACCGATCGGGGCTCAGGAAGCGGCGCCTGCACCGATCGTGGATGGGAGACGGCGCAAGGAGGCATCTGGGCTTAGAAGACGACGCGTGGACCGATCGGGGCTCAGGAAACGGCGCGTGGATGGACCGTGGCTTAGAATGCGGCACGCGGACCGATCGGGGCTCGGAGACGGCGCGTGGAACGATCCGGTCTCAGGAGACGGCGCGTTAAATGATCGGCGCTCGGAGACGCCGCGTGGACCGATTGGGGCGTAGGAGACGGCGCGTGGACCGATCGGGGTTCAGGAGACGGCGCGAGGAGCGATCGGGGCTCAGGAGAAGACACGTCAATTGATCGGGGCTCCGGAGACGACGCCTCGACGGAGTGGGGCTCAGGAGGCGGCACGAGAAGCGATCGGGGCTCAGGAGAAGCCGCGCCAATTGATCGGGGCTCAGGAGACGACGCGTCGACGAATCGGGGCTCAGGAGACGGCGCGTGAACCGATCGGGCTCGGAGAGGGCGCGTGGACC
This sequence comes from Netelia fuscicornis, assembly GCA_946811545.1. Classification (NCBI taxonomy): domain Eukaryota; kingdom Metazoa; phylum Arthropoda; class Insecta; order Hymenoptera; family Ichneumonidae; genus Netelia; species Netelia fuscicornis. Next base: position 33,345,513 of record OX328014.1, on the reverse strand, counting down.
GATCGGGGCTTAGGAGACGGCGCGTGAACCGATCGGGGCTCGGAGACATCGCGTGGAATGATCGGGGCTCAGGAGACGGCGCGTGAACCGACCGGGGCTCAGGAGGCCGCGCGTGGCCCGATCGCGGCTCGGTGACGGCGCGTGGGCCGATCGGGGCTCGAAGACGACGCGTGGATCGATCGGGGCTCGGAGACGGCGCGAGGACGCATCTGGGCTTAGAAGACGGCGCGTTTACGGATCGGGGATCAGGAGACGACGCGTGGAACGATCCGGGCTCAGTAGACGGAGCGTGGACCGATCGGGGCTTGGAGACGACGCGTGGATCGATCGGGGCTCGGAGACGGCGCGAGGAGGCATCTGGGCTTAGAAGACGACGCGTGGATCGATCGGGGCTCGGAGACGGCGCGTGAACCGTTCGGGGCTTAGGAGGCGGCGCGTGGAACGATCGGACTCGGAGACGGCGCGTGGACCGATCGAGGCTTAGGAGACGACGCGTGGATCGAGCGGGGCTCGGAGACGACGAGTGGATCGAGCGGGGCTCGGAGACGGCGCGTGGATGGACCGTTGCTTAGAATGCGGCACGCGGACCGATCGGCGCTCGGAGACGGCGCGTGGATCGATCGGGGCTTAGGAGACGGCGCGTGGACCGATTGGGGCTCAGGAGGCCGCGCGTGGACCGATCATACCTCGGCGACGGCGCGTGGACCGATCGGGGTTCGGATACGACGCATGGACCGATCGGAGCTCGGAGACGACGCGTGGAGCGGTCGGGGCTCAGGAGAAGTCGCGTGGATCGATCGGGACTCAGGAGACGACGCGTCGACGGATCAGGGCTTAGGAGACGACGCGTGGACCGATCGGGGCTTAGGAGCCGACGCGTGGACCGATCCGGGCTCAGGAGACGACGCGTGTACGGATCGGGGATTCGGGGACGACGCGTGGAACGATCCGGGCTCAGGAGACGGCGCGTGGACCGATCGGGGCTCGGAGACGGCGCTTCGAATGATCGGGGCTCAGGTGACGGGGCGTGAACCGATCGGCGCTCGGGGACGGCGCGTGGACCGATCGGGGCTTATGAGAAGGCGCTTGGACCGATCGGGGCTTAGGAGACGGCGCGTGGGCCGATCAGAGCTCGGAGACGGCGCGTGGAACGATCGGGGCTCAGGCGACGGCGCGTGGACCGATCGGGGCTTAGGAGACGGCGCGTCGACTGACCGGAGATCGGGAGATGACGCGTGGACCGATCGGGGCTCTGGAAGCGGCGCACGGACCGATCGTGGCTCGGTGACGACGCGTGTACGGATCGGGGATTCGGGGACGACGCGTGGAACGATCCGGGCTCAGGAGACGGCGCGTGGACCGATCGGGGCTCGGAGACGGCGCGTGGACCGATCGGGGCTTAGGAGAAGGCGCTTGGACCGATCGGGGCTTAGGAGACGGCGCGTGGGCCGATCGGAGCTCGGAGACGGCGCGTGGAACGATCGGGCTCAGGAGACGGCGCGTGAACCGATCGGCGCTCGGAGACGGCGCGTGGACCGATCGGGGCTCAGAAGACGACGCGTCGACCGATCGGGGCTCAGGTGACGGCGCGCGGCCCGACCGGGGCTCAGGAGACGGCGCGTGAAATGATCGGCGCTCGGACAGGGCGCGTGGACCGATTGGGGCTTAAGAGACGACGGGTGGACCGATCGGGGCTTAGGAGACGGCACGTGAATCGATCGGGGCACAGGACACGGCGCGTGCACCGGTCGGGGCTTAGGAGACGACGCGTCGACAGATCGGGGCTCAGGAGAAGGGGTGTGGACCGATCGGGTCTCGGCGATGGCGCGTGGACCGATCAGGGCTCGGAGACGACGCGTGGACCGATCGGAGCTGGGACACGGCCCGTGGACGGATCGGGGTTTAGGAGACGGCGCATGGACTAATTGGGGCTCAGGAGACGGCGCGTGGACCGATCGGGGCTTAGGAGACGACGCGTGGACCGATCGGGGCTTAGAAGACGACGGGTGGACCGATCGGGGCTCAGGAGACGGCGCGTGGACCGACCGGGGCTCAGGAGGCGACGCGTGGACCCATCGGGGCTCGGAGACGGCGTGTGGACCGATCGGGGCTTAGGAGACGATACGTGGACCGATCGGGTCTTAGGAGACGACGCGTGGACCGATCGGGGCTCGGAGACGGCGCTTGGACCGATCGGTGATTAGGAGACGGCGCGTGGGCCGATCGGAGCTCGGAGTCGGCGCGTGGAACGATCGGGGCTCAGGAGACGGCGCGTGAACCGATTGGCGCTCGGAGACGATGCGTGGACCGATCGGGGCTCAGGAAAGGGCGTGTGGAGCGGTCGGGGCTCAGGAGACGACGCGTGGGTTGATCGGGGCTCAGAAGACGACGCGTCGACCGATCGGGGCTCAGGTGACGGCGCGCGGACCGACCGGGGCTCAGGAGACGGCGCGTGAAATGATCGGCGCTCGGAGGGGGCGCGTGGACCGATTGGGACTTAAAAGACGACGGGTGAACCGATCGGGGCTTAGGAGTCGGCACGTGAATCGATCGGGCCTCAGGAGAAGTGGTGTGGACCGATCGGGGCTCAGGAGACGGAGCGTGAAATGATCGGCGCTCGGAGAGGGTGCATGGACCGATCGGGGCTCGGCGATGGCGCGTGGACCGATCGGGGCTCGGCGATGGCGCGTGGACCGATCAGGGCTCGGAGACGACGCGTGTACGGATCGAGGTTTGGCGACGGCGCATGAACAGATCGGAGCTCGGACACGGCCCGTGGACGGATCAGGGCTTAGGAGACGGCGCGTGGATTAATTGGGGCTCAGGAGACGACGCGTGGACCGATCGGGGCTCGGAAACGACGCGTTAACCGAGCAGGGCTTAGGAGACGACGCGTGGACCGATCGGGGCGTAGGAGACGTCGCGTGTACCTATCGGGGCTCACGAGACAGCGTGTGGACAATTTGGGCTCAGGAGACGGCGCGTGCACCGGTCGGGGCTTAGGAGACGACCCGTCGACAGATCGGGGCTCAGGAGAAGGGGTGTGGACAGATCGGGGCTCAGGAGACGGCGCGTGGACCGATCGGGGCTCGGCGATGGCGCGTGGACCGATCGGGGCTCGGCGATGGCGCGTGGACCGATCAGGGCTCGGAGACGACGCGTGGACCGATCGGAGCTCGGACACGGCCCGTGGACGGATCGGGGCTTAGGAGACGGCGCATGGACTAATTTGGGCTCAGGAGACGACGCGTGGACCGATCGGGGCTCGGAAACGACGTGTTAACCAAGCGGGGCTTAGGAGACTACGCGTGGACCGATCGGGGCTTAGAAGACGACGCGTGTACCTATCGGGGCTCAGGAGACAGCGCGTGGACCGATCAGGGCTCGGCGACTGCGCGTGGACGTATCGGGGCTCAGGGAACGGCGCGTGGACCGATCGGGGCTCGGGGACGGCGCGTGGACCGATCGGGGCTCGGAGACGACGCGTGGACCGATCCGGGCTCAGGAGACGGCGCGTGGAGCGGTCGGGGCTCAGGGGAAGACCCGTGGATCGATCGGGGCTCAGGAGACGACGCGTCGACCGATCGGGGCTCAGGAGGCTGCGCGTGGAACCTTCGGGGCTCGCAGAAGGCACGAGGACCGATCAGGGCTTAGGAGACGACGCGTGGACCGATCGGGGCTCGGAGACGGCGCGTGGATGGACCGTGGCTTAGAATGCGGCACGCGGACCGATCGGGGCTCGGAGACGGCATGTGGATCGATCGTGGCTCAGGAGACGGCGGGTGGACCGATGGGGATCAGGAGGCGGTGCGTGGACCGATCGGGGCACGAAGGCGGCGCGTGGACCGATCGGGGCATAGGAGACGACGCGTGTACCTATCGGGGATCAGGAGACAGCGAGTGGACCGATTGGGGCTCAGGAGACGGCGCGTGAACCGATCGAGGCTCGGCGACGGCGCGTGGACCCATCGGGGCTCGGAGACGACGCGTGTACGGATCGGGGCTTGGTGACGGCGCGTTTACCGATCGCGGCTCGGAGACGGCCCATGGACAGATCGGGGCTTAGGAGACGGCGCGTGGGCCGAACGGGGCTCAGGAGACGGCGCGTGGACCGGTCGGGGCTTAGGACACGACGCCTGGACAGATCGGGGCTTAGGAGGCGGCGTGTGGAACGATCGGTGCTCAGGAGACGGCGCGTGGACCGTTCGGGGCTTAGGAGACGACGCGTGGACCGATCGGGGCGTAGGAGACGATACGTGGACCGATCGGGGCTCAGGAGACGGCGCGTGGACCGACTGGGTCTCAGGAGGTTGCCCGTGGACGAATTGGGGTTCGGCGACGGCGCGTGGACCGACCGGGGCTCAGGAGACCGCGCGTGGACCCATCGGGGCTCGGAGACGGCGCGTGAACCGACCGGGGCTCGGAGACGACGCGTGTACGTATCGGGGCTTGGTGACGGAGCGTGGACCGATCGGGGCTCACGAAGCGGCGCCTGAACCGATCGTGGCTCGGAGACGGCGCGAGGAGGCATCTGGGCTTAGAAGACGACGCGTGGATCGATCGGGGCTCGGAGACGGCGCGTGAACCGACCGCGGCTCAGGAGGCCGCGCGTGGACCGATCGAGGCTCGGCGACGGTGCGTGGACCGATCGGGGCTCGGCGACTGTGTATGGACGTATCGGGGTTCAGGAGACGGCGCGTGGACCGATCGGGGCTCGGAGACGGCACGTGGACTGATCAGGGCTTTGGAGACGACGCGTGGACCGATCGGGGCTCAGGAGACGGCGCGTGGACCGATCGGTGCTCGGAGACGGCGCGTTGGACGATCGGGGCTCAGGAGACGGCGCGTGGACGGATCGGGGCTCAGGAGACGGCGCGTGGGCCGATCGAGGCTCAGGAGTCGGCGGGCGGAACGACCGGGGCTCAGGAGCCTCGTGTGGATCGATCGGGGCTCCGGAGGCGCCGCGTGGACCGATCGGGGCTCAGGAGACGGCGCGTGAACCGATCGGCGCTCGGAGACGGCGCGTGGACCGATCGGGGCTCGGAGACAGCGCGTGGACCGACTGGGGCTCAGGCGGTTGCGCGTGGACCAATTGGGGTTCGGCGACGGCGCGTGGACCGATCCGGGCTCAGGTGCCGGCGCGTGGACCGATCGGGGCTCGGAGACGGAGCGTGGACCGATCGGGGCTCGGAGACGACGCGTGGACCGATCGGGGCTCAGGAGACGGCGCGTGGACCGATCGGGGCTTAGGAGACGGCGCGTGGGCCGAACGGGGGTCGGAGACGGCGCGTGGACCGATCGGGGCTTAGGTGACAACGCGTGGACCGATTGGGGCTCAGGAGGCAGCGCGTGGACCGATCATGGCTCGGCGACGGCGCGTGGACCGATCGGGGCTCGGAAACAGCGCGTGGACCGACTGGGACTCAGGCGGTTGCGCGTGGACCAATTGGGGCTCGGCGACGGCGCGTGGACCGCTCGGCGCTCGGAGACGGCGCGTTAACCGATCGGGGCTTAGGAGACGATGCGTGAACCGAGCGGGGCACGGAGACGGCGCGTGGGCCGATCGGGGCTTAGGAGACAACGCGTGAACCGATGGGGGCTCGGAGACGGCGCGTGGACCGATCGGGGCTTAGGAGACGACGCGTGGACCGATCGGGGCGTAGGACACGACGCGTGTACCTATCGGGGCTCACGAGACAGCGTGTGGACCGATTGGGGCTCAGGAGACGGCGCTTGGACCGATCGGGGCTCGGAGACGGCGCGTTGAACGATCGGAGCTCAGGAGACGGGGCGTGAAATGATCGGCGCTCTGAGACGGCGCGTGGACCGATCGGTGCTCGGAGACGGCGCGTGGACGGACCGCGGCTCAGAATGCGGTACGCGGACCGATCGGGGATCGGACACGGCGTGTGGACCGATCGAGGCTCGGAGACGACGCGATTACGGATCGGGGATCAGGAGACGACGCGTGGAACGATCCGGGATCAGGAGACGAAGCGTGGACCGATCGGGGCTCGGAGACGGCGTGTGGAACGATCGGGGCTCGGGTGACGGCGCGTGAACCGATCGGCGCTCGGAGACGGCGCGTGGATCGATCGGGGATCGGGGACGGCGCGTGGAACGATCGGGGCTCGGAGTCGACGCGTTAGCCGATCGGGGCTTAGGAGACGATGCGTGGACCGATCGGGGCTCGGAGACGGCGCGTGGACCGACCGGGCTTTAGGAGAAGGCGCTTGGACCGAACGGGGCTTAGGAGACGGCGCGTGGACGGATCGGGGCTCGGAGACGGCGCGTGGAATGATCGGGGCTCAGGAGACGGCGCGTGGAGCGATCGGGGCTCAGGAGGCCGCGCGTGGACCGATCGCGGCTCGGCGACGGCGCGTGGACCGATCGGGTCTCAGGAGGCCGCGCGTGGACAGATCATGACTCGGCGACGGCGCGTGGACCGATCGGGGCTCGGAGACGACGCGTGGACCGATCGGGGCTCGGAGACGGCGCATGAACCGACCGGGGCTCAGGAGACGGCGCGTGGACTGATCGGGGCTCGGAGACGGCGCGTTAACCGATCGGGGCTCAGGAGACGATGCGTGGATCGATCGGGGCTCAGGAGGCGGCGCGTAGACCCATCGGGGCTCGGAGACGGCACGTGGACCGATCAGGGCTTAGGAGACGACGCGTGGACCGATCGGGGCGTGGAGACGGCGCGTGGACGGACCGTGGCTTAGAATGCGTCACGCGGACCGATCGGGGCTCGGATACGGCGTGTAGACGTATCGGGGCTTAGGAGACGATGCGTGAATCGATCGGGGCTCAGGAGACGCCGCGTGGACCGATCGGGGCTCGGAGACGGCGCGTGGAACGATCGGGGCTCAGGAAACGGCGCGTGAAATGATCGGCGCTCTGAGACGGCGCGTGGACCGATTGTGGCTTACGAGACGGCGCGAGGAGCGATCGGGGCTCAGGAGAAGACGCGTCAATTGATCGGGGCTCAGGAGACGACGCGGCGACGGATCGGGGCTTAGGATACGACGCGTGGACCGACCGGGGCTCAGGAGACCGCGCGTGGACCCATCGGGGCTCGGAGACGGCGCGTGAACCGACCGGGGCTCGGAGACGACGCGTGTACGTATCGGGGCTTGGTGACGGAGCGTGGACCGATCGGGGCTCACGAAGCGTCGCCTGAACCGATCGTGGCTCGGAGACGGCGCGAGGAGGCATCTGGGCTTAGAAGACGACGCGTGGATCGATCGGGGCTCGGAGACGGCGCGTGAACCGACCGCGGCTCAGGAGGCCGCGCGTGGACCGATCGAGGTTCGGCGACGGCGCGTGGACCGATCGGGGCTCGGCGACTGTGTGTGGACGTATCGGAGTTCAGGAGACGGCGCGTGGACCGATCGGGGCTCGGAGACAGCGCGTGGACCGACTGGGGCTCAGGCGGTTGCGCGTGGACCAATTGGGGTTCGGCGACGGCGCGTGGACCGATCCGGGCTCAGGTGCCGGCGCGTGGACCGATCGGGGCTCGGAGACGGAGCGTGGACCGATCGGGGCTCGGAGACGACGCGTGGACCGATCGGGGCTCAGGAGACGGCGCGTGGACCGATCGGGGCTTAGGAGACGGCGCGTGGGCCGAACGGGGCTCGGAGACGGCGCGTGGACCGATCGGGGCTTAGGTGACAACGCGTGGACCGATTGGGGCTCAGGAGGCAGCGCGTGGACCGATCATGGCTCGGCGACGGCGCGTGGACCGATCGGGGCTCGGAGACAGCGCGTGGACCGACTGGGACTCAGGCGGTTGCGCGTGGACCAATTGGGGTTCGGCGACGGCGCGTGGACCGCTCGGCGCTCGGAGACGGCGCGTTAACCGATCGGGGCTTAGGAGACGATGCGTGAACCGAGCGGGGCACGGAGACGGCGCGTGGGCCGATCGGGGCTTAGGAGACAACGCGTGGACCGATGGGGGCTCGGAGACGGCGCGTGGACCGATCGGGGCTTAGGAGACGACGCGTGGACCGATCGGGGCGTAGGACACGACGCGTGTACCTATCGGGGCTCACGAGACAGCGTGTGGACCGATTGGGGCTCAGGAGACGGCGCGTGGACCGATCGGGGCTCGGAGACGGCGCGTTGAACGATCGGAGCTCAGGAGACGGGGCGTGAAATGATCGGCGCTCTGAGACGGCGCGTGGACCGATCGGTGCTCGGAGACGACGCGATTACGGATCGGGGATCAGGAGACGACGCGTGGAACGATCCGGGATCAGGAGACGAAGCGTGGACCGATCGGGGCTCGGAGACGGCGTGTGGAACGATCGGGGCTCGGGTGACGGCGCGTGAACCGATCGGCGCTCGGAGACGGCGCGTGGATCGATCGGGGATCGGGGACGGCGCGTGGAACGATCGGGGCTCGGAGTCGACGCGTTAGCCGATCGGGGCTTAGGAGAAGATGCGTGGACCGATCGGGGCTCGGAGACTGCGCGTGGACCGACCGGGCTTTAGGAGAAGGCGCTTGGACCGAACGGGGCTTAGGAGACGGCGCGTGGACGGATCGGGGCTCGGAGACGGCGCGTGGAATGATCGGGGCTCACGAGACGGCGCGTGGAGCGATCGGGGCGGGGAGACGGCGCGTTAACCGATCGGGGCTTAGGAGACGATGCGTGGACCGATCGGGGCTCGGAGACGGCGAGTGGAATGATCGGGGCTCAGGAGACGGCGCGTGGAGCGATCGGGGCGGGGAGACGGCGCCTTAACCGATCGGGGCTTAGGAGACGGCACGTGAATCGATCGGGGCACAGGAGACGGCGCGTGCACCGGTCGTGGCTTAGGAGACGACGCGTTGACAGATCGGGGCTCAGGAGAAGGGGTGTGAACCGATCGGGTCTGGGCGATGGCGCGTGGACCGATCAGGGCTCGGAGGCGACGCGTGGACCGATCGGAGCTCGGACACGGCCCGTGGACGGATCGGGGCTTAGGAGACGGCGCATGGACTAATTGGGGCTCAGGAGACGACGCGTGGACCGATCGAGGCTCGGAAACGACGCGTTAACCGAGCGGGGTTTAGGAGACTACGCGTGGACCGACCGGGGCGTAGGAGACGACGCCTGTACCTATCGGGGCTCACGAGACAGCGTGTGGACCGATTTGGGCTCAGGAGACGGCGCGTGTATCGATCGGGGCTCGGACACGGCGCGTGGAACGATCGGGGCTCAGGAGACGGTGCGTAAAGTTATCGGCGCTCGGAGACGGCGCGTGGACCGATCGGGGCTTAGGAGACGACGCGTGGACCGATCGGGGCTCGGAGACGGCGCTTGGACCGATCGGTGATTAGGAGACGGCGCGTGGGCCGATCGGAGCTCGGAGTCGGCGCGTGGAACGATCGGGGCTCAGGAGACGGCGCGTGAACCGATTGGCGCTCGGAGACGATGCGTGGACCGATCGGGGCTCAGGAAAGGGCGTGTGGAGCGGTCGGGGCTCAGGAGACGACGCGTGGGTCGATCGGGGCTCAGAAGACGACGCGTCGACCGATCGGGGCTCAGGTGACGGCGCGCGGACCGACCGGGGCTCAGGAGACGGCGCGTGAAATGATCGGCGCTCGGAGGGGGCGCGTGGACCGATTGGGACTTAAAAGACGACGGGTGAACCGATCGGGGCTTAGGAGTCGGCACGTGAATCGATCGGGCCTCAGGAGAAGTGGTGTGGACCGATCGGGGCTCAGGAGACGGAGCGTGAAATGATCGGCGCTCGGAGAGGGTGCATGGACCGATCGGGGCTCGGCGATGGCGCGTGGACCGATCGGGGCTCGGCGATGGCGCGTGGACCGATCAGGGCTCGGAGACGACGCGTGTACGGATCGAGGTTTGGCGACGGCGCATGAACAGATCGGAGCTCGGACACGGCCCGTGGACGGATCAGGGCTTAGGAGACGGCGCGTGGATTAATTGGGGCTCAGGAGACGACGCGTGGACCGATCGGGGCTCGGAAACGACGCGTTAACCGAGCAGGGCTTAGGAGACGACGCGTGGACCGATCGAGGCGTAGGAGACGTCGCGTGTACCTATCGGGGATCAGGAGACAGCGAGTGGACCGATTGGGGCTCGGCGATGGCGCGTGGACCGATCAGGGCTCGGAGACGACGCGTGTACGGATCGAGGTTTGGCGACGGCGCATGAACAGATCGGAGCTCGGACACGGCCCGTGGACGGATCAGGGCTTAGGAGACGGCGCGTGGATTAATTGGGGCTCAGGAGACGACGCGTGGACCGATCGGGGCTCGGAAACGACGCGTTAACCGAGCAGGGCTTAGGAGACGACGCGTGGACCGATCGAGGCGTAGGAGACGTCGCGTGTACCTATCGGGCCTCACGAGACAGCGTGTGGACAATTTGGGCTCAGGAGACGGCGCGTGCACCGGTCGGGGCTTAGGAGACGACGCGTCGACAGATCGGGGCTCAGGAGAAGGGGTGTGGACAGATCGGGGCTCGGCGATGGCGCCTGGACCGATCGGGGCTCGGCGATGGCGCGTGGACCGATCAGGGCTCGGAGACGACGCGTGGACCGACCGGGGCGTAGGAGACGACGCCTGTACCTATCGGGGCTCACGAGACAGCGTGTGGACCGATTTGGGCTCAGGAGACGGCGCGTGTATCGATCGGGGCTCGGACACGGCGCGTGGAACGATCGGGGCTCAGGAGACGGTGCGTAAAGTTATCGGCGCTCGGAGACGGCGCGTGGACCGATCGGGGCTTAGCAGACGACGCGTGGACCGATCGGGGCTTAGAAGACGACGGGTGGACCGATCGGGGCTCAGGAGACGGCGCGTGGACCGACCGGGGCTCAGGAGGCGACGCGTGGACCCATCGGGGCTCGGAGACGGCGTGTGGACCGATCGGGGCTTAGGAGACGATACGTGGACCGATCGGGTCTTAGGAGACGACGCGTGGACCGATCGGGGCTCGGAGACGGCGCTTGGACCGATCGGTGATTAGGAGACGGCGCGTGGGCCGATCGGAGCTCGGAGTCGGCGCGTGGAACGATCGGGGCTCAGGAGACGGCGCGTGAACCGATTGGCGCTCGGAGACGATGCGTGGACCGATCGGGGCTCAGGGAAGGGCGTGTGGAGCGGTCGGGGCTCAGGAGACGACGCGTGGGTCGATCGGGGCTCAGAAGACGACGCGTCGACCGATCGGGGCTCAGGTGACGGCGCGCGGACCGACCGGGGCTCAGGAGACGGCGCGTGAAACGATCGGCGCTCGGAGGGGGCGCGTGGACCGATTGGGACTTAAAAGACGACGGGTGAACCGATCGGGGCTTAGGAGTCGGCACGTGAATCGATCGGGCCTCAGGAGAAGTGGTGTGGACCGATCGGGGCTCAGGAGACGGAGCGTGAAATGATCGGCGCTCGGAGAGGGTGCATGGACCGATCGGGGCTCGGCGATGGCGCGTGGACCGATCGGGGCTCGGCGATGGCGCGTGGACCGATCAGGGCTCGGAGACGACGCGTGTACGGATCGAGGTTTGGCGACGGCGCATGAACAGATCGGAGCTCGGACACGGCCCGTGGACGGATCAGGGCTTAGGAGACGGCGCGTGGATTAATTGGGGCTCAGGAGACGACGCGTGGACCGATCGGGGCTCGGAAACGACGCGTTAACCGAGCAGGGCTTAGGAGACGACGCGTGGACCGATCGGGGCGTAGGAGACGTCGCGTGTACCTATCGGGGCTCACGAAACAGCGTGTGGACAATTTGGGCTCAGGAGACGGCGCGTGCACCGGTCGGGGCTTAGGAGACGACGCGTCGACAGATCGGGGCTCAGGAGAAGGGGTGTGGACAGATCGGGGCTCAGGAGACGGCGTGTGGACCGATCGGGGCTTAGGAGACGATACGTGGACCGATCGGGTCTTAGGAGACGACGCGTGGACCGATCGGGGCTCGGAGACGGCGCTTGGACCGATCGGTGATTAGGAGACGGCGCGTGGGCCGATCGGAGCTCGGAGTCGGCGCGTGGAACGATCGGGGCTCAGGAGACGGCGCGTGAACCGATTGGCGCTCGGAGACGATGCGTGGACCGATCGGGGCTCAGGAAAGGGCGTGTGGAGCGGTCGGGGCTCAGGAGACGACGCGTGGGTCGATCGGGGCTCAGAAGACGACGCGTCGACCGATCGGGGCTCAGGTGACGGCGCGCGGACCGACCGGGGCTCAGGAGACGGCGCGTGAAACGATCGGCGCTCGGAGGGGGCGCGTGGACCGATTGGGACTTAAAAGACGACGGGTGAACCGATCGGGGCTTAGGAGTCGGCACGTGAATCGATCGGGCCTCAGGAGAAGTGGTGTGGACCGATCGGGGCTCAGGAGACGGAGCGTGAAATGATCGGCGCTCGGAGAGGGTGCATGGACCGATCGGGGCTCGGCGATGGCGCGTGGACCGATCGGGGCTCGGCGATGGCGCGTGGACCGATCAGGGCTCGGAGACGACGCGTGTACGGATCGAGGTTTGGCGACGGCGCATGAACAGATCGGAGCTCGGACACGGCCCGTGGACGGATCAGGGCTTAGGAGACGGCGCGTGGATTAATTGGGGCTCAGGAGACGACGCGTGGACCGATCGGGGCTCGGAAACGACGCGTTAACCGAGCAGGGCTTAGGAGACGACGCGTGGACCGATCGGGGCGTAGGAGACGTCGCGTGTACCTATCGGGGCTCACGAAACAGCGTGTGGACAATTTGGGCTCAGGAGACGGCGCGTGCACCGGTCGGGGCTTAGGAGACGACGCGTCGACAGATCGGGGCTCAGGAGAAGGGGTGTGGACAGATCGGGGCTCAGGAGACGGCGCGTGGACCGATCGGGGCTCGGCGATGGCGCGTGGACCGATCGGGGCTCGGCGATGGCGCGTGGACCGATCAGGGCTCGGAGACGACGCGTGGACCGATCGGAGCTCGGACACGGCCCGTGGACGGATCGGGGCTTAGGAGACGGCGCATGGACTAATTTGGGCTCAGGAGACGACGCGTGGACCGATCGGGGCTCGGAAACGACGCGTTAACCAAGCGGGGCTTAGGAGACTACGCGTGGACCGATCGGGGCTTAGAAGACGACGCGTGTACCTATCGGGGCTCAGGAGACAGCGCGTGGACCGATCAGGGCTCGGCGACTGCGCGTGGACGTATCGGGGCTCAGGGAACGGCGCGTGGACCGATCGGGGCTCGGGGAAGACCCGTGGATCGATCGGGGCTCAGGCGACGACTCGTCGACCGATCGGGGCTCAGGAGGCTGCGCGTGGACCCTTCGGGGCTCGCAGAAGGCACGAGGACCGATCAGGGCTTAGGAGACGACGCGTTGACCGATCGGGGCTCGGAGACGGCGCGTGGATGGACCGTGGCTTAGAATGCGGCACGCGGACCGATCGGGGCTCGGAGACGGCATGTGGATCGATCGTGGCTCAGGAGACGGCGGGTGGACCGATGGGGATCAGGAGGCGGTGCGTGGACCGATCGGGGCACGAAGGCGGCGCGTGGACCGATCGGGGCGTAGGAGACGACGCGTGTACCTATCGGGGATCAGGAGACAGCGAGTGGACCGATTGGGGCTCAGGAGACGGCGCGTGGACCGATCGAGGCTCGGCGACGGCGCGTGGACCCATCGGGGCTCGGAGACGACGCGTGTACGGATCGGGGCTTGGTGACGGCGCGTTTACCGATCGCGGCTCGGAGACGGCCCATGGACAGATCGGGGCTTAGGAGACGGCGCGTGGGCCGAACGGGGCTCAGGAGACGGCGCGTGGACCGGTCGGGGCTTAGGACACGACGCCTGGACAGATCGGGGCTTAGGAGGCGGCGTGTGGAACGATCGGTGCTCAGGAGACGGCGCGTGGACCGTTCGGGGCTTAGGAGACGACGCGTGGACCGATCGGGGCGTAGGAGACGATACGTGGACCGATCGGGGCTCAGGAGACGGCGCGTGGACCGACTGGGTCTCAGGAGGTTGCCCGTGGACGAATTGGGGTTCGGCGACGGCGCGTGGACCGACCGGGGCTCAGGAGACCGCGCGTGGACCCATCGGGGCTCGGAGACGGCGCGTGAACCGACCGGGGCTCGGAGACGACGCGTGTACGTATCGGGGCTTGGTGACGGAGCGTGGACCGATCGGGGCTCACGAAGCGGCGCCTGAACCGATCGTGGCTCGGAGACGGCTCGAGGAGGCATCTGGGCTTAGAAGACGACGCGTGGATCGATCGGGGCTCGGAGACGGCGCGTGAACCGACCGGGGCTCGGAGACGACGCGTGTACGTATCGGGGCTTGGTGACGGAGCGTGGACCGATCGGGGCTCACGAAGCGGCGCCTGAACCGATCGTGGCTCGGAGACGGCTCGAGGAGGCATCTGGGCTCAGGAGACGGCGCGTGGATCGATCAGGGCTCGGAGACGGCGCGTGGACCGATCGGGGCTCGGAGACGGCACGTGGACTGATCAGGGCTTTGGAGACGACGCGTGGACCGATCGGGGCTCAGGAGACGGCGCGTGGACCGATCGGTGCTCGGAGACGGCGCGTTGGACGATCGGGGATCGGAAGCGGCGCGTGGAACGATCCGGGCTTAGGACACAACGCGTGGACCGATCGGGGCTCAGGAAACGGCGCCTGGACCGATCGTGGCTCGGAGACGGCGCGAGGAGGCATCTGGGCTTAGAAGACGACGCGTGGATCGATGGAGGCTCAGGAGACGGCTCGTGGACCGATCGTGGCTCGGAGACGGCGCGTGGAGTTATCGGGGCTTAAAAGACGACGGATGGACCGATCGGGGCTCAGGAAACGGCGCGTGGAACGAACGGTGCTCGGAGACGACGTGTAGACCGATCGGGGCTCGGAGACGGCGCGTGGACCGACCGGGGCTAAGGAGGCCGCGCGTGGACCTATCGAGGCTTAGGAGCCGACGCGTGGACCGATCGGGGCTCAGGAAGCGGCGCATGGACCGATCGTGGCTCGGAGACGGCGTGTGGAGGTATCGGGGCTTAAAAGACGACGGATGGACCGATCGGGGCTCAGGAAACGGCGCGTGGAACGAACGGTGCTCGGAGACGACGCGTGGACCGATCGGGGCTCGGAGACGGCGCGTGTACGGATCGAGGCTTGGAGACCGCGCGTGGACCGATCGGCGCTCGGAGACATCGCGTGGAATGATCGGGGCTCAGGAGACGGCGCGTGAACCGATCGGCGCTCGGAGACGGCGCGTGCACCGATCGGGGCTCAGGAGACGGCTCGCGGACCGACCGGGGCTCAGGAGCCTCTCGTGGGCCGATCATGGCTCGACGACGGCGCGTGGACCGATCGGGGCTCGGAGACGACGCGTGGACCGATGGGGGCTCGGATACGGCGCGTGAACCAAGCGCGGCTCAGGAGGCCGCGCGTGGACCGATCATGGCTCGGCGACGGCGCGTGGACCGATCGGGTTTCGGATACGACGCGTGGACCGATCGGGGTGTAGGCGACGACGCGTGTACCTATCGGGGTTCAGGAGACAGCGCGTGGACCGATCAGGGCTCGGCGACTGCGCGTGGACGTATCGGCGCTCAGGGGACGGCGCGTGGACCGATCGGGTCTCGGAGACGGCGCGTAGACCGATCGGGGCTGGGAGACGGCACGTGGACCAATAGGGACTTAGGAGACGGCGCGTGGACCGATCGGGGCTTAGGAGACGACGCGTGAATCGAGCGGGGCTCGGAGACGGTGCGTGGATGGACCGTGGCTTAGAATGCGGCACGCGGACCGATCGGGGCTCGGAGACGGCGTGTGGACCGATCGGGGCGCAGGAAGCGGCGCCTGGACCCATCGTGGCTCGGAGACGGCGCGTGGAGGCATCACGGCTAAGAAGACGATGCATGGACCGAGCGGGGTTCAGGAGATGGCGCGAGGAGCGATCGGGGCTCAGGAGAAGACACGTCAATTGATCGGGGCTCCGGAGACAACGCCTCGACGGAGTGGGGCTCAGGAGGCGGCACGAGAAGCGATCAGGGCTCAGGAGAAGACGCGTCAATTGATCGGGGCTCAGGAGACGACGCGTCGACGAATCGGGGCTTAGGAGACGACGTGTGGACCGATCGGGGCTCAGGAGACGGCGCGTCGACCGACCGGAGCTCAGGAGATTCGCGTGGATCGATCGGGGCTCCGTAGGCGGCGCGTGGACCGACCGGGGCTCAGGAGGCCGCGCGAGAATCGATCGCGGCTCGGCGACGGCGCGTGGACCGATCGGGGCTCAGGAGGCCGCGCGTGGACCGATCGCGGCTCGGCGACGGCGCGTGGACCGATCGGGTCTCAGGAGGCCGCGCGTGGACAGATCGTGACTCGGCGACGGCGCGTGGACCGATCGGGGCTCGGAGACGACGCGTGGACCGATCGGGGCTCGGAGACGGCGCATGAACCGACCGGGGCTCAGGAGACGGCGCGTGGACTGATCGGGGCTCGGAGACGGCGCGTTAACCGATCGGGGCTCAGGAGACGATGCGTGGATCGATCGGGGCTCAGGAGGCGGCGCGTAGACCCATCGGGGCTCGGAGACGGCACGTGGACCGATCAGGGCTTAGGAGACGACGCGTGGACCGATCGGGGCTCAGGAGACGGCGCGTGGACCGATCGGGCCTCGGCGACTGCGCGTGGACGTATCGGGGTTCAGGAGACGGCGCGTGGACCGATTGGGGCTCGGAGACGGCGCGTTAACCGATCGGGGCTTAGGAGACGACGCGTGGACCGATCGGGCCTCAGGAGACGGCGCGTGGACCGATCGGTGCTCGGAGACGGCGCGTGGAACGATCGGGGCTCAGGAGAGGGCGCGTGAAATGATCGGCGCTCTGAGACGGCGCGTGGACCGATTGTGGCTTACGAGACGGCGCGTGGATCGATCGGGGCTCAGGAAGCGGCGCCTCGACCTATCGTGGCTCGGAGACGGCGCGTGGAGGCATCGGGGCTAAGAACACAACGCATGGACCGAGCGGGGCTCAGGAGACGGCGCGAGGAGCGATCGGGGCTCAGGAGAAGACGCGTCAATTGATCGGGGCTCAGGAGACGACGCGGCGACGGATCGGGGCTTAGGATACGACGCGTGGACCGATTGGGGCTCAGGAGGCCGCGCGTGGACCGATCGCGGCTCGACGCCGCGCGTGGACGGATCAGGGCTCAGGAGATGGCGCGTGGACCGATCGGGGCGGGGAGACGGCGCGTGACCCGACCGGGGCTTAGGAGGCCGCGCGTGGACTGATTGGGGCTCGGCGACTGCGCGTGGACGTATCGGGGCTCAGGAGATGGCGCGTGGACCGATCGGGGCGGGGAGACGGCGCGTTAACCGATCGGGGCTTAGGAGACGCTGCGTGGAACGATCGCGGCTCGGAGACGGCGCGTGGACCGACCGGGGCTAAGGAGGCCGCGTGTGGACCTGTCGAGGCTTAGGAGCCGACGCGTGGACCGATCGGGGCTCAGGAAACGGCGCGTGGACCGAACGGTGCTCGGAGACGACGCGTGGACCGATCGGGGCTCGGAGACGGCGCGTGTACGGATCGAGGCTTGGAGACCGCGCGTGGACCGATCGGCGCTCGGAGACGGGGCGTGGACCGATCGGGGCTTAGGAGACGGCACGTGGACCGATCGGGGCTCGGAGACATCGCGTGGAATGATCGGGGCTCAGGAGACGGCGCGTGAACCGATCGGCGCTCGGAGACGGCGCGTGCACCGATCGGGGCTTAGGAGACGGCGCGTGGACCGATCGGAGATCAGGAGAGGACGCCTGGACTGATAGGGCTTTGGAAGCGGCGGACGGACCGATCGTGGCTCGGAGACGGCGCGTGGAGGCATCGGGGCTTTGAAGACGACGCGTGGACCGAACGGTGCTCAGAAAACGGCTCGTGGACCGATCGGGGCTCGGAGACATCGCGTGGAATGATCGGGGCTCAGGAGACGGCGCGTGAACCGATCGGCGCTCGGAGACGGCGCGTTCACCGATCGGGGCTTAGGAGACGGCGCGTGGACCGACCGGGGTTTAGGAGAAGACGCTTGGACCGATCGGGGTTGTGGAAGCGGCGCACGGACCGATCGTGGCTCGGAGACGGCGCGTGGAGGCATCGGGGCGTTGAAGACGACGCGTGGACCGATCGGGGCTCAGGAAACGGCGTGTGGCGCGATCGGAGCTCAGGAAACGACGCGTCGACCAATCAGGGCTCAGGAGACGGCGCGCGGACCGACTGGGGCTCAGGAGACTCGCGTGGATCGATCGGGGCTGCGGAGGCGCCGCGTGGACCGATTGGGATCAGGAGACGGTGCGTGAACCGTTCCGGGCTCGGAGACGGCGCGTGGACCGATCGGGGCTCAGGAGACGGCGCGTGGACCGATCGCGGCTCGGAGACGGCGCGTGGAACGATCGGGGCTCAGGAGACGACGCGTGGACCGATCGGGCGTAGGAGACGACGCGTGTACCTATCGGGGCTCACGACACAGCGTGTGGACCGATTGGGGCTCAGGAGACGCCGCGTGGAACGATCGGGGCTCGGAGACGGCGCGTGGAACGATCGGGGCTCAGGAGACGGCGCGTGGACCGATCGTGGCTCGGAGACGGCGCGTGGAGGCATCGGGGTTAAGAAGACGACGCATCGACCGAGCGGGGTTCAGGAGACGGCGCGAGGAGCGATCGGGGCTTAGGAGACGACGCGTGGACCGATCGAGGCTCAGGAGACGGCGCGTGGACCGGTCGGGGCTTAGGAGACTCGCGTGAACCGATTGGGGCTCAGGCGGTTGCGCGTGGACCAATTGGGGTTCGGCGACGGCGCGTGGACCGATCGGGGCTCGGAGACGGCGCGTCGACCTCTCGGGGTTTGGAGACGGCGCCTGGACCGTCCGGGGTCAGGAGGCGATGCGTGGACCGATCGGGGCTCAGGAGACTGCGCGTGGATGGATCGGAGCTTCGGGAACGACGCGTGGACCGATCGGGGCTTAGGAGACGGCGCGTGAATCGATCGGCGCGCGGAGATGGCACGTGGAACGATCGGGGCTTAGGAGACGGCGCGTGGACT
This sequence comes from Netelia fuscicornis, assembly GCA_946811545.1. NCBI lineage: Eukaryota > Metazoa > Arthropoda > Insecta > Hymenoptera > Ichneumonidae > Netelia > Netelia fuscicornis. The sequence goes on along the minus strand of OX328014.1, from coordinate 33,326,471 downwards.
AATAGGACATCAGGAGAGGACGCGTGTACAGATCAGGGCTTGGTGACGGCGCGTTTACCGATAGCAGCTCGAAGACGGCACGTGGACGGATCGCGGCTTAGGAGACGGCGCGTGGACCGATCGAGGCTCGGAGACGACGCGTGTGCGGATCGGGGATTCGAGGACGATCGGGTGGACCGATCCGGGCTCAGGAGACGACGCGTCGTCCGATCGGGGCTCAGGATGCGGCGCGTGGACCCATCAGGGCTCGGAGACGGCACGTGGACCGATCAAGGCTTAGGACACGACGCGTTGACCGATCGGGACTCAGGAGGCGGCGCGTGGACCGATCGCGGTTCGGCGACGGCGCGTGGACCGATCGGGGCTCAGGAGGCCGCGCGTGGACCGATCGGGGCTCAGGAGACGGCGCGTGGACCGATTGGGGCTCGGACACGGCGCGTGAACCAATCTGGCCTCAAGAGGCCGCGCGTGGACCGATCGCGGCTCGGCAACGGCGCGTGGACCGATCGGGGCTCAGGAGGCTGCGCGTGGATCGATCGGGGCTCGAAGACGGCGCGTGGAACGATCAGGGCTCAGGAGACGTCACGTGAAATGATCGGCGCTCGGAGACGGCGCGTGGACCGATGGGGGCTCAGGAGAAGGCGCGTGGACCGATCGGGGCTTAGGAGGGGACCCGTCGACCGATCGGGGCTCAGGAGACGACGCGTGGACCGGTCGGTGCTCAGGAAGCGGCGCCTGGACCGATCGGGGCTCCGAGACGACGCGTTAATCGAGCGGGGCTTAGGAGACTATGCGGGGACCGATCGGGGCTCGGAGACAGCGCGTGTACCGACTGGGGCTCAGGAGGTTGCGCGTGGACCAATTGGGGTTCGGCGACGGCGCGTGGACCGACCGGGGCTCAGGAGACCGCGCGAGAACCGATCGAGGCTCGGCGACTGCGCGTGGAGCGATCGGCGCTCAGGAGACGTCGCGTGGACCGATCGGGGCTTAGTAGAAGGCGCTTGGACCGATCGGGGCTTAGGAGACGACGCGTGGACCGATCGGAGCTCGGAGACGGCGCGTGAACCGATCGGCGCTCGGAGACGGCGCGTGGACCGATCGGGGCTTAGTAGAAGGCGCTTGGACCGATCGGGGCTTAGGAGACGACGCGTGGACCGATCGAGGCTCAGGAGGCCACGCCTGGACCGATCGGGGCTCCGCGACGGCGCGTGGACCGATCGAGGCTCGGAGACGACGCGTGTACGGATCGGGGATTCGGCGATGACGCGTGGACCGATCGGGGCTCGGAGACGGGGCGTGGAATGATCGGGACTCGGAGACGGCGTGTGAACGTATCGGGGCTTAGGAGACGATGCGTTGACCGATCGGGGCTCATGAGACGGCGCGTAGACCGATAGGGGCTTAGGAGACGGCGCGTGGACCGATCGGGGCTCAGGAAACGGCGCGTGGATCGATCGGTGCTCGAAGACGACGCGTGGACCGATCGGGGCTCAGGAGCCGATGCGTGGATCGATCGGGGCTCAGGAGGCGGCGCGTGGACCCATCGGGTCTCGGAGACGGCACGTGGACCGATCAGGGCTTAGGAGACGACGCGTGGACCGATCGGGGCTCAGGAGCCTCGCGTGGATCGATCGGGGCTCCGGAGGCGCCGCGTTGACCCATGGGGATCAGGAGACAGTGCGTGGACCGAACGGGGCTCGGAGACGGCGCGTGGACCGATCGGGGCTCGGAGACGACGCGTGGACCGATCGGGGCTCGGAGACAGCGCGTGGACCGACTGGGGCTCAGGCGGTTTCGCGTGGACGAATTGGGGTTCGGCGACGGCGCGTGGACCGATCGGGGCTTAGGAGACGGCGCGTGCACCGATCGGGGCCCGGAGACGGGTCGTGGACAGATTGGGGATTAGAAGACGGCGCGTGGACCGATCGGGGCTGGGAGACGGCACGTGGACCAATGGGGGCTTAGGAGACGACGCGTGGACCGATCGGGGTGTAGGCGACGACGCGTGTACCTATCGGGGCTCAGGAGACAGCGCGTGGACCGATCAGGGGTCGGCGACTGCGCGTGGACGTATCGGGGCTCAGGAGACGGCGCGTGGACCGATCGGGGCTCGAGGACGGCGCGTTAACCGATTGGGGCTTAGGAGACCATGCGTGGACCGATCGGGGCTCGAAGACGGCGCGTGGACCGATCGGGGCTCGGAGACGACGCGTGGACCGATCGGGGTTCGGCGACCGCGCATGAACCGACTGGGGCTCAGGCGGTTGCGCGTGGACCAATTGGGGTTCGGCGACGGCGCGTGGACCGTTCGGGGCTCGGAGACGGCGCGTTAACCGATCGGGGCTTAGGAGACGATGCGTGGACCGATCGGGGCTCGGAGACGGCGCGTGGACCGATCGGGGCTCGGCGACGGCGCGTGGACAGATCGAGGCTCGGAGACGACACGTGTACGGATCGGGGCTTTGAAGACGACGCGTGGACCGATCGTGGCTCAAGAAACGGCGTGTGGAGCGGTCGGGGCTCAGGAGACGACGCGTCGACCGATCAGGGCTCAGGTGACGGCGCGTGGACCGAGCGGGGCTCAGGAGACAGCGCGTGAAATGATCGGAGCTCGGAGATGGCGCGTGGACCGATTGGGGCTTAAGAGACGACGGGTGGACCGATCGGGGCTTAGGAGACGGTACGTGAATCGATCGGGGCACAGGAGACGGCGCGTGAGCCGGTCGGGGTTTAGGAGACGGCGCGTGGACTGATCGGGGCTCGGGAAGCGGCGCCTGAACCGATCTGGCTCGGAGACGGCGCGTGGAGGCATCGGGGTTTAGAAGACGACGTATGGACCGATCGGGGCTCAGGAAACGGCGCGTGGACCGATTGGAGCTCGGAGACAACGCGTGGACCGACTGGGGCTCAGGCGGTTGCGCGTGGACCAATTGGGGTTCGGCGACGGCGCGTGGACCAATCGCGACTCGGAGACGGCGCGTTAACCGATCGGGGCTTAGGAGACGATGCGTGAACCGATCGGGGCTCGCAGACGGCGCGTTGACCGACCGGGGCTCGGAGACGACGCGTGGACCGATCGGGGCTCGGAGACCGCGCGTGGAGGCATCGGGGCTAAGAAGACGACGCATGGATCGCGCGGTGCTCAGAAAACGGCGCGTGGACCGATCGGTGCTCGGAGACGATATGTGGACCGATCGGGGCTCAGGTAACGGCGTGTGGAGCGGTTGGGGCTCAGGAGACGACGCGTGGATCGATCGAGGCTCAGAAGACGACGCGTCGACCGATCGGGGCTCAGGAGACGGCGCGTGAACCGATTGGCGCTCGGAGACGGCGCGTGGACCGATCGGGGCTTAGGAGACGGCGCGTGGACCGATCGGGGCTCGGAGACATCGCGTGGAATGATCGGGGCTCAGGAGACGGCGCGTGAACCGATCGGGGTTTGGATACGACGCGTGGACCGATCGGGGCTCGGAGACAGCGCGTGGACCAACCGGGGCTCAGGCGGTTGCGCGGGGACCTATTGGGGTTCGGCGACGGCGCGTGGACCGATCCGGGCTCAGGCGACGGCGCCTGGACCGATCGGGGCTCGGAGACGGCGCGTGGAGCGATCGGGGCTCAGGAGACGGCGCGTAAACCGATTGGCGCTCGGAGACGGCGCGTGGACCGATCGGGGCTTAGGAGACGATGCGTGGACCGACCGGGCCTCGGAGACGGCGCGTGGACCGACCGGGGTCAGGAGACGGCGCGTGGACCGATCGGGGCTCGGCGACTGCGCGTGGATATATCGGGGCTCAGGAGACGGCGCGTGGACCGATCGGGGCGCGGAGACGGCGCGTTAACCGATCGGGGATTAGGAGACGATGCGTGGACCGATCGGGGCTCGGAGATGGCGCGTGGACCGACCGGGGCTAAGGAGGACGCGCGTGGACCGATCGAGGCTTAGGAGCCGACGCGTGGACCGATTGGGGCTCAGGAGACGGCGCGTGGACCGATCGGGGCTCGGAGACGGCGCGTGGAACGATCGGAGCACAGGAGATGGCGCGTGAACCGATCGGCGCTCGGAGACGGCGCGTGGATCAATCGGGGCTTAGGAGACGGCGCGTGGACCTATCGGGGCTTAGGAGAAGACGCGTGGGCCGATCGGTGCTCAGGAAGCGTCGCCTGGGCCGATCGTGACTCGGAGACGTCGCGTGGAGGTATCGGGGCTTAAAAGACGACGCATGGACCGATCAGGGCTCAGGAAACGGCGCGTTGACCGATCGGTGCTCAGGAGACGACGCGTTAACAGAGCGGGGCTTAGGAGACGATGCGTGGACCGATCGGTGCTCGGAGACGGCGCGTGAACCGACCGGGGCTCAGGAGACGGCGCGTGGACCGATCGGGGCTCGGAGACGGCACGTTAACCGATCGGGGCTTAGGAGGCGATGCGTGGACCGATCGGGCTCGGCGACGGCGCGTGGACCGATCGGAGCTCGGAGACGACGCGTGTACGGATCAGGGCTTGGTGACGGCGCGTTTACCGATAGCAGCTGGGAGACGGCCCGTGGACGGATCGCGGCATAGGAGACGGTGCGTGGAACGATCGGGGCTCAGGAGACGGCGCGTGGACCGGTCGGGGTTTAGGAGACGACGCGTGGACCGATCGAGGCTCGGAGACGACGCGTGTACGGATCGGGGATTCGCGGACGACGGGTGGACCGATCCGGGCTCAGGAGACGGCACGTGGACCGATCGGGGCTCGGAAACGGTGCGTGGAACGATCGGGGCTCAGGAGACGGCGCGTGAACCGATCGGCGCTCGGAGACGGCGAGTGGACCGATCGGGGCTTATGAGACGGCGCGTGGACCGATCGGGGCATATGAGACGGCGCGTGGACCGATCGGAGATCAGGAGAAGACGCGTGCACCGTTCGGGGCTCTGGAAGCGGCGCACGGACCGATCGTGGCTCGGAGACGGCGCGTGGAGGCATCGGGGCATTGAAGACGACGCGTGGACCGAAGGGTGCTCAGAAAACGCCGCGTGGACCGATGGGGGCTCGGAGACGCCGCTTGGACCGATCGGGGCTTAGGAGACGGCGCGTGGACCGATTGGGGCTTAGGAGACGGGGCGTGGACCGATCGGGGCTCAGGAAGCGGCGTCTGGACCGATCGGGGCTCAGGAGACGGCGCGAGGAGCGATCGGGGCTCAGGAGAAGACGCGTCAATTGATCGGGGCTCAGAAATCGGCGCGTGGAGCGATCGGGGCTCAGGGGACGACGCGTGGATCGATCGGGGCTCAGGAAACGACTCGTCGACCGATCGCGGCTCGGTGACGGCGCGTGGACCAATCGGGGCTCAGGAGGCCGCGCGTGGACCGATCGCGGCTCGGCGACGGCGCGTGGACCGATCGGTGCTCAGGAGGCCGCGCATGGACCGATCATGGCTCGGCGACGGCGCGTGGACCGATCGGGGCTCGGAGACTGCGCGTGGACCGACTGGGGCTCAGGCGGTTGCGCGAGGACCGATCCGGGCTCGGAGACGGCGCGTTCACCGATAGGGGCTTAGGAGACGATGCGTGGACCGATCGGGCTCGGAGACGGCGCGTGAACCGACCGGGGTTCGGATACGACGCGTGGACCGATCGGGGCTCGGAGACGGCACGTGGAGCGATCGGGTCTCAGGAGACGGCGCGTGAAATGATCGGCACTCGGAGACGCCGCGTGGACCGATTGGGGCTTAGGAGGCCGCGCGTGGACCGATCGAGGCTCGGCGACGGCGCGTGGACCGATCGGGACTCGGAGACGGCGTGTGAACGTATCGGGGCTTAGGAGACGGCGTGTAGACCGATCGGGGCTCAGGCGGCGACGGGTGGACCGATCGGGGCCCAGGAAACGGCGCGTGGATCGATCGGTGCTCGAAGACGACGCGTGGACCGATCGGGGCTCAGGAGCCGATGCGTGGATCGATCGGGGCTCAGGAGGCGGCGCGTGGACACATCGGGGCTCGGAGACGGCACGTGGACCGATCAGGGCTTAGGAGCCTCGCGTGGATCGATCGGGGCCCCGGAGGCGCCGCGTGGACCCATGGGGATCAGGAGACAGTGCGAGGACCGATCGGGGCTCGGAGACGGCGCGTGGACCGATCGGGGCTTAAGAGACGACGCGTGAACCGATCGGGGCTCGGAAACGACGCGTTAACCGAGCAGGGCTTAGGAGACGACGCGTGGACCGATCGGGGCGTAGGAAACGTCGCGTGTACCTATCGGGGCTCACGAGACAGAGTGTGGACCGTTTTCGGCTCAGGAGACGGCGCGTGGATCGATCGGGGCTCGGAGACGAAGCGTGGGTCGATCGGGGCTCAGAAGACGACGCGTCGACCGATCGGGGCTCAGGTGACGGCGCGCGGACCGACCGGGGCTCAGGAGACGGCGCGTGAAATGATCGGCGCTCGGAGAGGGCGCGTGAACCGATTGGGACTTAAGAGACGACGGGTGAAACGATCGGGGCTTAGGAGACGGCACGTGAATCGATCGGGGCTCGGAGATGGCGCTTGTAAAGATCGGGGATCAGGAGACGGCGCGTGAACCGATCGGCGCTCGGAGACGGCGCGTGGACCGATCGGGGCTTATGATACGGCGCGTGAACCGATCGGAGATCAGGAGAAGACGCGTTCACCGATCGTGGCTCGGAGACGGCGCGTGGAGGCATCGGGGCTTTGAAGACGACGCGTGGACCGAACGGTGCTCAGAAAACGCCGCGTGGACCGATGGGGATCAGGAGACGGTGCGTGGACCGATCGGGGCTCGGAGACGCCGCTTGGACCGATCGGGGCTTAGGAGACGGCGCGTGGACCGATTGGGGCTTAGGAGACGGCGCGTGGACCGATCGGGGCTCAGGAAGCGGCGCCTGGACCGATCGGGGCTCAGTAAGCGGCGCCTAGACCGATCGTGGCTCGGAGACGGCGCGTGGAGGCATCGGGGCTAAGAAGACGACACACGGACCGAGCGGGGCTCAGGAGGCGACACGTGGACCCATCGGGGCTCGGAGACGACGTGTGGACGGATTGGGGTGTAGGCGACGACGCGTCGACCGATCGGAGCTCGGAAACGGCGCGTGGAACGATCGGGGCTCAGAAGACGACGCGTCGACCGATCGGGGCTCAGGTGACGGCGCGCGGACGGACCGGAGCTCAGGAGACGGCGCGTGAAATGATCAGCGCTCGGAGAGGGCGCGTGGACCGATTGGGACTTAAGAGACGACGGGCGAACCGATCGGGGCTTAGGAGACGGCACGTGAATCGATCGGGGCACAGGAGACGGCGCGTGGATCGATCGGGGTGTAGGCGACGACGCGTGTACCTATCGCGGCTCAGGAGACAGCGCGTGGACCGATCGGGGCTTAGGACACGATGCGTGGACCGATCGGGGCTCGGAGACGACGTGTGGACGGATTGGGGTGTAGGCGACGACGCGTCGACCGATCGGAGCTCGGAAACGGCGCGTGGAACGATCGGGGCTCAGAAGACGACGCGTCGACCGATCGGGGCTCAGGTGACGGCGCGCGGACGGACCGGAGCTCAGGAGACGGCGCGTGAAATGATCAGCGCTCGGAGAGGGCGCGTGGACCGATTGGGACTTAAGAGACGACGGGCGAACCGATCGGGGCTTAGGAGACGGCACGTGAATCGATCGGGGCACAGGAGACGGCGCGTGGATCGATCGGGGTGTAGGCGACGACGCGTGTACCTATCGCGGCTCAGGAGACAGCGCGTGGACCGATCGGGGCTTAGGACACGATGCGTGGACCGATCGGGGCTCGGAGACGGCGCGTGGACCGACCGGGGCTAAGGAGGCCGCGCGTGGACCGATCGAGGCTCGGCGACGGCGCGTGGACCGATCGGGACTCGGAGACGGCGTGTGAACGTATCGGGGCTTAGGAGACGGCGTGTAGACCGATCGGGGCTCAGGCGGCGACGGGTGGACCGATCGGGGCCCAGGAAACGGCGCGTGGATCGATCGGTGCTCGAAGACGACGCGTGGACCGATCGGGGCTCAGGAGCCGATGCGTGGATCGATCGGGGCTCAGGAGGCGGCGCGTGGACACATCGGGGCTCGGAGACGGCACGTGGACCGATCAGGGCTTAGGAGCCTCGCGTGGATCGATCGGGGCCCCGGAGGCGCCGCGTGGACCCATGGGGATCAGGAGACAGTGCGAGGACCGATCGGGGCTCGGAGACGGCGCGTGGACCGATCGAGGCTTAAGAGACGACGCGTGAACCGATCGGGGCTCGGAAACGACGCGTTAACCGAGCAAGGCTTAGGAGACGACGCGTGGACCGATCGGGGCGTAGGAAACGTCGCGTGTACCTATCGGGGCTCACGAGACAGAGTGTGGACCGTTTTCGGCTCAGGAGACGGCGCGTGGATCGATCGGGGCTCGGAGACGAACCGTGGGTCGATCGGGGCTCAGAAGACGACGCGTCGACCGATCGGGGCTCAGGTGACGGCGCCCGGACCGACCGGGGCTCAGGAGACGGCGCGTGAAATGATCGGCGCTCGGAGAGGGCGCGTGAACCGATTGGGACTTAAGAGACGACGGGTGAACCGATCGGGGCTTAGGAGACGGCACGTGAATCGATCGGGGCTCGGAGATGGCGCTTGTAAAGATCGGGGATCAGGAGACGGCGCGTGAACCGATCGGCGCTCGGAGACGGCGCGTGGACCGATCGGGGCTTATGATACGGCGCGTGAACCGATCGGAGATCAGGAGAAGACGCGTTCACCGATCGTGGCTCGGAGACGGCGCGTGGAGGCATCGGGGCTTTGAAGACGACGCGTGGACCGAACGGTGCTCAGAAAACGCCGCGTGGACCGATGGGGATCAGGAGACGGTGCGTGGACCGATCGGGGCTCGGAGACGCCGCTTGGACCGATCGGGGCTTAGGAGACGGCGCGTGGACCGATTGGGGCTTAGGAGACGGCGCGTGGACCGATCGGGGCTCAGGAAGCGGCGCCTGGACCGATCGGGGCTCAGTAAGCGGCGCCTAGACCGATCGTGGCTCGGAGACGGCGCGTGGAGGCATCGGGGCTAAGAAGACGACACATGGACCGAGCGGGGCTCAGGAGGCGACACGTGGACCCATCGGGGCTCGGAGACGACGTGTGGACGGATTGGGGTGTAGGCGACGACGCGTCGACCGATCGGAGCTCGGAAACGGCGCGTGGAACGATCGGGGCTCAGAAGACGACGCGTCGACCGATCGGGGCTCAGGTGACAGCGCGCGGACGGACCGGAGCTCAGGAGACGGCGCGTGAAATGATCAGCGCTCGGAGAGGGCGCGTGGACCGATTGGGACTTAAGAGACGACGGGCGAACCGATCGGGGCTTAGGAGACGGCACGTGAATCGATCGGGGCACAGGAGACGGCGCGTGCACCGGTCGGGGCTTAGGAGACGACGCATCGACCGATCGGGGCTCAGGAGAAGGGGTGTGGACCGATCGGGGCTCGGCGATGGCGCGTGGACCGATCGGGGCTCGGCGATGGCGCGTGGGCCGATCGGAGCTCGGACACGGCCCGTGGAAGGATCGGGGCTTAGGAGACGGCGCATGGACTAATTGGGGCTCAGGAGACGACGCGTGGACCGATCGGGGCTCGGAAACGACGCGTTAACCGAGCGGGGCTTAGGAGACTACGCGTGGACCGATCGGGGCATAGGAGACGACGCGTGTACCTATCGGGGCTCACGAGACAGCGTGTGGACCGATTTGGGCTCAGGAGACGGCGCGTGGATCGATCGGGGCTCGGAGACGGCGCGTGGAACGATCCGGGCTCAGGAGACGGTGCGTTGACCGATCGGGGCTCGGAGACGGCGCGTGGACCGATCGGGGCTCAGGAGACGACGCGTGGGTCGATCGGGGCTCAGAAGACGATGCGTCGACCGACCGGGGCTCAGGTGACGGCGCGCGGACCGACCGGGGCTCAGGAGACGGCGCGTGAAATGATCGGCGCTCGGAGACGGCGCGTGGACCGATCGGGGCTTAGGAGACGGCGCGTGGACCGATCGGGGCTCGGAGACATCGCGTGGAATGATCGGGGCTCAGGAGACGGCGCGTGAACCAATCGGCGCTCGGAGACGGCGCGTGGACCGATCGGAGCTTAGGAGACGGCGCGTGGACCGATCGGGGCTCAGGAGACCCCGCGTGGACCGATCGGGGCTCGGCGACTGCGCGTGGACGCATCGGGGTCCAGGAGACGGCGCGTGGACCGATCGCGGCTCGGAGACGGCGTGTGAACCGACCGGGGCTCAGGAGGCCGCGCGTGGACCGATCGAGGCTCGGCGACGGGGCGTGGAGCGATCGAGTCTCGGAGACGACGCGTCGACCGATCGGGGCTCAGGGGAAGGGGTGTGGACCGATCGGGGCTCAGGAGACGGCGCGTGGACCCTTCGGGGCTCGCAGAAGGCACGAGGACCGATCAGGGGTTAGGAGACGACGCGTGGACCGATCGGGACTCGGAGACGGCGCGTGGATGGACCGTGGCTTAGAATGCGGCACGCGGACCGATCGGGGCTCGGAGACGGCATGTGGATCGATCGTGGCTCAGGAGACGGCGCGTGGACCGATGGGGATCAGGAGGCGGTGCGTGGACCGATCGGGTACGAAGGCGGCGCGAGGAGCGATCGGGGCTCAGGAGAAGTCGCGTCAATTGATCGGGGCTCAGGAGACGACGCGGCGACTGATCGGGGCTTAGGAGACGACGCGTAGCCCGATTGGGGCTTAGGAGACGACGTGTGGACCGATCGGGGCTTAGGAGACGGCACGTGAATCGATCGGTGCACAGGAGACGGCGGGTGAACCGGTCGGGTCTTAGGAGACGACGCGTCGACCGATTGGGGCTCAGGGGAAGGGGTGTGTACCTATCGGGGCTCAGGAGACAGCGAGTGGACCGATTGGGGCTCAGGAGACGGCGCGTGGATCGATCAGGGCTCGGAGACGGCGCGTGGACCGATCGGGGCTCGGAGACGGCGCGTGGACAGATCGGGGCTCAGGAGACCGCGCGTGGACCGATCGGGGCTCGGCGACTGCGCGTGGACGTATCGGGGCTCAGGAGACGGCGCGTGGACCGGTCGGGGCTTAGGAGACGACGCCTGGACAGATCGGGGCTTAGGAGGCGGCGTGTGGAACGATCGGTGCTCAGGAGACGGCTCGTGCACCAATCGGCGCTCGGAGACGGCGCGTGGAGCGATCGGGGCTCGGAGACGGCACGTGGAACGATCGGGGCTCATGAGACGGTGCGTGGAGGCATGGGGGCTTAGAAGACGACGCATGGACCGAGCGGGGCTCAGGAGACGGCGCGAGGAGCGATCGGGGCTCAGGAGAAGTCGCGTCAATTGATCGGGGCTCAGGAGACGACGCGGCGACTGATCGGGGCTTAGGAGACGACGCGTGGCCCGATTGGGGCTTAGGAGACGACGTGTGGACCGATCGGGGCTTAGGAGACGGCACGTGAATCGATCGGTGCACAGGAGACGGCGGGTGAACCGGTCGGGTCTTAGGAGACGACGCGTCGACCGATCGGGGCTCAGGAGACGGCGCGTAGACCGATCGGGGCTCGTAAATGACGCGTCAACCGATCGGGGCTTAGGAGACGATGCGGGGATCGATCGGGGCTCGGCGACTGCGCGTGGACCGACTGGAGCTCAGGAGGTTGCTCGTGGACCAATTGGGGTTCGGGCGACGGCGCGTGGACCAATTGGGGTTCGGGCGACGGCGCACGGACCAATCGGTGCTCGGAGACGGCGCGTGGACCGATCGGGGCTCGGAGACGACGCGTGTACGGATCAGGGCTTGGTGACGGCGCGTTTACCGATAGCAGCTCGGAGACGGCACGTGGTCCGATCGGGCTCGGAGCCGGCGCGTGAACCGATCGGGGCTCAGGAGGCCGCGCGTGGACCGATCGAGGCTCGGCGACGGCGCGTGGACCGGTCGGGGCTGGGAGACGACGCGTGTACGGATCAGGGCTTGGTGACGGCGCGTTTACCGATAGCAGCTCGGAGACGGCCCGTGGACGGATCGCGGCTTAGGAGACGGCGCGTGGAATGATCGGGGCTCAGGAGACGGCGCGTGGACCGATCGAGGCTCGGAGACGACGCGTGTACGGATCGGGGATTCGCGGACGACGGGTGGACCGATCCGGGCTCAGGAGACGGCACGTGGACCGATCGGGGCTCGGAAACGGTGCGTGGAACGATCGGGGCTCAGGAGACGGCGCGTGAACCGATCGGCGCTCGGAGACGGCGAGTGGACCGATCGGGGCTTATGAGACGGCGCGTGGACCGATCGGGGCTCAGGAGAAGTCGCGTCAATTGATCGGGGCTCAGGAGACGACGCGGCGACTGATCGGGGCTTAGGAGACGACGCGTAGCCCGATTGGGGCTTAGGAGACGACGTGTGGACCGATCGGGGCTTAGGAGACGGCACGTGCATCGATCGGTGCACAGGAGACGGCGGGTGAACCGGTCGGGTCTTAGCAGACGACGCGTCGACCGATTGGGGCTCAGGGGAAGGGGTGTGTACCTATCGGGGCTCAGAAGACAGCAAGTGGACCGATTGGGGCTCAGGAGACGGCTCGTGGACCGATCAGGGCTCGGAGACGGCGCGTGGACCGATCGGGGCTGCGAGACGGCGCGTGGACAGATCGGGGCTCAGGAGACCGCGTGTGGACCGATCGGGGCTCGGCTACGGCGCGTGGACCGGTCGGGGCTGGGAGACGACGCGTGTACGGATCAGGGCTTGGTGACGGCGCGTTTACCGATAGCAGCTCGGAGACGGCCCGTGGACGGATCGCGGCTTAGGAGACGGCGCGTGGAATGATCGGGGCTCAGGAGACGGCGCGTGGGCCGGCCGAGGCTCGGAGACGACGCGTGTGCGGATCGGGGATTCGAGGACGACGGGTGGACCGATCCGGGCTCAGGAGACGGGGCGTGGACCGATCGGGGCTTAGGTGACAACGCGTGGACCGATTGGGGCTCAGGAAGCAGCGCGTGGACCGATCGAGGCTCGGAGACGACGCGTGTACGGATCGGGGATTCGGCGATGACCCGTGGACCGATCCGGGCTCAGGAGACGGCGCGTGGACCGATCGGGGCTCGGAGACGGCGCGTGGAACGATCGGGGCTCAGGAGACGGCGCGTGGAGGCATCGGGGCTAAGAAGACGACGCATGGATCGAGCGGGGCTCAGGAGACGGCGCGAGGAGCGATCGGGGCTCGGAGACGGCGCGTGGAGGCATCGGGGCTTTGAAGACGACGCGTGGACCGAACGGTGCTCAGAAAACGGCGCGTGGACCGATCGGTGCTCGAAGACGATGCGTGGACCGATCGGGGCTCAGGAAACGGCGTGTGGAGCGGTTGGGGCTCAGGAGACGACGCGTGGGTCGATCGAGGCTCAGAAGACGACGCGTCGACCGATCGGGGCTCAGGAGACGGCGCGTGGATCGATCGAGGCTCGGAGACGCCGCGTGGAACGATCGGGGCTCAGGAGACGGCGCTTGGACTTATCGGCGCTCGGAGACGACGCGTGGACCGATCGGGGCTCAGGAGACGGCGCGAGGAGCGATCGGGCTCAGGAGAAGACGCGTCAATTGATCGTGGCTCAGGAGACGACGCGTCGACGGATCGGGGCTTAGGAGACGACGCGTGGACAGATCGGGGCTCAGGAGACCGCGCGTGGACCGATCGGGGCTCGGCGACTGCGCGTGGACGTATCGGGGCTCACGAGACGGCGCGTGGACCGGTCGGGGCTTAGGAGACGACGCCCGGACAGATCGAGGCTTAGGAGGCGGCGTGTGGAACGATCGGTGCTCAGGAGACGGCTCGTGCACCAATCGGCGCTCGGAGACGGCGCGTGGAGCGATCGGGGCTCGGAGACGGCACGTGGAACGATCGGGGCTCAGGAGACGGTGCGTGGAGGCATAGGGGCTTAGAAGACGACGCCTGGACCGAGCGGGGCTCAGGAGACGGCGCGAGGAGCGATCGGGGCTCAGGAGAAGTCGCGTCAATTGATCGGGGCTCAGCAGACGACGCGGCGACTGATCGGGGCTTAAGAGACGACGCGTAGCCCGATTGGGGCTTAGGAGACGACGTGTGGACCGATCGGGGCTTAGGAGACGGCACGTGAATCGATCGGTGCACAGGAGACGGCGGGTGAACCGGTCGGGTCTTAGGAGACGACGCGTCGACCGATCGGGGCTCAGGGGAAGGGGTGTGGACCGATCGGGGCTCAGGGGACGGCGCGTGGATCCTTCGGGGCTCGCAGAAGGCACGAGGACCGATCAGGGCTTAGGAGACGACGCGTGGACCGATCGGGACTCGGAGACGGCGCGTGGATGGACCGTGGCTTAGAATGCGGCACGCGGACCGATCGGGGCTCGGAGACGGCATGTGGATCGATCGTGGCTCAGGAGACGGCGCGTGGACCGATGGGGATCAGGAGGCGGTGCGTGGACCGATCGGGGCCCGAAGGCGGCGCGAGCAGCGATCGGGCCTCAGGAGAAGTCGCGTCAATTGATCGGGGCTCAGGAGACGACGCGGCGACTGATCGGGGCTTAGGAGACGACGCGTAGCCCGATTGGGGCTTAGGAGACGACGTGTGGACCGATCGGGGCTTAGGAGACGGCACGTGAATCGATCGGTGCACAGGAGACGGCGGGTGAACCGGTCGGGTCTTAGCAGACGACGCGTCGCCCGATTGGGGCTCAGGGGAAGGGGTGTGTACCTATCGGGGCTCAGGAGACAGCAAGTGGACCGATTGGGGCTCAGGAGACGGCTCGTGGACCGATCAGGGCTCGGAGACGGCGCGTGGACCGATCGGGGCTCGGAGACGGCGCGTGGACAGATCGGGGCTCAGGGGACCGCGTGTGGACCGATCGGGGCTCCGCGACTGCGCGTGGACGTATCGGGGCTCAGGAGACGGCGCGTGGACCGGTCGGGGCTTAGGAGACGACGCCTGGACAGATCGGGGCTTAGGAGGCGGCGTGTGGAACGATCGGTGCTCAGGAGACGGCTCGTGCACCAATCGGCGCTCGGAGACGGCGCGTGGAGCGATCGGGGCTCGGAGACGGCACGTGGAACGATCGGGGCTCAGGAGACGGTGCGTGGAGGCATGGGGGCTTAGAAGACGACGCATGGACCGAGCGGGGCTCAGGAGACGGCGCGAGGAGCGATCGGGGCTCAGGAGAAGTCGCGTCAATTGATCGGGGCTCAGGAGACGACGCGGCGACTGAGCGGGGCTTAGGAGATGACGCGTGGCCCGATTGGGGCTTAGGAGACGACGTGTGGACCGATCGGGGCTTAGGAGACGGCACGTGAATCGATCGGTGCACAGGAGACGGCGGGTGAACCGGTCGGGTCTTAGGAGACGACGCGTCGACCGATCGGGGCTCAGGAGACGGCGCGTAGACCGATCGGGGCTCGTAAATGACGCGTCAACCGATCGGGGCTTAGGAGACGATGCGGGGATCGATCGGGGCTCGGCGACTGCGCGTGGACCAATTGGGGTTCGGGCGACGGCGCGTGGACCAATCGGTGCTCGGAGACGGCGCGTGGACCGATCGGGGCTCGGAGACGACGCGTGTACGGATCAGGGCTTGGTGACGGCGCGTTTACCGATAGCAGCTCGGAGACGGCCCGTGGACGGATCGCGGCTTAGGAGACGGCGCGTGGAATGATCGGGGCTCAGGAGACGGCGCGTGGACCGGTCGAGGCTCGGAGACGACGCGTGTGCGGATCCGAGATTCGAGGACAACAGGTGGACCGATCCGGGCTCAGGAGACGGCGCGTGGATCCATCGGGGCTCGGAGACGGCGCGTGAACCGACCGGGGCTCAGGAGACGGCACGTGGTCCGATCGGGCTCGGAGCCGGCGCGTGAACCGATCGGGGCTCAGGAGGCCGCGCGTGGACCGATCGAGGCTCGGCGACGGCGCGTGGACCGGTCGGGGCTCGGAGACGACGCGTGGGCGGATCGGGGATTCGAGGACGACAGGTGGACCGATCCGGGCTCAGGAGACGGGGCGTGGACCGATCGGGGCTTAGGTGACAACGCGTGGACCGATTGGGGCTCAGGAAGCAGCGCGTGGACCGATCGAGGCTCGGAGACGACGCGTGTACGGATCGGGGATTCGGCGATGACGCGTGGAACGATCCGGGCTCAGGAGACGGCGCGTCGACCGATCGGGGCTCGGAGACGGTGCGTGGAACGATCGGGGCTCAGGAGACGGCGCGTGGAGGCATCGGGGCTAAGAAGACGACGCATGGATCGAGCGGGGCTCAGGAGACGGCGCGAGGAGCGATCGGGGCTCGGAGACGGCGCGTGGAGGCATCGGGGCTTTGAAGACGACGCGTGGACCGAACGGTGCTCAGAAAACGGCGCGTGGACCGATCGGTGCTCGAAGACGATGCGTGGACCGATCGGGGCTCAGGAAACGGCGTGTGGAGCGGTTGGGGCTCAGGAGAAGACGCTTGAACTTATCGGCGCTCGGAGACGGCGCGTGGAGGCATCGGGGCTAAGAAGACGACGCATGGACCGATCGGGACTCAGGAAACGGCGTTTGGACCGATCGGAGCTCGGAGACGACGCGTGGACCGATCGGGGCTCAGGAGACGGCGCGAGGAGCGATCGGGCTCAGGAGAAGACGCGTCAATTGATCGTGGCTCAGGAGACGACGCGTCGACGGATCGGGGCTTAGGAGACGACGCGTGGACAGATCGGGGCTCAGGAGACCGCGCGTGGACCGATCGGGGCTCGGCGACTGCGCGTGGACGTATCGGGGCTCAGGAGACGGCGCGTGGACCGGTCGGGGCTTAGGAGACGACGCCTGGACACATCGAGGCTTAGGAGGCGGCGTGTGGAACGATCGGTGCTCAGGAGACGGCTCTTGCACCAATCGGCGCTCGGAGACGGCGCGTGGAGCGATCGGGGCTCGGAGACGGCACGTGGAATGATCGGGGCTCAGGAGACGGTGCGTGGAGGCATGGGGGCTTAGAAGACGACGCATGGACCGAGCGGGGCTCAGGAGACGGCGCGAGGAGCGATCGGGGCTCAGGAGAAGTCGCGTCAATTGATCGGGGCTCAGGAGACGACGCGGCGACTGATCGGGGCTTAAGAGACGTCGCGTAGCCCGATTGGGGCTTAGGAGACGACGTGTGGACCGATCGGGGCTTAGGAGACGGCACGTGAATCGATCGGTGCACAGGAGACGGCGGGTGAACCGGTCGGGTCTTCGGAGACGACGCGTCGACCGATCGGGGCTCAGGGGAAGGGGTGTGGACCGATCGGGGCTCAGGGGACGGCGCGTGGATCCTTCGGGGCTCGCAGAAGGCACGAGGACCGATCAGGGCTTAGGAGACGACGCGTGGACCGATCGGGACTCGGAGACGGCGCGTGGATGGACCGTGGCTTAGAATGCGGCACGCGGACCGATCGGGGCTCGGAGACGGCATGTGGATCGATCGTGGCTCAGGAGACGGCGCGTGGACCGATGGGGATCAGGAGGCGGTGCGTGGACCGATCGGGGCCCGAAGGCGGCGCGAGCAGCGATCGGGCCTCAGGAGAAGTCGCGTCAATTGATCGGGGCTCAGGAGACGACGCGGCGACTGATCGGGGCTTAGGAGACGACGCGTAGCCCGATTGGGGCTTAGGAGACGACGTGTGGACCGATCGGGGCTTAGGAGACGGCACGTGAATCGATCGGTGCACAGGAGACGGCGGGTGAACCGGTCGGGTCTTAGCAGACGACGCGTCGCCCGATTGGGGCTCAGGGGAAGGGGTGTGTACCTATCGGGGCTCAGGAGACAGCAAGTGGACCGATTGGGGCTCAGGAGACGGCTCGTGGACCGATCAGGGCTCGGAGACGGCGCGTGGACCGATCGGGGCTCGGAGACGGCGCGTGGACAGATCGGGGCTCAGGGGACCGCGTGTGGACCGATCGGGGCTCCGCGACTGCGCGTGGACGTATCGGGGCTCAGGAGACGGCGCGTGGACCGGTCGGGGCTTAGGAGACGACGCCTGGACAGATCGGGGCTTAGGAGGCGGCGTGTGGAACGATCGGTGCTCAGGAGACGGCTCGTGCACCAATCGGCGCTCGGAGACGGCGCGTGGAGCGATCGGGGCTCGGAGACGGCACGTGGAACGATCGGGGCTCAGGAGACGGTGCGTGGAGGCATGGGGGCTTAGAAGACGACGCATGGACCGAGCGGGGCTCAGGAGACGGCGCGAGGAGCGATCGGGGCTCAGGAGAAGTCGCGTCAATTGATCGGGGCTCAGGAGACGACGCGGCGACTGAGCGGGGCTTAGGAGATGACGCGTGGCCCGATTGGGGCTTAGGAGACGACGTGTGGACCGATCGGGGCTTAGGAGACGGCACGTGAATCGATCGGTGCACAGGAGACGGCGGGTGAACCGGTCGGGTCTTAGGAGACGACGCGTCGACCGATCGGGGCTCAGGAGACGGCGCGTAGACCGATCGGGGCTCGTAAATGACGCGTCAACCGATCGGGGCTTAGGAGACGATGCGGGGATCGATCGGGGCTCGGCGACTGCGCGTGGACCAATTGGGGTTCGGGCGACGGCGCGTGGACCAATCGGTGCTCGGAGACGGCGCGTGGACCGATCGGGGCTCGGAGACGACGCGTGTACGGATCAGGGCTTGGTGACGGCGCGTTTACCGATAGCAGCTCGGAGACGGCCCGTGGACGGATCGCGGCTTAGGAGACGGCGCGTGGAATGATCGGGGCTCAGGAGACGGCGCGTGGACCGGTCGAGGCTCGGAGACGACGCGTGTGCGGATCCGAGATTCGAGGACAACAGGTGGACCGATCCGGGCTCAGGAGACGGCGCGTGGATCCATCGGGGCTCGGAGACGGCGCGTGAACCGACCGGGGCTCAGGAGACGGCACGTGGTCCGATCGGGCTCGGAGCCGGCGCGTGAACCGATCGGGGCTCAGGAGGCCGCGCGTGGACCGATCGAGGCTCGGCGACGGCGCGTGGACCGGTCGGGTCTTAGGAGACGACGCGTCGACCGATCGGGGCTCAGGAGACGGCGCGTAGACCGATCGGGGCTCGTAAATGACGCGTCAACCGATCGGGGCTTAGGAGACGATGCGGGGATCGATCGGGGCTCGGCGACTGCGCGTGGACCAATTGGGGTTCGGGCGACGACGCGTGGACCGATCGGGACTCGGAGACGGCGCGTGGATGGACCGTGGCTTAGAATGCGGCACGCGGACCGATCGGGGCTCGGAGACGGCATCTGGATCGATCGTGGCTCAGGAGACGGCGCGTGGACCGATGGGGATCAGGAGGCGGTGCGTGGACCGATCGGGGCACGAAGGCGGCGCGAGGAGCGATCGGGGCTCAGGAGAAGTCGCGTCAATTGATCGGGGCTCAGGAGACGACGCGGCGACTGATCGGGGCTTAGGAGACGACGCGTAGCCCGATTGGGGCTTAGGAGACGACGTGTGGACCGATCGGGGCTTAGGAGACGGCACGTGCATCGATCGGTGCACAGGAGACGGCTCGTGGACCGATCAGGGCTCGGAGACGGCGCGTGGACCGATCGGGGCTCGGAGACGGCGCGTGGACAGATCGGGGCTCAGGAGACCGCGTGTGGACCGATCGGGGCTCGGCCACTGCGCGTGGACGTATCGGGGCTCAGGAGACGGCGCGTGGATCGATCGGGGCTTAGGAGACAGCGCGTGGGCCGATTGGGGCTTAGGAGACGGCGCGAGGCCCGATCGGGGATCAGGAAGCGACGCATAGACCGATCGTGGCTCGGAGACGGCGCGTGGAGGCATCGGGGCTAAGAAGACGGCGCAGGGACCGAGCGGGGCTCAGGAGACAGCGCGAGGAAAGATCGGGGCTCAGGAGAAGACGCGTCAATTGATCGGGGCTCAGAAATCGGCGCGTGGAACGATCGTGGCTCAGGAGACGACGCGTGGATCGATCGGGGCTCAGGAAACGACGCGTCGACCGATCGGGGCTCAGGAGACGGCGCGCGGACCGACCGGGGCTCAGGAGGATACGCCTGGACCGATCGGGGCTCGGCGACGGCGCGTGGACCGATCGAGGCTCGGAGACGCCGCTTGGACCGATCGGGGCTTAGGAGACGGCGCGTGGACCGATCGGGGCTCAGGAAGCGGCGCCTGGACCTATCGTGGCTCGGAGACGGCGCGTGGAGGCATCGGGGCTAAGAACACGACGCATGGACCGAGCGGGGCTCAGGAGACGGCGCGAGGAGCGATCGGGGCTCAGGAGAAGACGCGTCAATTGATCGGGGCTCAGGAGTCGACGCGACGACGGATCGGGGCTTAGGAGACGACGCGTGGACCGATTGGGGCTTAGGAGACGACGTGTGGACCGATCGGTGCGTAGGAGACGACGCTAGTACCTATCGGGGCTCAGGAGTGAGCGCGTGGACCGATCGGGCCTCGGCGACTGCGCGTGGACGTATCGGGCCTCGGCGACTGCGCGTGGACGTATCGAGCCTCGGCGACTGCGCGTGGACGTATCGGGGTTCAGGAGACGGCGCGTGGACCGATTGGGGCTCGGAGACGGCGCGTTAAGCGATCGGCGCTTAGGAGACGACGCGTGGACCGATCGGGCCTCAGGAGACGGCGCGTCGACCGATCGGTGCTCGGAGACGGCGCGTGGACGGACCGTGGCTTAGAATGCGTCACGCGGACCGATCGGGGCTCGGATACGGCGTGTGGAGGTATCGGGGCTTAGGAGACGATGCGTGAACCGATCGGGGCTCAGGAGCCGATGCGTGGATCGATCGGGGCTCAGTAGGCGGCGCGTGGACCCATCGGGGCTCGGAGACGACACGTGGACCGATCAGGGCTTAGGAGACGACGCGTGGACCGATCGGGGCTCAGGAGACGGCCCGCGGACAGATCGGGGCTTAGGACACGGCGCGTGGACCGATCGGGGCTCAGGAGACGGCGCGTGAACCGAGCGGCGCTCGGAGACGGCGCGTGGATCGATCGGGGCTTAGGAGATGGCGCGTGGACCGATCGGAGCTCGGAGACGGCATGTGGATCGATCGTGGCTCAGGAGACGGCGCGTGGACCGATGGGGATCAGGAGGCGGTGCGTGGACCGATCGGGGCACGAAGGCGGCGCGCGGACCGATCGGGGCGTAGGAGACGACGTGTGTACCTATCGGGGCTCAGGAGCCGGCGCGTGGACCGATTGGGGCTCGGATATGGCGCGTGAACCAACCGGGACTCAGGAGCCGCGCATGGACCGATCATGGCTCGGTGACGGCGCGTGGACCGATCGGGGCTCGGCGATGGCGCGTGGACCGATCAGGGCTCGGAGACGACGCGTGTACGGATCGAGGTTTGGAGACGGCGCATGAACAGATCGGAGCTCGGACACGGCCCGTGGACGGATCACGGCTTAGGAGACGGCGCGTGGACTAATTGGGGCTCAGGAGACGACGCGTGGACCGATCGGGGCTCGGAAACGACGCGTTAACCGAGCGGGGCTTAGGAGACGACGCGTGGACCGATCGGGGCGTAGGAGACGTCGCGTGTACCTATCGGGGCTCACGAGACAGCGTGTGGACAATTTGGGCTCAGGAGACGGCGCGTGCACCGGTCGGGGCTTAGGAGACGACGCGTCGACAGACCGGGGCTCAGGAGAAGGGGTGTGGACAGATCGGGGCTCAGGAGACGGTGCGTGGACCGATCGGGGCTCGGCGATGGCGCGTGGACCGATCGGGGCTCGGCGATGGCGCGTGGACCGATCAGGGCTCGGAGACGACGCGTGGACCGATCGGAGCTCGGACACGGCCCGTGGACGGATCGGGGCTTAGGAGACGGCGCATGGACTAATTGGGGCTCAGGAGACGACGCGTGGACCGATCGGGGCTCGGAAACGACGCGTTAACCAAGCGGGGCTTAGGAGACTACGCGTGGACCGATCGGGGCTCGGAGACGGCGCGTGGACCGATCGGGGCTCGGAGACGGCGCGTGGACAGATCGGGGCTCAGGAGACCGCGCGTAGACCGATCGGGGCGTAGGAGACGATACGTGGACCGATCGGGGCTCAGGAGACGGCGCGTGGACCGACTGGGTCTCAGGAGGTTGCCCGTGGACGAATTGGGGTTCGGCGACGGCGTGTGGACCGACCGGGGCTCAGGAGACCGCGCGTGGACCCATCGGGGCTCGGAGACGGCGCGTGAACCGACCGGGGCTCGGAGACGGCGCGTGGACCGACCGCGGCTCAGGAGGCCGCGCGTGGACCGATGGAGGCTCGGGTACGGCGCGTGGACCAATCGGGGCTCGGCGACTGTGTGTGGACGTATCGGGGTTCAGGAGACGGCGCGTGGACCGATCGGGGCTCGGAGACGGCACGTGGACCGATCAGGGCTTTGGAGACGACGCGTGGACCGATCGGGGCTCAGGAGACGGCGCGTGGACCGATCGGTGCTCGGAGACGGCGCTTTGGACGATCGGGGCTCAGGAGGCGGCGCGTGGACGGATCGGGGCTCAGGATACGGCGCGTGGGCCGATCGAGGCTCAGGAGACGGCGGGCGGACCGACCGGGGCTCAGGAGACTCGTGTGGATCGATCGGGGCTCCGGAGGCGCCGCGTGGACCGATCGGGGCTCAGGAGACGGCGCGTGGACCGATCAGGGCTTTGGAGACGACGCGTGGACCGATCGGGGCTCAGGAGACGGCGCGTGGACCGATCGGTGCTCGGCGACGGCGCGTTGGACGATCGGGGCTCAGGAGGCGGCGCGTGGACGGATCGGGGCTCAGGAGACGGCGCGTGGGCCGATCGAGGCTCAGGAGACGGCGGGCGGACCGACCGGGGCTCAGGAGACCCGTGTGGATCGATCGGGGCTCCAGAGGCGCCGCGTGGACCGATCGGGGTTCAGGAGACGGCGCGTGAACCGATCGGCGCTCGGAGACGGCGCGTGGACCGATCGGGGCTCGGAGACAGCGCGTGGACCGACTGGGGCTCAGGCGGTTGCGCGTGGACCAATTGGGGTTCGGCGACGGCGCGTGGACCAATCCGGGCTCAGGTGCCGGCGCGTGGACCGATCGGGGCACGGAGACGGCGCGTGGAGGCATCGGGGCTAAGAAGACGACGCATGGATCGAGCGGGGCTCAGGAGACGGCGCGAGGACCGATCGGTGCTCGGAGACGATGCGGGGACCGATCGGGGCTCAGGAAACGGCGTGTGGAGCGGTTGGGGCTCAGGAGACGACGCGTGGATCGATCGGGGCTCGGAGACGCCGCGTGGAACGGTCGGGGCTCAGGAGACGGCGCTTGAACTTATCGGCGCTCGGAGACGGCGCGTGGACCGATCGGGGCTTAGGATACGGCGCATGGACCGATGGGGGCTCAGGAAGCGGCGCCTGGACCGATCGTGGCTCGGAGACGGCGCGTGGAGGCATCGGGGCTAAGAAGACGACGCATGGACCCATCGGGGCTCGGAGACGGCGTGTGGACCGATCGGGGCTTAGGAGACGACGCGTGGACCGATCGGGGTTTAGGAGAGGACGCGTCGACCAATCGGGGCACAGGAGACGGCGCGTGGACCGATCGGCGCTCGGAGACGGCGCGTGGACGGATCGGGGCTGAGGAGAAGGCGCGTGGTCCGATCGGGGCTTATGAGACGGCGCGTAGACCGATCGGGGCTCGGAGATGGCGCGTGGAATGATCGGGGCTTAGGAGATGGTGTGTGGACCGATCGGAGATCAGGAGACGACGCGAGGACCGATCGGGGATCGGAAGCGGCGCGTGGAACGATCCGGGCTTAGGACACAACGCGTGGACCGATCGGGGCTCAGGCAACGGCGCCTCGACCGATCGTGGCTCGGAGACGGCGCGAGGAGGCATCTGGGCTTAGAAGACGACGCGTGGATCGATGGAGGCTCAGGAGACGGCTCGTGGACCGATCGGGGCTTAGGAGACGGCGCGTGGACCGACCGGAGCTCAGCAGATTTCGCGTGAACCGATCGGCGCTTAGGAGACGGCGCGTGGATCGATCGGGGCTGGGAGACGGCGCGTGGATCAATCGGGTCTCAGGAGGCCGCGCGTGGACAGATCATGACTCGGCGACGGCGTGTGGACCGACCGGAGCTCAGTAGACCGCGCGTGGACCGATCGGGGCTCGGCGACTGCGCGTGGATGGATGGGGGCTCAGGAGACAGCGCGTGGACCGATCGGGGTTCACGAAGCGGCGCCTGCACCGATCGTCGCTCGGAGACGGCGCGTGGAGGCATCGGGGCTTAGAAGACGACGCATGGACCGATCGGGGCTCGGAAACGGCGCATGGACCGATCGGAGCTCGGAGACGACGCGTGGAGCGGTCGGGGCTCAGGAGAAGACGCGTGGATCGATCGGGGCTCAGGAGACGACGCGTCGACGGATCGGGTTTAGGAGACGACGCGTGGACCGATCGGGGCTTAGGAGCCGACGCGTGGACCGATCCGGGCTCAGGAGACGGCGCGTGGACCGATCGGGGCTCGAGGACGGCGCGTGGAACGATCCGGGCTTAGAAGACGGCGCGTGGACTGATCGGGGTTCAGGAAACGACGCGTCGACCGATCGGGGCTCAGGAGACGGCTCGCGGACCGACCGGGGCTCAGGAGCCTCGCGTGGGCCGATCATGGCTCGGCGACGGCGCGTGGACCGATCGGGGCTCGGAGACGACGCGTGCACCGATGGGGGCTCGGATACGGCGCGTGAACCAACCGGGGCTCAGGAGGCCGCGCGTGGACCGATCATGGCTCGGCGACGGCGCGTGGACCGATCCGGGCTCAGGAGACGGCGCGTGGACCGATCGGTGCTCGGAGACGGCGCGTGGAGCGATCGGGGCTCAGGAGACGGCGCGTGAACCGATCGGCGCTCGGAGACGGCGCGTGGACCAATCGGGGCTGAGGAGAAGGCGCGTTGACCGATCGGGGCTTAGGAGACGGCGCGTGGACCGATCGGGGCTCGGAGACGGCGCGTGGAATGATCGGGGCTTAGGAGACGGCACGTGGACCGATCGGACATCAGGAGACGACGCGTGGACCGATAGGCCTCTGGAAGCGGCGCACGGACCGATCGTGGCTCGGAGACGGCGCGTGGAGGCATCGGGGCTTTCAAGACGACGCGTGGACCAAACGGTGCTCAGAAAACGGCGCGTGTAGCGATTGGGGCTCAGGAGACGGTGCGTGGACCGATCGGGGCTTAGGAGACGACGCGTGGACCGATCGGGGCTCGGAGACGACGCGTGGACCGATCGGGGCTCGGAGACAGTGCGTGGACCGACTGGGGCTCAGGCGGTTGCGCGTGGACCAATTGGGGTTCGGCGACGGCGCGTGGACCGATCGGGGCTCGGAGACGGCGCGTTAACCGATTGGGGCTTAGGAGACGATGCGTGGTCCGATCGGGGCTCAGGAGCCTCGCGTGGACCGATCGGGGATTAGGAGACGACGCATGGACCGATCAGGACTCGGCGACTGCGCGTGGACGTATCGGGGCTCAGGAGACGGCGCGTGGACCGATCGGGGCTCGGGGACGGCGCGTTAACCGATTGTGGCTTAGGAGACCATGCGTGTACCGATCGGGGCTCGAAGACGGCGCGTGGACCGATCGGGTCTCAGGAGGCCGCGCGTGGACAGATCATGACTCGGCGACGACGCGTGGACCGATCGGGGCTCGGAGACGACGCGTGGACCGATCGGGGCTGGGAGACAGCGCGTGGACCGACTGGGGCTCAGGCGGTTTCGCGTGGACCAATTGGGGTTCGGCGACAGCGCGTTGACCGATCGGGGCTTAGGAGACGGCGCGTGCACCGATCGGGGCCCGGAGACGGGTCGTGGACAGATTGGGGATTAGGAGACGGCGCGTGGACCGATCGGGGCTCAGGAGACCGCGCGTGGACCGATCGCGGCTCGACGCCGCGCGTGGACGGATCAATGCTCAGGAGACGGCGCGTGGACCGATCGGGGCGGGGAGACGGCGCGTTAACCGATCGGGGCTTAGGAGACGATGCGTGGACCGATCGCGGCTCGGAGACGGCGCGTGGACCGATCAGGGCTCGGAGGCAGCGCGTGGACCGATTGGGGCTCGGATACGGCGCGTGAACCAATCGGGGCTCAGGAGGCGGCGCGTTAACCGATCGGGGCTTAGGAGACGATGCGTGAACCGATCGGGGCTCGGAGAAGGCGCGTGGACCGATCGGGGCTCGGAGACGGCGCGTGGAATGATCGGGGCTTAGGAGACGGCGCGTGGACCGAATGGGGCTTAGGAGACAACGCGTGGACCGACCGGGGCTCAGGAAGCGGCGCCTGGACCCGTCATGGCTCGGAGACGGCGCGAGGAGGCATCTAGGCTTAGTAGACGACGCGTGGACCGAACGGGGCTCAGGAAACGGCCCGTGGAGCAATCGGGGTTCAGGAAACGGTCCGTGGAGCGATCGGGGGTCAGGAGACGACACGTGGACTGATCGGGGCTCGGGAAGCGGCGCCTGAACCGGTCGTGGCTCGGAGACGGCGCGTGGAGGCATCGGGGCTTAGAAGACGATGCATGGCCCGATCAGGTCTCAGGAAACGGCGCGTGGACCGACTGGAGCTCGGAGACGACGCGTGGATCGACTGGGGGTCAGGCGGTTGCGCGTGGCCCAATTGGGGTTCGGCGACGGCGCGTGGACCGATCGCGGCTCGGAGACGGCGCGTGGACCGATCGGGGCTCAGGAAACGGCGCGTGGACCGATTGGGGCTCGTATACGGCGCGTGAACCAATCGGGCCTCAGGAGGCCGCACGTGGACCGATCGCGGCTCGGCGACGGCGTGTGGACCGATCGAGGCTCGGAGACGACGCGTTTAAGGATCGGGAATCAGGAGACGACGCGTGGAACGATCCGGGCTCAGGAGACGAAACGTGGACCGATCGGGGCTCGGAGACGCCGTGTGGAACGATCGGGGCTCGGGTGACGGCGCGTGAATCGATCGGCGCTCGGACACGGCGCGTGGATCGATCGGGGATCGGGGACGGCGCGTGGAACGATCGCGGCTCGGAGTCGACGCGTTAGCCGATCGCGGCTTAGGAGACGATGCGTGGACCGATAGGGGCTCGGAGACGGCGCTTGGACCGAACGGGGCTTAGGAGACGGCGCGTGGACCGATCGGGGCTCGGAGACGGCGCGTGGACCGATCGGGGCTCACGAGACGACGCGTCGACCGATCGGGGCTTAGGAGACGGCGCGTGGACCGATCGGGGCTCGAAGACGGCGCGTGGACCGACTGGGGCTCAGGCGGTTGCGCCTGGACCAATTGGGGTTCGGCGACGGTGCGTGGACCGATCGGGGCTCGGAGACGGCGCGTTAACTGATTGGGGCTTAGGAGACCATGCGTGACCCGACCGGGGCTCGGAGACGACGCGTGGACCGATCGGGGCTCGGAGACAGCGCGTGGACCGACTGGGGCTCAGACGGTTTCGCGTGGACCAATTGGGGTTCGGCGACGGCGCGTGGACCGATCGGGGCTTAGGAGGCCGCATGTGGACCGATCGCGGCTCCGCGACGGCGCGTGGACCGATCGGGGCTCAGGAGGCCGCGCGAGGACCGATCGGGGCTCAGGAAACGGCGCGTGGACCGATTGGGGCTCGTATACGGCGCGTGAACCAATCGGGCCTCAGGAGGCCGCACGTGGCCCGATCGCGGCTCGGCGACGGTGCGTGGACCGATCGCGGCTCGGCGACGGCGCGTAGACCGATCGGGGCTCAGGAGGCCGCGCGTGGACCGATCATAGCTCGGCGACGGCGCGTGGAACGATCGGGGCTCGGAGCGGCGCGTAGACCGATCGCGGCTCGGCGACGGCGCGTGGACCGATCGGGGCTCAGTAGGCTGCGCGTGGATCGATTGGGGCTCAGGAGACGGCGCGTGGACCGCTCGGGGCTCGAAGATGGCGCGTGGAACGATCAGGGCTCAGGAGACGTCACGTGAAATGATCGGCGCTCGGAGACGGCGCGTGGACCGATCGGGGCTCAGGAGAAGGCGCGTGGACCGATCGGGGCTTAGTAGAAGGCGCTTGGACCGATCGGGGCTTAGGAGACGACGCGTGGACCGATCGGAGATCGGAGACGGTGCGTGGAACGATCGGGGCTCAGGAGACGGCGCGTGAACCGATCGGCGCTCGGAGACGGCGCGTGGACCGATCTGGGCTCGGAGACAGCGCGTGGACCGACTGGGGCACAGGCGGTGGCGCGTGGACCAATTGGGGTTCGGCGACGGCGCGTGGACCGATCCGGGCTCAGGAGACGGCGCGTGGACCGATCGGGGCTCAGGAGACGGCGCGTGAAATGATCGGCGCTCAGAGACGGCGCGTGGACCGATTGTGGCTTACGAGACGGCGCGTGGATCGATCGGGGCTCGAAGACGACGCGTGAACCGATCGGGGCTCAGGAGCCGATGCGTGGATCGATCGGGGCTCAGGAGGCGGCGCGTGGACCCATCGGGGCTCGGAGACGGCACGTGGACCGATCAGGGCTTAGGAGACGACGCGTGGACCGATCGGGGCTCGGAGCCGACGCGTGGACCGATCGGGGCTCGGAGACAGTGCGTGGACCGACTGGGGCTCAGGCGGTTGCGCGTGGACCAATTGGGGTTCGGCGACAGCGCGTTGACCGATCGGGGCTCGGAGACGGCGCGTTAACCGATTGGGGCTTAGGAGACGATGCGTGGCCCGATCGGGGCTCGAAGACGGCGCGTGGACCGATCGGGTGTCAGGAGGCCGCGCGTGGACAGATCATGACTCGGCGACGGCGCGTGGACCGATCGGGGCTCGGAGACGACGCGTGGACCGATCGGGTCTCGGAGACAGCGCGTGGACCGACTGGGGCTAAGGCGGTTTCGCGTGGACCAATTGGGGTTCGGCGACGGCGCGTGGACCGATCGGGGCTTAGGAGACGGCGCGTGCACCGATCGGGGCCCGGAGACGGGTCGTGGACCGATCGGGGCTCAGGAGACGGCGCGTGGACCGATTGGGGCTCGAATACGGCGCGTGAACCAATCGGGGCTCAGGAGGCCGCGCGTGGACCGATCGCGGCTCGGCGACGGCGCGTGGACCGTTCGGGGCTCGGAGACGATGCGTGGACCGATCGAGGTTCGGCGACAGCGCGTGAACCAACTGGGTCTCAGGCGGTTGTGCGTGGACCAATTAGGGGTCGGCGACCGCGCGTGGACCGTTCGGGGCTCGGAGACGGCGCGTTAACCGATCGGGGCTTAGGAGACGATGCGTGAACCGATCGGGGCTCGGAGAAGGCCCGTGGACCGATCGGGGCCTAGGAGACAACGCGTGGACCGATCGTGGCTCAGTAAGCGGCGCCTGGACCGATCGTGGCCCGGAGACGGCGCGAGAAGGCATCGGGGCTTACAGGACGACGCGTGGATCGAACGGAGGCTCGGAGACGGCGCATGAACCGACCGGGGCTCATGAGACGGCGCGTGGACTGATCGGGGCTCGGAGACGGCGCGTTAACCGATCGGGGCTTAGGAGACGGCGTGTGAACGTATCGGGGCTTAGGAAAGGATGCGTTGACCGATCGGGGCTCATGAGACGGCGCGTAGACCGATCGGGGCTCAGGAGACGGCGCGTGGACAGATCGGTGCTCGGAGACGGCGCGTGGACGGACCGGGGCTCAGGAGCCGATGCGTGGATCGATCGGGGCTCAGGAGGCGGCGCGTAGACCCATCCACGCGCCGCAGGAGATAGCGCGTGGAACGATCGCGGCTCGGCGACTGCGCGTCGACGTATCGGGGCTCAGGAGACGGCGCGTGGACCGATTGGAGCTTAGGAGACGGCGCGTGGACCCATTGGGCCTCGGATACGGCGCGTGAACCGATCGGGGCTTAGGAGACGACGCGTGGACCGATCGGGGCTCAGGAGACGGCGCGTGGACGGATCGGCGCTCAGGAGACGGCGCGTGGAGCGATCGGGGCTCGGAGACTGTACGAGGACCGACCGGAGCTCAGGCGATTCGCGTGGATCGATCAGGGCTCCGGAGGCGGCGCATGGACCGATTGGGGAGCATGAGATGGTGCGTCGACCGATCGGGGCTCGGAGACGGCGCACGGACCGATCGGGGCTTAGGAGACGGCGCGTGGTCCGATCGCGGCGGAGAGACGGCGCGTGAACCGACCGGGGCTCAGGAGGCCGCGCGTGGACTGATCGGTGCTCGGAGACTGCGCGTGGCCGTATCGGGGCTCAGGAGACGGCGCGTGGACCGATCGGGGCGGGGAGACGGTGCGTTAATCGATCGGAACTTAGGTGACGATGCGTGGACCGATCGGGGCTCGGAGACGGCGCGTGGACCGACCGGGGCTAAGGAGGCCGCGCGTGGACCTATCGAGGCTTAGGAGCCAACGCGTGGACCGATCGGGGCTGAGGAGACGGCGCGTGGACCGAACCGGGCTCGGAGACGGCGCGTGGAACGATCGGGGCTCAGGAAACGGCGCCTGGACCGGTCGGGGCTTAGGAGACGACGCCTAGACCGATCGGGGCTTAGGAGGCGGCGTGTGGAACGATCGGGGCTCAGGAGACGGCGCGTGCACCGATCGGCGCTCGGAGACGACGCGTCGACCGATCGGGGCTGAGGAGACGACGCGTGGACCGATCGGGGCTTAGGAGAAAACGCGTGGACCGATCGGGGCTCAGGAAGCGGCGCCTGCACCGATCGTGGTTGGGAGACGGCGCAAGGAGGCATCTGGGCTTAGAAGACGACGCGTGCACCGATCGGGGCTCACGAAAGGGCGTGTGGACCGACCGAGGCTCAGGAGGCCACGCCTGGACCGATCGTGGCTCGGAGACGGCGCGTGGAGGTATCGGGGCTTAAAAGACGACGGATGGACCGATCGGGGCCCACGAAACGGCGCGTGGACCGAACGGTGCTCGGAGACGACGCGTGGACCGATCGGCGCTCAGGAGACGGCGCGTGGAGCGATCGGGGCTCAGGAGACGACGCGTTAACAGAGCGGGGTTTAGGAGACGATGCGTAGACCGCTCGGTGCTCGGAGAGAGCGCGTGGACCGACTGGGGCTCAGGAGACGACGCGTCGACCGATCGGGGCTTAGGAGACGACCCGTCGACCGATCGGGGCTTAGGAGACGACGCGTGGACCGATCGGGGCTTAGGAGGCGGCGCGTGGACCCATCGGGGCTCGGAGACGGCGCGTTAACTGATCGAGGCTTAGGAGACGACGCGTGGACCGATCGGGGCTCAGGAGACGGCGCGTGGACCGATCGGTGTTCGGGGACGGCGCGTGGACGGACCGTGACTTAGAATGCGTCACGCGGACCGATCGGGGCTTGGAGACGGCGCGTGTACGGATCGAGGCTTGGAGACGGCGCGTGGACCGATCGGAGCTCGGAAACGCCCCGTGGGCAGATCGGGGCTTAGGATACGGCGCGTGGTGGCATCGGGGCTAAGAAGACGACGCATGGACCGAGCGGGGCTCAGGAGACGGCGCGAGGAGCGATCGGGGCTCAGGAGAAGACGCGTCAATTGATCGGGGCTCAGGAGACGACGCGGCGACGGATCGGGGCTTAGGAGACGACGCGTTGACCGATTGGGGCTTAGGAGGCGACGTGTGGACCGATCGGGGCTTAGGAGACGGCCCGTGATTCGATCGGTGCACAGGAGACGGCGCGTGAACCGGTCGGGGCTTAGGAGACGACGCGTCGACCGATCGGGGCTCAGGACAAGGGGTGTGGACCGTTCGGAGCTCAGGAGACGGCGCGTCGACCGATCGGGGTTCGGCAATGGCGCGTGGAGCGATCGGGGCTCGGAGACGACGCGTGTACGGATCGAGGCTTGGAGACGGCGCTTGGACCGATCGGGGATCGGAGACAGCGCGTTTACCGACCGGGGGTCGAGAGGTTGCGCGTGGACCAATTGGGGTTCGCCGCGGCGTGTGGACCGACCGGAGCTCAGTAGACCGCGCGTGGACCGATCGGGGCTCGGCGACTGCGCGTGGATGGATCGGGGCTCAGGAGACAGCGCGTGGACCGATCGGGGCTCAGGAAGCGGCGCCTGCACCGATCGTGGCTCGGAGACGGCGCGTGGAAGCATCGTGGCTTCGAAGACGACGCATGGACCAATCGGGGCTCGGAAACGGCGCCTGGACCGATCGGAGCTCGGAGACGACGCGTGGAGCGGTCGGGGCTCAGGAGAAGACGCGTGGATCGATCGGGGCTCAGGAGACGACGCGTCGACGGATCGGGGCGTAGGAGACGACGCGTGGACCGATCGGGACTTAGGAGCCGATGCGTGAACCGATCGGGGCTCAGGAGACGCCGCGTGGACCGATCGGGGCTCGGAGACGGCGCGTGGAACGATCAGGGCTCAGGAGACGGCGCGTGAAATGATCGGTGCTCTGAGACGGCGCGTGGACCGATTGTGGCTTACGAGACGGCGCGTGGATCGATCGGGGCTCAGGAAGCGGCGCCTGGACCTATCGTGGCTCGGAGACGGCGCGTGGAGGCATCGGGGCTAAGAACACGACGCATGGACCGAGCGGGGCTCAGGAAACGGCGCGAGGAGCGATCGGGGCTCAGGAGAAGACGCGTCAATTGATCGGGGCTCAGGAGACGACGCGGCGACGGTTCGGGGCTTAGAAGACGACGAATGGACCGATCAGGGCTCAGGAAACGGCGCGTGGACCGAACGGTGCTCGGAGACGGCGCGTGGACCGATCGGCGCTCAGGAGACGGCGCGTGGAGCGATCGGAGTGCAGGAGATGACGCGTTAACAGAGCAGTGTTTAGGAGACGATGCGTGGACCGATTGGTGCTCGGAGACAGCGCGTGGACCGATTGGGGCTCAGGAGGTGGCTCGTGGACCAATTGGGGTTCGGCGACGGCGCGTGGACCGACCGGGGATTAGGAGACGACGCGTCGACCGATCTGGGCTTAGGAGACGACCCGTCGACCGATCGGGGCTTAGGAGACGACGCGTGGACCGATCGGGGCTCGGAGACGCCGTGTGGAACGAACGGGGCTCGGGTGACCGCGCGTGAACCGATCGGCGCTCGGAGACGGCGCGTGGATCGATCGGGGATCGGGGACGGCGCGTGGAACGATCGCGGCTCGGAGTCGACGCGTTAGCCGATCGGGGCTTAGGAGACGATGCGTCGACCGATCGGGGCTCGGAGACGGCGTGTGGACCGACCGGGGTTTAGGAGAAGGCGCTTGGACCGAACGGGGCTTAGGAGACGGCGCGTGGACCGATCGGGGCTCGGAGACGGCACGTGGAACGATCGGGGCTCAGGAGACGGCGCGTCAACCGATCGGCGCTCGGAGACGGCGCGTGGACCGATCGGGGCTTAGGAGACGGCGCGTGGACCGATCGGAGATCAGGAGATGACGCGTGGACCGATCGGGGCTGTGAAAGCGGCGCACGGAACGATCGGGGCTCGGAGACGGCGCGTGGACCGATCAGGGCTCGGCGACGGCGCGTGGACAGATCGAGGCTCGGAGACGACGCGTGTACGGATCGGGGCTTTGAAGACGACGCGTGGACCGATCGTGGTTCAAGAAACGGCGTGTGGAGCGATCGGGGCTCAGGAGACGACGCGTCGACCGATCAGGGCTCAGGTGACGGCGCGTGGACCGAGCGGGCCTCAGGAGACAGCGCGTGAAATGATCGGCGCTCGGAGATGGCGCGTGGACCGATTGGGGCTTAAGAGACGACGGGTGGACCGATCGGGGCCTAGGAGACGGTACGTGAATCGATCGGGGCACAGGAGACGGCGCGTGAGCCGGTCGGGGCTTAGGAGACGGCGCGTGGACTGATCGGGGCTCGGGAAGCGGCGCCTGAACCGATCTGGCTCGGAGACGGCGCGTGGAGGCATCGGGGTTTAGAAGACGACGTATGGACCGATCGGGGCTCAGGAAACGGGGCGTGGACCGATTGGAGCTCGGAGACAACGCGTGGACCGACTGGGGCTCAGGCGGTTGCGCGTGGACCAATTGGGGTTCGGCGACGGCGCGTGGACCAATCACGACTCGGAGACGGCGCGTTAACCGATCGGGGCTTAGAAGACGATGCGTGAACCGATCGGGGCTCGGAGACGGCGCGTGGACCGACCGGGGCTCGGAGACGACGCGTGGACCGATCGGGGCTCGGAGACCGCGCGTGGACCGACTGGGGCTTAGGAGACGGCGCGTGGACCGATCGGGGCGCAGGAATCGGCGCCTGGACCGATCGTGGCTTGGAGACGGCGCGTGGAGGCATCCGGGCTAAGAAGACGACGCATGGACCGAGCGGGGTTCAGGAGACGGCGCGAGGAGCGATCGGTGCTCAGGAGAAGACATGTCAATTGATCGGGGCTCCGGAGACGACGCCTGGACCGATCGGGGCTCAGGAGGCGGCACGAGAAGCGATCGGGGATCAGGAGAAGACGCGTCAATTGATCGGGGCTCAGGAGACGACGCGTCGACTAATCGGGGCTTAGGAGACGACGCGTAGACCGATCGGGGCTGAGGAGACGGCGCGTCGACCGACCGGAGCTCAGGAGATTCGCGTGGATCGATCGGGGCTCCGGAGGCGGGCGTGGACCGATTGGGGCTTAGGAGACGACGCGTGGACTGATCGGGACTCAGGAGACGGCGCGTGGCCCGATTGGGGCTCGGATACGGTAGGAGGAACGACCGGAGCTCAGGAGATTCGCGTGGATCGATCAGGGCTCCGGAGGCGGCGCATGGACCGATTGGGGAGCATGCGATGGTGCGTGGACCGATCGGGGCTCGGAGACGGCGCACGGACCGATCGGGGGTTAACAGACGACGCGTGGACCGATTGGGGCTCAGGAGACAGCGCGTGGACCGATCAGGGCTCGGCGACTGCGCGTCGACGTATCGGGGCTCAGGAGACGGCGCGTGGACGGATTGGAGCTTATGAGACGGCGCGTGGACCGATTGGGGCTCGGATACGGCGCGTGAACCGATCGGGGCTTAGGAGACGACGCGTGGACCGATCGGGGCTCAGGTGACGGCGCGTGGACCGATCGGGGCTTCGGAGACGGTACGTGGATCGATCGGGGCTCGGAGACGGTACGAGGACCGACCGGAGTTCAGGAGATTCGCGTGGATCGATCAGGGCTCCGGAGGCGGCGCATGGACCGATCGGGGCTCAGGAGGCCGCGCGTGGACCGATGATGGCTCGGCGACGGCGCGTGGACCGATCGGGGCTCGGAGACGACGCGTAGACCGATCGGTGCTCGGAGACAGCGCGTGGACCGATCGGGGCTCGGAGACGACGCGTAGACCAATCGGTGTTCGGAGACCGCGCGTGGAGGCATCGGGGTTAAGAAGACGGAGCATCGACCGAGCGGGGTGCAGGAGACGGCGCGAGGAGCGATCGGGGCTTAGGAGACGACGCGTGGACCGATCGGGGCTCAGGAGACGGCGCGTGGACCGGTCGGGGCTTAGGAGACTCGCGTGAACTGATTGGGGCTCAGGCGGTTGCGCGTGGAACGATTGGGGTTCGGCGACGGCGCGTGGACCGATCGCGGCGCGAAGACGGCGCGTTAACCGATCGGAGCATAGGAGACGATGCGTGGACCGATCGGGCTCAGGAGACGGCGCGTGGAGCGATCGGGGCTTAGGAGACGAAGCGTGGACCGATCAGAGCTCAGGAGACGGCGCGTGGAGCGATCGGGCTCGGAAACGGCGGGTGGATCGTCCGGGGCTTAGCAGACGATGCGTGGACCGATCGGGGCTCAGGAGACGGCTCGTGGAGCGATCGGGGCTCGGAAACGGCGGGTGGACCGTCCGGGTTTAGGAGACGACGCGTGGACCGATCGGGGCTCAGAAGACGGCGCGTGGACGGATCGGCGCTCGGAGACGGCGCGTGGACCGATCGGGGCTTAGGAGAGGATGCGTGGACCGATCGGGGCTCAGGAGACGGCTCGTGGAGCGATCGGGGCTCGGAAACGGCGGGTGGACCGTCCGGGTTTAGGAGACGACGCGTGGACCGATCGGGGCTCAGAAGACGGCGCGTGGACGGATCGGCGCTCGGAGACGGCGCGTGGACCGATCGGGGCTCAGGAGACGGCGCGTGGACCGATCGACGCTCGGAGACGGCACGTGGAACGATCGGGGCTCAGGAGACGACGCGTGGACCGATCAGGGCTCAGGAGACGACGCGTAGACCGATCGGGGCTCCGAAACGACGCGTTAACCGAGCGGGGCTTAGGAGACGATGCGTGGACCGATCGGGGCTCGGAGACAGCGCGAGGAGCGATCGGGCTCAGGAGAAGACGCGTCAATTGATCGTGGCTCAGGAGACGACGCGTCGACGGATCGGGGCTTAGGAGACGACGCGTGGACAGATCGGGGCTCAGGAGACCGCGCGTGGACCGATCGGGGCTCGGCGACTGCGCGTGGACGTATCGGGGCTCAGGAGACGGCGCGTGGAGCGGTCGGGGCTTAGGAGACGACGCCTGGACACATCGAGGCTTAGGAGGCGGCGTGTGGAACGATCGGTGCTCAGGAGACGGCTCTTGCACCAATCGGCGCTCGGAGACGGCGCGTGGAGCGATCGGGGCTCGGAGACGGCACGTGGAATGATCGGGGCTCAGGAGACGGTGCGTGGAGGCATGGGGGCTTAGAAGACGACGCATGGACCGAGCGGGGCTCAGGAGACGGCGCGAGGAGCGATCGGGGCTCAGGAGAAGTCGCGTCAATTGATCGGGGCTCAGGAGACGACGCGGCGACTGATCGGGGCTTAAGAGACGTCGCGTAGCCCGATTGGGGCTTAGGAGACGACGTGTGGACCGATCGGGGCTTAGGAGACGGCACGTGAATCGATCGGTGCACAGGAGACGGCGGGTGAACCGGTCGGGTCTTAGGAGACGACGCGTCGACCGATCGGGGCTCAGGGGAAGGGGTGTGGACCGATCGGGGCTCAGGAGACGGCGCGTGGACCATTCGGGGCTCGCAGAAGGCACGAGGACCGATCAGGGCTTAGGAGACGACGCGTGGACCGATCGGGACTCGGAGACGGCGCGTGGATGGACCGTGGCTTAGAATGCGGCACGCGGACCGATCGGGGCTCGGAGACGGCATCTGGATCGATCGTGGCTCAGGAGACGGCGCGTGGACCGATGGGGATCAGGAGGCGGTGCGTGGACCGATCGGGGCACGAAGGCGGCGTGCGGAGCGATCGGGGCTCAGGAGAAGTCGCGTCAATTGATCGGGGCTCAGGAGACGACGCGGCGACTGATCGGGGCTTAGGAGACGACGCGTAGCCCGATTGGGGCTTAGGAGACGACGTGTGGACCGATCGGGGCTCAGGAGACGGCGCGTGGATCGATCGGGGCTTAGGAGACAGCGCTTGGGCCGATTGGGGCTTAGGAGACGGCGCGAGGCCCGATCGGGGATCAGGAAGCGACGCATAGACCGATCGTGGCTCGGAGACGGCGCGTGGAGGCATCGGGGCTAAGAAGACGGCGCAGGGACCGAGCGGGGCTCAGGAGACAGCGCGAGGAAAGATCGGGGCTCAGGAGAAGACGCGTCAATTGATCGGGGCTCAGAAATCGGCGCGTGGAATGATCGTGGCTCAGGAGACGACGCGTGGATCGATCGGGGCTCAGGAAACGACGCGTCGACCGATCGGGGCTCAGGAGACGGCGCGCGGACCGACCGGGGCTCAGGAGGATACGCCTGGACCGATCGGGGCTCGGCGACGGCGCGTGGACCGATCGAGGCTCGGAGACGCCGCTTGGACCGATCGGGGCTTAGGAGACGGCGCGTGGACCGATCGGGGCTCAGGAAGCGGCGCCTGGACCTATCGTGGCTCGGAGACGGCGCGTGGAGGCATCGGGGCTAAGAACACGACGCATGGACCGAGCGGGGCTCAGGAGACGGCGCGAGGAGCGATCGGGGCTCAGGAGAAGACGCGTCAATTGATCGGGGCTCAGGAGTCGACGCGACGACGGATCGGGGCTTAGGAGACGACGCGTGGACCGATTGGGGCTTAGGAGACGACGTGTGGACCGATCGGTGCGTAGGAGACGACGCTAGTACCTATCGGGGCTCAGGAGTGAGCGCGTGGACCGATCGGGCCTCGGCGACTGCGCGTGGACGTATCGGGCCTCGGCGACTGCGCGTGGACGTATCGAGCCTCGGCGACTGCGCGTGGACGTATCGGGGTTCAGGAGACGGCGCGTGGACCGATTGGGGCTCGGAGACGGCGCGTTAAGCGATCGGCGCTTAGGAGACGACGCGTGGACCGATCGGGCCTCAGGAGACGGCGCGTCGACCGATCGGTGCTCGGAGACGGCGCGTGGACGGACCGTGGCTTAGAATGCGTCACGCGGACCGATCGGGGCTCGGATACGGCGTGTGGAGGTATCGGGGCTTAGGAGACGATGCGTGAACCGATCGGGGCTCAGGAGCCGATGCGTGGATCGATCGGGGCTCAGTAGGCGGCGCGTGGACCCATCGGGGCTCGGAGACGATACGTGGACCGATCAGGGCTTAGGAGACGACGCGTGGACCGATCGGGGCTCAGGAGACGGCCCGCGGACAGATCGGGGCTTAGGACACGGCGCGTGGACCGATCGGGGCTCAGGAGACGGCGCGTGAACCGAGCGGCGCTCGGAGACGGCGCGTGGATCGATCGGGGCTTAGGAGATGGCGCGTGGACCGATCGGGGCTCGGAGACGGCATGTGGATCGATCGTGGCTCAGGAGACGGCGCGTGGACCGATGGGGATCAGGAGGCGGTGCGTGGACCGATCGGGGCACGAAGGCGGCGCGCGGACCGATCGGGGCGTAGGAGACGACGTGTGTACCTATCGGGGCTCAGGAGCCGGCGCGTGGACCGATTGGGGCTCGGATATGGCGCGTGAACCAACCGGGACTCAGGAGCCGCGCATGGACCGATCATGGCTCGGTGACGGCGCGTGGACCGATCGGGGCTCGGCGATGGCGCGTGGACCGATCAGGGCTCGGAGACGACGCGTGTACGGATCGAGGTTTGGAGACGGCGCATGAACAGATCGGAGCTCGGACACGGCCCGTGGACGGATCAGGGCTTAGGAGACGGCGCGTGGACTAATTGGGGCTCAGGAGACGACGCGTGGACCGATCGGGGCTCGGAAACGACGCGTTAACCGAGCGGGGCTTAGGAGACGACGCGTGGACCGATCGGGGCGTAGGAGACGTCGCGTGTACCTATCGGGGCTCACGAGACAGCGTGTGGACAATTTGGGCTCAGGAGACGGCGCGTGCACCGGTCGGGGCTTAGGAGACGACGCGTCGACAGACCGGGGCTCAGGAGAAGGGGTGTGGACAGATCGGGGCTCAGGAGACGGTGCGTGGACCGATCGGGGCTCGGCGATGGCGCGTGGACCGATCGGGGCTCGGCGATGGCGCGCGGACCGATCAGGGCTCGGAGACGACGCGTGGACCGATCGGAGCTCGGACACGGCCCGTGGACGGATCGGGGCTTAGGAGACGGCGCATGGACTAATTGGGGCTCAGGAGACGACGCGTGGACCGATCGGGGCTCGGAAACGACGCGTTAACCAAGCGGGGCTTAGGAGACTACGCGTGGACCGATCGGGGCTCGGAGACGGCGCGTGGACCGATCGGGGCTCGGAGACGGCGCGTGGACAGATCGGGGCTCAGGAGACCGCGCGTAGACCGATCGGGGCGTAGGAGACGATACGTGGACCGATCGGGGCTCAGGAGACGGCGCGTGGACCGACTGGGTCTCAGGAGGTTGCCCGTGGACGAATTGGGGTTCGGCGACGGCGTGTGGACCGACCGGGGCTCAGGAGACCGCGCGTGGACCCATCGGGGCTCGGAGACGGCGCGTGAACCGACCGGGGCTCGGAGACGGCGCGTGGACCGACCGCGGCTCAGGAGGCCGCGCGTGGACCGATGGAGGCTCGGGTACGGCGCGTGGACCAATCGGGGCTCGGCGACTGTGTGTGGACGTATCGGGGTTCAGGAGACGGCGCGTGGACCGATCGGGGCTCGGAGACGGCACGTGGACCGATCAGGGCTTTGGAGACGACGCGTGGACCGATCGGGGCTCAGGAGACGGCGCGTGGACCGATCGGTGCTCGGAGACGGCGCTTTGGACGATCGGGGCTCAGGAGGCGGCGCGTGGACGGATCGGGGCTCAGGATACGGCGCGTGGGCCGATCGAGGCTCAGGAGACGGCGGGCGGACCGACCGGGGCTCAGGAGACTCGTGTGGATCGATCGGGGCTCCGGAGGCGCCGCGTGGACCGATCGGGGCTCAGGAGACGGCGCGTGGACCGATCAGGGCTTTGGAGACGACGCGTGGACCGATCGGGGCTCAGGAGACGGCGCGTGGACCGATCGGTGCTCGGCGACGGCGCGTTGGACGATCGGGGCTCAGGAGGCGGCGCGTGGACGGATCGGGGCTCAGGAGACGGCGCGTGGGCCGATCGAGGCTCAGGAGACGGCGGGCAGACCGACCGGGGCTCAGGAGACTCGTGTGGATCGATCGGGGCTCCAGAGGCGCCGCGTGGACCGATCGGGGTTCAGGAGACGGCGCGTGAACCGATCGGCGCTCGGAGACGGCGCGTGGACCGATCGGGGCTCGGAGACAGCGCGTGGACCGACTGGGGCTCAGGCGGTTGCGCGTGGACCAATTGGGGTTCGGCGACGGCGCGTGGACCAATCCGGGCTCAGGTGCCGGCGCGTGGACCGATCGGGGCACGGAGACGGCGCGTGGAGGCATCGGGGCTAAGAAGACGACGCATGGATCGAGCGGGGCTCAGGAGACGGCGCGAGGACCGATCGGTGCTCGGAGACGATGCGGGGACCGATCGGGGCTCAGGAAACGGCGTGTGGAGCGGTTGGGGCTCAGGAGACGACGCGTGGATCGATCGGGGCTCGGAGACGCCGCGTGGAACGGTCGGGGCTCAGGAGACGGCGCTTGAACTTATCGGCGCTCGGAGACGGCGCGTGGACCGATCGGGGCTTAGGATACGGCGCATGGACCGATGGGGGCTCAGGAAGCGGCGCCTGGACCGATCGTGGCTCGGAGACGGCGCGTGGAGGCATCGGGGCTAAGAAGACGACGCATGGACCCATCGGGGCTCGGAGACGGCGTGTGGACCGATCGGGGCTTAGGAGACGACGCGTGGACCGATCGGGGTTTAGGAGAGGACGCGTCGACCAATCGGGGCACAGGAGACGGCGCGTGGACCGATCGGGGCTTAGGAGACGACCCGTGGACCGATCGGGGCTCAGGAGACGGCGCGAGGAGCGATTGGGCTCAGGAGAAGACGCGTCAATTGATCGTGGCTCAGGAGACGACGCGTCGACGGATCGGGGCTTAGGAGACGACGCGTGGACCGATCGGGGCTTAGGAGACGACGCGTGGACCGATCGGGGTTCAGGAGACGGCGCGTGGACCGACCGGGGCTCAGGAGGCGACGCGTGGACCCATCGGGGCTTGGAGACGGCGTGTGAACCGATCGGGGCTTAGGAGACGACGCGTGGACCGATCGGGGTTTAGGAGAGGACGCGTCGACCGATCGGGGCAAAGGAGACGGCGCGTGGACCGATCGGGGCTTAGGAGACTCACGTTGATCGATTGGGGCTCCGGAGGCGGTGCGTGGACCGATCGGGGCTTAGGAGACTACGCGTGTACCTATCGGGGCTCAGGAGACAGCGCGTGGACCGATTGGGCATCAGGAGACGGCGCGTCGATGGATCGGGGCTTGGGGACGACGCGTGGACCGATCGGGGCTCAGGAGACGGCACGTGGATCGATCGGGGCTCGGAGACGGCGCGTGAAATGATCGGCGCTCGGAGACGGCGCGTGCACCGATCGTGGCTTAGGAGAAGGCGCGTGGAACGATCGGGGCTCAGGAGACGGCGCGTGGATCGATCGGGGCTCCGAGACGGCGCGTGGAATGATCGGGGCTCGGAGAAGGCGCGTGGACCGACCGGGGCACAGGAGGATACGCCTGGACCGATCGGGGCTCGGCGACGGCGCGTGGACCGATCGAGGCTCGGAGACTGCGCGTGGAACTATCGGGGCTCGGAGACAGCGCGTGGACCGACGGGGGCTCAGGCGGTTGCGCGTGGACCAATTGGGGTTCGGCGACGGCGCGTGGACCGATCCGGGCTCAGGAGACGGCGCGTGGACCGATCGGGGCTCGGAGACGGAGCGTGGAGCGATCGGGGCTCAGGAGACGGCGCGTGAACTAATCGGCGCTCGGAGACGGCGCGTGGACGGATCGGGGCTGAGGAGAAGGCGCGTGGTCCGATCGGGGCTTATGAGACGGCGCGTAGACCGATCGGGGCTCGGAGATGGCGCGTGGAATGATCGGGGCTTAGGAGATGGTGTGTGGACCGATCGGAGATCAGGAGACGACGCGAGGACCGATCGGGGATCGGAAGCGGCGCGTGGAACGATCCGGGCTTAGGACACAACGCGTGGACCGATCGGGGCTCAGGCAACGGCGCCTCGACCGATCGTGGCTCGGAGACGGCGCGAGGAGGCATCTGGGCTTAGAAGACGACGCGTGGATCGATGGAGGCTCAGGAGACGGCTCGTGGACCGATCGGGGCTTAGGAGACGGCGCGTGGACCGACCGGAGCTCAGCAGATTTCGCGTGAACCGATCGGCGCTTAGGAGACGGCGCGTGGATCGATCGGGGCTGGGAGACGGCGCGTGGATCAATCGGGTCTCAGGAGGCCGCGCGTGGACAGATCATGACTCGGCGACGGCGCGTGGACCGATCGGGGCTCGGAGACGACGCGTGGACCGATCGGGGCTCGGAGACAGCGCGTGGACCGACTGGGGCTCAGGCGGTTTCGCGTGGACCAATTGGTGTTCGGCGACGGCCCGTGGCCCGATCGGGGCTTAGGAGACGGCGCGTGCACCGATCGGGGCCCGGAGACGGGTCGTGGACAGATTGGGGATTAGGAGACGGCGCGTGGACCGATCGGGGCTGGGAGACGGCACGTGGACCGATCGGGGCTCGGAGACAGCGCGTGGACCGACTGGGGCTCAGGCGGTTTCGCGTGGACCAATTGGGGTTCGGCGACGGCGCGTAGACCGATCGGGGCTCAGAAGACGGCGCGTGGACCGATCGCGGCTCAGGAAGCGGCGCCTGGACCGATCTTGGG
Source organism: Netelia fuscicornis (assembly GCA_946811545.1). Taxonomy (NCBI): domain Eukaryota; kingdom Metazoa; phylum Arthropoda; class Insecta; order Hymenoptera; family Ichneumonidae; genus Netelia; species Netelia fuscicornis. Next base: position 33,283,314 of record OX328014.1, on the reverse strand, counting down.
CCGGAGACGGCGCGAGAAGGCATCTGGGCTTACAAGACGACGCGTGGATCGATCGGGGCTCGGAGACGGCGCATGAACCGACCGGGGCTCAGGAGACGGCGCGTGGACTGATCGGGGCTCGGAGACGGCGCGTGAACCGATCGGGGCTCAGGTGACGATGCGTGGACCGATCGGGGCTCGGAGACGGCGCGTGGACCGACCGGGGCTAAGGCGGCCGCGCGTGGACGGATCGAGGCTCGGCGACGGCGCATGAACCGACCGGGACTCATGAGACGGCGCGTAGACCGATCGGGGCTCCGGTGGCGATGCGTGGACCGATCGGGGCCCAGGGAACGGCGCGTGGATCGATCGGTGCTCGAAGGCGACGCGTGGACCGCCCGGGGCTCAGCAGCCGATGCGTGGATCGATCGGGGCTCAGGAGGCGGCGCGTGGACCGATCGGTGCTCGGAGACAGCGCGTTTACCGACTGGGGCACGAGAGGTTGCGCGTGGACCAATTGGGGTTCGCAGCGGCGTGTGGACCGACCGGAGCTCAGTAGACCGCGCGTGGACCGATCGGGGCTCGGCGACTGCGCGTGGATGGATGGGGGCTCAGGAGACAGCGCGTGGACCGATCGGGGTTCACGAAGCGGCGCCTGCACCGATCGTCGCTCGGAGACGGCGCGTGGAGGCATCGGGGCTTAGAAGACGACGCATGGACCGATCGGGGCTCGGAAACGGCGCATGGACCGATCGGAGCTCGGAGACGACGCGTGGAGCGGTCGGGGCTCAGGAGAAGACGCGTGGATCGATCGGGGCTCAGGAGACGACGCGTCGACGGATCGGGTTTAGGAGACGACGCGTGGACCGATCGGGGCTTAGGAGCCGACGCGTGGACCGATCCGGGCTCAGGAGACGGCGCGTGGACCGATCGGGGCTCGAGGACGGCGCGTGGAACGATCCGGGCTTAGAAGACGGCGCGTGGACTGATCGGGGTTCAGGAAACGACGCGTCGACCGATCGGGGCTCAGGAGACGGCTCGCGGACCGACCGGGGCTCAGGAGCCTCGCGTGGGCCGATCATGGCTCGGCGACGGCGCGTGGACCGATCGGGGCTCGGAGACGACGCGTGCACCGATGGGGGCTCGGATACGGCGCGTGAACCAACCGGGGCACAGGAGGCCGCGCGTGGACCGATCATGGCTCGGCGACGGCGCGTGGACCGATCGGGGTTCGGATACGACGCGTGGACCGATCGGGGCTCGGAGAGTGCGCGTGGACCAACCGGGGCTCAGACGGTTGCGCGTGGACCAATTGGGGTTCGGCGACGGCGCGTGGACCGATCCGGGCTCAGGAGACGGCGCGTGGCCGATCGGTGCTCGGAGACGGCGCGTGGAGCGATCGGGGCTCAGGAGACGGCGCGTGAACCGATCGGCGCTCGGAGACGGCGCGTGGACCAATCGGGGCTGAGGAGAAGGCGCGTTGACCGATCGGGGCTTAGGAGACGGCGCGTGGACCGATCGGGGCTCGGAGACGGCGCGTGGAATGATCGGGGCTTAGGAGACGGCGCGTGGACCGATCGGAGATCAGGAGACGACGCGTGGACCGATAGGCCTCTGGAAGCGGCGCACGGACCGATCGTGGCTCGGAGACGGCGCGTGGAGGCATCGGGGCTTTCAAGACGACGCGTGGACCAAACGGTGCTCAGAAAACGGCGCGTGTAGCGATTGGGGCTCAGGAGACGGTGCGTGGACCGATCGGGGCTTAGGAGACGACGCGTGGACCGATCGGGGCTCGGAGACGATGCGTGGACCGATCGGGGCTCGGAGACAGTGCGTGGACCGACTGGGGCTCAGGCGGTTGGGCGTGGACCAATTGGGGTTCGGCGACGGCGCGTGGACCGATCGGGGCTCGGAGACGGCGCGTTAACCGATTGGGGCTTAGGAGACGATGCGTGGTCCGATCGGGGCTCAGGAGCCTCGCGTGGACCGATCGGGGATTAGGAGACGACGCATGGACCGATCAGGGCTCGGCGACTGCGCGTGGACGTATCGGGGCTCAGGAGACGGCGCGTGGACCGATCGGGGCTCGGGGACGGCGCGTTAACCGATTGTGGCTTAGGAGACCATGCGTGTACCGATCGGGGCTCGAAGACGGCGCGTGGACCGATCGGGTCTCAGGAGGCCGCGCGTGGACAGATCATGACTCGGCGACGACGCGTGGACCGATCGGGGCTCGGAGACGACGCGTGGACCGATCGGGGCTGGGAGACAGCGCGTGGACCGACTGGGGCTCAGGCGGTTTCGCGTGGACCAATTGGGGTTCGGCGACGGCGCGTTGACCGATCGGGGCTTAGGAGACGGCGCGTGCACCGATCGGGGCCCGGAGACGGGTCGTGGACAGATTGGGGATTAGGAGACGGCGCGTGGACCGATCGGGGCTCAGGAGACCGCGCGTGGACCGATCGCGGCTCGACGCCGCGCGTGGACGGATCAATGCTCAGGAGACGGCGCGTGGACCGATCGGGGCGGGGAGACGGCGCGTTAACCGATCGGGGCTTAGGAGACGATGCGTGGACCGATCGCGGCTCGGAGACGGCGCGTGGACCGATCAGGGCTCGGAGGCAGCGCGTGGACCGATTGGGGCTCGGATACGGCGCGTGAACCAATCGGGGCTCAGGAGGCGGCGCGTTAACCGATCGGGGCTTAGGAGACGATGCGTGAACCGATCGGGGCTCGGAGAAGGCGCGTGGACCGATCGGGGCTCGGAGACGGCGCGTGGAATGATCGGGGCTTAGGAGACGGCGCGTGGACCGAATGGGGCTTAGGAGACAACGCGTGGACCGACCGGGGCTCAGGAAGCGGCGCCTGGACCCGTCATGGCTCGGAGACGGCGCGAGGAGGCATCTAGGCTTAGTAGACGACGCGTGGACCGAACGGGGCTCAGGAAACGGCCCGTGGAGCAATCGGGGTTCAGGAGACGACGCGTGGATCGATCAAGGCTCAGGAGACGACGCGTCGTCCGATCGGGGCTCAGGATGTGGCACGTGGACCCATCGGGGCTCGGAGACGGCACGTGGACCGATCAGGGGTTAGGACACGACGCGTTGACCGATCGGGACTCAGGAGGCGGCGCGTGGACCGATCGGGGATCAGGAAACGGTCCGTGGAGCGATCGGGGGTCAGGAGACGACACGTGGACTGATCGGGGCTCGGGAAGCGGCGCCTGAACCGGTCGTGGCTCGGAGACGGCGCGTGGAGGCATCGGGGCTTAGAAGACGATGCATGGCCCGATCAGGTCTCAGGAAACGGCGCGTGGACCGACTGGAGCTCGGAGACGACGCGTGGATCGACTGGGGGTCAGGCGGTTGCGCGTGGCCCAATTGGGGTTCGGCGACGGCGCGTGGACCGATCGCGGCTCGGAGACGGCGCGTGGACCGATCGGGGCTCAGGAAACGGCGCGTGGACCGATTGGGGCTCGTATACGGCGCGTGAACCAATCGGGCCTCAGGAGGCCGCACGTGGACCGATCGCGGCTCGGCGACGGCGTGTGGACCGATCGAGGCTCGGAGACGACGCGTTTAAGGATCGGGAATCAGGAGACGACGCGTGGAACGATCCGGGCTCAGGAGACGAAACGTGGACCGATCGGGGCTCGGAGACGCCGTGTGGAACGATCGGGGCTCGGGTGACGGCGCGTGAATCGATCGGCGCTCGGACACGGCGCGTGGATCGATCGGGGATCGGGGACGGCGCGTGGAACGATCGCGGCTCGGAGTCGACGCGTTAGCCGATCGCGGCTTAGGAGACGATGCGTGGACCGATAGGGGCTCGGAGACGGCGCTTGGACCGAACGGGGTTAGGAGACGGCGCGTGGACCGATCGGGGCTCGGAGACGGCGCGTGGACCGATCGGGGCTCACGAGACGACGCGTCGACCGATCAGGAGTAGGAGACGGCGCGTGGACCGATCGGGGCTCGAAGACGGCGCGTGGACCGACTGGGGCTCAGGCGGTTGCGCCTGGACCAATTGGGGTTCGGCGACGGTGCGTGGACCGATCGGGGCTCGGAGACGGCGCGTTAACTGATTGGGGCTTAGGAGACCATGCGTGACCCGACCGGGGCTCGGAGACGACGCGTGGACCGATCGGGGCTCGGAGACAGCGCGTGGACCGACTGGGGCTCAGACGGTTTCGCGTGGACCAATTGGGGTTCGGCGACGGCGCGTGGACCGATCGGGGCTTAGGAGGCCGCATGTGGACCGATCGCGGCTCCGCGACGGCGCGTGGACCGATCGGGGCTCAGGAGGCCGCGCGAGGACCGATCGGGGCTCAGGAAACGGCGCGTGGACCGATTGGGGCTCGTATACGGCGCGTGAACCAATCGGGCCTCAGGAGGCCGCACGTGGCCCGATCGCGGCTCGGCGACGGTGCGTGGACCGATCGCGGCTCGGCGACGGCGCGTAGACCGATCGGGGCTCAGGAGGCCGCGCGTGGACCGATCATAGCTCGGCGACGGCGCGTGGAACGATCGGGGCTCGGAGCGGCGCGTAGACCGATCGCGGCTCGGCGACGGCGCGTGGACCGATCGGGGCTCAGTAGGCTGCGCGTGGATCGATTGGGGCTCAGGAGACGGCGCGTGGACCGCTCGGGGCTCGAAGATGGCGCGTGGAACGATCAGGGCTCAGGAGACGTCACGTGAAATGATCGGCGCTCGGAGACGGCGCGTGGACCGATCGGGGCTCAGGAGAAGGCGCGTGGACCGATCGGGGCTTAGTAGAAGGCGCTTGGACCGATCGGGGCTTAGGAGACGACGCGTGGACCGATCGGAGATCGGAGACGGTGCGTGGAACGATCGGGGCTCAGGAGACGGCGCGTGAACCGATCGGCGCTCGGAGACGGCGCGTGGACCGATCTGGGCTCGGAGACAGCGCGTGGACCGACTGGGGCACAGGCGGTGGCGCGTGGACCAATTGGGGTTCGGCGACGGCGCGTGGACCGATCCGGGCTCAGGAGACGGCGCGTGGACCGATCAGGGCTGGGAGAAGGAGCGTGGAGCGATCGGGGCTCAGGAGACGGCGCGTAAACTAATCGGCGCTCGGAGACGGCGCGTGGACCGATCGGGGCTCGGAGATGGCGCGTGGAATGATCGGGGCTTAGGAGATGGCGTGTGGACCGATCGGAGTACAGGAGACGACGCGTGGACCGAGAGGGCTCTGGAAGCGGCGCACGGACGGATCGTGGCTCGCAGACGGCGCGTGGAGGCATCGGCGCTTTGAAGACGACGCGTGGACCAAACGGTGCTCAGAAAACGGTGCGTGGAGCGATCGGGGCTCAGGAGACGGCGCGTGAACCGATCGGCGCTCGGAGACGGCGCGTGGACCAATCGGGGCTGAGGAGAAGGCTCGTTGACCGATCGGGGCTTAGGAGACGGCGCGTGGACCGATCGGGGCTCGGAGACGGCGCGTGGAGGCATCGGGGCTTTCAAGACGACGCGTGGACCAAACGGTGCTCAGAAAACGGCGCGTGTAGCGATTGGGGCTCAGGAGACGGTGCGTGGACCGATCGGGGCTTAGGAGACGACGCGTGGACCGATCGGGGCTCGGAGACGACGCGTGGACCGATCGGGGCTCGGAGACAGTGCGTGGACCGACTGGGGCTCAGGCGGTTGGGCGTGGACCAATTGGGGTTCGGCGACGGCGCGTGGACCGATCGGGGCTCGGAGACGGCGCGTTAACCGATTGGGGCTTAGGAGACGATGCGTGGTCCGATCGGGGCTCAGGAGCCTCGCGTGGACCGATCGGGGATTAGGAGACGACGCATGGACCGATCAGGGCTCGGCGACTGCGCGTGGACGTATCGGGGCTCAGGAGACGGCGCGTGGACCGATCGGGGCTCGGGGACGGCGCGTTAACCGATTGTGGCTTAGGAGACCATGCGTGTACCGATCGGGGCTCGAAGACGGCGCGTGGACCGATCGGGTCTCAGGAGGCCGCGCGTGGACAGATCATGACTCGGCGACGACGCGTGGACCGATCGGGGCTCGGAGACGACGCGTGGACCGATCGGGGCTGGGAGACAGCGCGTGGACCGACTGGGGCTCAGGCGGTTTCGCGTGGACCAATTGGGGTTCGGCGACGGCGCGTTGACCGATCGGGGCTTAGGAGACGGCGCGTGCACCGATCGGGGCCCGGAGACGGGTCGTGGACAGATTGGGGATTAGGAGACGGCGCGTGGACCGATCGGGGCTCAGGAGACCGCGCGTGGACCGATCGCGGCTCGACGCCGCGCGTGGACGGATCAATGCTCAGGAGACGGCGCGTGGACCGATCGGGGCGGGGAGACGGCGCGTTAACCGATCGGGGCTTAGGAGACGATGCGTGGACCGATCGCGGCTCGGAGACGGCGCGTGGACCGATCAGGGCTCGGAGGCAGCGCGTGGACCGATTGGGGCTCGGATACGGCGCGTGAACCAATCGGGGCTCAGGAGGCGGCGCGTTAACCGATCGGGGCTTAGGAGACGATGCGTGAACCGATCGGGGCTCGGAGAAGGCGCGTGGACCGATCGGGGCTCGGAGACGGCGCGTGGAATGATCGGGGCTTAGGAGACGGCGCGTGGACCGAATGGGGCTTAGGAGACAACGCGTGGACCGACCGGGGCTCAGGAAGCGGCGCCTGGACCCGTCATGGCTCGGAGACGGCGCGAGGAGGCATCTAGGCTTAGTAGACGACGCGTGGACCGAACGGGGCTCAGGAAACGGCCCGTGGAGCAATCGGGGTTCAGGAGACGACGCGTGGATCGATCAAGGCTCAGGAGACGACGCGTCGTCCGATCGGGGCTCAGGATGTGGCACGTGGACCCATCGGGGCTCGGAGACGGCACGTGGACCGATCAGGGGTTAGGACACGACGCGTTGACCGATCGGGACTCAGGAGGCGGCGCGTGGACCGATCGGGGATCAGGAAACGGTCCGTGGAGCGATCGGGGGTCAGGAGACGACACGTGGACTGATCGGGGCTCGGGAAGCGGCGCCTGAACCGGTCGTGGCTCGGAGACGGCGCGTGGAGGCATCGGGGCTTAGAAGACGATGCATGGCCCGATCAGGTCTCAGGAAACGGCGCGTGGACCGACTGGAGCTCGGAGACGACGCGTGGATCGACTGGGGGTCAGGCGGTTGCGCGTGGCCCAATTGGGGTTCGGCGACGGCGCGTGGACCGATCGCGGCTCGGAGACGGCGCGTGGACCGATCGGGGCTCAGGAAACGGCGCGTGGACCGATTGGGGCTCGTATACGGCGCGTGAACCAATCGGGCCTCAGGAGGCCGCACGTGGACCGATCGCGGCTCGGCGACGGCGTGTGGACCGATCGAGGCTCGGAGACGACGCGTTTAAGGATCGGGAATCAGGAGACGACGCGTGGAACGATCCGGGCTCAGGAGACGAAACGTGGACCGATCGGGGCTCGGAGACGCCGTGTGGAACGATCGGGGCTCGGGTGACGGCGCGTGAATCGATCGGCGCTCGGACACGGCGCGTGGATCGATCGGGGATCGGGGACGGCGCGTGGAACGATCGCGGCTCGGAGTCGACGCGTTAGCCGATCGCGGCTTAGGAGACGATGCGTGGACCGATAGGGGCTCGGAGACGGCGCTTGGACCGAACGGGGTTAGGAGACGGCGCGTGGACCGATCGGGGCTCGGAGACGGCGCGTGGACCGATCGGGGCTCACGAGACGACGCGTCGACCGATCGGGGCTTAGGAGACGGCGCGTGGACCGATCGGGGCTCGAAGACGGCGCGTGGACCGACTGGGGCTCAGGCGGTTGCGCCTGGACCAATTGGGGTTCGGCGACGGTGCGTGGACCGATCGGGGCTCGGAGACGGCGCGTTAACTGATTGGGGCTTAGGAGACCATGCGTGACCCGACCGGGGCTCGGAGACGACGCGTGGACCGATCGGGGCTCGGAGACAGCGCGTGGACCGACTGGGGCTCAGACGGTTTCGCGTGGACCAATTGGGGTTCGGCGACGGCGCGTGGACCGATCGGGGCTTAGGAGGCCGCATGTGGACCGATCGCGGCTCCGCGACGGCGCGTGGACCGATCGGGGCTCAGGAGGCCGCGCGAGGACCGATCGGGGCTCAGGAAACGGCGCGTGGACCGATTGGGGCTCGTATACGGCGCGTGAACCAATCGGGCCTCAGGAGGCCGCACGTGGACCGATCATAGCTCGGCGACGGCGCGTGGAACGATCGGGGCTCGGAGCGGCGCGTAGACCGATCGCGGCTCGGCGACGGCGCGTGGACCGATCGGGGCTCAGTAGGCTGCGCGTGGATCGATTGGGGCTCAGGAGACGGCGCGTGGACCGCTCGGGGCTCGAAGATGGCGCGTGGAACGATCAGGGCTCAGGAGACGTCACGTGAAATGATCGGCGCTCGGAGACGGCGCGTGGACCGATCGGGGCTCAGGAAAAGGCGCGTGGACCGATCGGGGCTTAGTAGAAGGCGCTTGGACCGATCGGGGCTTAGGAGACGACGCGTGGACCGATCGGAGATCGGAGACGGTGCGTGGAACGATCGGGGCTCAGGAGACGGCGCGTGAACCGATCGGCGCTCGGAGACGGCGCGTGGACCGATCTGGGCTCGGAGACAGCGCGTGGACCGACTGGGGCACAGGCGGTGGCGCGTGGACCAATTGGGGTTCGGCGACGGCGCGTGGACCGATCCGGGCTCAGGAGACGGCGCGTGGACCGATCAGGGCTGGGAGAAGGAGCGTGGAGCGATCGGGGCTCAGGAGACGGCGCGTAAACTAATCGGCGCTCGGAGACGGCGCGTGGACCGATCGGGGCTCGGAGATGGCGCGTGGAATGATCGGGGCTTAGGAGATGGCGTGTGGACCGATCGGAGTACAGGAGACGACGCGTGGACCGAGAGGGCTCTGGAAGCGGCGCACGGACGGATCGTGGCTCGCAGACGGCGCGTGGAGGCATCGGCGCTTTGAAGACGACGCGTGGACCAAACGGTGCTCAGAAAACGGTGCGTGGAGCGATCGGGGCTCAGGAGACGGCGCGTGAACCGATCGGCGCTCGGAGACGGCGCGTGGACCAATCGGGGCTGAGGAGAAGGCTCGTTGACCGATCGGGGCTTAGGAGACGGCGCGTGGACCGATCGGGGCTCGGAGACGGCGCGTGGAGGCATCGGGGCTTTCAAGACGACGCGTGGACCAAACGGTGCTCAGAAAACGGCGCGTGTAGCGATTGGGGCTCAGGAGACGGTGCGTGGACCGATCGGGGCTTAGGAGACGACGCGTGGACCGATCGGGGCTCGGAGACGACGCGTGGACCGATCGGGGCTCGGAGACAGTGCGTGGACCGACTGGGGCTCAGGCGGTTGGGCGTGGACCAATTGGGGTTCGGCGACGGCGCGTGGACCGATCGGGGCTCGGAGACGGCGCGTTAACCGATTGGGGCTTAGGAGACGATGCGTGGTCCGATCGGGGCTCAGGAGCCTCGCGTGGACCGATCGGGGATTAGGAGACGACGCATGGACCGATCAGGGCTCGGCGACTGCGCGTGGACGTATCGGGGCTCAGGAGACGGCGCGTGGACCGATCGGGGCTCGGGGACGGCGCGTTAACCGATTGTGGCTTAGGAGACCATGCGTGTACCGATCGGGGCTCGAAGACGGCGCGTGGACCGATCGGGTCTCAGGAGGCCGCGCGTGGACAGATCATGACTCGGCGACGACGCGTGGACCGATCGGGGCTCGGAGACGACGCGTGGACCGATCGGGGCTGGGAGACAGCGCGTGGACCGACTGGGGCTCAGGCGGTTTCGCGTGGACCAATTGGGGTTCGGCGACGGCGCGTTGACCGATCGGGGCTTAGGAGACGGCGCGTGCACCGATCGGGGCCCGGAGACGGGTCGTGGACAGATTGGGGATTAGGAGACGGCGCGTGGACCGATCGGGGCTCAGGAGACCGCGCGTGGACCGATCGCGGCTCGACGCCGCGCGTGGACGGATCAATGCTCAGGAGACGGCGCGTGGACCGATCGGGGCGGGGAGACGGCGCGTTAACCGATCGGGGCTTAGGAGACGATGCGTGGACCGATCGCGGCTCGGAGACGGCGCGTGGACCGATCAGGGCTCGGAGGCAGCGCGTGGACCGATTGGGGCTCGGATACGGCGCGTGAACCAATCGGGGCTCAGGAGGCGGCGCGTTAACCGATCGGGGCTTAGGAGACGATGCGTGAACCGATCGGGGCTCGGAGAAGGCGCGTGGACCGATCGGGGCTCGGAGACGGCGCGTGGAATGATCGGGGCTTAGGAGACGGCGCGTGGACCGAATGGGGCTTAGGAGACAACGCGTGGACCGACCGGGGCTCAGGAAGCGGCGCCTGGACCCGTCATGGCTCGGAGACGGCGCGAGGAGGCATCTAGGCTTAGTAGACGACGCGTGGACCGAACGGGGCTCAGGAAACGGCCCGTGGAGCAATCGGGGTTCAGGAGACGACGCGTGGATCGATCAAGGCTCAGGAGACGACGCGTCGTCCGATCGGGGCTCAGGATGTGGCACGTGGACCCATCGGGGCTCGGAGACGGCACGTGGACCGATCAGGGGTTAGGACACGACGCGTTGACCGATCGGGACTCAGGAGGCGGCGCGTGGACCGATCGGGGATCAGGAAACGGTCCGTGGAGCGATCGGGGGTCAGGAGACGACACGTGGACTGATCGGGGCTCGGGAAGCGGCGCCTGAACCGGTCGTGGCTCGGAGACGGCGCGTGGAGGCATCGGGGCTTAGAAGACGATGCATGGCCCGATCAGGTCTCAGGAAACGGCGCGTGGACCGACTGGAGCTCGGAGACGACGCGTGGATCGACTGGGGGTCAGGCGGTTGCGCGTGGCCCAATTGGGGTTCGGCGACGGCGCGTGGACCGATCGCGGCTCGGAGACGGCGCGTGGACCGATCGGGGCTCAGGAAACGGCGCGTGGACCGATTGGGGCTCGTATACGGCGCGTGAACCAATCGGGCCTCAGGAGGCCGCACGTGGACCGATCGCGGCTCGGCGACGGCGTGTGGACCGATCGAGGCTCGGAGACGACGCGTTTAAGGATCGGGAATCAGGAGACGACGCGTGGAACGATCCGGGCTCAGGAGACGAAACGTGGACCGATCGGGGCTCGGAGACGCCGTGTGGAACGATCGGGGCTCGGGTGACGGCGCGTGAATCGATCGGCGCTCGGACACGGCGCGTGGATCGATCGGGGATCGGGGACGGCGCGTGGAACGATCGCGGCTCGGAGTCGACGCGTTAGCCGATCGCGGCTTAGGAGACGATGCGTGGACCGATAGGGGCTCGGAGACGGCGCTTGGACCGAACGGGGTTAGGAGACGGCGCGTGGACCGATCGGGGCTCGGAGACGGCGCGTGGACCGATCGGGGCTCACGAGACGACGCGTCGACCGATCGGGGCTTAGGAGACGGCGCGTGGACCGATCGGGGCTCGAAGACGGCGCGTGGACCGACTGGGGCTCAGGCGGTTGCGCCTGGACCAATTGGGGTTCGGCGACGGTGCGTGGACCGATCGGGGCTCGGAGACGGCGCGTTAACTGATTGGGGCTTAGGAGACCATGCGTGACCCGACCGGGGCTCGGAGACGACGCGTGGACCGATCGGGGCTCGGAGACAGCGCGTGGACCGACTGGGGCTCAGACGGTTTCGCGTGGACCAATTGGGGTTCGGCGACGGCGCGTGGACCGATCGGGGCTTAGGAGGCCGCATGTGGACCGATCGCGGCTCCGCGACGGCGCGTGGACCGATCGGGGCTCAGGAGGCCGCGCGAGGACCGATCGGGGCTCAGGAAACGGCGCGTGGACCGATTGGGGCTCGTATACGGCGCGTGAACCAATCGGGCCTCAGGAGGCCGCACGTGGCCCGATCGCGGCTCGGCGACGGTGCGTGGACCGATCGCGGCTCGGCGACGGCGCGTAGACCGATCGGGGCTCAGGAGGCCGCGCGTGGACCGATCATAGCTCGGCGACGGCGCGTGGAACGATCGGGGCTCGGAGCGGCGCGTAGACCGATCGCGGCTCGGCGACGGCGCGTGGACCGATCGGGGCTCAGTAGGCTGCGCGTGGATCGATTGGGGCTCAGGAGACGGCGCGTGGACCGCTCGGGGCTCGAAGATGGCGCGTGGAACGATCAGGGCTCAGGAGACGTCACGTGAAATGATCGGCGCTCGGAGACGGCGCGTGGACCGATCGGGGCTCAGGAGAAGGCGCGTGGACCGATCGGGGCTTAGTAGAAGGCGCTTGGACCGATCGGGGCTTAGGAGACGACGCGTGGACCGATCGGAGATCGGAGACGGTGCGTGGAACGATCGGGGCTCAGGAGACGGCGCGTGAACCGATCGGCGCTCGGAGACGGCGCGTGGACCGATCTGGGCTCGGAGACAGCGCGTGGACCGACTGGGGCACAGGCGGTGGCGCGTGGACCAATTGGGGTTCGGCGACGGCGCGTGGACCGATCCGGGCTCAGGAGACGGCGCGTGGACCGATCAGGGCTGGGAGAAGGAGCGTGGAGCGATCGGGGCTCAGGAGACGGCGCGTAAACTAATCGGCGCTCGGAGACGGCGCGTGGACCGATCGGGGCTCGGAGATGGCGCGTGGAATGATCGGGGCTTAGGAGATGGCGTGTGGACCGATCGGAGTACAGGAGACGACGCGTGGACCGAGAGGGCTCTGGAAGCGGCGCACGGACGGATCGTGGCTCGCAGACGGCGCGTGGAGGCATCGGCGCTTTGAAGACGACGCGTGGACCAAACGGTGCTCAGAAAACGGTGCGTGGAGCGATCGGGGCTCAGGAGACGGCGCGTGGACCGATCGGGGCTCAGGAGCCGGCGCGTGGACCGATTGGGGCTCGGATACGGCGCGTGAACCAACCGGGACTCAGAAGCTCGCGCGTGGACCGATCCCGGCTCGGCGACGGCGTGTGGACCGATGGGGCTCAGGAGCCGCGCGTGGACCGATCATGGCTCGGTGACGGTGCGTGGACCGATCGGGGCTTAGGTGACGATGCGTGGACTGATTGGGGCTCAGGAAGCAGCGTCTGGACCGATCGTGGCTCGGAGACGGCGCGAGGAGGCATCTGGGCTTCGAAGACGACGCGTGGATCGATCGGGGCTCGGAGACGGCGCGTGAACCAACCGGGGCTCAGGAGACCGCGCGTGGACCGATCGAGGCTCAGGAGGCCACGCCTGGACCGATCGGGGCTCCGCGACGGCGCGTGGACCGTTCGAGGCTCGGAGACGACGCGTGTACGGATCGGGGATTCGGCGATGACGCGTGGACCGATCGGGGCTCGGAGACGGGGCGTGGAATGATCGGGACTCGGAGACGGCGTGTGAACGTATCGGGGCTTAGGAGACGATGCGTTGACCGATCGGGGCTCATGAGACGGCGCGTAGACCGATCATGGCTCCGGCGGCGACGCGTGGACTGATCGGGGCCCAGGAAACGGCGCGTGGATCGATCGGTGCTCGAAGACGACGCGTGGACCGATCGGGGCTCAGGAGCCGATGCGTGGATCGATCGGGGCTCAGGAGGCGGCGCGTGGACCCATCGGGGCTCGGAGACGGCAAGTGGACCGATCAGGGCTTAGGAGACGACGCGTGGACCGATCGGGGCTCAGGAGACGGCGCGTGGACCGATCGGTGCTCGGAGACAGCGCGTGGACGGACCGTGGCTTAGAATGCGTCACGCGGACCGATCGGGGCTCGGATACGGCGTGTGGACGTATCGGGGCTTAGGAGACGATGCGTGAACCGATCGGGGCTCAGGAGACGCCGCGTGGACCGATTGTGGCTTACGAGACGGCGCGTGGATCGATCGGGGCTCGAAGACGACGCGTGAACCGATCGGGGCTCAGGAGCCGATGCGTGGATCGATCGGGGCTCAGGAGGCGGCGCGTGGACCCATCGGGGCTCGGAGACGGCACGTGGACCGATCAGGGCTTAGGAGACGACGCGTGGACCGATCGGGGCTCGGAGCCGACGCGTGGACCGATCGGGGCTCGGAGACAGTGCGTGGACCGACTGGGGCTCAGGCGGTTGCGCGTGGACCAATTGGGGTTCGGCGACAGCGCGTTGACCGATCGGGGCTCGGAGACGGCGCGTTAACCGATTGGGGCTTAGGAGACGATGCGTGGCCCGATCGGGGCTCGAAGACGGCGCGTGGACCGATCGGGTGTCAGGAGGCCGCGCGTGGACAGATCATGACTCGGCGACGGCGCGTGGACCGATCGGGGCTCGGAGACGACGCGTGGACCGATCGGGTCTCGGAGACAGCGCGTGGACCGACTGGGGCTAAGGCGGTTTCGCGTGGACCAATTGGGGTTCGGCGACGGCGCGTGGACCGATCGGGGCTTAGGAGACGGCGCGTGCACCGATCGGGGCCCGGAGACGGGTCGTGGACCGATCGGGGCTCAGGAGACGGCGCGTGGACCGATTGGGGCTCGAATACGGCGCGTGAACCAATCGGGGCTCAGGAGGCCGCCCGTGGACCGATCGCGGCTCGGCGACGGCGCGTGGACCGTTCGGGGCTCGGAGACGATGCGTGGACCGATCGAGGTTCGGCGACAGCGCGTGAACCGACTGGGTCTCAGGCGGTTGTGCGTGGACCAATTAGGGGTCGGCGACCGCGCGTGGACCGTTCGGGGCTCGGAGACGGCGCGTTAACCGATCGGGGCTTAGGAGACGATGCGTGAACCGATCGGGGCTCGGAGAAGGCCCGTGGACCGATCGGGGCCTAGGAGACAACGCGTGGACCGATCGTGGCTCAGTAAGCGGCGCCTGGACCGATCGTGGCCCGGAGACGGCGCGAGAAGGCATCGGGGCTTACAGGACGACGCGTGGATCGAACGGAGGCTCGGAGACGGCGCATGAACCGACCGGGGCTCATGAGACGGCGCGTGGACTGATCGGGGCTCGGAGACGGCGCGTTAACCGATCGGGGCTTAGGAGACGGCGTGTGAACGTATCGGGGCTTAGGAAAGGATGCGTTGACCGATCGGGGCTCATGAGACGGCGCGTAGACCGATCGGGGCTCAGGAGACGGCGCGTGGACAGATCGGTGCTCGGAGACGGCGCGTGGACGGACCGGGGCTCAGGAGGCGGCGCGTGGACGGACCGGGGCTCAGGATACGGCGCGTGGGCCGATCGAGGCTCAGGAGACGGCGGGCGGACCGACCGGGGCTCAGGAGACTCGTGTGGATCGATCGGGGCTCCGGAGGCGCCGCGTGGACCGATCGGGGCTCAGGAGACGGCGCGTGGACCGATCAGGGCTTTGGAGACGACGCGTGGACCGATCGGGGCTCAGGAGACGGCGCGTGGACCGATCGGTGCTCGGCGACGGCGCGTTGGACGATCGGGGCTCAGGAGGCGGCGCGTGGACGGATCGGGGCTCAGGAGACGGCGCGTGGGCCGATCGAGGCTCAGGAGACGGCGGGCGGACCGACCGGGGCTCAGGAGACTCGTGTGGATCGATCGGGGCTCCAGAGGCGCCGCGTGGACCGATCGGGGTTCAGGAGACGGCGCGTGAACCGATCGGCGCTCGGAGACGGCGCGTGGACCGATCGGGGCTCGGAGACAGGGCGTGGACCGACTGGGGCTCAGGCGGTTGCGCGTGGACCAATTGGGGTTCGGCGACGGCGCGTGGACCAATCCGGGCTCAGGTGCCGGCGCGTGGACCGATCGGGGCACGGAGACGGCGCGTGGAGGCATCGGGGCTAAGAAGACGACGCATGGATCGAGCGGGGCTCAGGAGACGGCGCGAGGACCGATCGGTGCTCGGAGACGATGCGGGGACCGATCGGGGCTCAGGAAACGGCGTGTGGAGCGGTTGGGGCTCAGGAGACGACGCGTGGATCGATCGGGGCTCGGAGACGCCGCGTGGAACGGTCGGGGCTCAGGAGACGGCGCTTGAACTTATCGGCGCTCGGAGACGGCGCGTGGACCGATCGGGGCTTAGGATACGGCGCATGGACCGATGGGGGCTCAGGAAGCGGCGCCTGGACCGATCGTGGCTCGGAGACGGCGCGTGGAGGCATCGGGGCTCGGAGACGGCGTGTGGACCGATCGGGGCTTAGGAGACGACGCGTGGACCGATCGGGGTTTAGGAGAGGACGCGTCGACCAATCGGGGCACAGGAGACGGCGCGTGGACCGATCGGGGCTTAGGAGACGACCCGTGGACCGATCGGGGCTCAGGAGACGGCGCGAGGAGCGATTGGGCTCAGGAGAAGACGCGTCAATTGATCGTGGCTCAGGAGACGACGCGTCGACGGATCGGGGCTTAGGAGACGACGCGTGGACCGATCGGGGCTTAGGAGACGACGCGTGGACCGATCGGGGTTCAGGAGACGGCGCGTGGACCGACCGGGGCTCAGGAGGCGACGCGTGGACCCATCGGGGCTCGGAGACGGCGTGTGAACCGATCGGGGCTTAGGAGACGACGCGTGGACCGATCGGGGTTTAGGAGAGGACGCGTCGACCGATCGGGGCAAAGGAGACGGCGCGTGGACCGATCGGGGCTTAGGAGACTCACGTTGATCGATTGGGGCTCCGGAGGCGGTGCGTGGACCGATCGGGGCTTAGGAGACTACGCGTGTACCTATCGGGGCTCAGGAGACAGCGCGTGGACCGATTGGGCATCAGGAGACGGCGCGTCGATGGATCGGGGCTTGGGGACGACGCGTGGACCGATCGGGGCTCAGGAGACGGCACGTGGATCGATCGGGGCTCGGAGACGGCGCGTGAAATGATCGGCGCTCGGAGACGGCGCGTGCACCGATCGTGGCTTAGGAGAAGGCGCGTGGAACGATCGGGGCTCAGGAGACGGCGCGTGGATCGATCGGGGCTCCGAGACGGCGCGTGGAATGATCGGGGCTCGGAGAAGGCGCGTGGACCGACCGGGGCACAGGAGGATACGCCTGGACCGATCGGGGCTCGGCGACGGCGCGTGGACCGATCGAGGCTCGGAGACTGCGCGTGGAACGATCGGGGCTCGGAGACAGCGCGTGGACCGACGGGGGCTCAGGCGGTTGCGCGTGGACCAATTGGGGTTCGGCGACGGCGCGTGGACCGATCCGGGCTCAGGAGACGGCGCGTGGACCGATCGGGGCTCGGAGACGGAGCGTGGAGCGATCGGGGCTCAGGAGACGGCGCGTGAACTAATCGGCGCTCGGAGACGGCGCGTGGACGGATCGGGGCTGAGGAGAAGGCGCGTGGTCCGATCGGGGCTTATGAGACGGCGCGTAGACCGATCGGGGCTCGGAGATGGCGCGTGGAATGATCGGGGCTTAGGAGATGGTGTGTGGACCGATCGGAGATCAGGAGACGACGCGAGGACCGATCGGGGATCGGAAGCGGCGCGTGGAACGATCCGGGCTTAGGACACAACGCGTGGACCGATCGGGGCTCAGGCAACGGCGCCTCGACCGATCGTGGCTCGGAGACGGCGCGAGGAGGCATCTGGGCTTAGAAGACGACGCGTGGATCGATGGAGGCTCAGGAGACGGCTCGTGGACCGATCGGGGCTTAGGAGACGGCGCGTGGACCGACCGGAGCTCAGCAGATTTCGCGTGAACCGATCGGCGCTTAGGAGACGGCGCGTGGATCGATCGGGGCTGGGAGACGGCGCGTGGATCAATCGGGTCTCAGGAGGCCGCGCGTGGACAGATCATGACTCGGCGACGGCGCGTGGACCGATCGGGGCTCGGAGACGACGCGTGGACCGATCGGGGCTCGGAGACAGCGCGTGGACCGACTGGGGCTCAGGCGGTTTCGCGTGGACCAATTGGTGTTCGGCGACGGCCCGTGGCCCGATCGGGGCTTAGGAGACGGCGCGTGCACCGATCGGGGCCCGGAGACGGGTCGTGGACAGATTGGGGATTAGGAGACGGCGCGTGGACCGATCGGGGCTGGGAGACGGCACGTGGACCGATCGGGGCTCGGAGACAGCGCGTGGACCGACTGGGGCTCAGGCGGTTTCGCGTGGACCAATTGGGGTTCGGCGACGGCGCGTAGACCGATCGGGGCTCAGAAGACGGCGCGTGGACCGATCGTGGCTCAGGAATCGGCGCCTGGACCGATCGTGGGCCGGAGACGGCGCGAGAAGGCATCTGGGCTTACAAGACGACGCGTGGATCGATCGGGGCTCGGAGACGGCGCATGAACCGACCGGGGCTCAGGAGACGGCGCGTGGACTGATCGGGGCTCGGAGACGGCGCGTGAACCGATCGGGGCTCAGGTGACGATGCGTGGACCGATCGGGGCTCGGAGACGGCGCGTGGACCGACCGGGGCTAAGGCGGCCGCGCGTGGACGGATCGAGGCTCGGCGACGGCGCATGAACTGACCGGGACTCATGAGACGGCGCGTAGACCGATCGGGGCTCCGGTGGCGATGCGTGGACCGATCGGGGCCCAGGGAACGGCGCGTGGATCGATCGGTGCTCGAAGGCGACGCGTGGACCGCCCGGGGCTCAGCAGCCGATGCGTGGATCGATCGGGGCTCAGGAGGCGGCGCGTGGACCGATCGGTGCTCGGAGACAGCGCGTGGACCGATTAGGGCTCGGATACGGCGCGTGAACCAACCGGGACTCAGAAGCTCGCGCGTGGACCGATCCCGGCTCGGCGACGGCGTGTGGACCGATGGGGCTCAGGAGCCGCGCGTGGACCGATCATGGCTCGGTGACGGTGCGTGGACCGATCGGGGCTTAGGTGACGATGCGTGGACTGATTGGGGCTCAGGAAGCAGCGTCTGGACCGATCGTGGCTCGGAGACGGCGCGAGGAGGCATCTGGGCTTCGAAGACGACGCGTGGATCGATCGGGGCTCGGAGACGGCGCGTGAACCAACCGGGGCTCAGGAGACCGCGCGTGGACCGATCGAGGCTCAGGAGGCCACGCCTGGACCGATCGGGGCTCCGCGACGGCGCGTGGACCGTTCGAGGCTCGGAGACGACGCGTGTACGGATCGGGGATTCGGCGATGACGCGTGGACCGATCGGGGCTCGGAGACGGGGCGTGGAATGATCGGGACTCGGAGACGGCGTGTGAACGTATCGGGGCTTAGGAGACGATGCGTTGACCGATCGGGGCTCATGAGACGGCGCGTAGACCGATCATGGCTCCGGCGGCGACGCGTGGACTGATCGGGGCCCAGGAAACGGCGCGTGGATCGATCGGTGCTCGAAGACGACGCGTGGACCGATCGGGGCTCAGGAGCCGATGCGTGGATCGATCGGGGCTCAGGAGGCGGCGCGTGGACCCATCGGGGCTCGGAGACGGCAAGTGGACCGATCAGGGCTTAGGAGACGACGCGTGGACCGATCGGGGCTCAGGAGACGGCGCGTGGACCGATCGGTGCTCGGAGACAGCGCGTGGACGGACCGTGGCTTAGAATGCGTCACGCGGACCGATCGGGGCTCGGATACGGCGTGTGGACGTATCGGGGCTTAGGAGACGATGCGTGAACCGATCGGGGCTCAGGAGACGCCGCGTGGACCGATCGGGGCTCGGAGACGGCGCGTGGAACGATCGGGGCTCAGGAGACGGCGCGTGAAATGATCGGCGCTCAGAGACGGCGCGTGGACCGATTGTGGCTTACGAGACGGCGCGTGGATCGATCGGGGCTCGAAGACGACGCGTGAACCGATCGGGGCTCAGGAGCCGATGCGTGGATCGATCGGGGCTCAGGAGGCGGCGCGTGGACCCATCGGGGCTCGGAGACGGCACGTGGACCGATCAGGGCTTAGGAGACGACGCGTGGACCGATCGGGGCTCGGAGCCGACGCGTGGACCGATCGGGGCTCGGAGACAGTGCGTGGACCGACTGGGGCTCAGGCGGTTGCGCGTGGACCAATTGGGGTTCGGCGACAGCGCGTTGACCGATCGGGGCTCGGAGACGGCGCGTTAACCGATTGGGGCTTAGGAGACGATGCGTGGCCCGATCGGGGCTCGAAGACGGCGCGTGGACCGATCGGGTGTCAGGAGGCCGCGCGTGGACAGATCATGACTCGGCGACGGCGCGTGGACCGATCGGGGCTCGGAGACGACGCGTGGACCGATCGGGTCTCGGAGACAGCGCGTGGACCGACTGGGGCTAAGGCGGTTTCGCGTGGACCAATTGGGGTTCGGCGACGGCGCGTGGACCGATCGGGGCTTAGGAGACGGCGCGTGCACCGATCGGGGCCCGGAGACGGGTCGTGGACCGATCGGGGCTCAGGAGACGGCGCGTGGACCGATTGGGGCTCGAATACGGCGCGTGAACCAATCGGGGCTCAGGAGGCCGCGCGTGGACCGATCGCGGCTCGGCGACGGCGCGTGGACCGTTCGGGGCTCGGAGACGATGCGTGGACCGATCGAGGTTCGGCGACAGCGCGTGAACCGACTGGGTCTCAGGCGGTTGTGCGTGGACCAATTAGGGGTCGGCGACCGCGCGTGGACCGTTCGGGGCTCGGAGACGGCGCGTTAACAGATCGGGGCTTAGGAGACGATGCGTGAACCGATCGGGGCTCGGAGAAGGCCCGTGGACCGATCGGGGCCTAGGAGACAACGCGTGGACCGATCGTGGCTCAGTAAGCGGCGTCTGGACCGATCGTGGCCCGGAGACGGCGCGAGAAGGCATCGGGGCTTACAGGACGACGCGTGGATCGAACGGAGGCTCGGAGACGGCGCATGAACCGACCGGGGCTCATGAGACGGCGCGTGGACTGATCGGGGCTCGGAGACGGCGCGTTAACCGATCGGGGCTTAGGAGACGGCGTGTGAACGTATCGGGGCTTAGGAAAGGATGCGTTGACCGATCGGGGCTCATGAGACGGCGCGTAGACCGATCGGGGCTCAGGAGACGGCGCGTGGACAGATCGGTGCTCGGAGACGGCGCGTGGACGGACCGGGGCTCAGGAGGCGGCGCGTGGACGGATCGGGGCTCAGGATACGGCGCGTGGGCCGATCGAGGCTCAGGAGACGGCGGGCGGACCGACCGGGGCTCAGGAGACTCGTGTGGATCGATCGGGGCTCCGGAGGCGCCGCGTGGACCGATCGGGGCTCAGGAGACGGCGCGTGGACCGATCAGGGCTTTGGAGACGACGCGTGGACCGATCGGGGCTCAGGAGACGGCGCGTGGACCGATCGGTGCTCGGCGACGGCGCGTTGGACGATCGGGGCTCAGGAGGCGGCGCGTGGACGGATCGGGGCTCAGGAGACGGCGCGTGGGCCGATCGAGGCTCAGGAGACGGCGGGCGGACCGACCGGGGCTCAGGAGACTCGTGTGGATCGATCGGGGCTCCAGAGGCGCCGCGTGGACCGATCGGGGTTCAGGAGACGGCGCGTGAACCGATCGGCGCTCGGAGACGGCGCGTGGACCGATCGGGGCTCGGAGACAGCGCGTGGACCGACTGGGGCTCAGGCGGTTGCGCGTGGACCAATTGGGGTTCGGCGACGGCGCGTGGACCAATCCGGGCTCAGGTGCCGGCGCGTGGACCGATCGGGGCACGGAGACGGCGCGTGGAGGCATCGGGGCTAAGAAGACGACGCATGGATCGAGCGGGGCTCAGGAGACGGCGCGAGGACCGATCGGTGCTCGGAGACGATGCGGGGACCGATCGGGGCTCAGGAAACGGCGTGTGGAGCGGTTGGGGCTCAGGAGACGACGCGTGGATCGATCGGGGCTCGGAGACGCCGCGTGGAACGGTCGGGGCTCAGGAGACGGCGCTTGAACTTATCGGCGCTCGGAGACGGCGCGTGGACCGATCGGGGCTTAGGATACGGCGCATGGACCGATGGGGGCTCAGGAAGCGGCGCCTGGACCGATCGTGGCTCGGAGACGGCGCGTGGAGGCATCGGGGCTAAGAAGACGACGCATGGACCCATCGGGGCTCGGAGACGGCGTGTGGACCGATCGGGGCTTAGGAGACGACGCGTGGACCGATCGGGGTTTAGGAGAGGACGCGTCGACCAATCGGGGCACAGGAGACGGCGCGTGGACCGATCGGGGCTTAGGAGACGACCCGTGGACCGATCGGGGCTCAGGAGACGGCGCGAGGAGCGATTGGGCTCAGGAGAAGACGCGTCAATTGATCGTGGCTCAGGAGACGACGCGTCGACGGATCGGGGCTTAGGAGACGACGCGTGGACCGATCGGGGCTTAGGAGACGACGCGTGGACCGATCGGGGTTCAGGAGACGGCGCGTGGACCGACCGGGGCTCAGGAGGCGACGCGTGGACCCATCGGGGCTCGGAGACGGCGTGTGAACCGATCGGGGCTTAGGAGACGACGCGTGGACCGATCGGGGTTTAGGAGAGGACGCGTCGACCGATCGGGGCAAAGGAGACGGCGCGTGGACCGATCGGGGCTTAGGAGACTCACGTTGATCGATTGGGGCTCCGGAGGCGGTGCGTGGACCGATCGGGGCTTAGGAGACTACGCGTGTACCTATCGGGGCTCAGGAGACAGCGCGTGGACCGATTGGGCATCAGGAGACGGCGCGTCGATGGATCGGGGCTTGGGGACGACGCGTGGACCGATCGGGGCTCAGGAGACGGCACGTGGATCGATCGGGGCTCGGAGACGGCGCGTGAAATGATCGGCGCTCGGAGACGGCGCGTGCACCGATCGTGGCTTAGGAGAAGGCGCGTGGAACGATCGGGGCTCAGGAGACGGCGCGTGGATCGATCGGGGCTCCGAGACGGCGCGTGGAATGATCGGGGCTCGGAGAAGGCGCGTGGACCGACCGGGGCACAGGAGGATACGCCTGGACCGATCGGGGCTCGGCGACGGCGCGTGGACCGATCGAGGCTCGGAGACTGCGCGTGGAACGATCGGGGCTCGGAGACAGCGCGTGGACCGACGGGGGCTCAGGCGGTTGCGCGTGGACCAATTGGGGTTCGGCGACGGCGCGTGGACCGATCCGGGCTCAGGAGACGGCGCGTGGACCGATCGGGGCTCGGAGACGGAGCGTGGAGCGATCGGGGCTCAGGAGACGGCGCGTGAACTAATCGGCGCTCGGAGACGGCGCGTGGACGGATCGGGGCTGAGGAGAAGGCGCGTGGTCCGATCGGGGCTTATGAGACGGCGCGTAGACCGATCGGGGCTCGGAGATGGCGCGTGGAATGATCGGGGCTTAGGAGATGGTGTGTGGACCGATCGGAGATCAGGAGACGACGCGAGGACCGATCGGGGATCGGAAGCGGCGCGTGGAACGATCCGGGCTTAGGACACAACGCGTGGACCGATCGGGGCTCAGGCAACGGCGCCTCGACCGATCGTGGCTCGGAGACGGCGCGAGGAGGCATCTGGGCTTAGAAGACGACGCGTGGATCGATGGAGGCTCAGGAGACGGCTCGTGGACCGATCGGGGCTTAGGAGACGGCGCGTGGACCGACCGGAGCTCAGCAGATTTCGCGTGAACCGATCGGCGCTTAGGAGACGGCGCGTGGATCGATCGGGGCTGGGAGACGGCGCGTGGATCAATCGGGTCTCAGGAGGCCGCGCGTGGACAGATCATGACTCGGCGACGGCGCGTGGACCGATCGGGGCTCGGAGACGACGCGTGGACCGATCGGGGCTCGGAGACAGCGCGTGGACCGACTGGGGCTCAGGCGGTTTCGCGTGGACCAATTGGTGTTCGGCGACGGCCCGTGGCCCGATCGGGGCTTAGGAGACGGCGCGTGCACCGATCGGGGCCCGGAGACGGGTCGTGGACAGATTGGGGATTAGGAGACGGCGCGTGGACCGATCGGGGCTGGGAGACGGCACGTGGACCGATCGGGGCTCGGAGACAGCGCGTGGACCGACTGGGGCTCAGGCGGTTTCGCGTGGACCAATTGGGGTTCGGCGACGGCGCGTAGACCGATCGGGGCTCAGAAGACGGCGCGTGGACCGATCGTGGCTCAGGAAGCGGCGCCTGGACCGATCGTGGGCCGGAGACGGCGCGAGAAGGCATCTGGGCTTACAAGACGACGCGTGGATCGATCGGGGCTCGGAGACGGCGCATGAACCGACCGGGGCTCAGGAGACGGCGCGTGGACTGATTGGGGCTCGGAGACGGCGCGTGAACCGATCGGGGCTCAGGTGACGATGCGTGGACCGATCGGGGCTCGGAGACGGCGCGTGGACCGACCGGGGCTAAGGCGGCCGCGCGTGGACGGATCGAGGCTCGGCGACGGCGCATGAACTGACCGGGACTCATGAGACGGCGCGTAGACCGATCGGGGCTCCGGTGGCGATGCGTGGACCGATCGGGGCCCAGGGAACGGCGCGTGGATCGATCGGTGCTCGAAGGCGACGCGTGGACCGCCCGGGGCTCAGCAGCCGATGCGTGGATCGATCGGGGCTCAGGAGGCGGCGCGTGGACCGATCGGTGCTCGGAGACAGCGCGTTTACCGACTGGGGCACGAGAGGTTGCGCGTGGACCAATTGGGGTTCGCAGCGGCGTGTGGACCGACCGGAGCTCAGTAGACCGCGCGTGGACCGATCGGGGCTCGGCGACTGCGCGTGGATGGATGGGGGCTCAGGAGACAGCGCGTGGACCGATCGGGGTTCACGAAGCGGCGCCTGCACCGATCGTCGCTCGGAGACGGCGCGTGGAGGCATCGGGGCTTAGAAGACGACGCATGGACCGATCGGGGCTCGGAAACGGCGCATGGACCGATCGGAGCTCGGAGACGACGCGTGGAGCGGTCGGGGCTCAGGAGAAGACGCGTGGATCGATCGGGGCTCAGGAGACGACGCGTCGACGGATCGGGTTTAGGAAACGACGCGTCGACCGATCGGGGCTCAGGAGACGGCTCGCGGACCGACCGGGGCTCAGGAGCCTCGCGTGGGCCGATCATGGCTCGGCGACGGCGCGTGGACCGATCGGGGCTCGGAGACGACGCGTGCACCGATGGGGGCTCGGATACGGCGCGTGAACCAACCGGGGCTCAGGAGGCCGCGCGTGGACCGATCATGGCTCGGCGACGGCGCGTGGACCGATCGGGGTTCGGATACGACGCGTGGACCGATCGGGGCTCGGAGAGTGCGCGTGGACCAACCGGGGCTCAGACGGTTGCGCGTGGACCAATTGGGGTTCGGCGACGGCGCGTGGACCGATCCGGGCTCAGGAGACGGCGCGTGGACCGATCGGTGCTCGGAGACGGCGCGTGGAGCGATCGGGGCTCAGGAGACGGCGCGTGAACCGATCGGCGCTCGGAGACGGCGCGTGGACCAATCGGGGCTGAGGAGAAGGCGCGTTGACCGATCGGGGCTTAGGAGACGGCGCGTGGACCGATCGGGGCTCGGAGACGGCGCGTGGAATGATCGGGGCTTAGGAGACGGCGCGTGGACCGATCGGAGATCAGGAGACGACGCGTGGACCGATAGGCCTCTGGAAGCGGCGCACGGACCGATCGTGGCTCGGAGACGGCGCGTGGAGGCATCGGGGCTTTCAAGACGACGCGTGGACCAAACGGTGCTCAGAAAACGGCGCGTGTAGCGATTGGGGCTCAGGAGACGGTGCGTGGACCGATCGGGGCTTAGGAGACGACGCGTGGACCGATCGGGGCTCGGAGACGACGCGTGGACCGATCGGGGCTCGGAGACAGTGCGTGGACCGACTGGGGCTCAGGCGGTTGGGCGTGGACCAATTGGGGTTCGGCGACGGCGCGTGGACCGATCGGGGCTCGGAGACGGCGCGTTAACCGATTGGGGCTTAGGAGACGATGCGTGGTCCGATCGGGGCTCAGGAGCCTCGCGTGGACCGATCGGGGATTAGGAGACGACGCATGGACCGATCAGGGCTCGGCGACTGCGCGTGGACGTATCGGGGCTCAGGAGACGGCGCGTGGACCGATCGGGGCTCGGGGACGGCGCGTTAACCGATTGTGGCTTAGGAGACCATGCGTGTACCGATCGGGGCTCGAAGACGGCGCGTGGACCGATCGGGTCTCAGGAGGCCGCGCGTGGACAGATCATGACTCGGCGACGACGCGTGGACCGATCGGGGCTCGGAGACGACGCGTGGACCGATCGGGGCTGGGAGACAGCGCGTGGACCGACTGGGGCTCAGGCGGTTTCGCGTGGACCAATTGGGGTTCGGCGACGGCGCGTTGACCGATCGGGGCTTAGGAGACGGCGCGTGCACCGATCGGGGCCCGGAGACGGGTCGTGGACAGATTGGGGATTAGGCGACGGCGCGTGGACCGATCGGGGCTCAGGAGACCGCGCGTGGACCGATCGCGGCTCGACGCCGCGCGTGGACGGATCAATGCTCAGGAGACGGCGCGTGGACCGATCGGGGCGGGGAGACGGCGCGTTAACCGATCGGGGCTTAGGAGACGATGCGTGGACCGATCGCGGCTCGGAGACGGCGCGTGGACCGATCAGGGCTCGGAGGCAGCGCGTGGACCGATTGGGGCTCGGATACGGCGCGTGAACCAATCGGGGCTCAGGAGGCGGCGCGTTAACCGATCGGGGCTTAGGAGACGATGCGTGAACCGATCGGGGCTCGGAGAAGGCGCGTGGACCGATCCGGGCTCGGAGACGGCGCGTGGAATGATCGGGGCTTAGGAGACGGCGCGTGGACCGAATGGGGCTTAGGAGACAACGCGTGGACCGACCGGGGCTCAGGAAGCGGCGCCTGGACCCGTCATGGCTCGGAGACGGCGCGAGGAGGCATCTAGGCTTAGTAGACGACGCGTGGACCGAACGGGGCTCAGGAAACGGCCCGTGGAGCAATCGGGGTTCAGGAGACGACGCGTGGATCGATCAAGGCTCAGGAGACGACGCGTCGTCCGATCGGGGCTCAGGATGTGGCACGTGGACCCATCGGGGCTCGGAGACGGCACGTGGACCGATCAGGGGTTAGGACACGACGCGTTGACCGATCGGGACTCAGGAGGCGGCGCGTGGACCGATCGGGGATCAGGAAACGGTCCGTGGAGCGATCGGGGGTCAGGAGACGACACGTGGACTGATCGGGGCTCGGGAAGCGGCGCCTGAACCGGTCGTGGCTCGGAGACGGCGCGTGGAGGCATCGGGGCTTAGAAGACGATGCATGGCCCGATCAGGTCTCAGGAAACGGCGCGTGGACCGACTGGAGCTCGGAGACGACGTGTGGATCGACTGGGGGTCAGGCGGTTGCGCGTGGACCAATTGGGGTTCGGCGACGGCGCGTGGACCGATCGGGGCTTAGGAGGCCGCATGTGGACCGATCGCGGCTCCGCGACGGCGCGTGGACCGATCGGGGCTCAGGAGGCCGCGCGAGGACCGATCGGGGCTCAGGAAACGGCGCGTGGACCGATTGGGGCTCGTATACGGCGCGTGAACCAATCGGGCCTCAGGAGGCCGCACGTGGCCCGATCGCGGCTCGGCGACGGTGCCTGGACCGATCGCGGCTCGGCGACGGCGCGTAGACCGATCGGGGCTCAGGAGGCCGCGCATGGACCGATCATAGCTCGGCGACGGCGCGTGGAACGATCGGGGCTCGGAGCGGCGCGTAGACCGATCGCGGCTCGGCGACGGCGCGTGGACCGATCGGGGCTCAGTAGGCTGCGCGTGGATCGATTGGGGCTCAGGAGACGGCGCGTGGACCGCTCGGGGCTCGAAGATGGCGCGTGGAACGATCAGGGCTCAGGAGACGTCACGTGAAATGATCGGCGCTCGGAGACGGCGCGTGGACCGATCGGGGCTCAGGAGAAGGCGCGTGGACCGATCGGGGCTTAGTAGAAGGCGCTTGGACCGATCGGGGCTTAGGAGACGACGCGTGGACCGATCGGAGATCGGAGACGGTGCGTGGAACGATCGGGGCTCAGGAGACGGCGCGTGAACCGATCGGCGCTCGGAGACGGCGCGTGGACCGATCTGGGCTCGGAGACAGCGCGTGGACCGACTGGGGCACAGGCGGTGGCGCGTGGACCAATTGGGGTTCGGCGACGGCGCGTGGACCGATCCGGGCTCAGGAGACGGCGCGTGGACCGATCAGGGCTGGGAGAAGGAGCGTGGAGCGATCGGGGCTCAGGAGACGGCGCGTAAACTAATCGGCGCTCGGAGACGGCGCGTGGACCGATCGGGGCTCGGAGATGGCGCGTGGAATGATCGGGGCTTAGGAGATCGCGTGTGGACCGATCGGAGTACAGGAGACGACGCGTGGACCGAGAGGGCTCTGGAAGCGGCGCACGGACGGATCGTGGCTCGCAGACGGCGCGTGGAGGCATCGGCGCTTTGAAGACGACGCGTGGACCAAACGGTGCTCAGAAAACGGTGCGTGGAGCGATCGGAGCTCAGGAGACGGCGCGTGGACCGATCGGGGCTCAGGAGCCGGCGCGTGGACCGATTGGGGCTCGGATACGGCGCGTGAACCAACCGGGACTCAGAAGCTCGCGCGTGGACCGATCCCGGCTCGGCGACGGCGTGTGGACCGATGGGGCTCAGGAGCCGCGCGTGGACCGATCATGGCTCGGTGACGGTGCGTGGACCGATCGGGGCTTAGGTGACGATGCGTGGAACGATCGGGGCTCAGGAGACGGCGCGTGAAATGATCGGTGCTCGGAGACAGCGCGTGGACGGACCGTGGCTTAGAATGCGTCACGCGGACCGATCGGGGCTCGGATACGGCGTGTGGACGTATCGGGGCTTAGGAGACGATGCGTGAACCGATCGGGGCTCAGGAGACGCCGCGTGGACCGATCGGGGCTCGGAGACGGCGCGTGGAACGATCGGGGCTCAGGAGACGGCGCGTGAAATGATCGGCGCTCAGAGACGGCGCGTGGACCGATTGTGGCTTACGAGACGGCGCGTGGATCGATCGGGGCTCGAAGACGACGCGTGAACCGATCGGGGCTCAGGAGCCGATGCGTGGATCGATCGGGGCTCAGGAGGCGGCGCGTGGACCCATCGGGGCTCGGAGACGGCACGTGGACCGATCAGGGCTTAGGAGACGACGCGTGGACCGATCGGGGCTCGGAGCCGACGCGTGGACCGACTGGGGCTCAGGCGGTTGCGCGTGGACCAATTGGGGTTCGGCGACAGCGCGTTGACCGATCGGGGCTCGGAGACGGCGCGTTAACCGATTGGGGCTTAGGAGACGATGCGTGGCCCGATCGGGGCTCGAAGACGGCGCGTGGACCGATCGGGTGTCAGGAGGCCGCGCGTGGACAGATCATGACTCGGCGACGGCGCGTGGACCGATCGGGGCTCGGAGACGACGCGTGGACCGATCGGGTCTCGGAGACAGCGCGTGGACCGACTGGGGCTAAGGCGGTTTCGCGTGGACCAATTGGGGTTCGGCGACGGCGCGTGGACCGATCGGGGCTTAGGAGACGGCGCGTGCACCGATCGGGGCCCGGAGACGGGTCGTGGACCGATCGGGGCTCAGGAGACGGCGCGTGGACCGATTGGGGCTCGAATACGGCGCGTGAACCAATCGGGGCTCAGGAGGCCGCGCGTGGACCGATCGCGGCTCGGCGACGGCGCGTGGACCGTTCGGGGCTCGGAGACGATGCGTGGACCGATCGAGGTTCGGCGACAGCGCGTGAACCGACTGGGTCTCAGGCGGTTGTGCGTGGACCAATTAGGGGTCGGCGACCGCGCGTGGACCGTTCGGGGCTCGGAGACGGCGCGTTAACCGATCGGGGCTTAGGAGACGATGCGTGAACCGATCGGGGCTCGGAGAAGGCCCGTGGACCGATCGGGGCCTAGGAGACAACGCGTGGACCGATCGTGGCTCAGTAAGCGGCGCCTGGACCGATCGTGGCCCGGAGACGGCGCGAGAAGGCATCGGGGCTTACAGGACGACGCGTGGATCGAACGGAGGCTCGGAGACGGCGCATGAACCGACCGGGGCTCATGAGACGGCGCGTGGACTGATAGGGGCTCGGAGACGGCGCGTTAACCGATCGGGGCTTAGGAGACGGCGTGTGAACGTATCGGGGCTTAGGAAAGGATGCGTTGACCGATCGGGGCTCATGAGACGGCGCGTAGACCGATCGGGGCTCAGGAGACGGCGCGTGGACAGATCGGTGCTCGGAGACGGCGCGTGGACGGACCGGGGCTCAGGAGCCGATGCGTGGATCGATCGGGGCTCAGGAGGCGGCGCGTAGACCCATCGGGGCTCGGAGACGGCGCGTGGACCGATCGGGGCTTAGGAGGGGACCCGTCGACCGATCGGGGCTCAGGAGTCGACGCGTGGACCGGTCGGTGCTCAGGAAGCGGCGCCTGGACCGATCGGGGCTCCGAGACGACGCGTTAACCGAGCGGGGCTTAGGAGACTATGCGGGGACCGATCGGGGCTCGGAGACAGCGCGTGTACCGACTGGGGCTCAGGAGGTTGCGCGTGGACCGATCGGGGCTCGGAGAAGGCGCGTGGACCGATCGTGGCTCAGGAAGCGGCGCCTGGACCGATCGTGGCCCGGAGACGGCGCGAGAAGGCATCTGGGTTTACAAGACGACGCGTGGATCGATCGGGGCTCGGAGACGGCGCATGAACCGACCGGGGCTCAGGAGCCGATGCGTGGATCGATCGGGGCTCAGGAGGCGGCGCGTGGACCGATCGCGGCTCGTGCGACGGCGCGTGCACCGATCGGCGCTTGGAGACGGCGCTGACCGATCGTGGCTTAGGAGAAGGCGCGTGGAACGATCGGGGTTCAGGAGACGGCGCGTGTACCGATTGGGGCTCGGAGACGGCGCGCTAACCGATTGGGGCTTAGGAGACGATGCGTGGATCGATCGGGGCTCAGGATCCTCGCGTGGATCGATCAGGGCTCCGGAGGCGCCGCGTGGACCCATGGGGATCAGGAGACAGTGCGTGGACCCATCGGGGCTCGGAGACTGCGCGTGGACTGATCGCGGCTTAGGAGACGACGCGTGGACCGTTCGGGGTGTAGGAGACGACGCGTGTACCTATCGGGGCTCAGGAGATAGCGCGTGGAACGATCGCGGCTCGGCGACTGCGCGTCGACGTATCGGGGCTCAGGAGACGGCGCGTGGACCGATTGGAGCTTAGGAGACGGCGCGTGGACCCATTGGGCCTCGGATACGGCGCGTGAACCGATCGGGGCTTAGGAGACGACGCGTGGACCGATCGGGGCTCAGGAGACGGCGCGTGGACGGATCGGCGCTCAGGAGACGGCGCGTGGAGCGATCGGGGCTCGGAGACTGTACGAGGACCGACCGGAGCTCAGGCGATTCGCGTGGATCGATCAGGGCTCCGGAGGCGGCGCATGGACCGATTGGGGAGCATGAGATGGTGCGTCGACCGATCGGGGCTCGGAGACGGCGCACGGACCGATCGGGGCTTAGGAGACGGCGCGTGGTCCGATCGCGGCGGAGAGACGGCGCGTGAACCGACCGGGGCTCAGGAGGCCGCGCGTGGACTGATCGGTGCTCGGAGACTGCGCGTGGCCGTATCGGGGCTCAGGAGACGGCGCGTGGACCGATCGGGGCGGGGAGACGGTGCGTTAACCGATCGGATCTTAGGTGACGATGCGTGGACCGATCGGGGCTCGGAGACGGCGCGTGGACCGACCGGGGCTAAGGAGGCCGCGCGTGGACCTATCGAGGCTTAGGAGCCAACGCGTGGACCGATCGGGGCTGAGGAGACGGCGCGTGGACCGAACCGGGCTCGGAGACGGCGCGTGGAACGATCGGGGCTCAGGAAACGGCGCCTGGACCGGTCGGGGCTTAGGAGACGACGCCTAGACCGATCGGGGCTTAGGAGGCGGCGTGTGGAACGATCGGGGCTCAGGAGACGGCGCGTGCACCGATCGGCGCTCGGAGACGACGCGTCGACCGATCGGGGCTGAGGAGACGACGCGTGGACCGATCGGGGCTTAGGAGAAAACGCGTGGACCGATCGGGGCTCAGGAAGCGGCGCCTGCACCGATCGTGGTTGGGAGACGGCGCAAGGAGGCATCTGGGCTTAGAAGACGACGCGTGCACCGATCGGGGCTCACGAAAGGGCGTGTGGACCGACCGAGGCTCAGGAGGCCACGCCTGGACCGATCGTGGCTCGGAGACGGCGCGTGGAGGTATCGGGGCTTAAAAGACGACGGATGGACCGATCGGGGCCCACGAAACGGCGCGTGGACCGAACGGTGCTCGGAGACGACGCGTGGACCGATCGGCGCTCAGGAGACGGCGCGTGGAGCGATCGGGGCTCAGGAGACGACGCGTTTACAGAGCGGGGTTTAGGAGACGATGCGTAGACCGCTCGGTGCTCGGAGAGAGCGCGTGGACCGACTGGGGCTCAGGAGACGACGCGTCGACCGATCGGGGCTTAGGAGACGACCCGTCGACCGATCGGGGCTTAGGAGACGACGCGTGGACCGATCGGGGCTTAGGAGGCGGCGCGTGGACCCATCGGGGCTCGGAGACGGCGCGTTAACTGATCGGGGCTTAGGAGACGACGCGTGGACCGATCGGGGCTCAGGAGACGGCGCGTGGACCGATCGGTGTTCGGGGACGGCGCGTGGACGGACCGTGACTTAGAATGCGTCACGCGGACCGATCGGGGCTTGGAGACGGCGCGTGTACGGATCGAGGCTTGGAGACGGCGCGTGGACCGATCGGAGCTCGGAAACGCCCCGTGGGCAGATCGGGGCTTAGGATACGGCGCGTGGTGGCATCGGGGCTAAGAAGACGACGCATGGACCGAGCGGGGCTCAGGAGACGGCGCGAGGAGCGATCGGGGCTCAGGAGAAGACGCGTCAATTGATCGGGGCTCAGGAGACGACGCGGCGACGGATCGGGGCTTAGGAGACGACGCGTTGACCGATTGGGGCTTAGGAGGCGACGTGTGGACCGATCGGGGCTTAGGAGACGGCCCGTGATTCGATCGGTGCACAGGAGACGGCGCGTGAACCGGTCGGGGCTTAGGAGACGACGCGTCGACCGATCGGGGCTCAGGACAAGGGGTGTGGACCGTTCGGAGCTCAGGAGACGGCGCGTCGACCGATCGGGGTTCGGCAATGGCGCGTGGAGCGATCGGGGCTCGGAGACGACGCGTGTACGGATCGAGGCTTGGAGACGGCGCTTGGACCGATCGGGGATCGGAGACAGCGCGTTTACCGACCGGGGGTCGAGAGGTTGCGCGTGGACCAATTGGGGTTCGCCGCGGCGTGTGGACCGACCGGAGCTCAGTAGACCGCGCGTGGACCGATCGGGGCTCGGCGACTGCGCGTGGATGGATCGGGGCTCAGGAGACAGCGCGTGGACCGATCGGGGCTCAGGAAGCGGCGCCTGCACCGATCGTGGCTCGGAGACGGCGCGTGGAAGCATCGTGGCTTCGAAGACGACGCATGGACCAATCGGGGCTCGGAAACGGCGCCTGGACCGATCGGAGCTCGGAGACGACGCGTGGAGCGGTCGGGGCTCAGGAGAAGACGCGTGGATCGATCGGGGCTTAGGAGACGACGCGTCGACGGATCGGGGCGTAGGAGACGACGCGTGGACCGATCGGGACTTAGGAGCCGATGCGTGAACCGATCGGGGCTCAGGAGACGCCGCGTGGACCGATCGGGGCTCGGAGACGGCGCGTGGAACGATCAGGGCTCAGGAGACGGCGCGTGAAATGATCGGTGCTCTGAGACGGCGCGTGGACCGATTGTGGCTTACGAGACGGCGCGTGGATCGATCGGGGCTCAGGAAGCGGCGCCTGGACCTATCGTGGCTCGGAGACGGCGCGTGGAGGCATCGGGGCTAAGAACACGACGCATGGACCGAGCGGGGCTCAGGAAACGGCGCGAGGAGCGATCGGGGCTTAGAAGACGACGGATGGACCGATCAGGGCTCAGGAAACGGCGCGTGGACCGAACGGTGCTCGGAGACGGCGCGTGGACCGATCGGCGCTCAGGAGACGGCGCGTGGAGCGATCGGAGTGCAGGAGATGACGCGTTAACAGAGCAGTGTTTAGGAGACGATGCGTGGACCGATTGGTGCTCGGAGACAGCGCGTGGACCGATTGGGGCTCAGGAGGTGGCTCGTGGACCAATTGGGGTTCGGCGACGGCGCGTGGACCGACCGGGGATTAGGAGACGACGCGTCGACCGATCTGGGCTTAGGAGACGACCCGTCGACCGATCGGGGCTTAGGAGACGACGCGTGGACCGATCGGGGCTCGGAGACGCCGTGTGGAACGAACGGGGCTCGGGTGACCGCGCGTGAACCGATCGGCGCTCGGAGACGGCGCGTGGATCGATCGGGGATCGGGGACGGCGCGTGGAACGATCGCGGCTCGGAGTCGACGCGTTAGCCGATCGGGGCTTAGGAGACGATGCGTCGACCGATCGGGGCTCGGAGACGGCGTGTGGACCGACCGGGGTTTAGGAGAAGGCGCTTGGACCGAACGGAGCTTAGGAGACGGCGCGTGGACCGATCGGGGCTCGGAGACGGCACGTGGAACGATCGGGGCTCAGGAGACGGCGCGTCAACCGATCGGCGCTCGGAGACGGCGCGTGGACCGATCGGGGCTTAGGAGACGGCGCGTGGACCGATCGGAGATCAGGAGATGACGCGTGGACCGATCGGGGCTGTGAAAGCGGCGCACGGAACGATCGGGGCTCGGAGACGGCGCGTGGACCGATCAGGGCTCGGCGACGGCGCGTGGACAGATCGAGGCTCGGAGACGACGCGTGTACGGATCGGGGCTTTGAAGACGACGCGTGGACCGATCGTGGTTCAAGAAACGGCGTGTGGAGCGATCGGGGCTCAGGAGACGACGCGTCGACCGATCAGGGCTCAGGTGACGGCGCGTGGACCGAGCGGGCCTCAGGAGACAGCGCGTGAAATGATCGGCGCTCGGAGATGGCGCGTGGACCGATTGGGGCTTAAGAGACGACGGGTGGACCGATCGGGGCCTAGGAGACGGTACGTGAATCGATCGGGGCACAGGAGACGGCGCGTGAGCCGGTCGGGGCTTAGGAGACGGCGCGTGGACTGATCGGGGCTCGGGAAGCGGCGCCTGAACCGATCTGGCTCGGAGACAACGCGTGGAGGCATCGGGGTTTAGAAGACGACGTATGGACCGATCGGGGCTCAGGAAACGGGGCGTGGACCGATTGGAGCTCGGAGACAACGCGTGGACCGACTGGGGCTCAGGCGGTTGCGCGTGGACCAATTGGGGTTCGGCGACGGCGCGTGGACCAATCGCGACTCGGAGACGGCGCGTTAACCGATCGGGGCTTAGAAGACGATGCGTGAACCGATCGGGGCTCGGAGACGGCGCGTGGACCGACCGGGGCTCGGAGACGACGCGTGGACCGATCGGGGCTCGGAGACCGCGCGTGGACCGACTGGGGCTTAGGAGACGGCGCGTGGACCGATCGGGGCGCAGGAATCGGCGCCTGGACCGATCGTGGCTTGGAGACGGCGCGTGGAGGCATCCGGGCTAAGAAGACGACGCATGGACCGAGCGGGGTTCAGGAGACGGCGCGAGGAGCGATCGGGGCTCAGGAGAAGACATGTCAATTGATCGGGGCTCCGGAGACGACGCCTGGACCGATCGGGGCTCAGGAGGCGGCACGAGAAGCGATCGGGGATCAGGAGAAGACGCGTCAATTGATCGGGGCTCAGGAGACGACGCGTCGACTAATCGGGGCTTAGGAGACGACGCGTAGACCGATCGGGGCTGAGGAGACGGCGCGTCGACCGACCGGAGCTCAGGAGATTCGCGTGGATCGATCGGGGCTCCGGAGGCGGGCGTGGACCGATTGGGGCTTAGGAGACGACGCGTGGACTGATCGGGACTCAGGAGACGGCGCGTGGCCCGATTGGGGCTCGGATACGGTAGGAGGAACGACCGGAGCTCAGGAGATTCGCGTGGATCGATCAGGGCTCCGGAGGCGGCGCATGGACCGATTGGGGAGAATGCGATGGTGCGTGGACCGATCGGGGCTCGGAGACGGCGCACGGACTGATCGGGGCTTAGGAGACGACGCGTGGACCGATCGGGGCTCGGAGACGGCGCGTGGACCGACAGGGGCTAAGGAGGCCGCGCGTGGACCTATCGAGGCTTAGGAGCCGACGCGTGGACCGATCGGGGCTGAGGAGACGGCGCGTGGACCGAACGGGGCTCGGAGACGGCGCGTGGAACGATCGGAGCACAGGAGACGGCGCGTGAACCGATCGGCGCTCGGAGACGGCGCGTGGATCGATCGGGGCTTAGGAGAAGGCGCGTGGACCGATCGGGGCTTAGGAGAAGGCGCGTGGACCGATCGGGGCTTAGGAGATGATTCGTGGACCGATCGGGGCTCGGAGACGGCGCGTGGACCGACCGGGGCTAAGCAGGCCGCGCGTGGACCGATAGAGGCTTAGGAGCCGACGCGTGGACCGATCGGGGCTCAGGTGACGGCGCGTGAAATGATCGGCGCTCTGAGACGGCGCGTCGACCGATCGGTGCTCGGAGACGGCGCGTGGACGGACCGCGGCTCAGAATGCGGTACGCGGACCGACCGGGGATCGGACACGGCGTGTGGACCGATCGAGGCTCGGAGACGACGCGTTTAAGGATCGGGAATCAGGAGACGACGCGTTTAAGGATCGGGAATCAGGAGACGACGCGTGGAACGATCCGGGCTCAGGAGACGAAGCGTGAACCGATCGGGGCTCGGAGACGCCGTGTGGAACGATCGGCACTCGGAGACGGTGCGTGGATCGATCGGGGATCGGGGACGGCGCGTGGAACGATCGGAGATTAGGAGATGACGCGTGGACCGATCGGGGTTGTGGAAGCAGCGCACGGACCGATCGTGGCTCGGAGACGGCGCGTGGAGGCATCGGGGCTTTGAAGACGACGCGTGGACGAATCGGGGCTCAGGAAACGGCGTGTGGTGCGATCGGGCCTCAGGAGACGACGCGTGGATCGATCGGGGCTCACGAGACGACGCGTCGAACAATCGGGGCTCAGGAGATGGCGCGCGGACGACTGGGGCTCAGGACACTCGCGTGGATCGATCGGGGCTCCAGAGGCGCCGCGTGGATCGATTGGGACCAGGAGACGGAGCGTGAACCGTTCGGGGCTCGGAGACGGCGCGTGGACCGATCGGGGCTCGGAGACGACGCGTAGTCCGATCGGTGCTCGGAGACTGCGCGTGGACCGACTGGGGCTCGGAGACGGCGCGTGGACCGATCGTGGCTTAGGAGAAAGCGCGTGGAATGATCGGGGTTCAGGAGACGGCGCGAGGAGCGATCGGGGCTCAGGAGAAGACGCGTCAATTGATCGGGGCTCAGGACACGACGCGGCGACGGATCGGGGCTTGGAGACGGCGCGTGGACCGATCGGGGCTTAGGAGACGACGCGTGGACCGATCGGGGCTCAGGAGACGGCGCGTGGACCGATCGGGGCTCGGAGACGACGCGTGGAGCGATAGGGGCTCAGGAGACGGCGCGTGGAGCGGTCGGGGCTTAGGAGACCCGCGTGGACCGATTGGGGCTCAGGCGG
Organism: Netelia fuscicornis; assembly: GCA_946811545.1. Taxonomy (NCBI): domain Eukaryota; kingdom Metazoa; phylum Arthropoda; class Insecta; order Hymenoptera; family Ichneumonidae; genus Netelia; species Netelia fuscicornis. The sequence continues at coordinate 33,245,871 of OX328014.1, read as the reverse complement.
TTGCGCGTGGATCAATTGGGATTCGGCGACGGCGCGTGGACCGATCGCGGCGCGGACACGGCGCGTAAAACCGATCGGGACATAGGAGACGATGCGTGAACCGATCGGGCTCAGGAGACGGCGCGTGGAGCGATCGGGGCTTAGGAGACGAAGCGTGGACCGATCAGAGCGCAGGAGACGGCGCGTGGAGCGATCGGGGCTAGGAAACGGCGCGTGGACGGATCGGCGCTCGGAGACGGCGCCTGGACCGATCGGGGCTCAGAAGACGGCGCGTGGACTGATCGACGCTCGGAGACGGCGCGTGGAACGATCGGGGCTCAGGAGACGACGCGTGGACCGATCGGGGCTCAGGAGATGGCGCGTAGACCGATCGGGGCTCCGAAACGACGCGTTAACCGAGCGGGGCTTAGGAGACGATGCGTGGACCCATCGGGGCTCGGAGACAGCGCGTGGACGGATCGGGGCTCGGAGACGGCGCGTAGAACGATCGGGGCTCAGGAGACGGCGCGTTAACCGATTGGGGCTTAGGAGACGTTGCGTGGACCGATCGGGGCTCGAAGACGGCGCGTGGACCGATCGGGGCTCGGAGACAGTGCGTGGACGGACTGGGGCTCAGGCGGTTGCGCGTGGACCAATTGGGGTTCGGCGACGGCGCGTGGATCGATCGGGGCTTAGGAGACGGCGCGTGCATCGATCGGGGCCCGGAGACGGGTCGTAGACAGATGGGGGCTTAGGAGATGGCGCGTGAACCGATCGTGGTTGGGAGACGGCTCGTCCACCAATCAGGGCTTAGGAGACGACGCGTAGATCGATCGGGGCTCAGGAGACGGCGCGTGGACCGATCGGGGCTCAGGAAACGGCGCGTGGACCGACTGGGGCTCAGGCGGTTGCGCGTGGACCAATTGGGGTTCGGCGACGGCGCGTGGACCGATCGGGGCTCGGAGACGGCGCGTCGACCGCTCGGGGTTCGGAGACGGCGCCTGGACCGTCCGGAGCTCAGGAGGCGATGCGTGGACCGATCGGGGCTCAGGAGACTGCGCGTGGATGGATCGGAGCTTAGGGAACGACGCGTGGACCGATCAGGGCTCAGGAGACGGCGCGTGAACCGATCGGCGCTCGGAGACGGCACCTGGACCGATCGGGGCTTAGCAGACGGCGCGTGGACCAATAGGAGATCAGGAGAGGACGCGTGGACCGATAGGGCTCTGGAAGCGGCGCACGGACCGATCGTGGCTCGGAGACGGCGCGTGGAGGCATCGGGGCTTTGAAGACGACGCGTGGACCGAACGGTGCTCAGAAAACGGCACCTGGAGCGATCGGGGCTCAGGAGACGGCGCGCGGACGGACCGGGGCTCAGAAGCCTCGCGTAGATCGATCGGAGCTCCGGAGGCGCCGTGTGGACCGATGGGGATCAGGACACGGTGCGTGGACCGATCGGGGCTCGGAGACGGCGCGTGGACCGATCGGGGCCTAGGAGACGACGCGTGGACTGATCGGGGCGTAGGAAACGACGCGTGTACCTATCGGGGCTCAGGAGACAGCGAGTGGACCTATTGGGGCTCACGAGACAGCGAGTGGACCTATTGGGGCTCAGGAGACGGCGCAGGGACCGATCGGGGCTCGGAGACGGCGCGTGGAACGATCGGGGCTCAGGAGACGGCGCGTTAACCGATTGGGGCTTAGGAGACGATGAGTGGACCGATCGGGGCTCGAAGACGGCGCGTGGACCGATCGGGGCTCGGAGACAGCGCGTCGACCGATCGGGGTTCGGAGACGGCGCCTGGACCAATTGGGGCTCGGAGACAGCGCGTGGACCGACTGGGGCTCAGGCGGTTGCGCGTGGACCAATTGGGGCTCCGGAGGCGGCGCGTGGACCGATTGGGGAGCAGAAGATGGTGCGTGGACCGATCGGGGCTCGGAGACGGCGCGTTAACCGATCGGCGCTCGGAGACGGCGCGTTAACCGATCGGCGCTCGGAGACGGCGCGCCGACCGACTGGGGCTCAGGAGACTCGCGTGGATCGATCGGGGCTCCGGAGGCGCCGCGTGGACCGATTGGGATCAGGAGACGACGCGTGGACCGATCGGGCGTAAGAGACGACGCGTGTACCTATCGGGGCTCACGACACAGCGTGTGGACCGATTGGGGCTCAGGAGACGGCGCGTGGAACGATCGGGGCTCAGAAGACGGCGCGTCAACCGATCGGCGCTCGGAGACGGCGCGTGGACCGATCGGGGCTTAGGAGACTGCGCGTGGACCGATCGGAGATCAGGAGATGACGCGTGGACCGATCTGGGTTGTGGAAGCGGCGCACGGACCGATCGTGGCTCGGAGACGGCGCGTGGAGGCATCGGGGCGTTGAAGACGACGCGTGGACCGATCGGGGCTCAGGAAACGGCGTGTGGCGCGATCGGGGCTCAGGAGACGACGCGTGGATCGATCAGGGCTCAGGAGACGACGCGTCGACCAATCGGGGCTCAGGAGACGGCGCGCGGACCGACTGGGGCTCAGGAGACTCGCGTGGATCGATCGGGGCTCCAGAGGCGCCGCGTGGACCGATTGGGATCAGGAGACGGTGCGTGAACCGTTCGGGGCCCGGAGACGGCACGTGGACCGATCCGGGCTCAGGAGACGGCGCGTGGACCGATCGCGCTCGGAGACGGCGCGTGGAACGATCGGGGCTCAGGAGACGACGCGTGGACCGATCGGGAGTAGGAGACGACGCGTGTACCTATCGGGGCTCACGACACAGCGTGTGGACCGATTGGGGATCAGGAGACGCCGCGTGGAACGATCGGGGCTCGGAGACGGCGCGTGGAACGATCGGGGCTCAGGAGACGGTGCGTGGACCGATTGGGGCTCGGATACGGCGCGTGAACCGACCGGGGCTCAGGAGGCCGCGCGTGGACCGATCGCGGCTCGGCGACGGCGCGTGGACCGATCGGGGCTCAGGAGGCCGCGCGTGGACCGATGATGGCTCGGCGACGGCGCGTGGACCGATCGGGGCTCGGAGACGACGCGTACACCGATCGGTGCTCGGAGACAGCGCGTGGACCGATCGGGGCTCGGAGACGACGCGTAGACCAATCGGTGTTCGGAGACCGCGCGTGGAGGCATCGGGGTTAAGAAGACGGAGCATCGACCGAGCGGGGTGCAGGAGACGGCGCGAGGAGCGATCGGGGCTTAGGAGACGACGCGTGGACCGATCGGGGCTCAGGAGACGGCGCGTGGACCGGTCGGGGCTTAGGAGACTCGCGTGAACTGATTGGGGCTGAGGCGGTTGCGCGTGGAACGATTGGGGTTCGGCGACGGCGCGTGGACCGATCGCGGCGCGAAGACGGCGCGTTAACCGATCGGAGCATAGGAGACGATGCGTGGACCGATCGGGCTCAGGAGACGGCGCGTGGAGCGATCGGGGCTTAGGAGACGAAGCGTGGACCGATCAGAGCTCAGGAGACGGCGCGTGGAGCGATCGGGCTCGGAAACGGCGGGTGGATCGTCCGGGGCTTAGCAGACGATGCGTGGACCGATCGGGGCTCAGGAGACGGCTCGTGGAGCGATCGGGGCTCGGAAACGGCGGGTGGACCGTCCGGGTTTAGGAGACGACGCGTGGACCGATCGGGGCTCAGAAGACGGCGCGTGGACGGATCGGCGCTCGGAGACGGCGCGTGGACCGATCGGGGCTTAGGAGACGATGCGTGGACCGATCGGGGCTCAGGAGACGGCTCGTGGAGCGATCGGGGCTCGGAAACGGCGGGTGGACCGTCCGGGTTTAGGAGACGACGCGTGGACCGATCGGGGCTCAGAAGACGGCGCGTGGACGGATCGGCGCTCGGAGACGGCGCGTGGACCGATCGGGGCTCAGGAGACGGCGCGTGGACCGATCGACGCTCGGAGACGGCACGTGGAACGATCGGGGCTCAGGAGACGACGCGTGGACCGAACGGGGCTCAGGAGACGACGCGTAGACCGATCGGGGCTCCGAAACGACGCGTTAACCGAGCGGGGCTTAGGAGACGATGCGTGGACCGATCGGGGCTCGGAGACAGCGCGTGTACCGACTGGGGCTCAGGAGACCGCGCGTGGACGCATCGGGGCTCGGAGACGGCGCGTCGACCGATCGGGGCTCACGAGACGGCGCGCGGACCGACCGGGGCTCAGGAGCCTCGCGTGGACCGATCATGGCTCGGCGACGGCGCGTGGACGGATCGAGGCTCGGAGACGACGCGTGGACCGATGGGGGCTCGGATACGGCGCGTGAACCAACCGGGGCTCAGGAGGTCGCGCGTGGACCGATCGCGGCTCGGTGACGGCGCGTGGACCGATCGGGGCTCAGGAGGCCGCGCGTGGACCGATCGGGGCTCAGGAGGCCGCGCGTGGACCGATCGCGGCTCGGCGGCGGCGCGTGGACCGATCGGGGCTCAGGAGGTCGCGCGTGGACCGATCATGGCTCGGCAACGGCGCGTGGACCGATCGATGTTCAGAGACGACGTGTGGACCGATCGGGGCTCAGGCGGTTGCGCGTGGACCATTTGGGGTTCGGCGACGGAGCGTGGACCGATCGGCGCTCGGAGACAGCGCGTTAACCGATCCGGGCTTAGGAAACGATGGATGGACCGATCGGGGCTTGGCGACGGCGCGTGGACCGATCGGGGCTCAGGAGACGACGCGTGGACCGATGGGGGCTCGGATACGGCGCGTGAACCAACCGGGGCTCAGGAGGTCGCGCGTGGACCGGTCGCGGCTCGGTGACGGCGCGTGGACCGATCGGGGCTCAGGAGGCCGCGCGTGGACCGATCGCTGCTCGGCGGCGGCGCGTCGACCGATCGGGGCTCAGGAGGCCGCGCGTGGACCGATCATGGCTCGGCAACGGCGCGTGGACCGATCGATGTTCAGAGACGACGCGTGGACCTATCGGGGCTCAGGCGGTTGCGCGTGGACCATTTGGGGTTCGGCGACGGCGCGTGACCGATCGGCGCTCGGAGACAGCGCGTTAACCGATCCGGGCTTAGGAAACGATGCATGGACCGATCGGGGCTTGGAGACGGCGCGTGGACCGATCGGGGCTCAGGAGACGACGCGTGGACCGATCCGGGCTCGGAGACGGCACGTGGAATGATCGGGCCTCAGGAGACGGCGCGTGAACCGATCGGCGCTCGGAGACAGCACGTGGACCGATCGGGGCTTAGGAGACGGCGCGTGGACCGATCGGAGATCAGGAGACGATGCGTGGACCGATAGGGCTCTGGAAGCGGCGCGTGGACCGATCGAGGTTTGGATAAGACGCGTGGACCGATCGGGGCTCGGAGACAGCGCGTGGACCAACCGGGGCTCAGGCGGTTGCGCGTGAACTAATTGGGGTTCGGCGACGGCGCGTGGACCGATCCGGGCTCAGGAGACGGCGCGTGGACCGATCGGGGCTCGGAGACGGCGCGTGGAGCGATCGGGGCTAAGGAGACGGCGCGTGAACCGATCGGCGCTCGGAGACGGCGCGTGGATCGATCGGGGATTAGGAGAAGGCGCGTGGACCGATCGGGGCTTAGGAGACGATGCGTGGACCGATCGGGGCTCGGAGACGGCGCGTGGACCGACCGGGGCTAAGCAGGCCGCGCGTGGACCGATCGGCGCTTAGGAAACGGCGCGTGGACCGATCGGGGCTCGGCGACTGCGCGTGGACGCATCGGGGCTCAGGAGACGGCGCGTGGACCGATTGGGGCTCGGAGACGGCACGTTAACCGATCGGGGCTTAGGAGACGATGCGTCGACCGATCGGGGCTCGGAGATGGCGCGTGGACCGACCGGGGCTCAGGGGACAGCGCGTGGACCGATTGGGGCTCAGGAGACGGCGCGTGGACCGCTCGGGGCTCGGAGACGGCGCGTAGAACGATCGCGGCTCGGCGACGGCGCATGGACCGATCGAGGCTCAGGAGAAGGCGCGTCGACCGATCAGGGCTCAGGAGGCGGCGCCTGGACCGGTCGGGGCTTAGGAGACGACGCCTGGACCGATCGGGGCTTAGGAGGCGGCGTGTGGAACGATCGAGGCTCATAAAACGGCGCGTGGAGCGATCGGGGCTCAGGAAATAACGCGTCCATGGATCGGGGCTTAGGAGACGATGCGTGGACCGATCGGGGCTAAGGAGACGGTGCGTGAACCGATCGGCGCTCGGAGACGGCGCGTGGATCGATCGGGGCTTAGGAGAAGGCGCGTGGACCGATCGGGGCTTAGGAGACGATGCGTGGACCGATCGGGGCTCGGAGACGGCGCGTGGACCGACCGGGGCTAAGCAGGCCGCGCGTGGACCGATCGGGGCTTAGGAGACGGCGCGTGGACCGATTGGGGCTCGGCGACTGCGCGTGGACCAGCCGGGGCTCAGGAGCCTAACGTGGATCGATCGGGGCTCCGGAGGCGGCGCGTGGACCGATTGGAGAGCAGGAGATGGTGCGTGGACCGATCGGGGCCCGGAGACGGCGCGTGGACCGATCGGGGCTCAGGAGACGGCGCGTGAACCGATCGGGGCTCGGACACGGCGCGTGGACCGATCGGGGCGTAGGAGACGACGCGTGTACCTATCGGGGCTCACGAGACAGCGTGCGGGCCGATTGGTGCTCAGGAGACGGCGCGTCGACCGTTCGGGGCTCAGGAGACAGCGCGCGGACCAGCCGGGGCTCAGGAGCCTAGCGTGGACCGATCGGGGCCCGGAGACGGCGCGTGGACCGATCGGGGCTCGACGACGGCGCGTGGACCGATCGAGGTTTGGATACGACGCGTGGACCGATCGGGGCTCGGAGACAGCGCGTGGACCAACCGGGGCTCAGGCGGTTGCGCGTGAACTAATTGGGGTTCGGCGACGGCGCGTGGACCGATCCGGGCTCAGGAGACGGCGCGTGGATCGATCGGGGCTTAGGAGAAGGCGCGTGGACCGATCGGGGCTTAGGAGACGATGCGTGGACCGATCGGGGCTCGGAGACGGCGCGTGGACCGACCGGGGCTAAGCAGGCCGCGCGTGGACCGATCGGGGCTTAGGAAACGGCGCGTGGACCGATCGGGGCTCGGCGACTGCGCGTGGACGCTTCGGGGCTCAGGAGACGGTGCGTGGACCGATTGGGGCTCGGAGACGGCACGTTAACCGATCGGGGCTTAGGAGACGATGCGTCGACCGATCGGGGCTCGGAGATGGCGCGTGGACCGACCGGGGCTCAGGAGACAGCGCGTGGACCGATTGGGGCTCAGGAGACGGCGCGTGGACCGCTCGGGGCTCGGAGACGGCGCGTAGAACGATCGCGGCTCGGCGACGGCGCATGGACCGATCGAGGCTCAGGAGAAGGCGCGTGGACCGATCGGGGCTTAGGGGGGGACCCGTCGACCGATCGGAGCTCAGGAGACGACGCGTGGACCGGTCGGTGCTCAGGAAGCGGCGCCTGGACCGATCGGGGCTCCGAGACGACGCGTTAACCGAGCGGGGCTTAGGAGACTATGCGGGGACCGATCGGGGCTCGCAGACAGCGCGTGTACCGACTGGGGCTCAGGAGGTTGCGCGTGGACCAATTGGGGTTCGGCGACGGCGCGTGGACCGACCGGGGCTCAGGAGACCTCGCGTGAACAGATCGAGGCTCGGCGACTGCGCGTGGAGCGATCGGGGCTCAGGAGACGGCGCGTGAACCAATCGGCGCTCCGAGACGGCGCGTGGACCGATCGGGGATGAGGAGAAGGCGCGTGGACCGATCGGGGCTTAGGAGACGGCGCGTAGACCGATCGGGGCTCGGAGACGGCGCGTGGAACGATCGGGGTTCGGGTGACGGCGCGTGAACCGATCGGCGCTCGGAGACCGCGCGTGGACCGATCGGGGCTTAGCAGAAGGCGCTTGGACCGATTGGGGCTTAGCAGAAGGCGCTTGGACCGATCGGGGCTTAGGAGACGGCGCGTGGACCGATCGGAGCTCGGAGACGGCGCGTGGACCGATCTGGGCTCGGCGACAGCGCGTGGACCGACTGGGGCACAGGCGGTGGCGCGTGGACCAATTGGGGTTCGGCGACGGCGCGTGGACCGATCCGGGCTCAGGAGACGGCGCGTGGACCGATCGGGGCTGGGAGACGGAGCGTGGAGCGATCGGGGCTCAGGAGACGGCGCGTGAACTAATCGGCGCTCGGAGACGGCGTGTGGACCGATCGGAGCTCGGAGACGACTCGTGGACCGATCGGGGCTCAGGAGACGGCGCGAGGAGCGATCGGGCTCAGGAGAAGACGCGTCAATTGATCGTGGCTCAGGAGACGACGCGAGGATCGATCGGGGCTCAGAAGACGACGCGTCGACCGATCGGGGCTCAGGAGACGGCGCGTGGATCGATCGAGGCTCGAAGACGCCGCGTGGAACGATCGGGGCTCAGGAGACGGCGCTTGAACTTATCGGCGCTCGGAGACGGCGCGTGGACCGATCGGGGCTTAGGATACGGCGCAGGGACCGATCGGGGCTCAGGAAGCGGCGCCTGGACCGATCGTGGCTCGGAGACGGCGCGTGGATGCATCGGGGCTAAGAAGACGACGCATGGACCGATCGGGGCTCAGGAAACGGCGTGTGGACCGATCGGAGCTCGGAGACGACGCGTGGACCGATCGGGGTTTAGGAGAGGACGCGTCGACCGATCGGGGCACAGGAGACGGCGCGTGGACCGATCGGGGTTTAGGAGACGACTCGTGGACCGATCGGGGCTCGGAGACGGCGCGTGGACCGACCGGGGCTAAGCAGGCCGCGCGTGGACCGATCGGGGCTTAGGAGACGGCGCGTGGACCGATTGGGGCTCGGCGACTGCGCGTGGACGCATCGGGGCTCAGGAGACGGCGCGTGGACCGATTGGGGCTCGGAGACGGCACGTTAACCGATCGGGGCTTAGGAGACGATGCGTGGACCGATCGCGGCTCGGAGACGGCGTGTGAACCGACCGGGGCTCAGGAGGCCGCGCGTGGACCGATCGAGGCTCAGGAGGCGGCGCCTGGACCGGTCGGGGCTTAGGAGACGACGCCTGGACCGATCGGGGCTTAGGAGGCGGCGTGTGGAACGATCGAGGCTCATAAAACGGCGCGTGGAGCGATCGGGGCTCAGGAAATAACGCGTCCATGGATCGGGGCTTAGGAGACGATGCGTGGACCGATCGGGGCTCGGCGACTGCGCGTGGACCGATCGGGGCTCAGGAGACGGCGCGTGAACCGATCGGGGCTCGGAGACGGCGCGTGGACCGATCGGAGCGTAGGAGACGACGCGTGTACCTATCGGGGCTCACGAGACAGCGTGCGGGCCGATTGGGGCTCAGGAGACGGCGCGTCGACCGTTCGGGGCTCAGGAGACGGCGCGCGGACCAGCCGGGGCTCAGGAGCCTAGCGTGGACCGATCGGGGCCCGGAGACGGCGCGTGGACCGATCGGGGCTCGGCGACGGCGCGTGGACCGATCGAGGTTTGGATACGACGCGTGGACCGATCGGGGCTCGGAGACAGCGCGTGGACCAACCGGGGCTCAGGCGGTTGCGCGTGAACTAATTGGGGTTCGGCGACGGCGCGAAGACCGATCCGGGCTCAGGAGGCGGTGCGTGGACCGACCGGAGCTCAGAAGATTCGCGTGGATCGATCGGGGCTCCGGAGGCGGCGCGTGGACCAGCCGGGGCTCAGGAGCCTAACGTGGATCGATCGGGGCTCCGGAGGCGGCGCGTGGACCGATTGGAGAGCAGGAGATGGTGCGTGGACCGATCGGGGCCCGGAGACGGCGCGTGGACCGATCGGGGCTCAGGAGACGGCGCGTGAACCGATCGGGGCTCGGACACGGCGCGTGGACCGATCGGGGCGTAGGAGACGACGCGTGTACCTATCGGGGCTCACGAGACAGCGTGCGGGCCGATTGGTGCTCAGGAGACGGCGCGTCGACCGTTCGGGGCTCAGGAGACGGCGCGCGGACCAGCCGGGGCTCAGGAGCCTAGCGTGGACCGATCGGGGCCCGGAGACGGCGCGTGGACCGATCGGGGCTCGACGACGGCGCGTGGACCGATCGAGGTTTGGATACGACGCGTGGACCGATCGGGGCTCGGAGACAGCGCGTGGACCAACCGGGGCTCAGGCGGTTGCGCGTGAACTAATTGGGGTTCGGCGACGGCGCGTGGACCGATCCGGGCTCAGGAGACGGCGCGTGGATCGATCGGGGCTTAGGAGAAGGCGCGTGGACCGATCGGGGCTTAGGAGACGATGCGTGGACCGATCGGGGCTCGGAGACGGCGCGTGGACCGACCGGGGCTAAGCAGGCCGCGCGTGGACCGATCGGGGCTTAGGAAACGGCGCGTGGACCGATCGGGGCTCGGCGACTGCGCGTGGACGCATCGGGGCTCAGGAGACGGCGCGTGGACCGATTGGGGCTCGGAGACGGCACGTTAACCGATCGGGGCTTAGGAGACGATGCGTCGACCGATCGGGGCTCGGAGATGGCGCGTGAACCGACCGGGGCTCAGGAGACAGCGCGTGGACCGATTGGGGCTCAGGAGACGGCGCGTGGACCGCTCGGGGCTCGGAGACGGCGCGTAGAACGATCGCGGCTCGGCGACGGCGCATGGACCGATCGAGGCTCAGGAGAAGGCGCGTCGACCGATCGGGGCTCAGGAGGCGGCGCCTGGACCGGTCGGGGCTTAGGAGACGACGCCTGGACCGATCGGGGCTTAGGAGGCGGCGTGTGGAACGATCGAGGCTCATAAAACGGCGCGTGGAGCGATCGGGGCTCAGGAAATAACGCGTCCATGGATCGGGGCTTAGGAGACGATGCGTGGACCGATCGGGGCTCGGCGACCGCGCGTGGACCGATCGGGGCTCAGGAGACGGCGCGTGAACCGATCGGGGCTCGGAGACGGCGCGTGGACCGATCGGAGCGTAGGAGACGACGCGTGTACCTATCGGGGCTCACGAGACAGCGTGCGGGCCGATTGGGGCTCAGGAGACGGCGCGTCGACCGTTCGGGGCTCAGGAGACGGCGCGCGGACCAGCCGGGGCTCAGGAGCCTAGCGTGGACCGATCGGGGCCCGGAGACGGCGCGTGGACCGATCGGGGCTCGGCGACGGCGCGTGGACCGATCGAGGTTTGGATACGACGCGTGGACCGATCGGGGCTCGGAGACAGCGCGTGGACCAACCGGGGCTCAGGCGGTTGCGCGTGAACTAATTGGGGTTCGGCGACGGCACGTGGACCGATCCGGGCTCAGGAGGCGGTGCGTGGACCGACCGGAGCTCAGAAGATTCGCGTGGATCGATCGGGGCTCCGGAGGCGGCGCGTGGACCAGCCGGGGCTCAGGAGCCTAACGTGGATCGATCGGGGCTCCGGAGGCGGCGCGTGGACCGATTGGAGAGCAGGAGATGGTGCGTGGACCGATCGGGGCCCGGAGACGGCGCGTGGAGCGATCGGGGCTAAGGAGACGGCGCGTGAACCGATCGGCGCTCGGAGACGGCGCGTGGATCGATCGGGGCTCAGGAGACAGCGCGTGGACCGATTGGGGCTCAGGAGACGGCGCGTGGACCGCTCGGGGCTCGGAGACGGCGCGTAGAACGATCGCGGCTCGGCGACGGCGCATGGACCGATCGAGGCTCAGGAGAAGGCGCGTGGACCGATCGGGGCTTAGGGGGGGACCCGTCGACCGATCGGAGCTCAGGAGACGACGCGTGGACCGGTCGGTGCTCAGGAAGCGGCGCCTGGACCGATCGGGGCTCCGAGACGACGCGTTAACCGAGCGGGGCTTAGGAGACTATGCGGGGACCGATCGGGGCTCGCAGACAGCGCGTGTACCGACTGGGGCTCAGGAGGTTGCGCGTGGACCAATTGGGGTTCGGCGACGGCGCGTGGACCGACCGGGGCTCAGGAGACCTCGCGTGAACAGATCGAGGCTCGGCGACTGCGCGTGGAGCGATCGGGGCTCAGGAGACGGCGCGTGAACCAATCGGCGCTCCGAGACGGCGCGTGGACCGATCGGGGATGAGGAGAAGGCGCGTGGACCGATCGGGGCTTAGGAGACGGCGCGTAGACCGATCGGGGCTCGGAGACGGCGCGTGGAACGATCGGGGTTCGGGTGACGGCGCGTGAACCGATCGGCGCTCGGAGACCGCGCGTGGACCGATCGGGGCTTAGCAGAAGGCGCTTGGACCGATTGGGGCTTAGCAGAAGGCGCTTGGACCGATCGGGGCTTAGGAGACGGCGCGTGGACCGATCGGAGCTCGGAGACGGCGCGTGGACCGATCTGGGCTCGGCGACAGCGCGTGGACCGACTGGGGCACAGGCGGTGGCGCGTGGACCAATTGGGGTTCGGCGACGGCGCGTGGACCGATCCGGGCTCAGGAGACGGCGCGTGGACCGATCGGGGCTGGGAGACGGAGCGTGGAGCGATCGGGGCTCAGGAGACGGCGCGTGAACTAATCGGCGCTCGGAGACGGCGTGTGGACCGATCGGAGCTCGGAGACGACTCGTGGACCGATCGGGGCTCAGGAGACGGCGCGAGGAGCGATCGGGCTCAGGAGAAGACGCGTCAATTGATCGTGGCTCAGGAGACGACGCGTGGATCGATCGGGGCTCAGAAGACGACGCGTCGACCGATCGGGGCTCAGGAGACGGCGCGTGGATCGATCGAGGCTCGAAGACGCCGCGTGGAACGATCGGGGCTCAGGAGACGGCGCTTGAACTTATCGGCGCTCGGAGACGGCGCGTGGACCGATCGGGGCTTAGGATACGGCGCAGGGACCGATCGGGGCTCAGGAAGCGGCGCCTGGACCGATCGTGGCTCGGAGACGGCGCGTGGATGCATCGGGGCTAAGAAGACGACGCATGGACCGATCGGGGCTCAGGAAACGGCGTGTGGACCGATCGGAGCCCGGAGACGACGCGTAGAACGATCGCGGCTCGGCGACGGCGCATGGACCGATCGAGGCTCAGGAGAAGGCGCGTGGACCGATCGGGGCTTAGGGGGGGACCCGTCGGCCGATCGGAGCTCAGGAGACGACGCGTGGACCGGTCGGTGCTCAGGAAGCGGCGCCTGGACCGATCGGGGCTCCGAGACGACGCGTTAACCGAGCGGGGCTTAGGAGACTATGCGGGGACCGATCGGGGCTCGCAGACAGCGCGTGTACCGACTGGGGCTCAGGAGGTTGCGCGTGGACCAATTGGGGTTCGGCGACGGCGCGTGGACCGACCGGGGCTCAGGAGACCTCGCGTGAACAGATCGAGGCTCGGCGACTGCGCGTGGACCGATCGGGGCTCAGGAGACGGCGCGTGAACCAATCGGCGCTCCGAGACGGCGCGTGGACCGATCGGGGATGAGGAGAAGGCGCGTGGACCGATCGGGGCTTAGGAGACGGCGCGTAGACCGATCGGGGCTCGGAGACGGCGCGTGGAACGATCGGGGTTCGGGTGACGGCGCGTGAACCGATCGGCGCTCGGAGACCGCGCGTGGACCGATCGGGGCTTAGCAGAAGGCGCTTGGATCGATTGGGGCTTAGCAGAAGGCGCTTGGACCGATCGGGGCTTAGGAGACGGCGCGTGGACCGATCGGAGCTCGGAGACGGCGCGTGGACCGATCTGGGCTCGGCGACAGCGCGTGGACCGACTGGGGCACAGGCGGTGGCGCGTGGACCAATTGGGGTTCGGCGACGGCGCGTGGACCGATCCGGGCTCAGGAGACGGCGCGTGGACCGATCGGGGCTGGGAGACGGAGCGTGGAGCGATCGGGGCTCAGGAGACGGCGCGTGAACTAATCGGCGCTCGGAGACGGCGTGTGGACCGATCGGAGCTCGGAGACGACTCGTGGACCGATCGGGGCTCAGGAGACGGCGCGAGGAGCGATCGGGCTCAGGAGAAGACGCGTCAATTGATCGTGGCTCAGGAGACGACGCGTGGATCGATCGGGGCTCAGAAGACGACGCGTCGACCGATCGGGGCTCAGGAGACGGCGCGTGGATCGATCGAGGCTCGAAGACGCCGCGTGGAACGATCGGGGCTCAGGAGACGGCGCTTGAACTTATCGGCGCTCGGAGACGGCGCGTGGACCGATCGGGGCTTAGGATACGGCGCAGGGACCGATCGGGGCTCAGGAAGCGGCGCCTGGACCGATCGTGGCTCGGAGACGGCGCGTGGATGCATCGGGGCTAAGAAGACGACGCATGGACCGATCGGGGCTCAGGAAACGGCGTGTGGACCGATCGGAGCTCGGAGACGACGCGTGGACCGATCGGGGTTTAGGAGAGGACGCGTCGACCGATCGGGGCACAGGAGACGGCGCGTGGACCGATCGGGGTTTAGGAGACGACTCGTGGACCGATCGGGGCTCGGAGACGGCGCGTGGACCGATCGGGACTTAGGAGACGACGAGTGGACCGATCGGGGCTTAGGAGACGATACGTGGACCGATCGGGGCTCGGAGACGGCACGTGGACCGATGGGGGCTTAGGAGACTCACGTTGATCGATTGGGGCTCCGGAGGCGGCGCGTGGACCGATCGGGGCTTAGGAGACTACGCGTGTACCTATCGGGGCTCAGGAGACTGCGCGTGGACCGATTGGGCATCATGAGACGGCGCGTCGATGGATCGGGGCTTGGGGAACGACGCGTGGACCGATCGGGGCTCAGGAGACGGTGCGTGGATCGATCGGGGCTCGGATACGGCGCGTGGAACGATCGGGGCTCAGGAGACGGCGCGAGGAGCGATCGGGGCTCGGAGACGACGCGTGTACGGATCGGGGCTTGGGGACGGAGTGTGGACCGATCGGGGCTCTCGAAGCGGCGCCTGAACCGATCCTGGCTCGGAGACGGGGCGAGGAGGCATCTGGTCTTAGAAGACGACGCGTGGATCGATCGGGGCTCGGAGACGGCGCGTGAACCGACCGGGGCTCAGGAGGCCGCGCGTGGACCGATCGAGGCTCGGCGACGGCGCGTGTACCGATCGGGGCTCAGGAGACGGCGCGTGGACCGGTCGGGGCTTAGGAGACTCACGTTGATCGACTGGGGCTCAGGAGGCGGCGCGTGGACCGATCGGGGCTTAGGAGACTACGCGTGTACCTATCGGGGCTCAGGAGACAGCGCGTGGACCGATTGGGCATCAGGAGACGGCGCGTCGATGGATCGGGGCTTGGGGAACGACGCGTGGACCGATTGGGGCTCAGGAGACGGCGCGTGGATCGATCGGGGTTCGGAGACGGCGCGTGGAACGATAGGGGCTCAGGAGACGGCGCGTGAAATGATCGGCGCTCGGAGACGGCGCGTGGACCGATCGTGGCTTAGCAGAAGGCGCTTGGACCGATCGGGGCTTAGGAGACGGCGCGTCGACCGATCGGGGCACAGGAGACGGCGCGTGGACCGATCGGGGTTTAGGAGACGACTCGTGGACCGATCGGGGCTCGGAGACGGCGCGTGGACCGATCGGGACTTAGGAGACGACGAGTGGACCGATCGGGGCTTAGGAGACGATACGTGGACCGATCGGGGCTCGGAGACGGCACGTGGACCGATGGGGGCTTAGGAGACTCACGTTGATCGATTGGGGCTCCGGAGGCGGCGCGTGGACCGATCGGGGCTTAGGAGACTACGCGTGTACCTATCGGGGCTCCGGAGACTGCGCGTGGACCGATTGGGCATCAGGAGACGGCGCGTCGATGGATCGGGGATTGGGGAACGACGCGTGAACCGATCGGGGCTCAGGAGACGGTGCGTGGATCGATCGGGGCTCGGATACGGCGCGTGGAACGATCGGGGCTCAGGAGACGGCGCGAGGAGCGATCGGGGCTCGGAGACGACGCGTGTACGGATCGGGGCTTGGGGACGGAGTGTGGACCGATCGGGGCCCTCGAAGCGGCGCCTGAACCGATCCTGGCTCGGAGACGGGGCGAGGAGGCATCTGGTCTTAGAAGACGACGCGTGGATCGATCGGGGCTCGGAGACGGCGCGTGAACCGACCGGGGCTCAGGAGGCCGCGCGTGGACCGATCGAGGCTCGGCGACGGCGCGTGTACCGATCGGGGCTCGGCGACTGCGTGTGGACGTATCGGGGTTCAGGAGACGGCGCGTGGACCGATCGGGGCTCAGGAGACGGCGCGTGCGCCGATCGGGGCCCAGAGACGGGTCGTGGACAGATTGGGGCTTAGGAGACGGCGCGTGGACCGACTGGGGCTCAGGAGGTTACGCGTGGAACGATCGGGGCTCAGGAGACGGCGCTTGAACTTATCGGCGCTCGGAGACGGCGTGTGGACCGATCGGAGCACGGAGACGACGCGTGGACCGATCGGGGCTCAGGAGACGGCGCGAAGAGCGATCGGGCTCAGGAGAAGACGCGTCAATTGATCGTGGCTCAGGAGACGACGCGTGGATCGATCGGGGCTCAGAAGACGACGCGTCGACCGATCGGGGCTCAGGAGACGGCGCGTGGATCGATCGAGGCTCGAAGACGCCGCGTGGAACGATCGGGGCTCAGGAGACGGCGCTTGAACTTATCGGCGCTCGGAGACGGCGCGTGGACCGATCGGGGCTTAGGATACGGCGCATGGACCGATCGGGGCTCAGGAAGCGGCGCCTGGACCGATCGTGGCTCGGAGACGGCGCGTGGAGGCATCGGGGCTAAGAAGACGGCGCGCGCATCGACCGGGGCTCAGGAGCCTCGCGTGGGCCGATCATGGCTCGGCGACGGCGCGTGGACGGATCGGGGGTCGGAGACGACGCGTGGACCGATGGGGGCTCGGATACGGCGCGTGGACCGATCGGGGCTCAGGAGACGGCGCGTAGACCGATCGGGGCTCGGAAACGACGCATTAACCGAGCGGGGCTTAGGAGACGATATGTGGACCGATCGGGGCTCGGAGACAGCGCGTGTACCGACTGGGGCTTAGGAGGTTGCGCGTGGACCAATTGAGGTTCGGGGACGGCGCGTGGACCGACCGGCGCTCAGGAGACGGCGCGTGGATGAACCGTGGCTTAGAATGCGGCACACGGACCGATCGGGGCTCGGAGACGGCGTGTGGACCGATCGGGGATCAGGAAAAGGTACGTGGAGCGATCGGGGTTCAGGAGGCGGCGCGTGGATCAATCGGGGCTCAGGAGGCGACGCGTCGACGGATCGGGGATTCGGGGACGACGCGTGGAACGATCCGGGCTCAGGAGACGGCGCCTGGACCGACCGCGGCTCGGCGACTGCGCGTGGACGGATCGGGGCTCAGGAGACGGCGCGAGGGCCGATCGGGGCTCGGAGACGGCGCGTTAACCGATCGGGGCTTAGGAGACGATGCGTGGAGGCATCGGGGCTAAGAAGACGACGCAGGGACCGAGCGGGGCTCAGGAGACGGCGCGAGGAGCGATCGGCGCTCAGGAGAAGACGCGTCAATTGATCGGGGCTCAGAAATCGGCGCGTGGAGATATCGGGGCTCAGGAGACGACGCGTGGATTGATCGGGGCTCAGGAAACGACGCGTCGACCGATCGGGGCTCAGGAGACGGCGCGCGGACCGACCGGGGATCAGGAGGATACGCCTGGACCGATCGACGCTCGGCGACGGCGTGTGGACCGATCGAGGCTCGGAGACGACGCGTGTACGGATCGGGGATTCGGGGACGACGCGTGGAACGATCCGGGCTCAGGAGACGACGCCTGGACCGACCGCGGCTCGGCGACTGCGCGTGGACGGATCGGGACTCAGGAGACGGCGCGAGGGCCGATCGGGGCTCGCAGACGGCGCGTTAACCGATCGGGGCTCGGACACGACGCTTGTACGGATCGGGGCTTGGTGACGGAGCGTTGACCGATCGCGGTTTACAGACGGCCCGTGGACGGATCGGGGCTTAGGAGACGGCGTGTGGACCGATCGGGGCTCAGGAGACGGCGCGTAGACCGATCGAGGCTCGTAAATGACGCGTCAACCGATCGGGGCTTAGGAGACGATGCGGGGATCGATCGGGGCTCGGCGACTGCGCGTGGACCGACTGGAGCTCAGGAGGTTGCTCGTGAACCAATTGGGGTTCGGGCGACGGCGCGTGGACCGATGGGGATCAGGAGACGGTGCGCGGACCGATCGGGGCTTAGGAGACGACGCGTGGACCGATGGGGGCTCGGATACGGCGCGTGAACCAACCGGGGCTCAGGAGGTCGCGCGTGGACCGATCGCGGCTCGGTGACGGCGTGTGGACCGATCGGGGTTCAGGAGGCCGCACGTGGACCGATCGCGGCTCGGAAGGCCTCGCGTGGACCGATCATGGCTCGGCGACGGCGCGTGTACCAATCGGTACTCGGAGACGACGCGTGGACCAATCGGGGCTCGGACACAGCGCGTGGACCGACTGGGGCTCAGGCGGTTGCGCGTGGACCGATCGGGGCTCGGAGACGGCGCGTTAACCGACCGGGGCTCAGGAGACGTCGCGTCGACCGGTCGGGGCTTAGGAGACGAAGCCTGGACCGATCGGGGCTTAGGAGGCGGCGTGTGGAACGATCGGGGCTCAGAATACGGCGCGTGAACCGATCGGCGCTCGGAGACGGCGCGTCGACCGATCGGGGTTCGGAGACGGCACGAGGACCGACCGGGGCTCAGGAGGCGACGCGTAGACCCATCGGGGCTCGGAGACGGCGTGTGGACCGATCGGGGCTTAGGAGAAGACGCGTGGACCGATCGGGTATTAGGGGACGACGCGTGGACCGATCGGTGCTCGAAGACGGCGCGTGGATGGACCGTGGCTTAGAATGCGGCATGCGGACCGATCGGGGCTCGGAGACGGCGCGTTAACCGGTCGGGGCTTAGGAGACGATGCGTGGACCGATCGGGCCTCGTAGACGGCGCGTGGAACGATCGGAGCAAAGGAGACGGCGCGTGAACCGATCGGCGCTCGGAGACGGCACGTGGATCGATCGGGGCTTAGGAGACGGCGCGTGGACCGATCGGAGCTCGGAGACGGCGCGTGGAACGATCGGGGCTCGGAGACGCCGCGTGGAACGATCGGGGCTCAGGAGACGGCGCTTGAACTTATCGGCGCTCGGAGACGGCGCGTGGACCGATCGGGGCTCAGGAAGCGGCGCCTGGACCGATCGTGGATCGGAGACGGCGCGTGGAGGCATCGGGGCTATGAAGACGACGCATGGACCGATCGGGGCTCAGGAAACGGCGTGTGGACCGATCGGAGCTCGGA
Source organism: Netelia fuscicornis (assembly GCA_946811545.1). Classification (NCBI taxonomy): domain Eukaryota; kingdom Metazoa; phylum Arthropoda; class Insecta; order Hymenoptera; family Ichneumonidae; genus Netelia; species Netelia fuscicornis. Next base: position 33,226,714 of record OX328014.1, on the reverse strand, counting down.
GACGACGCGTGGACCGATCGGGGCTCAGGAGACGGCGCGAGGAGCGATCGGGCTCAGGAGAAGACGCGTCAATTGATCGTGGCTCAGGAGACGACGCGTCGACGGATCGAGGCTTAGGAGACGACGCGTGGACCGATCGGTGCTTAGGAGACGACGCGTGGACCGATCGGGGCTCAGGAGACGGCGCGTGGACAGACCGGGGCTCAGGAGGCGACGCGTAGACCCATCGGGGCTCGGAGACGGCGTGTGGACCGATCGGGGATTAGGAGACGACGCGTGGACCGATCGGGGTTTAGGAGAGGACGCGTCGACCGATCGGGGCACAGGAGACGGCGCGTGGACCGATCGGGGCTTAGGAGACGACGCGTGGACCGACCGGGGCTCGGAGACGGCACGTGGACCGATCGGGGCTTAGGAGACTCACGTTGATCGATTGGGGCTCCGGAGGCGGCGCGTGGACCGATCGGAGATCAGGAGTTGACGCGTGGACCGATCGGGGTTGTGGAAGCGGCGCACGGACCGATCGTGGCTCGGAGACGGCGCGTGGAGGCATCGGGGCTTTGAAGACGACGCGTGGACCGATCGGGGCTCAGGAAACGGCGTGTGGCGCGATCGGGGCTCAGGAGACGACGCGTGGGTCGATCGGGGCTCAGGAGACCACGCGTCGAAGAATCGGGGCTCAGGAGACGGCGCGCGGACCGACTGGGGCTCAGGAGACTCGCGTGGATCGTTCGGGGCTCCGGACGTGCCGCGTGGACCGATTGAGATCAGGAGACGGTGCGTGAACCGTTCGGGGCTCGGAGACGGCGCGTGGACCGATCGGGGCTCAGGAGACGGCGCGTGGACCGATCGCGGCTCGGAGACGGCGCGTGGAACGATCGGGGCTCAGGAGACGACGCGTGGACCGATCGGGCGTAGGAGACGACGCGTGTGCCTATCGGGGCTCACGACACAGCGTGTGGACCGATTGGGGCTCAGGAGACGCCGCGTGGAACGATCGGGGCTCGGAGACGGCGCGTGGAACAATCGGGGCTCAGGAGACGGCGCGTGGGCCGATTGGGGCTCGGATACGGCGCGTGAACCGACCGGGGCTCAGGAGGCCGCGCGTGGACCGATCGCGGCTCGGCGACGGCGCGTGGACCGATCGGGGCTCAGGAGGCCGCGCGTGGACTGATCATGGCTCGGCGACGGCGCGTGGACCGATCGGGGCTCGGAGACGACGCGTAGACCGATCGGTGCTCGGAGACAGCGCGTGGACCGACTGGGGCTCGGAGACAGCGCGTGGACCGATCGTGGCTTAGGAGAAGGCGCGTTGAATGATCGCGGCTCAGGAGACGGCGCGTGGACCGATCGTGGCTCGGAGACGGCGCGTGGAGGCATCGGGGTTAAGAAGACGACGCATCGACCGAGCGGGGTTGAGGAGACGGCGCGAGGAGCGATCGGGGCTCTGGAGAAGACGCGTCAATTGATCGGGGCTCAGGACACGACGCGGCGACGGATCGGGGCTTGGAGACGGCGCGTGGACCGATCGGGGCTTAGGAGACGACGCGTGGACCGATCGGGGCTCAGGAGACGGCGCGTGGACCGATCGGGACTCAGGAGACGGCGCGTGGATCGATTGGGGCGTGGATACGGCGCGTGACGCGACCGGGGCTCAGCAGGCCGCGCGTGGAGCGATCATGGCTCGGCGACGGCGCATGGACCGATCGGGGCTCGAAGACGACGCGTGGAGCGATAGGGGCTCAGGAGACGGCGCGTGGACCGGTCGGGGCTTAGGAGACTCGCGTGGGCCGATTGGGACTCAGGCGGTTGCGCGTGGATCAATTGGGGTTCGGCGACGGCGCATGGACCGATCGCGGCGCGGAGACGGCGCGTTAACCGATCGGGGCATAGGAGACGATGCGTGGACCGATCGGGGCTCGGAGACGGCGAGTGGACCCATCGGGGCTCGGAGACGACGCGTGTACGGATCGGGGCTTGATGACGGCGGCTTTACCGATCGCGGCTCGGAGACGGCCCGTGGACAGATCGGGGCTTAGGAGAGGGCGCGTGGACCGATCGGGGCTCAGGAGACGCCGCGTGAACCGATCGGGGCTCGGAGACGGCGCGTGGAACGATCGTGGCTTGGAGACGGCGCGTGGAGGCATCGGGGCTAAGAAGACGACGCATGGACCGATCGGGGCTCAGGAAACGGCGTGTGGACCCATCGGAGCTCGGAGACGACGCGTGGACCGATCGGGGCTCAGGAGACGGCGCTAGGAGCGATCGGGCTCAGGAGAAGACGCGTCAATTGATCGTGGCTCAGGAGACGACGCGTCGACGGATCGAGGCTTAGGAGACGACGCGTGGAACGATCGGAGCAAAGGAGACGGCGCGTGAACCGATCGGCGCTCGGAGACGGCACGTGGATCGATCAGGGCTTAGGAGACGGCGCGTGGACCGATCGGAGCTCGGAGACGGCGCGTGGAACGATCGGGGCTCGGAGACGCCGCGTGGAACGATCGGGGCTCAGGAGACGGCGCTTGAACTTATCGGCGCTCGGAGACGGCGCGTGGACCGATCGGGGCTCAGGAAGCGGCGCCTGGACCGATCGTGGCTCGGAGACGGCGCGTGGAGGCATTGGGGCTAAGAAGACGACGCATGGACCGATCGGGGCTCAGGAAACGGCGTGTGGACCGATCGGAGCTCGGAGACGACGCGTGGACCGATCGGGGCTCAGGAGACGGCGCGAGGAGCGATCGGGCTCAGGAGAAGACGCGTCAATTGATCGTGGCTCAGGAGACGACGCGTCGACGGATCGAGGCTTAGGAGACGACGCGTGGACCGATCGGTGCTTAGGAGACGACGCGTGGACCGATCGGGGCTCAGGAGACGGCGCGTGGACCGACCGGGGCTCAGGAGGCGACGCGTAGACCCATCGGGGCTCGGAGACGGCACGTGGACCGATAAGGGCTTAGGAGACGACGCGTGGACCGATCGGGGCTCAGGAGATGGCGCGTGGTCCGATCGGGTCTTGGAGACGGCGCGTGGAACGATCGGGGCTCAGGAGACGACGCGTGAAATGAACGGCGCTCTGAGACGGCGCGTGGACCGATTGGGGCTTACGAGACGGCGCGTGAACCGGTCGGGGCTTAGGAGACGACGCGTCGACCGATCGGGGCTCAGGAGAAGGGGTGTGGACCGATCGGGGCTCAGGAGACGGCGTGTGGAGCGATCGGGGCTCAGGAGACGGCGCGTGAACCAATCGGCGCTCCGAGACGGCGCGTGGACCGATCGGGGATGAGGAGAAGGCGCGTGGACAGATCGGGGCTTAGGAGACGGCGCGTGGACCGATCGGGGCTCGGAGACGGCGCGTGGAACGAACGAGGCTCAGGTGACGGCGCGTGAACCGATCGGCGCTCGGAGACGGCGCGTAGAACGATCGGGGCTCAGGAGACGGCGCTTGAACTTATCGGCGCTCGGAGACGGCGCGTGGACCGATCGGGGCTTAGGATACGGCGCGTGGACCGATCGGGGCTCAGGAAGCGGCGCCTGGACCGATCGTGGCTTGGAGACGGCGCGTGGAGGCATCGGGGCTAAGAAGACGACGCATGGACCGATCGGGGCTCAGGAAACGGCGTGTGGACCCATCGGAGCTCGGAGACGACGCGTGGACCGATCGGGGCTCAGGAGACGGCGCTAGTAGCGATCGGGCTCAGGAGAAGACGCGTCAATTGATCGTGGCTCAGGAGACGACGCGTCGACGGATCGAGGCTTAGGAGACGACGCGTGGACCGATCGGTGCTTAGGAGACGACGGGTGGACCGATCGGGGCTCAGGAGACGGCGCGTAGACCGACCAGGGCTCAGGAGGCGACGCGTAGACCCATCGGGGCTCGGAGACGGCGTGTGGACCGATCGGGGCTTAGGAGAAGACGCGTGGACCGATCGGGTATTAGGGGACGACGCGTGGACCGATCGGTGCTCGAAGACGGCGCGTGGATGGACCGTGGCTTAGAATGCGGCATGCGGACCGATCGGGGCTCGGAGACGGCGCGTTAACCGGTCGGGGCTTAGGAGACGATGCGTGGACCGATCGGGCCTCGTAGACGGCGCGTGGAACGATCGGAGCAAAGGAGACGGCGCGTGAACCGATCGGCGCTCGGAGACGGCACGTGGATCGATCGGGGCTTAGGAGACGGCGCGTGGACCGATCGGAGCTCGGAGACGGCGCGTGCAACGATCGGGGCTCGGAGACGCCGCGTGGAACGATCGGGGCTCAGGAGACGGCGCTTGAACTTATCGGCGCTCGGAGACGGCGCGTGGACCGATCGGGGCTCAGGAAGCGGCGCCTGGACCGATCGTGGATCGGAGACGGCGCGTGGAGGCATCGGGGCTATGAAGACGACGCATGGACCGATCGGGGCTCAGGAAACGGCGTGTGGACCGATCGGAGCTCGGAGACGACGCGTGGACCGATCGGGGCTCAGGAGACGGCGCGAGGAGCGATCGGGCTCAGGAGAAGACGCGTCAATTGATCGTGGCTCAGGAGACGACGCGTCGACGGATCGAGGCTTAGGAGACGACGCGTGGACCGATCGGTGCTTAGGAGACGACGCGTGGACCGATCGGGGCTCAGGAGACGGCGCGTGGACCGACCGGGGCTCAGGAGGCGACGCGTAGACCCATCGGGGCTCGGAGACGGCGTGTGGACCGATCGGGGATTAGGAGACGACGCGTGGACCGATCGGGGTTTAGGAGAGGACGCGTCGACCGATCGGGGCACAGGAGACGGCGCGTGGACCGATCGGGGCTTAGGAGACGACGCGTGGACCGACCGGGGCTCGGAGACGGCACGTGGACCGATCGGGGCTTAGGAGACTCACGTTGATCGATTGGGGCTCCGGAGGCGGCGCGTGGACCGATCGGAGATCAGGAGTTGACGCGTGGACCGATCGGGGTTGTGGAAGCGGCGCACGGACCGATCGTGGCTCGGAGACGGCGCGTGGAGGCATCGGGGCTTTGAAGACGACGCGTGGACCGATCGGGGCTCAGGAAACGGCGTGTGGCGCGATCGGGGCTCAGGAGACGACGCGTGGATCGATCGGGGCTCAGGAGACCACGCGTCGAAGAATCGGGGCTCAGGAGACGGCGCGCGGACCGACTGGGGCTCAGGAGACTCGCGTGGATCGTTCGGGGCTCCGGACGTGCCGCGTGGACCGATTGAGATCAGGAGACGGTGCGTGAACCGTTCGGGGCTCGGAGACGGCGCGTGGACCGATCGGGGCTCAGGAGACGGCGCGTGGACCGATCGCGGCTCGGAGACGGCGCGTGGAACGATCGGGGCTCAGGAGACGACGCGTGGACCGATCGGGCGTAGGAGACGACGCGTGTGCCTATCGGGGCTCACGACACAGCGTGTGGACCGATTGGGGCTCAGGAGACGCCGCGTGGAACGATCGGGGCTCGGAGACGGCGCGTGGAACAATCGGGGCTCAGGAGACGGCGCGTGGGCCGATTGGGGCTCGGATACGGCGCGTGAACCGACCGGGGCTCAGGAGGCCGCGCGTGGACCGATCGCGGCTCGGCGACGGCGCGTGGACCGATCGGGGCTCAGGAGGCCGCGCGTGGACTGATCATGGCTCGGCGACGGCGCGTGGACCGATCGGGGCTCGGAGACGACGCGTAGACCGATCGGTGCTCGGAGACAGCGCGTGGACCGACTGGGGCTCGGAGACAGCGCGTGGACCGATCGTGGCTTAGGAGAAGGCGCGTTGAATGATCGCGGCTCAGGAGACGGCGCGTGGACCGATCGTGGCTCGGAGACGGCGCGTGGACCGATCGGGGCTCAGGAGACGGCGCGAGGAGCGATCGGGCTCAGGAGAAGACGCGTCAATTGATCGTGGCTCAGGAGACGACGCGTCGACGGATCGAGGCTTAGGAGACGACGCGTGGACCGATCGGTGCTTAGGAGACGACGCGTGGACCGATCGGGGCTCAGGAGACGGCGCGTGGACCGACCGGGGCTCAGGAGGCGACGCGTAGACCCATCGGGGCTCGGAGACGGCGTGTGGACCGATCGGGGATTAGGAGACGACGCGTGGACCGATCGGGGTTTAGGAGAGGACGCGTCGACCGATCGGGGCACAGGAGACGGCGCGTGGACCGATCGGGGCTTAGGAGACGACGCGTGGACCGACCGGGGCTCGGAGACGGCACGTGGACCGATCGGGGCTTAGGAGACTCACGTTGATCGATTGGGGCTCCGGAGGCGGCGCGTGGACCGATCGGAGATCAGGAGTTGACGCGTGGACCGATCGGGGTTGTGGAAGCGGCGCACGGACCGATCGTGGCTCGGAGACGGCGCGTGGAGGCATCGGGGCTTTGAAGACGACGCGTGGACCGATCGGGGCTCAGGAAACGGCGTGTGGCGCGATCGGGGCTCAGGAGACGACGCGTGGATCGATCGGGGCTCAGGAGACCACGCGTCGAAGAATCGGGGCTCAGGAGACGGCGCGCGGACCGACTGGGGCTCAGGAGACTCGCGTGGATCGTTCGGGGCTCCGGACGTGCCGCGTGGACCGATTGAGATCAGGAGACGGTGCGTGAACCGTTCGGGGCTCGGAGACGGCGCGTGGACCGATCGGGGCTCAGGAGACGGCGCGTGGACCGATCGCGGCTCGGAGACGGCGCGTGGAACGATCGGGGCTCAGGAGACGACGCGTGGACCGATCGGGCGTAGGAGACGACGCGTGTGCCTATCGGGGCTCACGACACAGCGTGTGGACCGATTGGGGCTCAGGAGACGCCGCGTGGAACGATCGGGGCTCGGAGACGGCGCGTGGAACAATCGGGGCTCAGGAGACGGCGCGTGGGCCGATTGGGGCTCGGATACGGCGCGTGAACCGACCGGGGCTCAGGAGGCCGCGCGTGGACCGATCGCGGCTCGGCGACGGCGCGTGGACCGATCGGGGCTCAGGAGGCCGCGCGTGGACTGATCATGGCTCGGCGACGGCGCGTGGACCGATCGGGGCTCGGAGACGACGCGTAGACCGATCGGTGCTCGGAGACAGCGCGTGGACCGACTGGGGCTCGGAGACAGCGCGTGGACCGATCGTGGCTTAGGAGAAGGCGCGTTGAATGATCGCGGCTCAGGAGACGGCGCGTGGACCGATCGTGGCTCGGAGACGGCGCGTGGAGGCATCGGGGTTAAGAAGACGACGCATCGACCGAGCGGGGTTGAGGAGACGGCGCGAGGAGCGATCGGGGCTCTGGAGAAGACGCGTCAATTGATCGGGGCTCAGGACACGACGCGGCGACGGATCGGGGCTTGGAGACGGCGCGTGGACCGATCGGGGCTTAGGAGACGACGCGTGGACCGATCGGGGCTCAGGAGACGGCGCGTGGACCGATCGGGACTCAGGAGACGGCGCGTGGATCGATTGGGGCGTGGATACGGCGCGTGGCGCGACCGGGGCTCAGCAGGCCGCGCGTGGAGCGATCATGGCTCGGCGACGGCGCATGGACCGATCGGGGCTCGAAGACGACGCGTGGAGCGATAGGGGCTCAGGAGACGGCGCGTGGACCGGTCGGGGCTTAGGAGACTCGCGTGGGCCGATTGGGACTCAGGCGGTTGCGCGTGGATCAATTGGGGTTCGGCGACGGCGCATGGACCGATCGCGGCGCGGAGACGGCGCGTTAACCGATCGGGGCATAGGAGACGATGCGTGGACCGATCGGGGCTCGGAAACGGCGAGTGGACCCATCGGGGCGCGGAGACGACGCGTGTACGGATCGGGGCTTGATGACGGCGGCTTTACCGATCGCGGCTCGGAGACGGCCCGTGGACAGATCGGGGCTTAGGAGAGGGCGCGTGGACCGATCGGGGCTCAGGAGACGCCGCGTGAACCGATCGGGGCTCGGAGACGGCGCGTGGAACGATCGTGGCTTGGAGACGGCGCGTGGAGGCATCGGGGCTAAGAAGACGACGCATGGACCGATCGGGGCTCAGGAAACGGCGTGTGGACCCATCGGAGCTCGGAGACGACGCGTGGACCGATCGGGGCTCAGGAGACGGCGCTAGGAGCGATCGGGCTCAGGAGAAGACGCGTCAATTGATCGTGGCTCAGGAGACGACGCGTCGACGGATCGAGGCTTAGGAGACGACGCGTGGAACGATCGGAGCAAAGGAGACGGCGCGTGAACCGATCGGCGCTCGGAGACGGCACGTGGATCGATCAGGGCTTAGGAGACGGCGCGTGGACCGATCGGAGCTCGGAGACGGCGCGTGGAACGATCGGGGCTCGGAGACGCCGCGTGGAACGATCGGGGCTCAGGAGACGGCGCTTGAACTTATCGGCGCTCGGAGACGGCGCGTGGACCGATCGGGGCTCAGGAAGCGGCGCCTGGACCGATCGTGGCTCGGAGACGGCGCGTGGAGGCATCGGGGCTAAGAAGACGACGCATGGACCGATCGGGGCTCAGGAAACGGCGTGTGGACCGATCGGAGCTCGGAGACGACGCGTGGAGCGATCGGGGCTCAGGAGACGGCGCGAGGAGCGATCGGGCTCAGGAGAAGACGCGTCAATTGATCGTGGCTCAGGAGACGACGCGTCGACGGATCGAGGCTTAGGAGACGACGCGTGGACCGATCGGTGCTTACGAGACGACGCGTGGACCGATCGGGGCTCAGGAGACGGCGCGTGGACCGACCGGGGCTCAGGAGGCGACGCGTAGACCCATCGGGGCTCGGAGACGGCACGTGGACCGATCAGGGCTTAGGAGACGACGCGTGGACCGATCGGGGCTCAGGAGACGGCGCGTGGACCGATCGGCGCTCGGAGACGGCGCGTGGACCGACCGTAGCTTAGAATGCGCCACGTGGACCGATCGGGGCTCGGATACGGCGTGTAGACGTATCGGGGCTTAGGAGACGATGCGTGAACCGATCGGGTCTCAGGAGACGCCGCGTGGACCGATCGGGGCTCGGAGACAGCGCGTGGAACGATCGGGGCTCAGGAGACAGCGCGTGGACCGATCTGGGCTCAGCGACTGCGCGTGGACGTATGGGGGCTCAGGAGACGGCGCGTGGACCGATCGGGGCTCGGGGACGGCGCGTTAACCGATTGGGGCTTAGGAGAGCATGCGTGGACTGATCGGGGCTCGAAGACGGCGCGTGGACCGATGGGGTCTCAGGAGGCCGCGCGTGGACAGATCATGACTCGGCGACGGCGCGTGGACCGATCGGGGCTCGGAGACGACGCGTGGACCGATCGGGGCTCGGAGACAGCGCGTGGACCGACTGGGGCTCAGGCGGTTTCGCGTGGACCAATTGGGGTTCGGCGACGGCGCGTGGACCGATCGACGCTCGGGGACGACGCGTGTACGGATCGGGGATTCGGGGACGGCGCTTCGAATGATCGGGGCTCAGGTGACGGGGCGTGAACCGATCGGCGCTCGGAGACGGCGCGTGGACCGATCGGGGCTTTGGAGAAGGCGCTTGGACCGATCGGGCCTTAGGAGACGGCGCGTGGCCCGATCAGAGCTCGGAGACGGCGCGTGGAACGATCGGGGCTCAGGCGACGGCGCGTGGACCGATCGGGGCGTAGGAGACGGCGCGTCGACCGACCGGAGATCGGGAGATGACGCGTGGACCGATCGGGGCTCTGGAAGCGGCGCACGGACCGATCGTGGCTCGGAGATGACGCGTGTACGAATCGGGGATTCGGGGACGACGCGTGGAACGATCCGGGCTGAGGAGACGGCGCGTGGACCGATCGGGGCTCGGAGACGGCGCGTGGACCGACCGGGGCTTAGGAGAAGGCGCTTGGACCGATCGGGGCTTAGGAGACGGCGCGTGGGCCGATCGGAGCTCGGCGATGGCGCGTGGACCGATCAGGGCTCGGAGACGACGCGTGGACCGATCGGAGCTCGGACACGGCCCGTGGACGGATCGGGGCTTAGGAGACGGCGCATGGACTAATTGGGGCTCAGGAGACGACGCGTGGACCGATCGGGGCTCGGAAACGACGCGTTAACCGAGCGGGGCTTAGGAGACTACGCGTGGACCGATCGGGGCTCAGGAGACGGCGCGTAAAGTTATCGGCGCTCGGAGACGGCGCGTGGACCGATCGGGGCTTAGGAGACGACGCGTGGACCTATCTGGGCTTAGAAGACGACGCGTGGACCGATCCGGGCTCACGAGACAGCGTGTGGACCGATTTGGCCTCAGGAGACGGCGCGTGGATCGATCGGGCCTCGGAGACGGCGCGTCGAACGATCGGGGCTCGGCGACTGCGTGTGGACGTATCGGGGTTCAGGAGACGGCGCGTGGAACGATCGGAGCACAGGAGACGGCGCGTGAAGCGATCGGCGCTCGGAGACGGCGCGTAGATCAATCGGGGCTTAGGAGACGGCACGTGGACCGATCGGGGTTCTGGAGTCGGCGCCTGGACCGATCGGGGCTTAGGAGGCGGCGTGTGGAGCGATCGGGGCTCAGGAGACGGCGCGTGCACCGATCGGCGCTCGGAGACGGCGCGTGGAGCGATCGGGGCTGAGGAGACGACGCGTGGATCGATCGGGGCTCAGGAGACGACGCGTCGACCGATCGGGGCTGAGGAGACGACGCGTGGACCGATCGGGGCTTAGGACAAAACGCGTGGACCGATCGGGGCTCAGGAAGCGGCGCCTGCACCGATCGTGGTTGGGAGACGGCGCAAGGAGGCATCTGGGCTTCGAAGACGACGCGTGGACCGATCGGGGCTCAGGAAACGGCGCGTGGACCGACCGCGGCTCAGGAGGCCACGCCTGGACCGATCGGGGCTCGGCGACGGCGCGTGGACCGATCGAGTCTCGGAGACGACGCGTCGACCGATCGGGACTCAGATGACGGCGCGCGGACCGACCGGGGCTCAGGAGACTCGCGTGGATCGATCGGGGCTCCGGAGACGCCGCGTGGAGCGATGGGGATCAGGAGACGGTGCGCGGACCGATCGGGGCTCGGAGACGGCGCGTGGACGGACCGCGGCTCAGAATGCGGTACGCGGACCGATCAGGGATCGGACACGGCGTGTGGACCGATCCAGGCTCGGAGACGACGCGTTTACGGATCGGGGATCCGGAGACGACGCGTGGAACGATCCGGTTTCAGGAGACGAAGCGTGGACCGATCGGGGCTCGGAGACGGCGTGTGGAACAATCGGGGCTCACGTGACGGCGCGTGAACCGATCGGCGCTCGGAGACGATACGTGGACCGATCGGGGCTCGGAGACGGCGCGTGGACCGACGGGGGTTTAGGAGAAGGCGCTTGGACCGAACGGGGCTTAGGAGACTCGCGTGGATCGATCGGGGCTCCGGAGGCGCCGCGTGGACCGATTGGGATCAGGAGACGGTGCGTGAACCGTTCGGGGCTCGGAGACGGCGCGTGGACCGATCGGGGCTCAGGAGACGGCGCGTGGACCGATCGCGGCTCGGAGACGGCGCGTGGAACGATCGGGGCTCAGGAGACGAAGCGTGGACCGATCGGGCGTAGGAGACGGCGCGTGGAACAATCGGGGCTCAGGAGACGGCGCGTGGACCGATTGGGGCTCGGATACGGCGCGTGAACCGATCGGGGCTCAGGAGGCCGCGCGTGGACTGATCATGGCTCGGTGACGGCGCGTGGACCGATCGGGGCTCGGAGACGACGCGTGGACCGATCGTGGCTCGGAGACGGCGCGTGGAGGCACCAGGGCTTTGAAGACGATGCGTGGACCGAACGGTGCTCAGAAAACGGCGCCTGGAGCGATCGGGGCTCAGGAGATGGCGCGCGGACGGACCGGGGCTCAGAAGCCTCGCGTAGATCGATCGGGGCTCCGGAGGCGCCGCGTGGACCGATGGGGATCAGGACACGGTGCGTGGACCAATTGGCGTTCGGCGACAGCGCGTGGACCGATCGGGGCTCGGAGATGGCGCGTTAACCGATCGGGGCTTAGGATACGATGCGAGGAGGCATCTGGGTTTACAAGAAGACGCGTGGATCGATCGGGGCTCGGAGACGGCGCGTGAACCGACAGGGGCTCAGGAGACGACGCGTGGACCGATCGGGGCTCGGAGACGGCACGTTAACCGATCGGGGCTTAGGAGACGATGCGTGGACCGATCGGGCTCGGAGCCGGCGCGTGAACCGATCGGGGCTCAGGAGGCTGCGCGTGGACCGATCGAGGCTCGGCGTCGGCGCGTGGACCGATCGGGGCTCGGCGACGGCGCGTGGACCGATCGGGGTTCGGAGACGACGCGTGTACAGATCAGGGCTTGGTGACGGCGCGTTTACCGATAGCAGCTCGGAGACGGCCCGTGGACGGATCGCGGCTTAGGAGACGGCGCGTGGACCGATCGGGGCTCAGGAGACGGTGCGTGGACCGGTCGGGGCTTAGGAGACGACGCGTGGACCGATCGAGGCTCGGAGACGACGCGTGTGCGGATCGGGGATTCGAGGACGACGGGTGGACCGATCCGGGCTCAGGAGACGACGCGTCGTCCGATCGGGGCTCAGGATGCGGTGCGTGGACCCATCGGGGCTCGGAGACGGCACGTGGACCGATCAGGGCTTAGGACACGACGCGTTGACCGATCGGGACTCAGGAGGCGGCGCGTGGACCGATCGGGGATCAGGAACCGGTCCGTGGAGCGATCGGGGCTTAGGAGACGGCACGTGGACTGATCGGGGCTCAGATGTCGGTGCGCGGACCGACCGGGGCTCAGGAGACTCGCGTGGATCGATGGGGGCTCCGGAGACGCCGCGTGGAGCGATGGGGATCAGGAGACGGTGCGCGGACCGATCGGGGCTCGGAGACGGCGCGTGGACCGATCGGAGCTTAGGAGACGACGCGTGGACCGATGGGGGCTCGGAGACGGCGCGTGTACCTATCGGAGCTCACGAGACAGCGTGTGGACCGATTGGGGCTCAGGAGACGGCGCGTGGACCGATCGGGGCTCAGGAGACGGCGCGTGGACCGATCGGGGCTCGGAGACGGCGCGTGGAACGATCGGAGCTCAGGAGACGGGGCGTGAAATGATCTGCGCTCTGAGACGGCGCGTGGACCGATCGGTGCTCGGAGACGACGCGTGGACCGATCGGGGCTGAGGAGACGGCGCGTGGACCGATCGGGGCTCAGGAGACGGCGCGTGAAATGATCGGCGCTCGGAGATGGTGCGTGGACCGATTGGGGCTTAAGAGACGACGGGTGGACCGATCGGGGCTTAGGAGACGGCACGTGAATCGATCGGGGCACAGGAGACGGCGCGTGAGCCGGTCGGGGCTTAGGAGACGACGCCTGGACCGATCGAGGTTTAGGGGGCGGCGTGTGGAACGATCGGGGCTCAGGAGACGGCGCGTGGACTGATCGGAGCTCGGGAAGCGGCGCCTGAACCGATCTGGCTCGGAGACGGCGCGTGGAGGCATCGGGGCTTAGAAGACGACGTATGGACCGTTCGGGGCTCAGGAAACGGCGCGTGGACCGATTGGAGCTCGGACACAACGCGTGGACGGACTGGGGCTCAGGCGGTTGCGCGTGGACCAATTGGGGTTCGGCGACGGCGCGTGGACCGATCGCGGCTCGGAGACGGCGCGTTAACCGATCGGGGCTTAGGAGACGATGCGTGAACCGATCGGGGCTCAGAGACGGCGCGTGGACCGACCGGGGCTCGGAGACGGCGCGTGGAACGATCGGGGCTCAGGAGACGGCGCGTGAACCGATCGGCGTTCGGAGACGGCGCGTGGACCGATCGGGGCTTAGGAGACTACGCGTTGACCGATCGGGGTTCAGGTGACGGCGCGCGGACCGACCGGGGCTCAGGAGACGGCGCGTAAAATGATCGGCGCCCGGAGTTGGCGCGTGGACCGATTGGGGCTTAAGAGACGACGGGTGGACCGATCGGGGCTTAGGAGACGGCGCGTGAAGTTATCAGCGCTCAGAGACGGCACGTGGACCGATCGGGGCTTAGGATACGGCGCGTGGACCGATCGGGGCTCAGGAAGCGGCGCCTGGACCGATGGGGGCTCGGAAACGACGCGTTAGCCGAGCGGGGCCTAGGAGACGACGCGTGGAGGCATCCGGGCTAAGAAGACGACGCATGGACCGAGCGGGGTTCAGGAGACGGCGCGAGGAGCGATCGGGGCTCAGGAGAACACACGTCAATTGATCGGGGCTCAGGAGACGACGCGTCGACGAATCGGGGCTTAGGAGACGACGCGTGGACGGATCGGGGCTGAGGAGACGGCGCGTCGACCGACCGGAGCTCCGGAGATTCGCGTGGATCGATCGGGGCTCCGGAGGCGGCGCGTGGAGGCATCGGGGCTTTGAAGACGACGCGTGGACCAAACGGTGCTCAGAAAACGGTGCGTGGAGCGATCGGGGCTCAGGTGACGGCGCGTGAACCGATCCGCGCTCGGAGACGGCGCCTGGACCGATCGGGGCTTAGGAGACGACGCGTGGACCGATCGGGGCTCAGGAGACGGCGCGTGGAACGATCGGGGCTCAGGAGACGGCGCGTAAAGTTATCGGCGCTCGGAGACGGCGCGTGGACCGATCGGGGCTTAGGAGACGACGCGTGGACCGATCGGGGCTTAGAAGACGACGCGTGGACCGATCGGGGCTCAGGAGACGGCGCGTGTACCGGCCGGCGCTCAGGAGGCGACGCGTGGTCCCATCGGGGCTCGGAGACGGCGTGTGGACCGATCGGGGCTTAGGAGACGATACGTGGACCGATCGGGTCTTAGGAGACGACGCGTGGACCGATCGGGGCTCGTTGACGGCGCGTGGACCGATGGGGTCTCAGGAGGCCGCGCGTGGACAGATCATGACTCGGCGACGGCGCGTGGACCGATCGGGGCTCGGAGACGACGCGTGGACCGATCGGGGCTCGGAGACAGCGCGTGGACCAACTGGGGCTCAGGCGGTTTCGCGTGGACCAATTGGGGTTCGGCGACGGCGCGTGGACCGATCGAGGCTCGGTGACGACGCGTGTACGGATCGGGGATTCGGGGACGACGCGTGGAACGATCCGGGCTCAGGAGACGGTGCGTTGACCGATCGGGGCTCGGAGACGGCGCGTGGACCGATCGGGGCTTAGGAGAAGGCGCTTGGGCCGATCGGGGCTTAGGAGACGGCGCGTGGGCCGATCGGAGCTCGGAGACGGCGCGTGGAACGATCGGGGCTCAGGTGACGGCGCGCGGACCGACCGGGGCTCAGGAGACGGCGCGTGAAATGATCGGCGCTCGGAGAGGGCGCATGGACCGATTGGGACTTAAGATACGACGGGTGAACCGATCGGGGCTTAGGAGACGGCACGTGAATCGATCGGGGCTCAGGAGAAGGGGTGTGGACCGATCGGGGCTCAGGAGAAGGGGTGTGGACCGACCGGGGCTCAGGAGGCGACTCGTGGACCTATCGGGGCTCGGAGACGACGTGTGGACGGATTGGGGTGTAGGCGACGACGCGTCGACCGATCGGAGCTCGGAGACGGCGCGTGGAACGATCGGGGCTCAGAAGACGACGCGTCGACCGATCGGGGCTCAGGTGACAGCGCGGACCGACCAGGGCTCAGGAGACGGCGCGTGAAATGATCGGCGCTCGGAGAGGGCGCGTGGACCGATTGGGACTTAAGAGACGACGGGCGAACCGATCGGGGCTTAGGAGACGGCACGTGAATCGATCGGGGCACAGGAGACGGCGCGTGCACCGGTCGGGGCTTAGGAGACGACGCGTCGACCGATCGGGGCTCAGGAGAAGGGGTGTGGACCGATCGGGGCTCGGCGATGGCGCGTGGACCGATCGGGGCTCGGCGATGGCGCGTGGGCCGATCAGGGCTCGGAGACGACGCGTGGACCGATCGGAGCTCGGACACGGCCCGTGGACGGATCGGGGCTTAGGAGACGGCGCATGGACTAATTGGGGCTCAGGAGACGACGCGTGGACCGATCGGGGCTCGGAAACGACGCGTTAACCGAGCGGGGCTTAGGAGACTACGCGTGGACCGATCGGGGCGTAGGAGACGACGCGTGTACCTATCGGGGCTCACGAGACAGCGTGTGGACCGATTTGGGCTCAGGAGACGGCGCGTGGATCGATCGGGGCTCGGAGACGGCGCGTGGAACGATCGGGGCTCAGGAGACGGCGCGTGAAGTTATCGGCGCTCGGAGACGGCGCGTGGACCGACCGGGGCTCGGAGATGGCGCGGGGAACGATCGGGGCTCAGGAGACGGCGCGTGAACCGATCGGCGCTCGGCGACGGCGCGTGTACCGATCGGGGCTCGGCGACTGCGTGTGGACGTATCGGGGTTCAGGAGACGGCGTGTGGACCGATCGGGGCTCAGGAGACGGCGCGTGCACCGATCGGGGCCCAGAGACGGGTCGTGGACAGATTGGGGCTTAGGAGACGGCGCGTGGACCGACTGGGGCTCAGGAGGTTGCGCGTGGAACGATCGGGGCTCAGGAGACGGCGCTTGAACTTATCGGCGCTCGGAGACGGCGTGTGGACCGATCGGAGCTCGGAGACGACGCGTGGACCGATCGGGGCTTAGGATACGGCGCATGGACCGATGGGGGCTCAGGAAGCGGCGCCTGGACCGATCGTGGCTCGGAGACGGCGCGTGGAGGCATCGGGGCTAAGAAGACGACGCATGGACCGATCGGGGCTCAGGAGACGGCGCGTGGACCGACCGGGGCTCAGGAGGCGACGCGTGGACCCATCGGGGCTCGGAGACGGCTTGTGGACCGATCGGGGCTTAGGAGACGACGCGTGGACCGATCGGGGCTTAGGAGACGACCCGTGGACCGATCGGGGCTCAGGAGACGGCGCGAGGAGCGATTGGGCTCAGGAGAAGACGCGTCAATTGATCGTGGCTCAGGAGACGACGCGTCGACGGATCGGGGCTTAGGAGACGACGCGTGGACCGATCGGGGCTTAGGAGACGACGCGTGGACCGATCGGGGCTCAGGAGACGGCGCGTGGACCGACCGGGGCTCAGGAGGCGACGCGTGGACCCATCGGGGCTCGGAGACGGCGTGTGAACCGATCGGGGCTTAGGAGACGACGCGTCGACGGATCGGGGCTTAGGAGACGATGCGTGAACCGATCGGGGCTCGGAGAAGGCGCGTGGACCGATCGGGGCTCGGAGACGGCGCGTGGAATGATCGGGGCTTAGGAGACGGCGCGTGGACCGAACGGGGCTTAGGAGACAACGCGTGGACCGACCGGGGCTCAGGAAGCGGCGCCTGGACCCGTCATGGCTCGGAGACGGCGCGAGGAGGCATCTGGGCTTAGTAGACGACGCGTGGACCGATCGGGGCTCAGGAAACGGCCCGTGGAGCAATCGGGGTTCAGGAGACGACGCGTGGATCGATCAAGGCTCAGGAGACGACGCGTCGTCCGATCGGGGCTCAGGATGTGGCACGTGGACCCATCGGGGCTCGGAGACGGCACGTGGACCGATCAGGGGTTAGGACACGACGCACTGACCGATCGGGACTCAGGAGGCGGCGCGTGGACCGATCGGGGATCAGGAAACGTTCCGTGGAGCGATCGGGGGTCCGGAGACGACACGTGGACTGATCGGGGCTCGGGAAGCGGCGCCTGAACCGGTCGTGGCTCGGAGACGGCGCGTGGAGGCATCGGGGCTTAGAAGACGACGCATGGACCGATCAGGTCTCAGGAAACCGCGCGTGGACCGACTGGAGCTCGGAGACGACGCGTGGATCGACTGGGGGGCAGGCGGTTGCGCGTGGACCAATTGGGGTTCGGCGACGGCGCGTGGACCGATCGCGGCTCGGAGACGGCGCATTAACCGATCGGGGCTTAGGAGACGGCACGTGATTCGATCGGTGCACAGGAGACGGCGTGTGAACCGGTCGGGGCTTAGGAGACGACGCGTCGGCCGATCGGGGCTCAGGACAAGGGGTGTGGACCGTTCGGAGCTCAGGAGACGGCGCGTGGACCGATCGGGGTTCGCCGATGGCGCGTGGACCGATCGGGGCTCGGAGACGACGCGTGTACCTATCGGGGCTCACGAGACAGCGTGTGGACCGATTGGGGCTCAGGAGACGGCGCGTGGACCGATCGGGGCTCGGAGACGGCGCGTGGAACGATCGGAAGTCAGGTGACGGGGCGTGAAATGATCGGCGCTCTGAGACGGCGCGTCGACCGATCGGTGCTCGGAGACGGCGGGTGGACGGACCGCGGCTCAGAATGCGGTACGCGGACCGATCGGGGATCGGACACGGCGTGTGGACCGATCGAGGCTCGGAGACGACGCGTTTAAGGATCGGGAATCAGGAGACGACGCGTGGAACGATCCGGGCTCAGGAGACGAAACGTGGACCGATCGGGGCTCGGAGACGCCGTGTGGAACGATCGGGGCTCGGGTGACGGCGCGTGAACCGATCGGCGCTCGGAGACGGCACGTGGACCGATCGGGGCTCGGAGACGGCGCGTGGAACGATCGGCGCTCAGGAGATGGCGCGTCAACCGATCGGCGCTCGGAGACGGCGCGTGGACCGATCGGGGCTTAGGAGACGGCGCGTGGACCGATCGGAGATCAGGAGATTACGCGTGGACCGATCGGGGTTGTGGAAACGGCGCACGGACCGATCGTGGCTCGGAGACGGCGCGTGGAGGCATCGGGGCTTTGAAGACGACGCGTGGACCGATCGGGGCTCAGGAAACGGCGTGTGGTACGATCGGGGCTCAGGAGACGACGCGTGGATCGATCGGGGCTCAGGAGACGACGCGTCGAACAATCGGGGCTCAGGAGACGGCGCGCGAACCGACTGGGGCTCAGGAGAATCGCGTGGATCGATCGGGGCTCCAGAGGCGCCGCGTGGACCGATTGGGACCAGGAGACGGTGCGTGAACCGTTCGGGGCTCGGAGACGGCGCGTGGACCGATCGGGGCTCGGAGACGACGCGTAGACCGATCTGTGCTCGGAGACAGCGTGTGGACCGACTGGGGCTCGGAGACGGCGCGTGGACCGATCGTGGTTTAGGCGATGGCGCGTGGAATGATCGGGGTTCAGGAGACGGCGCGAGGAGCGATCGGGGCTCAGGAGAAGACGCGTCAATTGATCGGGGCTCAGGACACGACGCGGCGACGGATCGGGGCTTGGAGACGGCGCGTGGACCGATTGGGGCTTAGGAGACGACGCGTGGACCGATCGGGCCTCAGGAGACGGCGCGTGGACCGATCGGGACTCAGGAGACGGCGCGTGGATCGATTGGGGCGTGGATACGGCGCGTGACGCGACCGGGGTTCAGGAGGCCGCGCGTGGAGCGATCATGGCTCGGCGACGGCGCGTGGACCGATCGGGGCTCGGAGACGGCGCGTGAATCGACGGGGGCTCAGGATACGGCGCGTGGACCGATCGGGGCTCGGAGACGGCACGTTAACCGATCGGGGCTTAGGAGACGATGCGTGGACCGATCGGGCTCGGAGCCGGCGTGTGAACCGATCGGCGCTCAGGAGGCTGCGCGTGGACCGATCGAGGCTCGGCGACGGCGCGTGGACCGATCGGGGCTCGGAGACGACGCGTGTACAGATCAGGGCTTGGTGACGGCGCGTTTACCGATAGCAGCTCGGAGACGGCCCGTGGACGGATCGCGGCTTAGGAGACGGCGCGTGGACCGATCGGGGCTCAGGAGAGGGTGCGTGGACCGATCGAGGCTCGGCGACAGCGCGTGGACCGATCGGGGCTCGGAGACGACGCGTGTACAGATCAGGGCTTGGTGACGGCGCGTTTACCGATAGCAGCTCGGAGACGGCCCGTGGACGGATCGCAGCTTAGGAGACGGCGCGTGGACCGATCGGGGCTCGGAGACAGCGCGTGGACCGACTGGGACTAAGGCGGTTGCGCGTGGACCAATTGGGGTTCGGCGACGGTGCGTGGACCGCTCGGCGCTCGGAGACGGCGCGTTAACCGATCGGGGCTTAGGAGACGATGCGTGAACCGATCGGGGCTCGAAGACGGCACGTGGACCGATCAGGGGTTAGGACACGACGCGCTGACCGATCGGGACTCAGGAGGCGGCGCGTGGACCGATCGGGGATCAGGAAACGGTCCGTGGAGCGATCGGGGGTCAGGAGACGACACGTGGACTGATCGGGGCTCGGGAAGCGGCGCCTGAACCGGTCGTGGCTCGGAGACGGCGCGTGGAGGCATCGGGGCTTAGAAGACGACGCATGGACCGATCAGGTCTCAGGAAACGGCGCGTGGACCGACTGGAGCTCGGAGACGACGCGTGGATCGACTGGGGGTCAGGCGGTTGCGCGTGGACCAATTGGGGTTCGGCGACGGCGCGTGGACCGATCGCGGCTCGGAGACGGCGCATTAACCGATCGGGGCTTAGGAGACGGCACGTGATTCGATCGGTGCACAGGAGACGGCGTGTGAACCGGTCGGGGCTTAGGAGACGACGCGTCGGCCGATCGGGGCTCAGGACAAGGGGTGTGGACCGTTCGGAGCTCAGGAGACGGCGCGTGGACCGATCGGGGTTCGCCGATGGCGCGTGGACCGATCGGGGCTCGGAGACGACGCGTGTACCTATCGGGGCTCACGAGACAGCGTGTGGACCGATTGGGGCTCAGGAGACGGCGCGTGGACCGATCGGGGCTCGGAGACGGCGCGTGGAACGATCGGAGGTCAGGTGACGGGGCGTGAAATGATCGGCGCTCTGAGACGGCGCGTCGACCGATCGGTGCTCAGAGACGGCGGGTGGACGGACCGCGGCTCAGAATGCGGTACGCGGACCGATCGGGGATCGGACACGGCGTGTGGACCGATCGAGGCTCGGAGACGACGCGTTTAAGGATCGGGAATCAGGAGACGACGCGTGGAACGATCCGGGCTCAGGAGACGAAACGTGGACCGATCGGGGCTCGGAGACGCCGTGTGGAACGATCGGGGCTCGGGTGACGGCGCGTGAACCGATCGGCGCTCGGAGACGGCATGTGGATCGATCGGGGATCGGGGACGGCGCGTGGAACGATCGCGGCTCGGAGTCGACGCGTTAGCCGATCGGGGCTTAGGAGACGATGCGTGGACCGATAGGGGCTCGGAGACGGCGCGTGGACCGACCGGGGTTTAGGAGAAGGCGCTTGGACCGAACGGGGCTTAGGAGACGGCGCGTGGACCGATCGGGGCTCGGAGACGGCGCGTGGAACGATCGGCGCTCAGGAGATGGCGCGTCAACCGATCGGCGCTCGGAGACGGCGCGTGGACCGATCGGGGCTTAGGAGACGGCGCGTGGACCGATCGGAGATCAGGAGATTACGCGTGGACCGATCGGGGTTGTGGAAGCGGCGCACGGACCGATCGTGGCTCGGAGACGGCGCGTGGAGGCATCGGGGCTTTGAAGACGACGCGTGGACCGATCGGGGCTCAGGAAACGGCGTGTGGTACGATCGGGGCTCAGGAGACGACGCGTGGATCGATCGGGGCTCAGGAGACGACGCGTCGAACAATCGGGGCTCAGGAGACGGCGCGCGAACCGACTGGGGCTCAGGAGAATCGCGTGGATCGATCGGGGCTCCAGAGGCGCCGCGTGGACCGATTGGGACCAGGAGACGGTGCGTGAACCGTTCGGGGCTCGGAGACGGCGCGTGGACCGATCGGGGCTCGGAGACGACGCGTAGACCGATCGGTGCTCGGAGACAGCGTGTGGACCGACTGGGGCTCGGAGACGGTGCGTGGACCGATCGTGGTTTAGGAGAAGGCGCGTGGAATGATCGGGGTTCAGGAGACGGCGCGAGGAGCGATCGGGGCTCAGGAGAAGACGCGTCAATTGATCGGGGCTCAGGACACGACGCGGCGACGGATCGGGGCTTGGAGACGGCGCGTGGATCGATTGGGGCTTAGGAGACGACGCGTGGACCGATCGGGCCTCAGGAGACGGCGCGTGGACCGATCGGGACTCAGGAGACGGCGCGTGGATCGATTGGGGCGTGGATACGGCGCGTGACGCGACCGGGGTTCAGGAGGCCGCGCGTGGAGCGATCATGGCTCGGCGACGGCGCGTGGACCGATCGGGGCTCGGAGACGGCGCGTGAATCGACCGGGGCTCAGGATACGGCGCGTGGACCGATCGGGGCTCGGAGACGGCACGTTAACCGATCGGGGCTTAGGAGACGATGCGTGGACCGATCGGGCTCGGAGCCGGCGTGTGAACCGATCGGCGCTCAGGAGGCTGCGCGTGGACCGATCGAGGCTCGGCGACGGCGCGTGGACCGATCGGGGCTCGGAGACGACGCGTGTACAGATCAGGGCTTGGTGACGGCGCGTTTACCGATAGCAGCTCGGAGACGGCCCGTGGACGGATCGCGGCTTAGGAGACGGCGCGTGGACCGATCGGGGCTCAGGAGAGGGTGCATGGACCGATCGAGGCTCGGCGACAGCGCGTGGACCGATCGGGGCTCGGAGACGACGCGTGTACAGATCAGGGCTTGGTGACGGCGCGTTTACCGATAGCAGCTCGGAGACGGCCCGTGGACGGATCGCAGCTTAGGAGACGGCGCGTGGACCGATCGGGGCTCGGAGACAGCGCGTGGACCGACTGGGACTAAGGCGGTTGCGCGTGGACCAATTGGGGTTCGGCGACGGCGCGTGGACCGCTCGGCGCTCGGAGACGGCGCGTTAACCGATCGGGGCTTAGGAGACGATGCGTGAACCGATCGGGGCTCGAAGACGGGGCGTGGACCGATCGGGGCTCAGGAGACGGCGCGTGGACCGATCATAGCTCGGCGACGGCGCGTGGACCGATCGGGGCTCGGAGCGGCGCGTAGAACGATCGGGGCACAGGAGGCTGCGCGTGGATCGATTGGGGCTCAGGAGACGGCGCGTGGAACGCTCGGGGCTCGAAGATGGCGCGTGGAAGGATCAGGGCTCAGGAGACGTCACCTGAAATGATCGCCGCTCGGAGACGGCGCGTGGACCGATCGGGGCTCAGGAGAAGGCGCGTGGACCGATCGGGGCTTAGGAGGGGACCCGTCGACCGATCGGGGCTCAGGAGACGACGCGTGGACCGGTCGGTGCTCAGGAAGTGGCGCCTGGACCGATCGGGGCTCCGAGACGACGCGTTAACCGAGCGGGGCTTAGGAGACTATGCGGGGACCGATCGGGGCTCGGAGACAGCGCGTGTACCGACTGGGGCTCAGAAGGTTGCGCGTGGACCAATCGGGGTTCGGCGACGGCGCGTGGACCGACCGGGGCTCAGGAGACCGCGCGTGACCCGATCGAGGCTCGGCGACTGCGCGTGGAGCGATCGGGGCTCAGGAGACGGCGCGTGAATCAATCGGGGCTCCGAGACGGCGCGTGGACCGATCGGGGATGAGGAGAAGGCGCGTGGACCGATCGGGGCTTAGGAGACGGCGCGTAGAAGGATCGGGGCTCGGAGACGGCGCGTGGAACGATCGGGGCTCAGGTGACGGCGCGTGAACCGATCGGCGCTCGGAGACGGCGCGTGGACCGATCGGGGCTTAGCAGAAGGCGCTTGGACCGATCGGGGCTTAGCAGAAGGCGCTTGGTCCGATCGGGGCTTAGGAGAAGACGCGTGGACCGATCGGGTATTAGGGGACGACGCGTGGACCGATCGGTGCTCGAAGACGGCGCGTGGATGGACCGTGGCTTAGAATGCGGCATGCGGACCGATCGGGGCTCGGAGACGGCGCGTTAACCGGTCGGGGCTTAGGAGACGATGCGTGGACCGATCGGGCCTCGTAGACGGCGCGTGGAACGATCGGAGCAAAGGAGACGGCGCGTGAACCGATCGGCGCTCGGAGACGGCACGTGGATCGATCGGGGCTTAGGAGACGGCGCGTGGACCGATCGGAGCTCGGAGACGGCGCGTGGAACGATCGGGGCTCGGAGACGCCGCGTGGAACGATCGGGGCTCAGGAGACGGCGCTTGAACTTATCGGCGCTCGGAGACGGCGCGTGGACCGATCGGGGCTCAGGAAGCGGCGCCTGGACCGATCGTGGATCGGAGACGGCGCGTGGAGGCATCGGGGCTATGAAGACGACGCATGGACCGATCGGGGCTCAGGAAACGGCGTGTGGACCGATCGGAGCTCGGAGACGACGCGTGGACCGATCGGGGCTCAGGAGACGGCGCGAGGAGCGATCGGGCTCAGGAGAAGACGCGTCAATTGATCGTGGCTCAGGAGACGACGCGTCGACGGATCGAGGCTTAGGAGACGACGCGTGGACCGATCGGTGCTTAGGAGACGACGCGTGGACCGATCGGGGCTCAGGAGACGGCGCGTGGACAGACCGGGGCTCAGGAGGCGACGCGTAGACCCATCGGGGCTCGGAGACGGCGTGTGGACCGATCGGGGATTAGGAGACGACGCGTGGACCGATCGGGGTTTAGGAGAGGACGCGTCGACCGATCGGGGCACAGGAGACGGCGCGTGGACCGATCGGGGCTTAGGAGACGACGCGTGGACCGACCGGGGCTCGGAGACGGCACGTGGACCGATCGGGGCTTAGGAGACTCACGTTGATCGATTGGGGCTCCGGAGGCGGCGCGTGGACCGATCGGAGATCAGGAGTTGACGCGTGGACCGATCGGGGTTGTGGAAGCGGCGCACGGACCGATCGTGGCTCGGAGACGGCGCGTGGAGGCATCGGGGCTTTGAAGACGACGCGTGGACCGATCGGGGCTCAGGAAACGGCGTGTGGCGCGATCGGGGCTCAGGAGACGACGCGTGGATCGATCGGGGCTCAGGAGACCACGCGTCGAAGAATCGGGGCTCAGGAGACGGCGCGCGGACCGACTGGGGCTCAGGAGACTCGCGTGGATCGTTCGGGGCTCCGGACGTGCCGCGTGGACCGATTGAGATCAGGAGACGGTGCGTGAACCGTTCGGGGCTCGGAGACGGCGCGTGGACCGATCGGGGCTCAGGAGACGGCGCGTGGACCGATCGCGGCTCGGAGACGGCGCGTGGAACGATCGGGGCTCAGGAGACGACGCGTGGACCGATCGGGCGTAGGAGACGACGCGTGTGCCTATCGGGGCTCACGACACAGCGTGTGGACCGATTGGGGCTCAGGAGACGCCGCGTGGAACGATCGGGGCTCGGAGACGGCGCGTGGAACAATCGGGGCTCAGGAGACGGCGCGTGGGCCGATTGGGGCTCGGATACGGCGCGTGAACCGACCGGGGCTCAGGAGGCCGCGCGTGGACCGATCGCGGCTCGGCGACGGCGCGTGGACCGATCGGGGCTCAGGAGGCCGCGCGTGGACTGATCATGGCTCGGCGACGGCGCGTGGACCGATCGGGGCTCGGAGACGACGCGTAGACCGATCGGTGCTCGGAGACAGCGCGTGGACCGACTGGGGCTCGGAGACAGCGCGTGGACCGATCGTGGCTTAGGAGAAGGCGCGTTGAATGATCGCGGCTCAGAAGACGGCGCGTGGACCGATCGTGGCTCGGAGACGGCGCGTGGAGGCATCGGGGTTAAGAAGACGACGCATCGACCGAGCGGGGTTGAGGAGACGGCGCGAGGAGCGATCGGGGCTCTGGAGAAGACGCGTCAATTGATCGGGGCTCAGGACACGACGCGGCGACGGATCGGGGCTTGGAGACGGCGCGTGGACCGATCGGGGCTTAGGAGACGACGCGTGGACCGATCGGGGCTCAGGAGACGGCGCGTGGACCGATCGGGACTCAGGAGACGGCGCGTGGATCGATTGGGGCGTGGATACGGCGCGTGACGCGACCGGGGCTCAGCAGGCCGCGCGTGGAGCGATCATGGCTCGGCGACGGCGCATGGACCGATCGGGGCTCGAAGACGACGCGTGGAGCGATAGGGGCTCAGGAGACGGCGCGTGGACCGGTCGGGGCTTAGGAGACTCGCGTGGGCCGATTGGGACTCAGGCGGTTGCGCGTGGATCAATTGGGGTTCGGCGACGGCGCATGGACCGATCGCGGCGCGGAGACGGCGCGTTAACCGATCGGGGCATAGGAGACGATGCGTGGACCGATCGGGGCTCGGAGACGGCGAGTGGACCCATCGGGGCTCGGAGACGACGCGTGTACGGATCGGGGCTTGATGACGGCGGCTTTACCGATCGCGGCTCGGAGACGGCCCGTGGACAGATCGGGGCTTAGGAGAGGGCGCGTGGACCGATCGGGGCTCAGGAGACGCCGCGTGAACCGATCGGGGCTCGGAGACGGCGCGTGGAACGATCGTGGCTTGGAGACGGCGCGTGGAGGCATCGGGGCTAAGAAGACGACGCATGGACCGATCGGGGCTCAGGAAACGGCGTGTGGACCCATCGGAGCTCGGAGACGACGCGTGGACCGATCGGGGCTCAGGAGACGGCGCTAGGAGCGATCGGGCTCAGGAGAAGACGCGTCAATTGATCGTGGCTCAGGAGACGACGCGTCGACGGATCGAGGCTTAGGAGACGACGCGTGGAACGATCGGAGCAAAGGAGACGGCGCGTGAACCGATCGGCGCTCGGAGACGGCACGTGGATCGATCAGGGCTTAGGAGACGGCGCGTGGACCGATCGGAGCTCGGAGACGGCGCGTGGAACGATCGGGGCTCGGAGACGCCGCGTGGAACGATCGGGGCTCAGGAGACGGCGCTTGAACTTATCGGCGCTCGGAGACGGCGCGTGGACCGATCGGGGCTCAGGAAGCGGCGCCTGGACCGATCGTGGCTCGGAGACGGCGCGTGGAGGCATCGGGGCTAAGAAGACGACGCATGGACCGATCGGGGCTCAGGAAACGGCGTGTGGACCGATCGGAGCTCGGAGACGACGCGTGGACCGATCGGGGCTCAGGAGACGGCGCGAGGAGCGATCGGGCTCAGGAGAAGACGCGTCAATTGATCGTGGCTCAGGAGACGACGCGTCGACGGATCGAGGCTTAGGAGACGACGCGTGGACCGATCGGTGCTTAGGAGACGACGCGTGGACCGATCGGGGCTCAGGAGACGGCGCGTGGACCGACCGGGGCTCAGGAGGCGACGCGTAGACCCATCGGGGCTCGGAGACGGCACGTGGACCGATCAGGGCTTAGGAGACGACGCGTGGACCGATCGGGGCTCAGGAGATGGCGCGTGGTCCGATCGGGTCTTGGAGACGGCGCGTGGAACGATCGGGGCTCAGGAGACGGCGCGTGAAATGAACGGCGCTCTGAGACGGCGCGTGGACCGATTGGGGCTTACGAGACGGCGCGTGAACCGGTCGGGGCTTAGGAGACGACGCGTCGACCGATCGGGGCTCAGGAGAAGGGGTGTGGACCGATCGGGGCTCAGGAGACGGCGTGTGGAGCGATCGGGGCTCAGGAGACGGCGCGTGAACCAATCGGCGCTCCGAGACGGCGCGTGGACCGATCGGGGATGAGGAGAAGGCGCGTGGACAGATCGGGGCTTAGGAGACGGCGCGTGGACCGATCGGGGCTCGGAGACGGCGCGTGGAACGAACGAGGCTCAGGTGACGGCGCGTGAACCGATCGGCGCTCGGAGACGGCGCGTAGAACGATCGGGGCTCAGGAGACGGCGCTTGAACTTATCGGCGCTCGGAGACGGCGCGTGGACCGATCGGGGCTTAGGATACGGCGCGTGGACCGATCGGGGCTCAGGAAGCGGCGCCTGGACCGATCGTGGCTTGGAGACGGCGCGTGGAGGCATCGGGGCTAAGAAGACGACGCATGGACCGATCGGGGCTCAGGAAACGGCGTGTGGACCCATCGGAGCTCGGAGACGACGCGTGGACCGATCGGGGCTCAGGAGACGGCGCTAGTAGCGATCGGGCTCAGGAGAAGACGCGTCAATTGATCGTGGCTCAGGAGACGACGCGTCGACGGATCGAGGCTTAGGAGACGACGCGTGGACCGATCGGTGCTTAGGAGACGACGGGTGGACCGATCGGGGCTCAGGAGACGGCGCGTAGACCGACCGGGGCTCAGGAGGCGACGCGTAGACCCATCGGGGCTCGGAGACGGCGTGTGGACCGATCGGGGCTTAGGAGAAGACGCGTGGACCGATCGGGTATTAGGGGACGAAGCGTGGACCGATCGGTGCTCGAAGACGGCGCGTGGATGGACCGTGGCTTAGAATGCGGCATGCGGACCGATCGGGGCTCGGAGACGGCGCGTTAACCGGTCGGGGCTTAGGAGACGATGCGTGGACCGATCGGGCCTCGTAGACGGCGCGTGGAACGATCGGAGCAAAGGAGACGGCGCGTGAACCGATCGGCGCTCGGAGACGGCACGTGGATCGATCGGGGCTTAGGAGACGGCGCGTGGACCGATCGGAGCTCGGAGACGGCGCGTGCAACGATCGGGGCTCGGAGACGCCGCGTGGAACGATCGGGGCTCAGGAGACGGCGCTTGAACTTATCGGCGCTCGGAGACGGCGCGTGGACCGATCGGGGCTCAGGAAGCGGCGCCTGGACCGATCGTGGATCGGAGACGGCGCGTGGAGGCATCGGGGCTATGAAGACGACGCATGGACCGATCGGGGCTCAGGAAACGGCGTGTGGACCGATCGGAGCTCGGAGACGACGCGTGGACCGATCGGGGCTCAGGAGACGGCGCGAGGAGCGATCGGGCTCAGGAGAAGACGCGTCAATTGATCGTGGCTCAGGAGACGACGCGTCGACGGATCGAGGCTTAGGAGACGACGCGTGGACCGATCGGTGCTTAGGAGACGACGCGTGGACCGATCGGGGCTCAGGAGACGGCGCGTGGACCGACCGGGGCTCAGGAGGCGACGCGTAGACCCATCGGGGCTCGGAGACGGCGTGTGGATCGATCGGGGATTAGGAGACGACGCGTGGACCGATCGGGGTTTAGGAGAGGACGCGTCGACCGATCGGGGCACAGGAGACGGCGCGTGGACCGATCGGGGCTTAGGAGACGACGCGTGGACCGACCGGGGCTCGGAGACGGCACGTGGACCGATCGGGGCTTAGGAGACTCACGTTGATCGATTGGGGCTCCGGAGGCGGCGCGTGGACCGATCGGAGATCAGGAGTTGACGCGTGGACCGATCGGGGTTGTGGAAGCGGCGCACGGACCGATCGTGGCTCGGAGACGGCGCGTGGAGGCATCGGGGCTTTGAAGACGACGCGTGGACCGATCGGGGCTCAGGAAACGGCGTGTGGCGCGATCGGGGCTCAGGAGACGACGCGTGGATCGATCGGGGCTCAGGAGACCACGCGTCGAAGAATCGGGGCTCAGGAGACGGCGCGCGGACCGACTGGGGCTCAGGAGACTCGCGTGGATCGTTCGGGGCTCCGGACGTGCCGCGTGGACCGATTGAGATCAGGAGACGGTGCGTGAACCGTTCGGGGCTCGGAGACGGCGCGTGGACCGATCGGGGCTCAGGAGACGGCGCGTGGACCGATCGCGGCTCGGAGACGGCGCGTGGAACGATCGGGGCTCAGGAGACGACGCGTGGACCGA
Organism: Netelia fuscicornis; assembly: GCA_946811545.1. Lineage (NCBI taxonomy): Eukaryota > Metazoa > Arthropoda > Insecta > Hymenoptera > Ichneumonidae > Netelia > Netelia fuscicornis. Next base: position 33,197,288 of record OX328014.1, on the reverse strand, counting down.
TCGGGCGTAGGAGACGACGCGTGTGCCTATCGGGGCTCACGACAAAGCGTGTGGACCGATTGGGGCTCAGGAGACGCCGCGTGGAACGATCGGGGCTCGGAGACGGCGCGTGGAACAATCGGGGCTCAGGAGACGGCGCGTGGGCCGATTGGGGCTCGGATACGGCGCGTGAACCGACCGGGGCTCAGGAGGCCGCGCGTGGACCGATCGCGGCTCGGCGACGGCGCGTGGACCGATCGGGGCTCAGGAGGCCGCGCGTGGACTGATCATGGCTCGGCGACGGCGCGTGGACCGATCGGGGCTCGGAGACGACGCGTAGAGCGATCGGTGCTCGGAGACAGCGCGTGGACCGACTGGGGCTCGGAGACAGCGCGTGGACCGATCGTGGCTTAGGAGAAGGCGCGTTGAATGATCGCGGCTCAGGAGACGGCGCGTGGACCGATCGTGGCTCGGAGACGGCGCGTGGACCGATCGGGGCTCAGGAGACGGCGCGAGGAGCGATCGGGCTCAGGAGAAGACGCGTCAATTGATCGTGGCTCAGGAGACGACGCGTCGACGGATCGAGGCTTAGGAGACGACGCGTGGACCGATCGGTGCTTAGGAGACGACGCGTGGACCGATCGGGGCTCAGGAGACGGCGCGTGGACCGACCGGGGCTCAGGAGGCGACGCGTAGACCCATCGGGGCTCGGAGACGGCGTGTGGACCGATCGGGGATTAGGAGACGACGCGTGGACCGATCGGGGTTTAGGAGAGGACGCGTCGACCGATCGGGGCACAGGAGACGGCGCGTGGACCGATCGGGGCTTAGGAGACGACGCGTGGACCGACCGGGGCTCGGAGACGGCACGTGGACCGATCGGGGCTTAGGAGACTCACGTTGATCGATTGGGGCTCCGGAGGCGGCGCGTGGACCGATCGGAGATCAGGAGTTGACGCGTGGACCGATCGGGGTTGTGGAAGCGGCGCACGGACCGATCGTGGCTCGGAGACGGCGCGTGGAGGCATCGGGGCTTTGAAGACGACGCGTGGACCGATCGGGGCTCAGGAAACGGCGTGTGGCGCGATCGGGGCTCAGGAGACGACGCGTGGATCGATCGGGGCTCAGGAGACCACGCGTCGAAGAATCGGGGCTCAGGAGACGGCGCGCGGACCGACTGGGGCTCAGGAGACTCGCGTGGATCGTTCGGGGCTCCGGACGTGCCGCGTGGACCGATTGAGATCAGGAGACGGTGCGTGAACCGTTCGGGGCTCGGAGACGGCGCGTGGACCGATCGGGGCTCAGGAGACGGCGCGTGGACCGATCGCGGCTCGGAGACGGCGCGTGGAACGATCGGGGCTCAGGAGACGACGCGTGGACCGATCGGGCGTAGGAGACGACGCGTGTGCCTATCGGGGCTCACGACACAGCGTGTGGACCGATTGGGGCTCAGGAGACGCCGCGTGGAACGATCGGGGCTCGGAGACGGCGCGTGGAACAATCGGGGCTCAGGAGACGGCGCGTGGGCCGATTGGGGCTCGGATACGGCGCGTGAACCGACCGGGGCTCAGGAGGCCGCGCGTGGACCGATCGCGGCTCGGCGACGGCGCGTGGACCGATCGGGGCTCAGGAGGCCGCGCGTGGACTGATCATGGCTCGGCGACGGCGCGTGGACCGATCGGGGCTCGGAGACGACGCGTAGACCGATCGGTGCTCGGAGACAGCGCGTGGACCGACTGGGGCTCGGAGACAGCGCGTGGACCGATCGTGGCTTAGGAGAAGGCGCGTTGAATGATCGCGGCTCAGGAGACGGCGCGTGGACCGATCGTGGCTCGGAGACGGCGCGTGGAGGCATCGGGGTTAAGAAGACGACGCATCGACCGAGCGGGGTTGAGGAGACGGCGCGAGGAGCGATCGGGGCTCTGGAGAAGACGCGTCAATTGATCGGGGCTCAGGACACGACGCGGCGACGGATCGGGGCTTGGAGACGGCGCGTGGACCGATCGGGGCTTAGGAGACGACGCGTGGACCGATCGGGGCTCAGGAGACGGCGCGTGGACCGATCGGGACTCAGGAGACGGCGCGTGGATCGATTGGGGCGTGGATACGGCGCGTGGCGCGACCGGGGCTCAGCAGGCCGCGCGTGGAGCGATCATGGCTCGGCGACGGCGCATGGACCGATCGGGGCTCGAAGACGACGCGTGGAGCGATAGGGGCTCAGGAGACGGCGCGTGGACCGGTCGGGGCTTAGGAGACTCGCGTGGGCCGATTGGGACTCAGGCGGTTGCGCGTGGATCAATTGGGGTTCGGCGACGGCGCATGGACCGATCGCGGCGCGGAGACGGCGCGTTAACCGATCGGGGCATAGGAGACGATGCGTGGACCGATCGGGGCTCGGAGACGGCGAGTGGACCCATCGGGGCTCGGAGACGACGCGTGTACGGATCGGGGCTTGATGACGGCGGCTTTACCGATCGCGGCTCGGAGACGGCCCGTGGACAGATCGGGGCTTAGGAGAGGGCGCGTGGACCGATCGGGGCTCAGGAGACGCCGCGTGAACCGATCGGGGCTCGGAGACGGCGCGTGGAACGATCGTGGCTTGGAGACGGCGCGTGGAGGCATCGGGGCTAAGAAGACGACGCATGGACCGATCGGGGCTCAGGAAACGGCGTGTGGACCCATCGGAGCTCGGAGACGACGCGTGGACCGATCGGGGCTCAGGAGACGGCGCTAGGAGCGATCGGGCTCAGGAGAAGACGCGTCAATTGATCGTGGCTCAGGAGACGACGCGTCGACGGATCGAGGCTTAGGAGACGACGCGTGGAACGATCGGAGCAAAGGAGACGGCGCGTGAACCGATCGGCGCTCGGAGACGGCACGTGGATCGATCAGGGCTTAGGAGACGGCGCGTGGACCGATCGGAGCTCGGAGACGGCGCGTGGAACGATCGGGGCTCGGAGACGCCGCGTGGAACGATCGGGGCTCAGGAGACGGCGCTTGAACTTATCGGCGCTCGGAGACGGCGCGTGGACCGATCGGGGCTCAGGAAGCGGCGCCTGGACCGATCGTGGCTCGGAGACGGCGCGTGGAGGCATCGGGGCTAAGAAGACGACGCATGGACCGATCGGGGCTCAGGAAACGGCGTGTGGACCGATCGGAGCTCGGAGACGACGCGTGGACCGATCGGGGCTCAGGAGACGGCGCGAGGAGCGATCGGGCTCAGGAGAAGACGCGTCAATTGATCGTGGCTCAGGAGACGACGCGTCGACGGATCGAGGCTTAGGAGACGACGCGTGGACCGATCGGTGCTTAGGAGACGACGCGTGGACCGATCGGGGCTCAGGAGACGGCGCGTGGACCGACCGGGGCTCAGGAGGCGACGCGTAGACCCATCGGGGCTCGGAGACGGCACGTGGACCGATCAGGGCTTAGGAGACGACGCGTGGACCGATCGGGGCTCAGGAGATGGCGCGTGGTCCGATCGGGTCTTGGAGACGGCGCGTGGAACGATCGGGGCTCAGGAGACGGCGCGTGAAATGAACGGCGCTCTGAGACGGCGCGTGGACCGATTGGGGCTTACGAGACGGCGCGTGAACCGGTCGGGGCTTAGGAGACGACGCGTCGACCGATCGGGGCTCAGGAGAAGGGGTGTGGACCGATCGGGGCTCAGGAGACGGCGTGTGGAGCGATCGGGGCTCAGGAGACGGCGCGTGAACCAATCGGCGCTCCGAGACGGCGCGTGGACCGATCGGGGATGAGGAGAAGGCGCGTGGACAGATCGGGGCTTAGGAGACGGCGCGTGGACCGATCGGGGCTCGGAGACGGCGCGTGGAACGAACGAGGCTCAGGTGACGGCGCGTGAACCGATCGGCGCTCGGAGACGGCGCGTAGAACGATCGGGGCTCAGGAGACGGCGCTTGAACTTATCGGCGCTCGGAGACGGCGCGTGGACCGATCGGGGCTTAGGATACGGCGCGTGGACCGATCGGGGCTCAGGAAGCGGCGCCTGGACCGATCGTGGCTTGGAGACGGCGCGTGGAGGCATCGGGGCTAAGAAGACGACGCATGGACCGATCGGGGCTCAGGAAACGGCGTGTGGACCCATCGGAGCTCGGAGACGACGCGTGGACCGATCGGGGCTCAGGAGACGGCGCTAGTAGCGATCGGGCTCAGGAGAAGACGCGTCAATTGATCGTGGCTCAGGAGACGACGCGTCGACGGATCGAGGCTTAGGAGACGACGCGTGGACCGATCGGTGCTTAGGAGACGACGGGTGGACCGATCGGGGCTCAGGAGACGGCGCGTAGACCGACCGGGGCTCAGGAGGCGACGCGTAGACCCATCGGGGCTCGGAGACGGCGTGTGGACCGATCGGGGCTTAGGAGAAGACGCGTGGACCGATCGGGTATTAGGGGACGACGCGTGGACCGATCGGTGCTCGAAGACGGCGCGTGGATGGACCGTGGCTTAGAATGCGGCATGCGGACCGATCGGGGCTCGGAGACGGCGCGTTAACCGGTCGGGGCTTAGGAGACGATGCGTGGACCGATCGGGCCTCGTAGACGGCGCGTGGAACGATCGGAGCAAAGGAGACGGCGCGTGAACCGATCGGCGCTCGGAGACGGCACGTGGATCGATCGGGGCTTAGGAGACGGCGCGTGGACCGATCGGAGCTCGGAGACGGCGCGTGCAACGATCGGGGCTCGGAGACGCCGCGTGGAACGATCGGGGCTCAGGAGACGGCGCTTGAACTTATCGGCGCTCGGAGACGGCGCGTGGACCGATCGGGGCTCAGGAAGCGGCGCCTGGACCGATCGTGGATCGGAGACGGCGCGTGGAGGCATCGGGGCTATGAAGACGACGCATGGACCGATCGGGGCTCAGGAAACGGCGTGTGGACCGATCGGAGCTCGGAGACGACGCGTGGACCGATCGGGGCTCAGGAGACGGCGCGAGGAGCGATCGGGCTCAGGAGAAGACGCGTCAATTGATCGTGGCTCAGGAGACGACGCGTCGACGGATCGAGGCTTAGGAGACGACGCGTGGACCGATCGGTGCTTAGGAGACGACGCGTGGACCGATCGGGGCTCAGGAGACGGCGCGTGGACCGACCGGGGCTCAGGAGGCGACGCGTAGACCCATCGGGGCTCGGAGACGGCGTGTGGATCGATCGGGGATTAGGAGACGACGCGTGGACCGATCGGGGTTTAGGAGAGGACGCGTCGACCGATCGGGGCACAGGAGACGGCGCGTGGACCGATCGGGGCTTAGGAGACGACGCGTGGACCGACCGGGGCTCGGAGACGGCACGTGGACCGATCGGGGCTTAGGAGACTCACGTTGATCGATTGGGGCTCCGGAGGCGGCGCGTGGACCGATCGGAGATCAGGAGTTGACGCGTGGACCGATCGGGGTTGTGGAAGCGGCGCACGGACCGATCGTGGCTCGGAGACGGCGCGTGGAGGCATCGGGGCTTTGAAGACGACGCGTGGACCGATCGGGGCTCAGGAAACGGCGTGTGGCGCGATCGGGGCTCAGGAGACGACGCGTGGATCGATCGGGGCTCAGGAGACCACGCGTCGAAGAATCGGGGCTCAGGAGACGGCGCGCGGACCGACTGGGGCTCAGGAGACTCGCGTGGATCGTTCGGGGCTCCGGACGTGCCGCGTGGACCGATTGAGATCAGGAGACGGTGCGTGAACCGTTCGGGGCTCGGAGACGACGCGTGGACCGATCGGTGCTCAGGAGACGGCGCGTGGATGGACCGTGGCTTAGAATGCGGCATGCGGACCGATCGGGGCTCGGAGACGGCGCGTTAACCGGTCGGGGCTTAGGAGACGATGCGTGGACCGATCGGGCCTCGTAGACGGCGCGTGGAACGATCGGAGCAAAGGAGACGGCGCGTGAACCGATCGGCGCTCGGAGACGGCACGTGGATCGATCGGGGCTTAGGAGACGGCGCGTGGACCGATCGGAGCTCGGAGACGGCGCGTGCAACGATCGGGGCTCGGAGACGCCGCGTGGAACGATCGGGGCTCAGGAGACGGCGCTTGAACTTATCGGCGCTCGGAGACGGCGCGTGGACCGATCGGGGCTCAGGAAGCGGCGCCTGGACCGATCGTGGATCGGAGACGGCGCGTGGAGGCATCGGGGCTATGAAGACGACGCATGGACCGATCGGGGCTCAGGAAACGGCGTGTGGACCGATCGGAGCTCGGAGACGACGCGTGGACCGATCGGGGCTCAGGAGACGGCGCGAGGAGCGATCGGGCTCAGGAGAAGACGCGTCAATTGATCGTGGCTCAGGAGACGACGCGTCGACGGATCGAGGCTTAGGAGACGACGCGTGGACCGATCGGTGCTTAGGAGACGACGCGTGGACCGATCGGGGCTCAGGAGACGGCGCGTGGACCGACCGGGGCTCAGGAGGCGACGCGTAGACCCATCGGGGCTCGGAGACGGCGTGTGGATCGATCGGGGATTAGGAGACGACGCGTGGACCGATCGGGGTTTAGGAGAGGACGCGTCGACCGATCGGGGCACAGGAGACGGCGCGTGGACCGATCGGGGCTTAGGAGACGACGCGTGGACCGACCGGGGCTCGGAGACGGCACGTGGACCGATCGGGGCTTAGGAGACTCACGTTGATCGATTGGGGCTCCGGAGGCGGCGCGTGGACCGATCGGAGATCAGGAGTTGACGCGTGGACCGATCGGGGTTGTGGAAGCGGCGCACGGACCGATCGTGGCTCGGAGACGGCGCGTGGAGGCATCGGGGCTTTGAAGACGACGCGTGGACCGATCGGGGCTCAGGAAACGGCGTGTGGCGCGATCGGGGCTCAGGAGACGACGCGTGGATCGATCGGGGCTCAGGAGACCACGCGTCGAAGAATCGGGGCTCAGGAGACGGCGCGCGGACCGACTGGGGCTCAGGAGACTCGCGTGGATCGTTCGGGGCTCCGGACGTGCCGCGTGGACCGATTGAGATCAGGAGACGGTGCGTGAACCGTTCGGGGCTCGGAGACGGCGCGTGGACCGATCGGGGCTCAGGAGACGGCGCGTGGACCGATCGCGGCTCGGAGACGGCGCGTGGAACGATCGGGGCTCAGGAGACGACGCGTGGACCGATCGGGCGTAGGAGACGACGCGTGTGCCTATCGGGGCTCACGACAAAGCGTGTGGACCGATTGGGGCTCAGGAGACGCCGCGTGGAACGATCGGGGCTCGGAGACGGCGCGTGGAACAATCGGGGCTCAGGAGACGGCGCGTGGGCCGATTGGGGCTCGGATACGGCGCGTGAACCGACCGGGGCTCAGGAGGCCGCGCGTGGACCGATCGCGGCTCGGCGACGGCGCGTGGACCGATCGGGGCTCAGGAGGCCGCGCGTGGACTGATCATGGCTCGGCGACGGCGCGTGGACCGATCGGGGCTCGGAGACGACGCGTAGACCGATCGGTGCTCGGAGACAGCGCGTGGACCGACTGGGGCTCGGAGACAGCGCGTGGACCGATCGTGGCTTAGGAGAAGGCGCGTTGAATGATCGCGGCTCAGGAGACGGCGCGTGGACCGATCGTGGCTCGGAGACGGCGCGTGGACCGATCGGGGCTCAGGAGACGGCGCGAGGAGCGATCGGGCTCAGGAGAAGACGCGTCAATTGATCGTGGCTCAGGAGACGACGCGTCGACGGATCGAGGCTTAGGAGACGACGCGTGGACCGATCGGTGCTTAGGAGACGACGCGTGGACCGATCGGGGCTCAGGAGACGGCGCGTGGACCGACCGGGGCTCAGGAGGCGACGCGTAGACCCATCGGGGCTCGGAGACGGCGTGTGGACCGATCGGGGATTAGGAGACGACGCGTGGACCGATCGGGGTTTAGGAGAGGACGCGTCGACCGATCGGGGCACAGGAGACGGCGCGTGGACCGATCGGGGCTTAGGAGACGACGCGTGGACCGACCGGGGCTCGGAGACGGCACGTGGACCGATCGGGGCTTAGGAGACTCACGTTGATCGATTGGGGCTCCGGAGGCGGCGCGTGGACCGATCGGAGATCAGGAGTTGACGCGTGGACCGATCGGGGTTGTGGAAGCGGCGCACGGACCGATCGTGGCTCGGAGACGGCGCGTGGAGGCATCGGGGCTTTGAAGACGACGCGTGGACCGATCGGGGCTCAGGAAACGGCGTGTGGCGCGATCGGGGCTCAGGAGACGACGCGTGGATCGATCGGGGCTCAGGAGACCACGCGTCGAAGAATCGGGGCTCAGGAGACGGCGCGCGGACCGACTGGGGCTCAGGAGACTCGCGTGGATCGTTCGGGGCTCCGGACGTGCCGCGTGGACCGATTGAGATCAGGAGACGGTGCGTGAACCGTTCGGGGCTCGGAGACGGCGCGTGGACCGATCGGGGCTCAGGAGACGGCGCGTGGACCGATCGCGGCTCGGAGACGGCGCGTGGAACGATCGGGGCTCAGGAGACGACGCGTGGACCGATCGGGCGTAGGAGACGACGCGTGTGCCTATCGGGGCTCACGACACAGCGTGTGGACCGATTGGGGCTCAGGAGACGCCGCGTGGAACGATCGGGGCTCGGAGACGGCGCGTGGAACAATCGGGGCTCAGGAGACGGCGCGTGGGCCGATTGGGGCTCGGATACGGCGCGTGAACCGACCGGGGCTCAGGAGGCCGCGCGTGGACCGATCGCGGCTCGGCGACGGCGCGTGGACCGATCGGGGCTCAGGAGGCCGCGCGTGGACTGATCATGGCTCGGCGACGGCGCGTGGACCGATCGGGGCTCGGAGACGACGCGTAGACCGATCGGTGCTCGGAGACAGCGCGTGGACCGACTGGGGCTCGGAGACAGCGCGTGGACCGATCGTGGCTTAGGAGAAGGCGCGTTGAATGATCGCGGCTCAGGAGACGGCGCGTGGACCGATCGTGGCTCGGAGACGGCGCGTGGAGGCATCGGGGTTAAGAAGACGACGCATCGACCGAGCGGGGTTGAGGAGACGGCGCGAGGAGCGATCGGGGCTCTGGAGAAGACGCGTCAATTGATCGGGGCTCAGGACACGACGCGGCGACGGATCGGGGCTTGGAGACGGCGCGTGGACCGATCGGGGCTTAGGAGACGACGCGTGGACCGATCGGGGCTCAGGAGACGGCGCGTGGACCGATCGGGACTCAGGAGACGGCGCGTGGATCGATTGGGGCGTGGATACGGCGCGTGGCGCGACCGGGGCTCAGCAGGCCGCGCGTGGAGCGATCATGGCTCGGCGACGGCGCATGGACCGATCGGGGCTCGAAGACGACGCGTGGAGCGATAGGGGCTCAGGAGACGGCGCGTGGACCGGTCGGGGCTTAGGAGACTCGCGTGGGCCGATTGGGACTCAGGCGGTTGCGCGTGGATCAATTGGGGTTCGGCGACGGCGCATGGACCGATCGCGGCGCGGAGACGGCGCGTTAACCGATCGGGGCATAGGAGACGATGCGTGGACCGATCGGGGCTCGGAAACGGCGAGTGGACCCATCGGGGCTCGGAGACGACGCGTGTACGGATCGGGGCTTGATGACGGCGGCTTTACCGATCGCGGCTCGGAGACGGCCCGTGGACAGATCGGGGCTTAGGAGAGGGCGCGTGGACCGATCGGGGCTCAGGAGACGCCGCGTGAACCGATCGGGGCTCGGAGACGGCGCGTGGAACGATCGTGGCTTGGAGACGGCGCGTGGAGGCATCGGGGCTAAGAAGACGACGCATGGACCGATCGGGGCTCAGGAAACGGCGTGTGGACCCATCGGAGCTCGGAGACGACGCGTGGACCGATCGGGGCTCAGGAGACGGCGCTAGGAGCGATCGGGCTCAGGAGAAGACGCGTCAATTGATCGTGGCTCAGGAGACGACGCGTCGACGGATCGAGGCTTAGGAGACGACGCGTGGAACGATCGGAGCAAAGGAGACGGCGCGTGAACCGATCGGCGCTCGGAGACGGCACGTGGATCGATCAGGGCTTAGGAGACGGCGCGTGGACCGATCGGAGCTCGGAGACGGCGCGTGGAACGATCGGGGCTCGGAGACGCCGCGTGGAACGATCGGGGCTCAGGAGACGGCGCTTGAACTTATCGGCGCTCGGAGACGGCGCGTGGACCGATCGGGGCTCAGGAAGCGGCGCCTGGACCGATCGTGGCTCGGAGACGGCGCGTGGAGGCATCGGGGCTAAGAAGACGACGCATGGACCGATCGGGGCTCAGGAAACGGCGTGTGGACCGATCGGAGCTCGGAGACGACGCGTGGACCGATCGGGGCTCAGGAGACGGCGCGAGGAGCGATCGGGCTCAGGAGAAGACGCGTCAATTGATCGTGGCTCAGGAGACGACGCGTCGACGGATCGAGGTTTAGGAGACGACGCGTGGACCGATCGGTGCTTACGAGACGACGCGTGGACCGATCGGGGCTCAGGAGACGGCGCGTGGACCGACCGGGGCTCAGGAGGCGACGCGTAGACCCATCGGGGCTCGGAGACGGCACGTGGACCGATCAGGGCTTAGGAGACGACGCGTGGACCGATCGGGGCTCAGGAGACGGCGCGTGGACCGATCGGCGCTCGGAGACGGCGCGTGGACCGACCGTAGCTTAGAATGCGCCACGTGGACCGATCGGGGCTCGGATACGGCGTGTAGACGTATCGGGGCTTAGGAGACGATGCGTGAACCGATCGGGTCTCAGGAGACGCCGCGTGGACCGATCGGGGCTCGGAGACAGCGCGTGGAACGATCGGGGCTCAGGAGACAGCGCGTGGACCGATCTGGGCTCAGCGACTGCGCGTGGACGTATGGGGGCTCAGGAGACGGCGCGTGGACCGATCGGGGCTCGGGGACGGCGCGTTAACCGATTGGGGCTTAGGAGAGCATGCGTGGACTGATCGGGGCTCGAAGACGGCGCGTGGACCGATGGGGTCTCAGGAGGCCGCGCGTGGACAGATCATGACTCGGCGACGGCGCGTGGACCGATCGGGGCTCGGAGACGACACGTGGACCGATCGGGGCTCGGAGACAGCGCGTGGACCGACTGGGGCTCAGGCGGTTTCGCGTGGACCAATTGGGGTTCGGCGACGGCGCGTGGACCGATCGACGCTCGGGGACGACGCGTGTACGGATCGGGGATTCGGGGACGGCGCTTCGAATGATCGGGGCTCAGGTGACGGGGCGTGAACCGATCGGCGCTCGGAGACGGCGCGTGGACCGATCGGGGCTTTGGAGAAGGCGCTTGGACCGATCGGGCCTTAGGAGACGGCGCGTGGCCCGATCAGAGCTCGGAGACGGCGCGTGGAACGATCGGGGCTCAGGCGACGGCGCGTGGACCGATCGGGGCGTAGGAGACGGCGCGTTGACCGACCGGAGATCGGGAGATGACGCGTGGACCGATCGGGGCTCTGGAAGCGGCGCACGGACCGATCGTGGCTCGGAGATGACGCGTGTACGAATCGGGGATTCGGGGACGACGCGTGGAACGATCCGGGCTGAGGAGACGGCGCGTGGACCGATCGGGGCTCGGAGACGGCGCGTGGACCGACCGGGGCTTAGGAGAAGGCGCTTGGACCGATCGGGGCTTAGGAGACGGCGCGTGGGCCGATCGGAGCTCGGCGATGGCGCGTGGACCGATCAGGGCTCGGAGACGACGCGTGGACCGATCGGAGCTCGGACACGGCCCGTGGACGGATCGGGGCTTAGGAGACGGCGCATGGACTAATTGGGGCTCAGGAGACGACGCGTGGACCGATCGGGGCTCGGAAACGACGCGTTAACCGAGCGGGGCTTAGGAGACTACGCGTGGACCGATCGGGGCTCAGGAGACGGCGCGTAAAGTTATCGGCGCTCGGAGACGGCGCGTGGACCGATCGGGGCTTAGGAGACGACGCGTGGACCTATCTGGGCTTAGAAGACGACGCGTGGACCGATCCGGGCTCACGAGACAGCGTGTGGACCGATTTGGCCTCAGGAGACGGCGCGTGGATCGATCGGGCCTCGGAGACGGCGCGTCGAACGATCGGGGCTCGGCGACTGCGTGTGGACGTATCGGGGTTCAGGAGACGGCGCGTGGACCGATCGGGGCTCGGAGACGGCACGTGGACCGATCAGGGCTTTGGAGACGACGCGTGGACCGATCAGGGCTCAGGAGACGGCGCGTGGACCGATCAGTGCTCGGAGACGGCGCGTTGGACGATCGGGGCTCAGGAGACGGCGCGTGGACGGATCGGCGCTCAGGAGACGGCGCGTGGGCCGATCGGGGCTCAGGAGATGGCGGGCGGACCGACCGGGGCTCAGGAGACTCGCGTGGATCGATCGGAGCTCCGGAGGCGCCGCGTGGACCGATCGGGGCTCAGGAGACGGCGCGTGGACCGACTGGGGCTCAGGCGGTTGCGCGTGGACCAATTGGGGTTCGGCGACGGCGCGTGGACCGATCCGGGCTCAGGAGCCAGCGCGTGGACCGATCGGAGATCAGGAGACGACGCGTGGATTGATAGTGCTCTGGAAGCGGCGCACGGACCGATCGTGGCTCGGAGACGGCGCGTGGAGGCATCTGGGCTTTGAAGACGACGCGTGGACCGAACGGTGCTCAGAAAACGGCGCGTGGAGCGATCGGGGCTCAGGAGACGACGCGTGGACCGATCGGGGCTCGGAGACATCGCGTGGAATGATCGGGGCTCAAAAGACGGCGCGTGAACCGATCGGCGCTCGGAGACGGCGCGTGGACCGATCGGGGCTTAGGAGACGGCGCATGGACCGATCGGAGATCTGGAGAGGACAGCTGGAATGATAGGGCTCTGGAAGCGGCGCACGGACCGATCGTGGCTCGGAGACGGCGCGTGGAGGCATCGGGGCTTTGAAGACGACGCGTGGACCGAACGGTGCTCAGAAAACGGCGCGTGGAGCGATCGGGGCTCAGGAAATTACGCGTCGATGGATCGGGGCTTAGGAGACGATGCGTGGACCGATCGGGGCTCGGCGACTGCGCGTGGACGTATTGGGGCTCAGGAGACGGCGCGTGGAACGATCGGAGCACAGGAGACGGCGCGTGAAGCGATCGGCGCTCGGAGACGGCGCGTAGATCAATCGGGGCTTAGGAGACGGCACGTGGACCGATCGGGGTTCTGGAGTCGGCGCCTGGACCGATCGGGGCTTAGGAGGCGGCGTGTGGAGCGATCGGGGCTCAGGAGACGGCGCGTGCACCGATCGGCGCTCGGAGACGGCGCGTGGAGCGATCGGGGCTGAGGAGACGACGCGTGGATCGATCGGGGCTCAGGAGACGACGCGTCGACCGATCGGGGCTGAGGAGACGACGCGTGGACCGATCGGGGCTTAGGACAAAACGCGTGGACCGATCGGGGCTCAGGAAGCGGCGCCTGCACCGATCGTGGTTGGGAGACGGCGCAAGGAGGCATCTGGGCTTCGAAGACGACGCGTGGACCGATCGGGGCTCAGGAAACGGCGCGTGGACCGACCGCGGCTCAGGAGGCCACGCCTGGACCGATCGGGGCTCGGCGACGGCGCGTGGACCGATCGAGTCTCGGAGACGACGCGTCGACCGATCGGGACTCAGATGACGGCGCGCGGACCGACCGGGGCTCAGGAGACTCGCGTGGATCGATCGGGGCTCCGGAGACGCCGCGTGGAGCGATGGGGATCAGGAGACGGTGCGCGGACCGATCGGGGCTCGGAGACGGCGCGTGGACGGACCGCGGCTCAGAATGCGGTACGCGGACCGATCGGGGATCGGACACGGCGTGTGGACCGATCCAGGCTCGGAGACGACGCGTTTACGGATCGGGGATCCGGAGACGACGCGTGGAACGATCCGGTTTCAGGAGACGAAGCGTGGACCGATCGGGGCTCGGAGACGGCGTGTGGAACAATCGGGGCTCACGTGACGGCGCGTGAACCGATCGGCGCTCGGAGACAGCGCGTGGATCAATCGGGGATCGGGGACGGCGCGTGGAACGATCGCGGCTCGGAGTCGACGCGTTAGCCGATCGGGGCTTAGGAGACGATACGTGGACCGATCGGGGCTCGGAGACGGCGCGTGGACCGACGGGGGTTTAGGAGAAGGCGCTTGGACCGAACGGGGCTTAGGAGACTCGCGTGGATCGATCGGGGCTCCGGAGGCGCCGCGTGGACCGATTGGGATCAGGAGACGGTGCGTGAACCGTTCGGGGCTCGGAGACGGCGCGTGGACCGATCGGGGCTCAGGAGACGGCGCGTGGACCGATCGCGGCTCGGAGACGGCGCGTGGAACGATCGGGGCTCAGGAGACGAAGCGTGGACCGATCGGGCGTAGGAGACGGCGCGTGGAACAATCGGGGCTCAGGAGACGGCGCGTGGACCGATTGGGGCTCGGATACGGCTCGTGAACCGACCGGGGCTCAGGAGGCCGCGCGTGGACCGATCGCGGCTCGGCGACGGCGCGTGGACCGATCGGGGCTCAGGAGGCCGCGCGTGGACTGATCATGGCTCGGTGACGGCGCGTGGACCGATCGGGGCTCGGAGACGACGCGTGGACCGATCGTGGCTCGGAGACGGCGCGTGGAGGCACCAGGGCTTTGAAGACGATGCGTGGACCGAACGGTGCTCAGAAAACGGCGCCTGGAGCGATCGGGGCTCAGGAGATGGCGCGCGGACGGACCGGGGCTCAGAAGCCTCGCGTAGATCGATCGGGGCTCCGGAGGCGCCGCGTGGACCGATGGGGATCAGGACACGGTGCGTGGACCAATTGGCGTTCGGCGACAGCGCGTGGACCGATCGGGGCTCGGAGATGGCGCGTTAACCGATCGGGGCTTAGGATACGATGCGAGGAGGCATCTGGGTTTACAAGAAGACGCGTGGATCGATCGGGGCTCGGAGACGGCGCGTGAACCGACAGGGGCTCAGGAGACGGTGCGTGGACCGGTCGGGGCTTAGGAGACGACGCGTGGACCGATCGAGGCTCGGAGACGACGCGTGTGCGGATCGGGGATTCGAGGACGACGGGTGGACCGATCCGGGCTCAGGAGACGACGCGTCGTCCGATCGGGGCTCAGGATGCGGTGCGTGGACCCATCGGGGCTCGGAGACGGCACGTGGACCGATCAGGGCTTAGGACACGACGCGTTGACCGATCGGGACTCAGGAGGCGGCGCGTGGACCGATCGGGGATCAGGAACCGGTCCGTGGAGCGATCGGGGCTTAGGAGACGGCACGTGGACTGATCGGGGCTCAGATGTCGGTGCGCGGACCGACCGGGGCTCAGGAGACTCGCGTGGATCGATGGGGGCTCCGGAGACGCCGCGTGGAGCGATGGGGATCAGGAGACGGTGCGCGGACCGATCGGGGCTCGGAGACGGCGCGTGGACCGATCGGAGCTTAGGAGACGACGCGTGGACCGATGGGGGCTCGGAGACGGCGCGTGTACCTATCGGAGCTCACGAGACAGCGTGTGGACCGATTGGGGCTCAGGAGACGGCGCGTGGACCGATCGGGGCTCAGGAGACGGCGCGTGGACCGATCGGGGCTCGGAGACGGCGCGTGGAACGATCGGAGCTCAGGAGACGGGGCGTGAAATGATCGGCGCTCTGAGACGGCGCGTGGACCGTTCGGTGCTCGGAGACGACGCGTGGACCGATCGGGGCTGAGGAGACGGCGCGTGGACCGATCGGGGCTCAGGAGACGGCGCGTGAAATGATCGGCGCTCGGAGATGGTGCGTGGACCGATTGGGGCTTAAGAGACGACGGGTGGACCGATCGGGGCTTAGGAGACGGCACGTGAATCGATCGGGGCACAGGAGACGGCGCGTGAGCCGGTCGGGGCTTAGGAGACGACGCCTGGACCGATCGAGGTTTAGGGGGCGGCGTGTGGAACGATCGGGGCTCAGGAGACGGCGCGTGGACTGATCGGAGCTCGGGAAGCGGCGCCTGAACCGATCTGGCTCGGAGACGGCGCGTGGAGGCATCGGGGCTTAGAAGACGACGTATGGACCGTTCGGGGCTCAGGAAACGGCGCGTGGACCGATTGGAGCTCGGACACAACGCGTGGACGGACTGGGGCTCAGGCGGTTGCGCGTGGACCAATTGGGGTTCGGCGACGGCGCGTGGACCGATCGCGGCTCGGAGACGGCGCGTTAACCGATCGGGGCTTAGGAGACGATGCGTGAACCGATCGGGGCTCAGAGACGGCGCGTGGACCGACCGGGGCTCGGAGACGGCGCGTGGAACGATCGGGGCTCAGGAGACGGCGCGTGAACCGATCGGCGTTCGGAGACGGCGCGTGGACCGATCGGGGCTTAGGAGACTACGCGTTGACCGATCGGGGTTCAGGTGACGGCGCGCGGACCGACCGGGGCTCAGGAGACGGCGCGTAAAATGATCGGCGCCCGGAGTTGGCGCGTGGACCGATTGGGGCTTAAGAGACGACGGGTGGACCGATCGGGGCTTAGGAGACGGCGCGTGAAGTTATCAGCGCTCAGAGACGGCACGTGGACCGATCGGGGCTTAGGATACGGCGCGTGGACCGATCGGGGCTCAGGAAGCGGCGCCTGGACCGATGGGGGCTCGGAAACGACGCGTTAGCCGAGCGGGGCCTAGGAGACGACGCGTGGAGGCATCCGGGCTAAGAAGACGACGCATGGACCGAGCGGGGTTCAGGAGACGGCGCGAGGAGCGATCGGGGCTCAGGAGAACACACGTCAATTGATCGGGGCTCAGGAGACGACGCGTCGACGAATCGGGGCTTAGGAGACGACGCGTGGACGGATCGGGGCTGAGGAGACGGCGCGTCGACCGACCGGAGCTCCGGAGATTCGCGTGGATCGATCGGGGCTCCGGAGGCGGCGCGTGGAGGCATCGGGGCTTTGAAGACGACGCGTGGACCAAACGGTGCTCAGAAAACGGTGCGTGGAGCGATCGGGGCTCAGGTGACGGCGCGTGAACCGATCCGCGCTCGGAGACGGCGCCTGGACCGATCGGGGCTTAGGAGACGACGCGTGGACCGATCGGGGCTCAGGAGACGGCGCGTGGAACGATCGGGGCTCAGGAGACGGCGCGTAAAGTTATCGGCGCTCGGAGACGGCGCGTGGACCGATCGGGGCTTAGGAGACGACGCGTGGACCGATCGGGGCTTAGAAGACGACGCGTGGACCGATCGGGGCTCAGGAGACGGCGCGTGGACCGGCCGGCGCTCAGGAGGCGACGCGTGGTCCCATCGGGGCTCGGAGACGGCGTGTGGACCGATCGGGGCTTAGGAGACGATACGTGGACCGATCGGGTCTTAGGAGACGACGCGTGGACCGATCGGGGCTCGGAGACGGCGCGTGGACCGATGGGGTCTCAGGAGGCCGCGCGTGGACAGATCATGACTCGGCGACGGCGCGTGGACCGATCGGGGCTCGGAGACGACGCGTGGACCGATCGGGGCTCGGAGACAGCGCGTGGACCAACTGGGGCTCAGGCGGTTTCGCGTGGACCAATTGGGGTTCGGCGACGGCGCGTGGACCGATCGAGGCTCGGTGACGACGCGTGTACGGATCGGGGATTCGGGGACGACGCGTGGAACGATCCGGGCTCAGGAGACGGTGCGTTGACCGATCGGGGCTCGGAGACGGCGCGTGGACCGATCGGGGCTTAGGAGAAGGCGCTTGGGCCGATCGGGGCTTAGGAGACGGCGCGTGGGCCGATCGGAGCTCGGAGACGGCGCGTGGAACGATCGGGGCTCAGGTGACGGCGCGCGGACCGACCGGGGCTCAGGAGACGGCGCGTGAAATGATCGGCGCTCGGAGAGGGCGCATGGACCGATTGGGACTTAAGATACGACGGGTGAACCGATCGGGGCTTAGGAGACGGCACGTGAATCGATCGGGGCTCAGGAGAAGGGGTGTGGACCGATCGGGGCTCAGGAGAAGGGGTGTGGACCGACCGGGGCTCAGGAGGCGACTCGTGGACCTATCGGGGCTCGGAGACGACGTGTGGACGGATTGGGGTGTAGGCGACGACGCGTCGATCGATCGGAGCTCGGAGACGGCGCGTGGAACGATCGGGGCTCAGAAGACGACGCGTCGACCGATCGGGGCTCAGGTGACAGCGCGGACCGACCAGGGCTCAGGAGACGGCGCGTGAAATGATCGGCGCTCGGAGAGGGCGCGTGGACCGATCAGGGGTTAGGACACGACGCACTGACCGATCGGGACTCAGGAGGCGGCGCGTGGACCGATCGGGGATCAGGAAACGTTCCGTGGAGCGATCGGGGGTCCGGAGACGACACGTGGACTGATCGGGGCTCGGGAAGCGGCGCCTGAACCGGTCGTGGCTCGGAGACGGCGCGTGGAGGCATCGGGGCTTAGAAGACGACGCATGGACCGATCAGGTCTCAGGAAACCGCGCGTGGACCGACTGGAGCTCGGAGACGACGCGTGGATCGACTGGGGGGCAGGCGGTTGCGCGTGGACCAATTGGGGTTCGGCGACGGCGCGTGGACCGATCGCGGCTCGGAGACGGCGCATTAACCGATCGGGGCTTAGGAGACGGCACGTGATTCGATCGGTGCACAGGAGACGGCGTGTGAACCGGTCGGGGCTTAGGAGACGACGCGTCGGCCGATCGGGGCTCAGGACAAGGGGTGTGGACCGTTCGGAGCTCAGGAGACGGCGCGTGGACCGATCGGGGTTCGCCGATGGCGCGTGGACCGATCGGGGCTCGGAGACGACGCGTGTACCTATCGGGGCTCACGAGACAGCGTGTGGACCGATTGGGGCTCAGGAGACGGCGCGTGGACCGATCGGGGCTCGGAGACGGCGCGTGGAACGATCGGAAGTCAGGTGACGGGGCGTGAAATGATCGGCGCTCTGAGACGGCGCGTCGACCGATCGGTGCTCGGAGACGGCGGGTGGACGGACCGCGGCTCAGAATGCGGTACGCGGACCGATCGGGGATCGGACACGGCGTGTGGACCGATCGAGGCTCGGAGACGACGCGTTTAAGGATCGGGAATCAGGAGACGACGCGTGGAACGATCCGGGCTCAGGAGACGAAACGTGGACCGATCGGGGCTCGGAGACGCCGTGTGGAACGATCGGGGCTCGGGTGACGGCGCGTGAACCGATCGGCGCTCGGAGACGGCACGTGGACCGATCGGGGCTCGGAGACGGCGCGTGGAACGATCGGCGCTCAGGAGATGGCGCGTCAACCGATCGGCGCTCGGAGACGGCGCGTGGACCGATCGGGGCTTAGGAGACGGCGCGTGGACCGATCGGAGATCAGGAGATTACGCGTGGACCGATCGGGGTTGTGGAAGCGGCGCACGGACCGATCGTGGCTCGGAGACGGCGCGTGGAGGCATCGGGGCTTTGAAGACGACGCGTGGACCGATCGGGGCTCAGGAAACGGCGTGTGGTACGATCGGGGCTCAGGAGACGACGCGTGGATCGATCGGGGCTCAGGAGACGACGCGTCGAACAATCGGGGCTCAGGAGACGGCGCGCGAACCGACTGGGGCTCAGGAGAATCGCGTGGATCGATCGGGGCTCCAGAGGCGCCGCGTGGACCGATTGGGACCAGGAGACGGTGCGTGAACCGTTCGGGGCTCGGAGACGGCGCGTGGACCGATCGGGGCTCGGAAACGACGCGTAGACCGATCGGTGCTCGGAGACAGCGTGTGGACCGACTGGGGCTCGGAGACGGTGCGTGGACCGATCGTGGTTTAGGAGAAGGCGCGTGGAATGATCGGGGTTCAGGAGACGGCGCGAGGAGCGATCGGGGCTCAGGAGAAGACGCGTCAATTGATCGGGGCTCAGGACACGACGCGGCGACGGATCGGGGCTTGGAGACGGCGCGTGGACCGATTGGGGCTTAGGAGACGACGCGTGGACCGATCGGGCCTCAGGAGACGGCGCGTGGACCGATCGGGACTCAGGAGACGGCGCGTGGATCGATTGGGGCGTGGATACGGCGCGTGACGCGACCGGGGTTCAGGAGGCCGCGCGTGGAGCGATCATGGCTCGGCGACGGCGCGTGGACCGATCGGGGCTCGGAGACGGCGCGTGAATCGACCGGGGCTCAGGATACGGCGCGTGGACCGATCGGGGCTCGGAGACGGCACGTTAACCGATCGGGGCTTAGGAGACGATGCGTGGACCGATCGGGCTCGGAGCCGGCGTGTGAACCGATCGGCGCTCAGGAGGCTGCGCGTGGACCGATCG
Source organism: Netelia fuscicornis (assembly GCA_946811545.1). Classification (NCBI taxonomy): domain Eukaryota; kingdom Metazoa; phylum Arthropoda; class Insecta; order Hymenoptera; family Ichneumonidae; genus Netelia; species Netelia fuscicornis. Next base: position 33,177,100 of record OX328014.1, on the reverse strand, counting down.
AGGCTCGGCGACGGCGCGTGGACCGATCGGGGCTCGGAGACGACGCGTGTACAGATCAGGGCTTGGTGACGGCGCGTTTACCGATAGCAGCTCGGAGACGGCCCGTGGACGGATCGCGGCTTAGGAGACGGCGCGTGGACCGATCGGGGCTCAGGAGAGGGTGCGTGGACCGATCGAGGCTCGGCGACAGCGCGTGGACCGATCGGGGCTCGGAGACGACGCGTGTACAGATCAGGGCTTGGTGACGGCGCGTTTACCGATAGCAGCTCGGAGACGGCCCGTGGACGGATCGCAGCTTAGGAGACGGCGCGTGGACCGATCGGGGCTCGGAGACAGCGCGTGGACCGACTGGGACTAAGGCGGTTGCGCGTGGACCAATTGGGGTTCGGCGACGGCGTGTGGACCGCTCGGCGCTCGGAGACGGCGCGTTAACCGATCGGGGCTTAGGAGACGATGCGTGAACCGATCGGGGCTCGAAGACGGGGCGTGGACCGATCGGGGCTCAGGAGACGGCGCGTGGACCGATCATAGCTCGGCGACGGCGCGTGGACCGATCGGGGCTCGGAGCGGCGCGTAGAACGATCGGGGCACAGGAGGCTGCGCGTGGATCGATTGGGGCTCAGGAGACGGCGCGTGGAACGCTCGGGGCTCGAAGATGGCGCGTGGAAGGATCAGGGCTCAGGAGACGTCACCTGAAATGATCGCCGCTCGGAGACGGCGCGTGGACCGATCGGGGCTCCGAGACGGCGCGTGGACCGACCGGGGCTCAGGAGACCGCGCGTGACCCGATCGAGGCTCGGCGACTGCGCGTGGAGCGATCGGGGCTCAGGAGACGGCGCGTGAATCAATCGGGGCTCCGAGACGGCGCGTGGACCGATCGGGGATGAGGAGAAGGCGCGTGGACCGATCGGGGCTTAGGAGACGGCGCGTAGAAGGATCGGGGCTCGGAGACGGCGCGTGGAACGATCGGGGCTCAGGTGACGGCGCGTGAACCGATCGGCGCTCGGAGACGGCGCGTTGACCGATCGGGGCTTAGCAGAAGGCGCTTGGACCGATCGGGGCTTAGCAGAAGGCGCTTGGACCGATCGGGGCTTAGGAGTCGACGCGTCGACCGATCGGAGCTCAGGAGGAGGTGCGTGGATCGATGGGGGCTCGGAGACAGCCCGTCGACCAACTGGGGCTCAGGAGACGACGCGTCGACCGATCGGGGCTTAGGAGACGACGCGTCGAACGATCGGGGCTTAGGAGACGACGCGTGGACCGATCGGGGCTCGGCGACTGCGCGTGGACGCATCGAGGCTCAGGAGACGGCGCGTCGACCGATCGGGGCTCAGAAGACGGCGCGTGGATCGATCGGGGCTCGGAGACGCCGCGTGGAACGATCGGGGCTCAGGAGACGGCGCTTGAACTTATCGGCGCTCAGAGACGGCCCGTGTACCGATCGGGGTTTAGGATACGGCGCGTGGACCGATCGGGGCTCAGGAAACGGCGTACGGACCGATCGGAGCTCGGACACGACGCGTGGACCGATCGGGGCTCAGGAGGCCGCGCGTGGACCGATCGGGGCTCAGGAAACGGCGCGTGGACCGATTGGGGCTCGTATACGGCGCGTGAACCAATCGGGCCTCAGGAGGCCGCACGTGGACCGATCGCGGCTCGGCGACGGCGCGTGGACCGATCGGGGCTCAGGAGGCCGCGCGTGGACCGATCATAGCTCGGCGACGGCGCGTGGAACGATTGGGGCTCGGAGCGGCGCGTAGAACGATCGCGGCTCGGCGACGGCGCGTGGACCGATCGGGGCTCAGGAGGCAGCGCGTGGATCGATTGGGGCTCAGGAGACGGCGCGTGGACCGCTCGGGGCTCGAAGACGGCGCGTGGAACGATCAGAGCTCAGGAGACGTCACGTGAAATGATCGGCGCTCGGAGACGGCGCGTGGACCGATCGGGGCTCAGGAGACGGCGCGTGGACCGATCGGGGCTCAGGAGCCGGCGCGTGGACCTATTGGGGCTCGGATACGGCGCGTGAACCAACCGGGACTCAGAAGCCCGCGCGTGGACCGATCCCGGCTCGGCGACGGCGTGTGGACCGATGGGGCTCAGGAGCCGCGCGTGGACCGATCATGGCTCGGTGACGGCGCGTGGACCGATCGGGGCTTAGGTGACGATGCGTGGACCGATTGGGCTCAGGAAGCAGCGCCTGGACCGATCGTGGCTCGGAGACGGCGCGAGGAGGCATCTGGGCTTCGAAGACGACGCGTGGATCGATCGGAGCTCGGAGACGGCGCGTGAACCGACCGGGGCTCAGGAGGCCGCGCGTGGACCGATCATGGCTCGGTGACGGCGCGTGGACCGATCGGGGCTTAGGTGACGATGCGTGGACCGATCGGGGCTCACGAGCCGGCGCGTCGACCGATCGGGGCTCAGGAGACGGCGCGTGGACGGATCGTTCTCAGGAGACGGCGCGTGAACCGATCGGCGCTCGGAGACGGGGCCTGGACCGATCGGGACTTAGGAGACAGCGCGTGGATGGATCGGGGCTTAGGGAACGACGCGTGGATCGATCGGGGCTCAGGAGACGGCGCGTGGACCGATCGGGGCTCGAAGACGGCGCGTGGACCGATCGGGTCTCAGGAGGCCGCGCGTGGACAGATCATGACTCGGCGATGGCGCGTGGACCGATCGGGGCTCGGAGACTACGCGTGGACCGATCAGGGCTCGGAGACAGCGCGTGGACCGACTGGGGCTCAGGCGGTTGCGCGTGGACCAGTTGGGGTTCGGCGACGGCGCGTGGACCGATCGGGGCTCGGAGACGGCGCGTTAACCGATGGGGCTTAGGAGACCATGCGTGACCCGACCGGGGCTCGAAGACGGCGCGTGGACCGATCGGGGCTCGGAGACGACGCGTGGACCGATCGGGGCTCGGAGACAGCGCGTGGACCGACTGGGGCTCAGGCGGTTTCGCGTGGACCAATTGGGGTTCGGCGACGGCGCGTGGACCGATCGGGGCTCAGGAGGCCGCGCGTGGACCGATCGGGGCTCAGGAAACGGCGCGTGGACCGATTGGGGCTCGTATACGGCGCGTGAACCAATCGGGCCTCAGGAGGCCGCACGTGGACCGATCGCGGCTCGGCGACGGCGCGTGGACCGATCGGGGCTCAGGAGGCCGCGCGTGGACCGATCATAGCTCGGCGACGGCGCGTGGAACGATCGGGGCTCGGAGCGGCGCGTAGAACGATCGCGGCTCGGCGACGGCGCGTGGACCGATCGGGGCTCGGAGACGACGCGTGGACCGATCGGGGCTCGGAGACAGCGCGTGGACCGACTGGGGCTCAGGCGGTTTCGCGTGGACCAATTGGGGTTCGGCGACGGCGCGTGGACCGATCGGGGCTCAGGAGGCCGCGCGTGGACCGATCGGGGCTCAGGAAACGGCGCGTGGACCGATTGGGGCTCGTATACGGCGCGTGAACCAATCGGGCCTCAGGAGGCCGCACGTGGACCGATCGCGGCTCGGCGACGGCGCGTGGACCGATCGGGGCTCAGGAGGCCGCGCGTGGACCGATCATAGCTCGGCGACGGCGCGTGGAACGATCGGGGCTCGGAGCGGCGCGTAGAACGATCGCGGCTCGGCGACGGCGCGTGGACCGATCGGGGCTCAGGAGGCTGCGCGTGGATCGATTGGGGCTCAGGAGACGGCGCGTGGACCGCTCGGAGATCGGAGACGGTGCGTGGAACGATCGGGGCTCAGGAGACGGCGCGTGGACCGATCGGGGCTCAGGAGCCGGCGCGTGGACCTATTGGGGCTCGGATACGGCGCGTGAACCAACCGGGACTCAGAAGCCCGCGCGTGGACCGATCCCGGCTCGGCGACGGCGTGTGGACCGATGGGGCTCAGGAGCCGCGCGTGGACCGATCATGGCTCGGTGACGGCGCGTGGACCGATCGGGGCTTAGGTGACGATGCGTGGACCGATTGGGCTCAGGAAGCAGCGCCTGGACCGATCGTGGCTCGGAGACGGCGCGAGGAGGCATCTGGGCTTCGAAGACGACGCGTGGATCGATCGGAGCTCGGAGACGGCGCGTGAACCGACCGGGGCTCAGGAGGCCGCGCGTGGACCGATCGAGGCTCAGGAGGCCACGCCTGGACTGATCGGGGCTCCGCGACGGCGCGTGGACCGATCGAGGCTCGGAGACGACGCGTGTACGGATCGGGGATTCGGCGATGACGCGTGGACCGATCCGGGCTCAGGAGACGGCGCGTGGACGGATCGGGGCTCGGAGACAGCGCGTGGAACGATCGGAGCTCAGGAGACGGCGCGTGAACCGATCGGCGCTCGGAAACGGCGCGTGGACCGATGGGGGATGAGGAGAAGGCGCGTGGACTGATCGGGGCTTAGGAGACGGCGCATAGACCGATCGGGGCTCGGAGACGACGCGTGGAACGATCGGGGCTCAGGTGACGGCGCGTGAACCGATCGGCGCTCGGAGACGGCGCGTGGACCGATCGGGGCTTAGCAGAAGGCGCTTGGACCGATCGGGGTTTAGCAGAAGGCGCTTGGACCAATCGGGGCTTAGGAGACGGCGCGTGGACCGATCGAGGCTCGGCGACTGCGCATAGACCGATCGGGGCTCGGAGACGGCGCGTGGAACGATCGGGGCTCAGGTGACGGCGCGTGAACCGATCGGCGCTCGGAGACGGCGCGTGGACCGATCGGGGCTTAGCAGAAGGCGCTTGGACCGATCGGGGTTTAGCAGAAGGCGCTTGGACCAATCGGGGCTTAGGAGACGGCGCGTGGACCGATCGAGGCTCGGCGACTGCGCGTGGAGCGATCGGGGCTCAGGAGACGGCGCGTGAACGAATCGGCGCTCCGAGACGGCGCGTGGACCGATCGGGGCTTAGGAGACGGCGCGTAGACCGATCGGGGCTCGGAGACGGCGCGTGGAACGATCGGGGCGCAGGTGACGGCGCGTGAACCGATCGGCGCTCGGAGACGGCGCGTGGACCGATCGGGGCTTAGCAGAAGGCGCTTAGACCGATCGGGGCTTAGCAGAAGGCGCTTGAACCGATCGGGGATTAGGAGACGGCGTGTGGACCGATCGGAGCTCGGAGACGGCGCGTGGACCGATCGGGGCTGAGGAGAAGGCACGTGGTCCGATCGGGGCTTATGAGACGGCGTGTGGACGTATCGGGGCTTAGGAGACGATGCGTGAACCGATCGGGGCTCAGGAGACGCCGCGTGGACCGATCGGGGCTCGGAGACGGCGCGTGGATCGATCCGGGCTCGAAGACGACGCGTGGACCGATCGGGGCTCAGGAGACGATGCGTGAATCGATCGGGGCTCAGGAGGCGGCGCGTGGACCCATCGGGGCTCGGAGACGACGCGTGGACCGATCGGGGCTCGGAGACAGCGCGTGGACCGACTGGGGCTCTGGCGGTTTCGCGTGGACCAATTGGGGTTCGGCGACGGCGCGTGGACCGATCGGGGCTTAGGAGACGGCGCGTGCACCGATCGGGGCCCGGAGACGGGTCGTGGACAGATTGGGGATTAGGAGACGGCGCGTGGACCGATCGGGGCTGGCAGACGGCACGTGGACCAATGGGGGCTTAGGAGACGACGCGTGGACCGATCGGGGCTCAGGAGACGGCGCGTGGACCGATCGGGGCTCAGGAGACGGCGCGTGGACCGATTGGGGCTCGGATACGGCGCGTAAACCAATCGGGGCTCAGGAGGCCGCGCGTGGACCGATCGCGGCTCGGCGACGGCCCGTGGACCGATCGGGGCTCAGGAGGCCGCGCGTGGACCGATCATGGCTCGGCGACGGCGCGTGGACCGATCGGGGCTCGGAGACGATGCGTGGACCGATCGAGGTTCGGCGACAGCGCGTGAACCGACTGGGGCTCAGGCGGTTGCGCGTGGACCAATTGGGGTTCGGCGACCGCGCGTGGACCGTTCGGGGCTCGGAGACGGTGCGTTAACCGATCGGGGCTTAGGAGACGATGCGTGAACCGATCGGGGCTCGGAGAAGGCGCGTGGACCGATCGGGGCCTAGGAGACAACGCGTGGACCGATCGTGGCTCAGGAAGCGGCGCCTGGACCGATCGTGGCCCGGAGACGGCGCGAGAAGGCATCTGGGCTTACAAGACGATGCGTAGATCGAACGGGGCTCGGAGACGGCGCACGAACCGGCCGGGGCTCAGGGGACGGCGCGTGGACTGATCGGGGCTCGGAAACGGCGCGTTAACCGATCGGGGCTTAGGAGACGGCGCGTGGAGGCATCGGGGCGTTGAAGACGACGCGTGGACCGATCGGGGCTCAGGAAACGGCGTGTGGCGCGATCGGGGCTCTGGAGACGACGCGTGGATCGATCAGGGCTCAGGAGACGACGCGTCGACCAATCAGGGCTCAGGAGACGGCGAGCGGACCGACTGGGGCTCAGGAGACTCGCGTGGATCGATCGGGGCTCCGGAGGCGCCGCGTGAACCGATTATGATCAGGAGACGGTGCGTGAACCGTTCGGGGCTCGGAGACGGCGCGTGGACCGATCGCGGCTTAGGAGACGACGCGTGGATGGAGCGGGGCTCGGAGACGGCGCGTGGATGGACCGTGGCTTAGAATGCGGCACGCGGACCGATCGGGGCTCGGAGACGGCGCGTGGAACGATCGGGTCTAGGAGACGGCGCGTTAAATGATCGGCGCTCGGAGACGCCGCGTGGACCGATTGGGGCTTAGGAGATGGCGCGTGGACCGATCGGGGCGCAGGAAGCGGCGCCTGGACCGATCGTGGCTCGGAGACGGCGCGTGGAGGCATCCGTGCTAAGAAGACGACGCATTGACCGAGCGGGGTTCAGGAGACGGCGCGTGGACCGATCGGGGCTCAGGAGACGGCGCGTGCACCGATCGGGGCTCGGAGAAGGCGCGTGGACCGATCGTGGCTCAGGAAGCGGCGCCTGGACCGATCGTGGGCCGGAGACGGCGCGAGAAGGCATCTGGGCTTACAAGACGACGCGTGGATCGATCGGGGCTCGGAGACGGCGCATGAACCGACCGGGGCTCAGGAGACGGCGCGTGGACTGATCGGGGCTCGGAGACGGCCCGTTAACCGATCGGGGCTCAGGTGACGATGCGTGGACCGATCGGGGCTCGGAGACGGCGCGTGGACCAACCGGGGCTAAGGCGGCCGCGCGTGGACCGATCGAGGCTCGGCGACGGCGCATGAACCGACCGGGGCTCATGAGACGGCGCGTAGACCGATCGGGGCTCCGGTGGCGACGCGTGGACCGATCGGGGCCCAGGAAACGGCGCGTGGATCGATCGGTGCTCGAAGGCGACGCGTGGACCGACCGGGGCTCAGCAGCCGATGCGTGGATCGATCGGGGCTCAGGAGGCGGCGCGTAGACCCATCGGGGCTCGGAGACGGCACGTGGACCGATCAGGGCTTAGGAGACGACGCGTGGACCGATCGGGGCTAAGGAGACGGCGCGTGGACCGATCGGTGCTCGGAGACGGCGCGTGGATGGACCGGGGCTTAGAATGCGTCACGCGGACCGATCGGGGCTCAGGGGACGACGCTGCGACGGATCGGGGCTTAGGAGACGACGCGTGGACCGATTGGGGCTCAGGAGGCCGCCCGTGGACCTATCGAGGCTTAGGAGCCGACGCGTGGACCGATCGGGGCTCAGGAAGCGGCGCCTGGACCGATCGTGGCTCGGAGACGGCGCGTGGAGGTATCGGGGCTTAAAAGACGACCGATGGACCGATCGGGGCTCAGGAAACGGCGCGTGGACCGAACGGTGCTCGGAGACGACGCGTGGACCGATCGGGGCTCGGAGACGGCGCGTGTACGGATCGAGGCTTGGAGACCGCGCGTGGACCAATCGGCGCTCGGAGACGGCGCGTGGACCGATCGGGGCTTAGGAGACGGCGCGTGGACCGATCGGAGATCAGGAGAGGACGCCTGGACTGATAGGGCTTTGGAAGCGGCGCACGGACCGATCGTGGCTCGGAGACGGCGCGTGGAGGCATCGGGGCTTTGAAGACGACGCGTGGACCGAACGGTGCTGAGAAAACGGCTCGTGGACCGATCGGGGCTGGGAGACATCGCGTGGAATGATCGGGGCTCAGGAGACGGCGCGCGAACCGATCGGCGCTCGGAGACGGCGCGTGCACCGATCGGGGCTTAGGAGACGGCACGTGGATCGATCGGGGCTCAGGAGACGACGCGTCGACCGTTCGGGGCTCAGGAGACGGCGCGCGGACCGGCCGGGGCTCAGGAGCCTAGCGTGGATCGATCGGGGCTCCGGAGGCGGCGCGTGGACCGATTGGAGAGCAGGAGATGGTGCGTGGACCGATCGGGGCCCGGAGACGGCGCGTGGACCGATCGGGGCTTAGGAGACGACGCGTGGAAGCATCGGGGCTAAGAAGACGACGCATGGACCGAGCGGGGCTCAGGAGACGGCGCAAGGAGCGATCGGGGCTCTGGAGAAGCCGCGTCAATTGATCGGGGCTCAGGAGACGACGCGGCGACGGATCGGGGCTTAGGAGACGACGCGTGGACCGATTGGGGCTTAGGAGACAACGTGTGGACCGATCGGGGCTTAGGAGACGGCACGAGATTCGATCGGTGCACAGGAGACGGCGCGTGAACCGGTCGGGGCTTAGGAGACGACGCGTCGGCCGATCGGGGCTCAGGACAAGGGGTGTGGACCGTTCGGAGCTCAGGAGACGGCGCGTGGACCGATCGGGGTTCGGCGATGGCGCGTGGACCGATCGGGGCTCGGAGACGACGCGTGTACGGATGGAGGCTTCGAGACGGCGCGTGGACCGATCGGAGCTCGGAGACGGCCCGTGGGCAGATCGGGGCTTAGGAGACGGCGCGTGGACTAATTGGGGCTTAGGAGAACATACGTGGACCGATCGGGGCTCGGAAACGGCGCATGGACCGATCGGAGCTCGGAGACGACGCGTGGAGCGGTCGGGGCTCAGGAGAAGACGCGTGGATCGATCGGGGCTCAGGAGACGACGCGTCGACGGATCGGGGCTTAGGAGACGACGCGTGGACCGATCGGGGCTTAGGAGCCGACGCGTGGACCGATCCGGGCTCAGGAGACGGCGCGTGGACCGATCGGGGCTCGAGGACGGCGCGTGGAACGATCCGGGTTTAGGAGACGGCGCGTGGACTGATCGGGGTTCAGGAGCCTCGCGTGGATCGATCGGGGCTCCGGAGGCGCCGCGTTGACCCATGGGGCTCAGGAGCCGGTGCGTGAACCGATCGTCGCTCGGAGACGGCACGTGGACCGATCGGGGCTTAGGAGAAGGCGCGTGGACCGATCGGGGCTTAGGAGACGGCGCGTGGACCGATCGGGGCTCGGAGATGGCGCGTGGAACGATCGGGGCTCAGGAGACGTCGCGTGGACCGATCATGGCTCGGCGACAGCGCGTGGACCAATCGGTGCTCGGAGACGACGCGTGGACCGATCGGGGCTCGGAGACAGCGCGTTGACCGACTGGGGGTCAGGCGGTTGCGCGTGGACCGATCGGGGCTTGGAGACGGCGCGTTAACCGACCGGGGCTCAGGAGACGACGCGTCGACCGGTCGGGGCTTAGGAGACGAAGCCTCGACCGATCGGGGCTTAGGAGGCGGCGCGTGGAACGATCGGGGCTCAGAATACGGCGCGTGAACCGATCGGCGCTCGGAGACGGCGCGTCGACCGATCGGGGCTCGGAGACGGCGTGTGGACCGATCGGGGATCAGGAAACGGCACGTGGAGCGATCGGGGCTTAGGAGGCGGCGCGTGGATCAATCGGGGCTCAGGAGGCGACGCGTCGACGGATCGGGGCTTAGGAGAAGACGCGTGGACCGATCGGGTATTAGGGGACGACGCGTGGACCGATCGGTGCTCGAAGACGGCGCGTGGATCGATCGGGGCTTAGGAGACGGCGCGTGGACCGATTGGGGCTTAGGAGACGGAGCGAGGAGCGATCGGGGCTCAGGAGAAGACGCGTCAATTGATCGGGGCTCAGAAATCGGCGCGTGGAGCGATCGGGGCTCAGGAGACGACGCGTGGATCGATCGGGGCTCAGGAAACGACGCGTCGACCGATCGGGGCTTAGGAGACGGCGCGTGGGCCGATCGGAGCTCGGAGACGGCGCGTGGACCGATCGGGTCTTAGGAGACGGCGCGTCGACCGATCGGGGCTCAGGATGCGGCGCGTGGACCCATCGGGGCTCGGAGACGGTCCGTGGAGCGATAGGGGCTTAGGAGACGGCGCGTTGACTGATCGGGGCACGGGAAGCGGCGCCTGAACCGATCTGGCTCGGAGACGGCGCGTGGAGCCATCGGGGCTTAGAAGACGACGCATGGATCGATCGGGGCTCAGGAAACGGCGCGTGGACCGATTGGAGCTCGGAGACGACGCGTGGACCGACTGGGGCTCAGGTCGTTGCCCGTGGACCAATTGGGGTTCGGCGACGGCGGGTGGACCGATCGCGGCTCGGAGACGGCGCGTGAACCGACCGGGGCTCATGAGACGGCGCGTAGACCGATCGGGGCTCCGGCGGCGATGCCTGGACCGATCGGGGCTCGGAGACGGCGCGTGGACCGACCGGGGCTAAGGAGGCCGCGCGTGAACCGACCGGGGCTCATGAGACGGAGCGTAGACCGATCGGGGCTCCGGCGGCGACGCGTGGACCGATCGGGGCCCAGGAAACGGCGCGTGGATCGATCGGTGCTCGAAGACGACGCGGGGACCGACCGGGGCTCAGGAGCCGATGCGTGGATCGATCGGGGCTCAGGAGGCGGCGCGTAGACCCATCGGGGCTCGGAGACGGCACGTGGACCGATCAGGGCTTAGGAGACGACGCGTGGACCGATCGGGGCTCAGGAGACGGCGCGTGGACCGATCGGTGCTCGGAGACGGCGCGTGGACCGATTGGGGCTCAGGAGGCAGCGCGTTGACCGATCATGGCTCGGCGACGGCACGTGGACCGATCGGGGCTCGGAGACAGCGCGTGGACCGACTGGGACTCAGGCGGTTGCGCGTGGACCAATTGGGGTTCGGCGACGGCGCGTGGACCACTCGGCGCTCGGAGACGGCGCGTTAACCGATCGGGGCTTAGGAGACGATGCGTGAACCGAGCGGGGCACGGAGACGGCGCGTGGGCCGATCGGGGCTTAGGAGGACGCGCGTGGACCGATCGGGGCTCGGCGACGGCGCGTGGACCGACCGGGGCTCAGGAGACTCGCGTAGATCGATCGGGGCTCAGGAGGCGCCGCGTGGACCGATTATGATCAGGAGACGGTGCGTGAACCGTTCGGGGCTCGGAGACGGCGCGTGGACCGATCGGGGCTCAGGAGACGGCGCGTGGACCGATCGCGGCACGGAGACGGCGCGTGGAGCGATCGGGGCTCAGGAGACGGCGCGTGAACCGATCGGGGCTCGGAGACGGCGCGTGGACCGATCGGGGCTCAGGAGACGGCGCGTGGACCGATCATGGCTCGGCGACGGCGCGTGGACCGATCGGGGTTTGGATACGACGCGTGGACCGATCGGGGCTCGGAGACAGCGCGTGGACCAACCGGGGCTCAGGCGGTTGAGCGTGGACCAACTGGGGTTCGGCAACGGCGCGTGGACCGATCCGGGCTCAGGAGACGGCGCGTGGACCGATCGGGGCTCGGAGAAGTCGCGTGGAGCGATCGGGGCTCAGGAGACGGCGCGTGAACCGATCGGCGCTCGGAGACGGCGCGTGGACCGACCGGGGCTTAGGAGACGGCGAGTGCACCGATCGGGGCTCGGAGACGGGTCGTGGACAGATTGGGGCTTAGGAGACGGCGCGTGGACCGATCGGGGCTCGGAGACGGCGTGTGGACCGATCGGGGATCAGGAAACGGCGCGTGGAGCGATCGGGGCTCAGGAGGCGGCGCGTGGATCGATCGGGGCTCAGGAGACGACGCGTCGATGGATCGGGGCTTAGGAGCCGACGCGTGGACCGATTGGGGCTCAGGAGACGGCGCGTGGATCGATCGGGGCTGGGAGACGGCGCGTGGATCAATCGGGGCTTAGGAGACGGCGCATGGACCGATCGGGGCTTAGGAGACGACGCGTGGATGGAGCGGGGCTCGGAGACGGCGCGTGGATGGACGGTGGCTTAGAATGCGGCACGCGGACCGATCGGGGCTCGGAGACGGCGCGTGGAACGATCGGGTCTAGGAGACGGCGCGTTAAATGATCGGCGCTCGGAGACGCCGCGTGGACCGATTGGGGCTTAGGAGATGGCGCGTGGACCGATCGGGGCGCAGGAAGCGGCGCCTGGACCGATCGTGGCTCGGAGACGGCGCGTGGAGGCATCCGTGCTAAGAAGACGACGCATTGACCGAGCGGGGTTCAGGAGACGGCGCGTGGACCGATCGGGGCTCAGGAGACGGCGCGTGCACCGATCGGGGCTCGGAGAAGGCGCGTGGACCGATCGTGGCTCAGGAAGCGGCGCCTGGACCGATCGTGGGCCGGAGACGGCGCGAGAAGGCATCTGGGCTTACAAGACGACGCGTGGATCGATCGGGGCTCGGAGACGGCGCATGAACCGACCGGGGCTCAGGAGACGGCGCGTGGACTGATCGGGGCTCGGAGACGGCCCGTTAACCGATCGGGGCTCAGGTGACGATGCGTGGACCGATCGGGGCTCGGAGACGGCGCGTGGACCAACCGGGGCTAAGGCGGCCGCGCGTGGACCGATCGAGGCTCGGCGACGGCGCATGAACCGACCGGGGCTCATGAGACGGCGCGTAGACCGATCGGGGCTCCGGTGGCGACGCGTGGACCGATCGGGGCCCAGGAAACGGCGCGTGGATCGATCGGTGCTCGAAGGCGACGCGTGGACCGACCGGGGCTCAGCAGCCGATGCGTGGATCGATCGGGGCTCAGGAGGCGGCGCGTAGACCCATCGGGGCTCGGAGACGGCACGTGGACCGATCAGGGCTTAGGAGACGACGCGTGGACCGATCGGGGCTAAGGAGACGGCGCGTGGACCGATCGGTGCTCGGAGACGGCGCGTGGATGGACCGTGGCTTAGAATGCGTCACGCGGACCGATCGGGGCTCAGGGGACGACGCTGCGACGGATCGGGGCTTAGGAGACGACGCGTGGACCGATTGGGGCTCAGGAGGCCGCCCGTGGACCTATCGAGGCTTAGGAGCCGACGCGTGGACCGATCGGGGCTCAGGAAGCGGCGCCTGGACCGATCGTGGCTCGGAGACGGCGCGTGGAGGTATCGGGGCTTAAAAGACGACCGATGGACCGATCGGGGCTCAGGAAACGGCGCGTGGACCGAACGGTGCTCGGAGACGACGCGTGGACCGATCGGGGCTCGGAGACGGCGCGTGTACGGATCGAGGCTTGGAGACCGCGCGTGGACCAATCGGCGCTCGGAGACGGCGCGTGGACCGATCGGGGCTTAGGAGACGGCGCGTGGACCGATCGGAGATCAGGAGAGGACGCCTGGACTGATAGGGCTTTGGAAGCGGCGCACGGACCGATCGTGGCTCGGAGACGGCGCGTGGAGGCATCGGGGCTTTGAAGACGACGCGTGGACCGAACGGTGCTGAGAAAACGGCTCGTGGACCGATCGGGGCTGGGAGACATCGCGTGGAATGATCGGGGCTCAGGAGACGGCGCGCGAACCGATCGGCGCTCGGAGACGGCGCGTGCACCGATCGGGGCTTAGGAGACGGCACGTGGATCGATCGGGGCTCAGGAGACGACGCGTCGACCGTTCGGGGCTCAGGAGACGGCGCGCGGACCGGCCGGGGCTCAGGAGCCTAGCGTGGATCGATCGGGGCTCCGGAGGCGGCGCGTGGACCGATTGGAGAGCAGGAGATGGTGCGTGGACCGATCGGGGCCCGGAGACGGCGCGTGGACCGATCGGGGCTTAGGAGACGACGCGTGGAAGCATCGGGGCTAAGAAGACGACGCATGGACCGAGCGGGGCTCAGGAGACGGCGCGAGGAGCGATCGGGGCTCTGGAGAAGCCGCGTCAATTGATCGGGGCTCAGGAGACGACGCGGCGACGGATCGGGGCTTAGGAGACGACGCGTGGACCGATTGGGGCTTTGGAGACGACGTGTGGACCGATCGGGGCTTAGGAGACGGCACGAGATTCGATCGGTGCACAGGAGACGGCGCGTGAACCGGTCGGGGCTTAGGAGACGACGCGTCGGCCGATCGGGGCTCAAGACAAGGGGTGTGGACCGTTCGGAGCTCAGGAGACGGCGCGTGGACCGATCGGGGTTCGGCGATGGCGCGTGGACCGATCGGGGCTCGGAGACGACGCGTGTACGGATGGAGGCTTCGAGACGGCGCGTGGACCGATCGGAGCTCGGAGACGGCCCGTGGGCAGATCGGGGCTTAGGAGACGGCGCGTGGACTAATTGGGGCTTAGGAGAACATACGTGGACCGATCGGGGCTCGGAAACGGCGCATGGACCGATCGGAGCTCGGAGACGACGCGTGGAGCGGTCGGGGCTCAGGAGAAGACGCGTGGATCGATCGGGGCTCAGGAGACGACGCGTCGACGGATCGGGGCTTAGGAGACGACGCGTGGACCGATCGGGGCTTAGGAGCCGACGCGTGGACCGATCCGGGCTCAGGAGACGGCGCGTGGACCGATCGGGGCTCGAGGACGGCGCGTGGAACGATCCGGGTTTAGGAGACGGCGCGTGGACTGATCGGGGTTCAGGAGCCTCGCGTGGATCGATCGGGGCTCCGGAGGCGCCGCGTTGACCCATGGGGCTCAGGAGCCGGTGCGTGAACCGATCGTCGCTCGGAGACGGCACGTGGACCGATCGGGGCTTAGGAGAAGGCGCGTGGACCGATCGGGGCTTAGGAGACGGCGCGTGGACCGATCGGGGCTCGGAGATGGCGCGTGGAACGATCGGGGCTCAGGAGACGTCGCGTGGACCGATCATGGCTCGGCGACAGCGCGTGGACCAATCGGTGCTCGGAGACGACGCGTGGACCGATCGGGGCTCGGAGACAGCGCGTTGACCGACTGGGGGTCAGGCGGTTGCGCGTGGACCGATCGGGGCTTGGAGACGGCGCGTTAACCGACCGGGGCTCAGGAGACGACGCGTCGACCGGTCGGGGCTTAGGAGACGAAGCCTCGACCGATCGGGGCTTAGGAGGCGGCGCGTGGAACGATCGGGGCTCAGAATACGGCGCGTGAACCGATCGGCGCTCGGAGACGGCGCGTCGACCGATCGGGGCTCGGAGACGGCGTGTGGACCGATCGGGGATCAGGAAACGGCACGTGGAGCGATCGGGGCTCAGGAGGCGGCGCGTGGATCAATCGGGGCTCAGGAGGCGACGCGTCGACGGATCGGGGCTTAGGAGAAGACGCGTGGACCGATCGGGTATTAGGGGACGACGCGTGGACCGATCGGTGCTCGAAGACGGCGCGTGGATCGATCGGGGCTTAAGAGACGGCGCGTGGACCGATTGGGGCTTAGGAGACGGAGCGAGGAGCGATCGGGGCTCAGGAGAAGACGCGTCAATTGATCGGGGCTCAGAAATCGGCGCGTGGAGCGATCGGGGCTCAGGAGACCACGCGTGGATCGATCGGGGCTCAGGAAACGACGCGTCGACCGATCGGGGCTTAGGAGACGGCGCGTGGGCCGATCGGAGCTCGGAGACGGCGCGTGGACCGATCGGGTCTTAGGAGACGGCGCGTCGACCGATCGGGGCTCAGGATGCGGCGCGTGGACCCATCGGGGCTCGGAGACGGTCCGTGGAGCGATAGGGGCTTAGGAGACGGCGCGTTGACTGATCGGGGCGCGGGAAGCGGCGCCTGAACCGATCTGGCTCGGAGACGGCGCGTGGAGC
Organism: Netelia fuscicornis; assembly: GCA_946811545.1. Lineage (NCBI taxonomy): Eukaryota > Metazoa > Arthropoda > Insecta > Hymenoptera > Ichneumonidae > Netelia > Netelia fuscicornis. Next base: position 33,161,232 of record OX328014.1, on the reverse strand, counting down.
CATCGGGGCTTAGAAGACGACGCATGGATCGATCGGGGCTCAGGAAACGGCGCGTGGACCGATTGGAGCTCGGAGACGACGCGTGGACCGACTGGGGCTCAGGTCGTTGCCCGTGGACCAATTGGGGTTCGGCGACGGCGGGTGGACCGATCGCGGCTCGGAGACGGCGCGTGAACCGACCGGGGCTCATGAGACGGCGCGTAGACCGATCGGGGCTCCGGCGGCGATGCCTGGACCGATCGGGGCTCGGAGACGGCGCGTGGACCGACCGGGGCTAAGGAGGCCGCGCGTGAACCGACCGGGGCTCATGAGACGGAGCGTAGACCGATCGGGGCTCCGGCGGCGACGCGTGGACCGATCGGGGCCCAGGAAACGGCGCGTGGATCGATCGGTGCTCGAAGACGACGCGGGGACCGACCGGGGCTCAGGAGCCGATGCGTGGATCGATCGGGGCTCAGGAGGCGGCGCGTAGACCCATCGGGGCTCGGAGACGGCACGTGGACCGATCAGGGCTTAGGAGACGACGCGTGGACCGATCGGGGCTCAGGAGACGGCGCGTGGACCGATCGGTGCTTGGAGACGGCGCGTGGACCGATTGGGGCTCAGGAGGCAGCGCGTTGACCGATCATGGCTCGGCGACGGCACGTGGACCGATCGGGGCTCGGAGACAGCGCGTGGACCGACTGGGACTCAGGCGGTTGCGCGTGGACCAATTGGGGTTCGGCGACGGCGCGTGGACCACTCGGCGCTCGGAGACGGCGCGTTAACCGATCGGGGCTTAGGAGACGATGCGTGGACCGATCGGGGCTCGCAGACGGCGCGTGGACCGATCGGGGCTCAGGAGGCTGCGCGTGGACCCTTCGGGGCTCGCAGAAGGCACGAGGACCGATCAGGGCTTAGGAGACGACGCGTGGATCGATCGGGGCTCGGAGACGGCGCGTGGATGGACCGTGGCTTAGAATGCGGCACGCGGACCGATCGGGGCTCGGAGACGGCATGTGGATCGATCGTGGCTCAGGAGACGGCGCGTGGACCGATGGGGATCAGGAGGCGGTGCGTGGACCGATCGGGGCACGAAGGCGGCGCGTGGACCGATCGGGGCGTAGGAGACGACGCGTGGACCGATCGGGGCTCGGCGACTGCGCGTGGACGTATCGGGGCTCAGGAGACGGCGCGTGGACCGATCGCGGCTCGGAGATAGCGCGTGAACCGACCGGGGCTTAGGAGGCTGCGCGTGGAACGATCGAGGCTCGGCGACGGCGCGTGGACCCATCGGGGCTCGGAGACGACGCGTGTACGGATCGGGGCTTGGTGACGGCGCGTTTACCGATCGCGGCTCGGAGACGGCGCGTGGACCGATCGGGGCTCAGGAAACGGCGTGTGGCGCGATCGGGGCTCAGGAGACGACGCGTGGATCGATCGGGGCTCAGGAGACGACGCGTCGAACAATCGGGGCGCAGGAGACGGCGCGCGGACCGACTGGGGCTCAGGAGACTCGCGTGGATCGATCGGGGCTCCGGATACGGCGCGTGGAACGATCGGGGCTCAGGAGACGGCGCGTGGACCGATTGGGGCTCGGATACGGCGCGTGAACCGACCGGGGCTCAGGAGGCCGCGCGTGGACCGATCCGGGCTCGGAGACGGCGCGTGGAATGATCGGGGCTCAGGAGAGGGCGCGTGGACCGATCGGGGCGGGGAGACGGCGCGTTAACCGATCGGGGCTTAGGAGACGATGCGTGGACCGATCGGGGCTCGGAGACGGCGCGTGGACCGATCGGGGCTCGGCGACTGCGCGTGGATATACCGGGGCTCAGGAGACAGCGCGTGGACCGATCGGTGCTCAGGAAGTGGCGCCTGCACCGATCGCTGCTCGGAGACGGCGCGTGGAGGCATCGGGGCTTACAAGACGACGCATGGACCGAACGGTGCTCAGAAAACGGCGCGGGGAGCGATCGGAGCTCAGGAGACGGCGCGTGGACCGATCGGGGCTCAGGAGACGGTGCGTGGACCGATCGCGGCTCGTGCGACGGCGCGTGCATCGATCGGCGCTCGGAGACGGCGTTGTCCGATCGTGGCTTAGGAGAAGGCGCGTGGAACCATCGGGGTTCAGGAGACGGCGCGTGGACCGATTGGGGCTCGGAGACGGCGCGTTAACCGATTGGGGCTTAGGAGACGATGCGTGGATCGATCGGGGCTCAGGATCTTCGCGTGGATCGTTCGGGGCTCCGGAGGCGCCGCGTGGACCCATGGGGATCAGGAAACGGCGCGTGGATCGATCGGTGCTCGAAGGCGACGCGTGGACCGACCGGGGCTCATCAGCCGATGCGTGGATCGATCGGGGCTCAGGAGGCGGCGCGTAGACCCATCGGGGCTCGGAGACGGCACGTGGACCGCTCAGGGCTTAGGAGACGACGCGTGGACCGATCGGGGCTAAGGAGACGGCGCGTGGACCGATCGGTGCTCGGAGACAGCGCGTGGACCGACCGGGGCTCATCAGCCGATGCGTGGATCGATCGGGGCTCAGGAGGCGGCGCGTAGACCCATCGGGGCTCGGAGACGGCACGTGGACCGATCAGGGCTTAGGAGACGACGCGTGGACCGATCGGGGCTAAGGAGACGGCGCGTGGACCGATCGGTGCTCGGAGACAGCGCGTTTACCGACTGGGGCACGAGAGGTTGCGCGTGGACCAATTGGGGTTCGCAGCGGCGTGTGGCCCGACCGGAGCTCAGTAGACCGCGCGTCGACCGATCGGGGCTCGGCGACTGCGCGTGGATGGACCGGGGCTCAGGGGACAGCGCGTGGACCGATCGGGGTTCACGAAGCGGCGCCTGCACCGATCGTCTCTCGGAGACGGCGCGTGGAGGCATCGGGGCTTAGAAGACGACGCATGGACCGATCGGGGCTCGGAAACGGCGCATGGACCGTTCGGAGCTCGGAGACGACGCGTGGAGCGGTCGGGGCTCAGGAGAAGACGCGTGGACCGATCGGGGCTCAGGAGACGACGCGTCGACGGATCGGGTTTAGGAGACGACGCGTGGACCGATCGGGGCTTAGGAGCCGACGCGTGGACCGATCCGGGCTCAGGAGACGGCGCGTGGACCGATCGGGGCTCGAGGACGGCGCGTCGAACGATCCGGGCTTAGAAGACGGCGCGTGGACTGATCGGGGTTCAGGAAACGACGCGTCGACCGATCGGGGCTCAGGAGACGGCTCGCGGACCGACCGGGGCTCAGGAGCCTCGCGTGGGCCGATCATGGCTCGGCGACGGCGCGTGGACCGATCGGGGCTCGGAGACGACGCGTGCACCGATGGGGGCTCGGATACGGCGCGTGAACCAACCGGGGCTCAGGAGGCCGCGCGTGGACCGATCATGGCTCGGCGACGGCGCGTGGACCGATCGGGGTTCGAAGACGGCGCGTGGACCGATCGGGTCTCAGGAGGCCGCGCGTGAACAGATCATGACTCGGCGACGACGCGTGGACCGATCGGGGCTCAGAGACGACGCGTGGACCGATCGGGGCTCGGAGACAGCGCGTGCACCGACTGGGGCTCAGGCGGTTTCGCGTGGACCAATTGGGGTTCGGCGACGGCGCGTTGACCGATCGGGGCTTAGGAGACGGCGCGTGCACCGATCGGGGCCCGGAGACGGGTCGTGGACAGATTGGGGATTAGGAGACGGCGCGTGGACCGATCGGGGCTGGCAGACGGCACGTGGACCAATGGGGGCTTAGGAGACGACGCGTGGACGGATCGGGGCTCAGGAGACGGCGCGTGACCGATCGGGGCTCAGGAGACGGTGCGTGGACCGATTGGGGCTCGGATACGGCGCGTGAACCAATCGGGGCTCAGGAGGCCGCGCGTGGACCGGTCGCGGCTCGGCGACGGCCTGTGGACCGATCGGGGCTCAGGAGGCCGCGCGTGGACCGATCATGGCTCGGCGACGGCGCGTGGACCGATCGGGGCTCGGAGACGATGCGTGGACCGATCGAGGTTCGGGGACAGCGCGTGAACCGACTGGGGCTCAGGCGGTTGCGCGTGGACCAATTGGGGTTCGGCGACCGCGCGTGGACCGTTCGGGGCTCGGAGACGGTGCGTTAACCGATCGGGGCTTAGGATACGATGCGTGAACCGATCGGGGCTCGGAGAAGGCGCGTGTACCGATCGGGGCCTAGGAGACAACGCGTGGACCGATCGTGGCTCAGGAAGCGGCGCCTGGACCGATCGTGGCCCGGAGACGGCGCGAGAAGGCATCTGGGCTTACAAGACGACGCGTAGATCGAACGGGGCTCGGAGACGGCGCACGAACCGGCCGGGGCTCAGGGGACGGCGCGTGGACTGATCGGGGCTCGGAGACGGCGCGTTAACCGATCGGGGCTTAGGAGACGGCGCGTGAACGTATCGGGGCTTAGGAGAGGATGCGTTGACCGATCGGGGCTCATGAGACGGCGCGTAGACCGATCGGGGCTCAGGAGACGGCGCGTGGACCGATCGGTGCTCGGAGACGGCGCGTGGACGGACCGTGGCTTAGAATGCGTCACGCGGACCGATCGGGGCTCGGATACGGCGTGTGGACCGATCGGGGCTCGGAGACGCCGCGTGGACCGATCGGGGCTTAGGAGACGACGCGTTTACGGATCGGGGATCAGGAGACGACGCGTGGAACGATCCGGGCTCAGGAGACGGAGCGTGGACCGATCGGGACTCGGAGACGGCGTGTGGAACGATCGGGGCTCGGGTGACGGCGCGTGAACGGATCGGCGCTCGGAGACGGCGCGTGGATCGATCGGGGATCGGGGACGGCGCGTGGAACGATCGGGGCTCGGAGTCGACGCGTTAGCCGATCGGGGCTTAGGAGACGATGCGTGAGCCGATCGGGGGTCGGAATCGGCGCGAGGACCGACCGGGCCTTAGGAGACGGCGCGTGGACCGATCATGGCTCGGCGACGGCGCGTGGACCGATCGGGGTTTGGATACGACGCGTGGACCGATCGGGGCTCGGAGACAGCGCGTGGACGAACCGGGGCTCAGGCGGTTGAGCGTGGACCAATTGGGGTTCGGCAACGGCGCGTGGACCGATCCGGGCTCAGGAGACGGCGCGTGGACCGATCGGGGCTCGGAGAAGTCGCGTGGAGCGATCGGGGCTCAGGAGACGGCGCGTGAAATGATCGGCGCTCGGAGACGGCGCGTGGACCGATCGGGGCTTAGGAGACGGCGAGTGCACCGATCGGGGCTCGGAGAAGGGGCGTGGACCGATCGTGGCTCAGGAAGCGGCGCCTGGACCGATCGTGGGCCGGAGACGGCGCGAGAAGGCATCTGGGCTTCCAAGACGACGCGTGGATCGATCGGGGCTCGGAGACGGCGCATGAACCGACCGGGGCTCAGGAGACGGCGCGTGGACTGATCGGGGCTCGGAGACGGCCCGTTAACCGATCGGGGCTCAGGTGACGATGCGTGGACCGATCGGGGCTCGGAGACGGCGCGTGGACCAACCGGGGCTAAGGCGGCCGCGCGTGGACCGATCGAGGCTCGGCGACGGCGCATGAACCGACCGGGGCTCATGAGACGGCGCGTAGACCGATCGGGGCTCCGGTGGCGACGCGTGGACCGATCGGGGCCCAGGAAAGGGCGCGTGGATCGATCGGTGCTCGAAGGCGACGCGTGGACCGACCGGGGCTCAGCAGCCGATGCGTGGATCGATCGGGGCTCAGGAGGAGGCGCGTAGACCCATCGGGGCTCGGAGACGGCACGTGGACCGATCAGGGCTTAGGAGACGACGCGTGGGCCGATCGCGGCTAAGGAGACGGCGCGTGGACCGATCGGTGCTCGGAGACGGCGCGTGGATGGACCGTGGCTTAGAATGCGTCACGCGGACCGATCGGGGCTCAGGGGACGACGCTGCGACGGATCGGGGCTTAGGAGACGACGCGTGGACCGATTGGGGCTCAGGAGGCCGCCCGTGGACCTATCGAGGCTTAGGAGCCGACGCGTGGACCGATCGGGGCTCAGGAAGCGGCGCCTGGACCGATCGTGGCTCGGAGACGGCGCGTGGAGGTATCGGGGCTTAAAAGACGACGGATGGACCGATCGGGGCTCAGGAAACGGCGCGTGGACCGAACGGTGCTCGGAGACGACATGTGGACCGATCGGGGCTCGGAGACGGCGCGTGTACGGATCGAGGCTTGGAGACCGCGCGTGGACCGATCGGCGCTCGGAGACGGCGCGTGGACCGATCGGGGCTTAGGAGACGGCGCGTGGACCGATCGGAGATCAGGAGAGGACGCCTGGACTGATAGGGCTTTGGAAGCGGCGCACGGACCGATCGTGGCTCGGAGACCGCGCGTGGAGGCATCGGGGCTTTGAACACGACGCGTGGACCGAACGGTGCTAAGAAAACGGCTCGTGGACCGATCGGGGCTGGGAGACATCGCGTGGAATGATCGGGGCCCAGGAGACGGCGCGTGGATCGATCGGGGCTCAGGAGACGACGCGTCGACCGTTCGGGGCTCAGGACAAGGGGTGTGGACCGTTCGGAGCTCAGGAGACGGCGCGTGGACCGATCGGAGTTCGGCGATGGCGCGTGGACCGATCGGGGCTCGGAGACGACGCGTGTACGGATCGAGGCTTCGAGACGGCGCGTGGACCGATCGGAGCTCGGAGACGGCCCGTGGGCAGATCGGGGCTTAGGAGACGGCGCGTGGACTAATTGGGGCTTAGGAGAACATACGTGGACCGATCGGGGCTCGGAGACAGCGCGTTTACCGACTGGGGCACGAGAGGTTGCGCGTGGACCAATTGGGGTTCGCAGCGGTGTGTGGACCGACCGGAGCTCAGTAGACCGCGCGTGGACCGATCGGGGCTCGGCGACTGCGCGTGGATGGATTGGGGCTCAGGAGACAGCGCGTGGACCGATCGGGGTTCACGAAGCGGCGCCTGCACCGATCGTGGCTCGGAGACGGCGCGTGGAGGCATCGGGGCTTAGAAGACGACGCATGGACCGATCGGGGCTCGGAAACGGCGCATGGACCGATCGGAGCTCGGAGACGACGCGTGGAGCGGTCGGGGCTCAGGAGAAGACGCGTGGATCGATCGGGGCTCAGGAGACGACGCGTCGACGGATCGGGGCTTAGGAGACGACGCGTGGACCGATCGGGGCTTAGGAGCCGACGCGTGGACCGATCCGGGCTCAGGAGACGGCGCGTGGACCGATTGGGGCTCGAGGACGGCGCGTGGAACGATCCGGGCTTAGGAGACGGCGCGTGGACCGATCGGGGCTCCGGAGGCGCCGCGTTGACTCATGGGGATCAGGAGACAGTGCGTGGACCGATCGGGGTTCGGAGACGGCGCGTGGACCGATCGGGGCTCGGCGACTGCGCGTGGACGTATCGGGGCTCAGGAGACGGCGCGTGGACCGATCGGGGCTCGGGGACGGCGCGTTAACCGATTGTGGCTGAGGAGACCATGCGTGGACCGATCGGGGCTCGAGGACGGCGCGTGGACCGATCGGCTCTCAGGAGGCCGCGCGTGGAAAGATCCTGACTCGGCGACGGCGCGTGGACCGATGGGGGCTCGGAGACGACGCGTGGACCGATCGGGGCTCGGAGACAGCGCCCGGACCGACTGGGGCTCAGGCGGTTTCGCGTGGACCAATTGGGGTTCGGCGACGGCGCGTGGACCGATCGGGGCTTAGGAGACGGCGCGTGCACCGATCGGGGCCCGGAGACGGGTCGTGGACAGATCGGGGCTCAGGAGACGGCGCGTGGACCGATTGGGGCTCGGATACGGCGCGTGAACCAAGCGGGGCTCAGGAGGCCGCACGTGGACCGATCGCGGCTCGGCGACGGCCCGTGGACCGATCGGGGCTCAGGAGGCCGCGCGTGGACCGATCGTGGCTCGGCGACGGCGCGTGGACCGATCGGGGCTCGGAGACCACACGTCGACCGATCGGGGCTCGGTGACAGCGCGTGGACCGACTGGGGCTCAGGCGGTTTCGTGTGGACCAATTGGGGTTCGGCGACGGCGCGTGGACCGATCGGAGCTTAGGAGGCCGCGCGTGGACAGATCGCGGCTCGGCGACGGCGCGTGGACCGATCGGGGCTCAGGAGGCCGCGCGTGGACCGATCGGGGCTCAGGAGACGGCGCGTGGACCGATTGGGGCTCGGATACGGCGCGTGAACCAATCGCTCCTCAGGAGGCCGCGCGTGGACCGATCGCGGCTCGGCGACGGCGCGTGGACCGATCGGGGCTCAGGAGGCTGCGCGTGGATCGATTGGGGCTCAGGAGACGGCGCGTGGAACGCTCGGGGCTCGAAGATGGCGCGTGGAACGATCAGGGCTCAGGATACGTCACCTGAAATGATCGCCGCTCGGAGACGGCGCGTGGACCGATCGGGGCTCAGGAGAAGGCGCGTGGACCGATCGGGGCTTAGGAGGGGACCCGTCGACCGATCGGGGCTCAGGAGACGACGCGTGGACCGGTCGGTGCTCAGGAAGCGGCGCCTGGACCGATCGGGGCTCCGAGACGACGCGTTAACCGAGCGGGGCTTAGGAGACTATGCGGGGACCGATCGGGGCTCGGAGACAGCGCGTGTACCGACTGGGGCTCAGAAGGTTGCGCGTGGACCAATCGGGGTTCGGCGACGGCGCGTGGACCGACCGGGGCTCAGGAGACCGCGCGTGACCCGATCGAGGCTCGGCGACTGCGCGTGGAGCGATCGGGGCTCAGGAGACGGCGCGTGAATCAATCGGGGCTCCGAGACGGCGCGTGGACCGATCGGGTATGAGGAGAAGGCGCGTGGACCGATCGGGGCTTAGGAGACGGCGCGTAGAAGGATCGGGGCTCGGAGATGGCGCGTGGAACGATCGGGGCTCAGGTGACGGCGCGTGAACCGATCGGCGCTCGGAGACGGCGCGTGGACCGATCGGGGCTTAGCAGAAGGCGCTTGGACCGATCGGGGCTTAGCAGAAGGCGCTTGGACCGATCGGGGCTTAGGAGTCGACGCGTCGACCGATCGGAGCTCAGGAGGAGGTGCGTGGATCGATGGGGGCTCGGAGACAGCCCGTGGACCAACTGCGGCTCAGGAGACGACGCGTCGACCGATCGGGGCTTAGGAGACGACGCGTCGAACGATCGGGGCTTAGGAGACGACGCGTGGACCGATCGGGGCTCGGCGACTGCGCGTGGACGCATCGAGGCTCAGGAGACGGCGCGTCGACCGATCGGGGCTCAGGAGACGGCGCGTGGATCGATCGGGGCTCGGAGACGCCGCGTGAAACGATCGGGGCTCAGGAGACGGCGCTTGAACTTATCGGCGCTCAGAGACGGCCCGTGTACCGATCGGGGCTTAGGATACGGCGCGTGGACCGATCGGGGCTCAGGAAACGGCGTATGGACCGATCGGAGCTCGGGCACGACGCGTGGACCGATCGGGGCTCAGGAGACGGCGCGAGGAGGCATCCGGGCTAAGAAGACGACGCATGGACCGAGCGGGGTTCAGGCGACGGCGCGAGGAGCGATCGGGCTCAGGAGAAGACGCGTCAATTAATCGTGGCTCGGGAGACGACGCGTCGACGGATCGGGGCTTAGGAGACGACGCGTGGACCGATCGGGGCTTAGGAGACGACGCGTGGACCGATCGGGGCTGAGGAGATGGCGCGTGGACCGACCGGGGCTCAGGAGGCGACGCGTGGACCGATCGGTGCTCGGAGACGGCACGTTGGACGATCGGGGCTCAGGAGACGGCGCGTGGACGGATCGGGGCTTAGGAGTCGGCGCGTCGACCGATGGGAGCTCAGGAGGCGGTGCGTGGATCGATCGGGGCTCGGAGACAGCCCGTGGAGCAACTGGGGCTCAGGAGACGACGCGTCAACCGATCGGGGCTTAGGAGACGACGCGTCGTACGACCGGGGCTTAGTAGACGACGCGTGGACCGATCGGGGCTCGGAGACAGCGCGTGTACCGACTGGGGCTCAGGAGACCGCGCGTGAACCGATCGGGGCTCGGCGACTGCGCGTGGACGGAGCGGGGCTCGGAGACGGTGCGTAGAACGATCGGGGCTCAGGAGACGGCGCGTTAACCGATTGGGGCTTAGGAGACGTTGCGTGGACCGATCGGCGCTCGAAGACGGCGCGTGGACCGATCGGGGCTCGGACACAGTGCGTGGACCGACTGGGGCTCAGGCGGTTGCGCGTGGACCAATTGGGGTTCGGCGACGGCGCGTGGACCGATCGGCGCTCAGGAGGCGGCGCGTGGATCGATCGGGGCTCGGAGACGGCGCGTGGAACGATCGGGTCTCAGGAGACGGCGCGTGAAATCATCGGCGCCCGGATACGTCGCGTGGACGAATCGGGGCTTAGGAGACGACGCGTGGACCGATCGGGGCTCCGGAGACGGCGCCTGGACCGATCGTGGCTCGGAGACGGCGCGTGGAGGCATCCGGGCTAAGAAGACGACGCATGGACCGATCGGGGTTCAGGAGACGGCGCGAGGCGCGATCGGGGGACAGGAGAAGACACGTCAATTGATCGGGGCTCCGGAGACGATGCCTCGACGGATCGGGGCTCAGGAGGCGGCACGAGAAGCGATCGGGGCTCAGGAGAAGACGCGTCAATTGATCGGGGCTCAGGAGACGACGCGTCGACGAATCGGGGCTTAGGAGACGACGCGTGGACCGATCGGGGCTTAGGAGACGACGCGTGGACCGGTCGGGGCTCAGGAGAGAGCGCGTGGACTGATCGGGGCGCGGAGACGGCGCGTTAACCGATCGGCGCTCGAAGACGGCGAGTCGAACGATCGGGGTTCGGTGACGGCGCCTGGACCGTCCGGGGCTCAGGAGGGGATGCGTGGACCGATCGCGGCTCTGGAGACTGCGCGTGGATCGATCGGGGCTTAGGGAACGACGCGTGGACCGATCGGGGCTCAGGAGACGGCGCGTGAACCGACCGGGGCTCAGGAGACCGCGCGTGGACCGATCGCGGCTCGGCGACGGCGCGTGGACCGATCGGGGCTCAGGAGGCCGCGCGTGGACCGATCGTGGCTCGGCGACGGCGCGTGGACCGATCGGGGCTCGGAGACGACGCGTGGACCGATCGGGGCTCGGAGACAGCGCGTGGACCGACTGGGGCTCAGGCGGTTTCGCGTGGACCAATTGGGGTTCGGCGACAGCGCGTGGACCGATCGGGGCTTAGGAGACGGCACGTGCACCGATCGGGGCCCGCAGACGGGTCGTGGACAGATTGGGGATTAGGAGACGGCGCGTGGACCGATCGGGGCTGGGAGACGGCACGTGGACCAATGGGGGCTTAGGAGACGACGCGTGGACCGATCGGGGCTCAGGAGACGGCGCGTGGACCGATCGGGGCTCAGGAGACGGCGCGTGGACCAATTGGGGCTCGGATACGGCGCGTGAACCAATCGGGGCTCAGGAGGCCGCGCGTGGACCGATCGGGGCTCAGGAGACGGCGCGTGGACCGACCGGGGCTCAGGAGGCCGCGTGTGGACCGATCATGGCTCGGCGACGGCGCGTGGACCGATCGGGGCTCGGAGACAACGCGTGGACCGATCGGGGTTCGGCGACAGCGCGGGAACCGACTGGGGCTCAGGCGGTTGCGCGTGGACCAATTGGGGTTCGGCGACGGCGCGTGGACCGTTCGGGGCTCGGAGACGACGCGTGTACCTATCGGGGCTCACGAGACAGCGTGTGGACCGATTGGGGCGCAGGAGACGGCGCGTGGACCGATCGGGGCTCGGAGACGCCGTGTGGAACGATCGGGGCTCGGGTGACGGCGCGTGAACCGATCGGCGCTCGGAGACGGCGCGTGGATCGATCGGGGATCGGGGACGGCGCGTCAACCGATCGGCGCTCGGAGACGGCGCGTGGAGGCATCGGGGCTTTGAAGACGACGCGTGGACCGATCGGGGCTCAGGAAACGGCGTGTGGTACGATCGGGGCTCAGGAGACGACGCGTGGATCGATCGGGGCTCAGGAGACGACGCGTCGAACAATCGGGGCTCAGGAGACGGCGCGCGAACCGACTGGGGCTCAGGAGAATCGCGTGGATCGATCGGGGCTCCAGAGGCGCCGCGTGGACCGATTGGGACCAGGAGACGGTGCGTGAACCGTTCGGGGCTCGGAGACGGCGCGTGGACCGATCGGGGCTCGGAGACGACGCGTAGACCGATCGGTGCTCGGAGACAGCGTGTGGACCGACTGGGGCTCGGAGACGGCGCGTGGACCGATCGTGGTTTAGGAGAAGGCGCGTGGAATGATCGGGGTTCAGGAGACGGCGCGAGGAGCGATCGGGGCTCAGGAGAAGACGCGTCAATTGATCGGGGCTCAGGACACGACGCGACGACGGATCGGGGCTTGGAGACGGCGCGTGGACCGATTGGGGCTTAGGAGACGACGCCTGGACCGATCGGGCCTCAGGAGACGGCGCGTGGACCGATCGGGACACAGGAGACGGCGCGTGGATCGATTGGGGCGTGGATACGGCGCGTGACGCGACCGGGGTTCAGGAGGCCGCGCGTGGAGCGATCATGGCTCGGCGACGGCGCGTGGACCGATCGGGGCTCGGAGACGGCGCGTGAACCGACCGGGGCTCAGGAGACGGCGCGTGGACCGATCGGGGCTCGGAGACGGCACGTTAACCGATCGGGGCTTAGGAGACGATGCGTGGACCGATCGGGCTCGGAGCCGGCGTGTGAACCGATCGGCGCTCAGGAGGCTGCGCGTGGACCGATCGAGGCTCGGCGACGGCGCGTGGACCGATCGGCGCTCGGAGACGGCGCGTGGATCGATCGGGGATCGGGGACGGCGCGTGGAACGATCGCGGCTCGGAGTCGACGCGTTAGCCGATCGGGGCTTAGGAGACGATGCGTGGACCGATAGGGGCTCGGAGACGGCGCGTGGACCGACCGGGGTTTAGGAGAAGGCGCTTGGACCGAACGGGGCTTAGGAGACGGCCCGTGGACCGATCGGGGCTCGGAGACGGCGCGTGGAACGATCGGCGCTCAGGAGATGGCGCGTCAACCGATCGGCGCTCGGAGACGGCGCGTGGACCGATCGGGGCTTAGGAGACGGCGCGTGGACCGATCGGAGATCAGGAGATTACGCGTGGACCGATCGGGGTTGTGGAAGCGGCGCACGGACCGATCGTGGCTCGGAGACGGCGCGTGGGGGCATCGGGGCTTTGAAGACGACGCGTGGACCGATCGGGGCTCAGGAAAAGGCGTGTGGTACGATCGGGGCTCAGGAGATGACGCGTGGATCGATCGGGGCTCAGGAGACGACGCGTCGAACAATCGGGGCTCAGGAGACGGCGCGCGAACCGACTGGGGCTCAGGAGAATCGCGTGGATCGATCGGGGCTCCAGAGGCGCCGCGTGGACCGATTGGGACCAGGAGACGGTGCGTGAATCGTTCGGGGCTCGGAGACGGCGCGTGGACCGATCGGGGCTCGGAGACGACGCGTAGACCGATCGGTGCTCGGAGACAGCGTGTGGACCGACTGGGGCTCGGAGACGGCGCGTGGACCGATCGTGGTTTAGGAGAAGGCGCGTGGAATGATCGGGGTTCAGGAGACGGCGCGAGGAGCGATCGGGGCTCAGGAGAAGACGCGTCAATTGATCGGGGCTCAGGACACGACGCGGCGACGGATCGGGGCTTGGAGACGGCGCGTGGACCGATTGGGGCTTAGGAGACGACGCGTGGACCGATCGGGCCTCAGGAGACGGCGCGTGGACCGGTCGGGACTCAGGAGACGGCGCGTGGATCGATTGGGGCGTGGATACGGCGCGTGACGCGACCGGGGTTCAGGAGGCCGCGCGTGGAGCGATCATGGCTCGGCGACGGCGCGTGGACCGATCGGGGCTCGGAGACGGCGCGTGAACCGACCGGGGCTCAGGAGACGGCGCGTGGACCGATCGGGGCTCGGAGACGGCACGTTAACCGATCGGGGCTTAGGAGACGATGCGTGGACCGATCGGGCTCGGAGCCGGAGTGTGAACCGATCGGCGCTCAGGAGGCTGCGCGTGGACCGATCGAGGCTCGGCGACGGCGCGTGGACCGATCGGGGCTCGGAGACGACGCGTGTACAGATCAGGGCTTGGTGACGGCGCGTTTACCGATAGCAGCTCGGAGACGGCCCGTGGACGGATCGCGGCTTAGGAGACGGCGCGTGGACCGATCGGGGCTCAGGAGAGGGTGCGTGGACCGGTCGAGGCTCGGCGACGGCGCGTGGACCGATCGGGGCTCGGAGACGACGCGTGTACAGATCAGGGCTTGGTGACGGCGCGTTTACCGATAGCAGCTCGGAGACGGCCCGTGGACGGATCGCAGCTTAGGAGACGGCGCGTGGACCGATCGGGGCTCGGAGACAGCGCGTGGACCGACTGGGACTAAGGCGGTTGCGCGTGGACCAATTGGGGTTCGGCGACGGCGCGTGGACCGCTCGGCGCTCGGAGACGGCGCGTTAACCGATCGGGGCTTAGGAGACGATGCGTGAACCGATCGGGGCTCGAAGACGGGGCGTGGACCGATCGGGGCTCAGGAGACGGCGCGTGGACCGATTGGGGCTCGGGAGACTGCGCGTGGATGGATCGGGGCTTAGGGAACGACGCATGGACCGATCGGGGCTCAGGAGACGGCGCGTGGACCGATCGGGGCTCACGAGACGGCGCGTCGACCGATCGGGGCTCAGGAGACGGCGCCTGGACCGATCGGAGCGCAGGAGGCGGCGCGTGGACCGACCGGGGCTCAGGAGACAGTGAGTGGACGGATCGGGACTCAGGAGACGGCGCGTGAACCGATCGGCGCTCGGAGACGGGGCGTGGACCGATTGGGGTTTAACAGAGGACGCGTCGACCGATCGGGGCTCAGGAGACAGCGCGTGGACGGATCGAGTCTCAGGAGACGGTGCGTGAACCAATCGGTGCTCGGAGACGGGGCGTGGACCGATCGGGGCTTAGGAGACGGTGCGTGCACCGATCGGGGCTCGCGAGACTGCGCGTGGATGGATCGGGGCTTCGGGAACGACGCGTGGACCGATCGGGGCTCGGAGACAGCGCGTGGACCGACTGGGGCTCAGGCGGTTTCGCGTGGACCAATTGGGGTTCGGCGACGGCGCGTGGACCGATCGGGGCTCAGGAGGCCGCGCGTGGACCGATCGGGGCTCAGGAAACGGCGCGTGGACCGATTGGGGCTCGTATACGGCGCGTGAACCAATCGGGCCTCAGGAGGCCGCACGTGGACCGATCGCGGCTCGGCGACGGCGCGTGGACCGATCGGGGCTCAGGAGGCCGCGCGTGGACCGATCATAGCTCGGCGACGGCGCGTGGAACAATTGGGGCTCGGAGCGGCGCGTAGAACGATCGCGGCTCGGCGACGGCGCGTGGACCGATCGGGGCTCAGGAGGCTGCGCGTGGATCGATTGGGGCTCAGGAGACGGCGCGTGGACCGCTCGGGGCTCGAAGACGGCGCGTGGAACGATCAGGGCTCAGGAGACGTCACGTGAAATGATCGGCGCTCGGAGACGGCGCGTGGACCGATCGGGGCTCAGGAGAAGGCGCGTGGACCGATCGGGGCTTAGTACAAGGCGCTTGGACCGATCGGGGCTTAGGAGACAACAAGTGGACCGATCGGAGATCGGAGACGGTGCGTGGAACGATCGGGGCTCAGGAGACGGCGCGTGGACGGATCGTTCTCAGGAGACGGCGCGTGAACCGATCGGCGCTCGGAGACGGGGCCTGGACCGATCGGGACTTAGGAGACAGCGCGTGGATGGATCGGGGCTTAGGGAACGACGCGTGGATCGATCGGGGCTCAGGAGACGGCGCGTGGACCGATCGGGGCTCGAAGCCGGCGCGTGGACCGATCGGGTCTCAGGAGGCCGCGCGTGGACAGATCATGACTCGGCGACGGCGCGTGGACCGATCGGGGCTCGGAGACTACGCGTGGACCGATCGGGGCTCGGAGACAGCGCGTGGACCGACTGGGGCTCAGGCGGTTGCGCGTGGACCAATTGGGGTTCGGCGACGGCGCGTGGACCGATCGGGGCTCGGAGACGGCGCGTTAACCGATGGGGCTTAGGAGACCATGCGTGACCCGACCGGGGCTCGAAGACGGCGCGTGGACCGATCGGGGCTCGGAGACGACGCGTGGACCGATCGGGCCTCAGGAGGCCGCACGTGGACCGATCGCGGCTCGGCGACGGCGCGTGGACCGATCGGGGCTCAGGAGGCCGCGCGTGGACCGATCATAGCTCGGCGACGGCGCGTGGAACGATCGGGGCTCGGAGCGGCGCGTAGAACGATCGCGGCTCGGCGACGGCGCGTGGACCGATCGGGGCTCAGGAGGCTGCGCGTGGATCGATTGGGGCTCAGGAGACGGCGCGTGGACCGCTCGGGGCTCGAAGACGGCGCGTGGAACGATCAGGGATCAGGAGACGTCACGTGAAATGATCGGCGCTCGGAGACGGCGCGTGGACCGATCGGGGCTCAGGAGAAGGCGCGTGGACCGATCGGGGCTTAGTACAAGGCGCTTGGACCGATCGGGGCTTAGGAGACGACGAGTGGACCGATCGGAGATCGGAGACGGTGCGTGGAACGATCGGGGCTCAGGAGACGGCGCGTGGACCGATCGGGGCTCAGGAGCCGGCGCGTGGACCTATTGGGGCTCGGATACGGCGCGTGAACCAACCGGGACTCAGAAGCCCGCGCGTGGACCGATCCCGGCTCGGCGACGGCGTGTGGACCGATGGGGCTCAGGAGCCGCGCGTGGACCGATCATGGCTCGGTGACGGCGCGTGGACCGATCGGGGCTTAGGTGACGATGCGTGGACCGATTGGGCTCAGGAAGCAGCGCCTGGACCGATCGTGGCTCGGAGACGGCGCGAGGAGGCATCTGGGCTTCGAAGACGACGCGTGGATCGATCGGAGCTCGGAGACGGCGCGTGAACCGACCGGGGCTCAGGAGGCCGCGCGTGGACCGATCGAGGCTCAGGAGGCCACGCCTGGACTGATCGGGGCTCCGCGACGGCGCGTGGACCGATCGAGGCTCGGAGACGACGCGTGTACGGATCGGGGATTCGGCGATGACGCGTGGACCGATCCGGGCTCAGGAGACGGCGCGTGGACGGATCGGGGCTCGGAGACAGCGCGTGGAACGATCGGAGCTCAGGAGACGGCGCGTGAACCGATCGGCGCTCGGAGACGGCGCGTGGACCGATGGGGGATGAGGAGAAGGCGCGTGGACTGATAGGGGCTTAGGAGACGGCGCATAGACCGATCGGGGCTCGGAGACGGCGCGTGGAACGATCGGGGCTCAGGTGACGGCGCGTGAACCGATCGGCGCTCGGAGACGGCGCGTGGACCGATCGGGGCTTAGCAGAAGGCGCTTGGACCGATCGGGGTTTAGCAGAAGGCGCTTGGACCAATCGGGGCTTAGGAGACGGCGCGTGGACCGATCGAGGCTCGGCGACTGCGCGTGGAGCGATCGGGGCTCAGGAGACGGCGCGTGAACCAATCGGCGCTCCGAGACGGCGCGTGGACCGATCGGGGCTTAGGAGACGGCGCGTAGACCGATCGGGGCTCGGAGACGGCGCGTGGAACGATCGGGGCGCAGGTGACGGCGCGTGAACCGATCGGCGCTCGGAGACGGCGCGTGGACCGATTGGGGCTTAGCAGAAGGCGCTTAGACCGATCGGGGCTTAGCAGAAGGCGCTTGAACCGATCGGGGATTAGGAGACGGCGCGTGGACCGATCGGAGCTCGGAGACGGCGCGTGGAACGATCGGGGCTCAGGAGACGGCGCGTGAACCGATCGGCGCTCGGAGACGGCGCGTGGACCGACTGGGGCACAGGCGATGGCGTGTGGACCAATTGGGGTTCGGCGACGGCGCGTGGACCGATCCGGGCTCAGGAGACGGCGCGTGGACCGATCGGGGCTGAGGAGAAGGCACGTGGTCCGATCGGGGCTTATGAGACGGCGTGTGGACGTATCGGGGCTTAGGAGACGATGCGTGAACCGATCGGGGCTCAGGAGACGCCGCGTGGACCGATCGGGGCTCGGAGGCTGCGCGTGGACCCTTCGGGGCTCGCAGAAGGCACGAGGACCGATCAGGGCTTAGGAGACGACGCGTGGACCGATCGGGGCTCGGAGACGGCGCGTGGATGGACCGTGGCTTAGAATGCGGCACGCGGACCGATCGGGGCTCGGAGACGGCATGTGGATCGATCGTGGCTCAGGAGACGGCGCGTGGACCGATGGGGATCAGGAGGCGGTGCGTGGACCGATCGGGGCACGAAGGCGGCGCGTGGACCGATCGGGGCTCAGGAGACGGCGCGTGGACCGACTGGGTCTCAGGAGGTTGCCCGTGGACGAATTGGGGTTCGGCGACGGCGCGTGGACCGACCGGGGCTCAGGAGACCGCGCGTGGACCCATCGGGGCTCGGAGACGGCGCGTGAACCGACCGGGGCTCGGAGACGACACGTGTACGTATCGGGGCTTGGTGACGGAGCGTGGACCGATCGGGGCTCACGAAGCGGCGCCTGAACCGATCGTGGCTCGGAGACGGCGCGAGGAGGCATCTGGGCTTAGAAGACGACGCGTGGATCGATCGGGGCTCGGAGACGGCGCGTGAACCGACCGCGGCTCAGGAGGCCGCGCGTGGACCGATCGAGGCTCGGCGACGGCGCGTGGACCGATTGGGGCTCGGCGACTGTGTGTGGACGTATCGGGGCTCGGAGACGGCGCGTGGACTGATCAGGGCTTTGGAGACGACGCGTGGACCGATCGGGGCTCAGGAGACGGCGCGTGGACCGATCGGTGCTCGGAGACGGCGCGTTGGACGATCGGGGCTCAGGAGACGGCGCGTGGACGGATCGGGGCTCAGGAGAAGGCGCGTGGACCGATCGGGGCTCGGAGACGGAGCGTGGACCGATCGGGGCTCGGAGACGGAGCGTGGAGCGATCGGGGCTCAGGAGACGGCGCGTGGTCCGATCGGGGCTTAGGTGACGATGCGTCAACCGATCGGGGCTCGGAGATGGCGCGTGGACCCATCGGGGCTTAGGTGACAACGCGTGGACCGATTGGGGCTCAGGAGGCAGCGCGTGGACCGATCATGGCTCGGCGACGGCGCGTGGACCGATCGGGGCTCGGAGACAGCGCGTGGACCGACTGGGACTCAGGCGGTTGCGCGTGGACCAATTGGGGTTCGGCGACGGAGCGTGGAGCGATCGGGGCTCAGGAGACGGCGCGTGGTCCGATCGGGGCTTAGGTGACGATGCGTGAACCGAGCGGGGCACGGAGACGGCGCGTGGGCCGATCGGGGCTTAGGAGACAACGCGTGGACCGATGGGGGCTCAGAGACGGCGCGTGGACCGACCGGGGCTCAGGAGGACGCGCGTGGACCGATCGGGGCTCGGCTACGGCGCGTGGACCGATCGAGTCTCGGAGACGACGCGGCGACCGATCGGGGCTCAGATGACGGCGCGCGGACCGACCGGGGCTCAGGAGACTCGCGTAGATCGATCGGGGCTCCGGAGACGCCGCGTGAAGCGATGGGGATCAGGAGACGGTGCGCGGACCGATCGGGGCTCGGAGACGGCGCGTGGACCGATCGGGGCTTAGGAGACGACGCGTGGACCGATCGGGGCGTAGGACACGACGCGTGTACCTATCGGGGCTAACGAGACAGCGTGTGGACCGATCGGGGCTCGGAGACGGCGCGTTGAACGATCGGAGCTCAGGAGACGGGGCGTGAAATGATCGGCGCTCTGAGACGGCGCATGAACAGATCGGAGCTCGGACACGGCCCCTGAACGGATCAGGGCTTAGGAGACGGTGCGTGGATTAATTGGGGCTCAGGAGACGATGCGTGGACCGATCGGGGCTCGGAAACGACGCGTTAACCGAGCAGGGCTTAGGAGACGACGCGTGGACCGATCGGGGCGTAGGATACGTCGCGTGTACCTATCGGGGCTCACGAGACAGCGTGTGGACAATTTGGGCTCAGGAGACGGCGCGTGCACCGGTCGGGGCTTAGGAGACGACGCGTCGACAGATCGGGGCTCAGGAGAAGGGGTGTGGACAGATGGGGGATCAGGAGACGGCGCGTGGACCGATCGGGGCTCGGCGATAGCGCGTGGACCGATCGGGGCTCGGCGATGGCGCGTGGACCGATCGGAGCTCGGACACGGCCCGTGGACGGAACGGGGCTTAGGAGACGGCGCATGGACTAATTGGGGCTCGGATACGGCGCGTGAACCGATCGGGGCTTAGGAGACGACGCGTGGACCGATCGGGGCTCAGGGGACGGCGCGTGGACCGATCGGGGCTTCGGAGACGGTACGTGGACCGATCGGGGCTCGGAGACGGTACGAGGACCGACCGGAGCTCAGGAGATTCGCGTGGATCGATCAGGGCTCCGGAGGCGGCGCATGGACCGATTGGGGAGCATGAGATGGTGCGTGGACCGATCGAGGCTCGGAGACGTCGCACGGACCGATCGGGGCTTAGGAGACGACGCGTGGACCGATTGGGGCTCAGGAGGCCGCGCGTGGACCGATCGCGGCTCGACGCCGTGCGTAGACGGATCAGGGCTCAGGAGACGGCGCGTGGACCGATCGGGGCGGGGAGACGGCGCGTGAACCGACCGGGGCTCAGGAGGCCGCGCGTGGACTGATCGGGGCTCGGCGACTGCGCGTGGACGTATCGGGGCTCAGGAGACGGCGCGTGGACCGATCGGGGCGGGGAGACGGCGCGTTAACCGATCGGGGCTTAGGAGACGATGCGTGGACCGATCGGGGCTCGGAGACGGTGCGTGGATCGATCGGGGCTTAGGAGACGGCGCGTGGACCGATTGGGGCTTAGGAGACGACGCGTGGACCGATCGGGGCTCAGGAAGCGGCGCCTGGACCGATCGTGGCTCGTAGACGGCGCGTGGAGGTATCGGGGCTTAAAAGACGACGCATAGACCGATCGGGGCTCAGGAAACGGCGCGTGGACCGAACGGTGCTCGGAGACGACGCGTGGACCGATCGGGGCTCAGGAGACGGCGCGTGGACCGATCGGGCCTTAGGAGACGGCGCGTGGGCCGAACGGGGCTTAGGAGACAACGCGTGGACCGATCGGGGCTCAGGAAGCGGCGCCTGGACCCATCGTGGCTCGGAGACGGCGCGAGGAGGCATCTGGGCTTAGAAGACGACGCGTGGACCGATCGGGGCTCAGGAAACGGCCCCTGGAGCAATCGGGGTTCAGGAGACGACGCGTGGATCGATCAAGGCTCAGGAGACGACGCGTCGTCCGATCAGGACTCAGGAGGCGGCGCGTGGACCGATCGGGGATCAGGAAACGGTCCGTGGAGCGATCGGGGCTTAGGAGACGGCACGTGGACTGATCGGGGCTCGGGAAGCGGCGCCTGAACCGATCGTGGCTCGGAGACGGCGCGTAGAGGCATCGGGGCTCGGAGACGACGCGTGTACGGATCGGGGCTTGATGACGGCGGCTTTATCGATCGCGGCTCAGAGACGGCCCGTGAACCGATCGGCGCTCGGAGACGGCGCGTGGACCGATCGGGGCTTATGAGACGGCGCGTGGACCGATCGGAGATCAGGAGAAGACGCGTGCACAGATCGGGGCTCTGGAAGCGGCGCACGGACCGATCGTGGCTCGGAGACGGCGCGTGGAGGCATCGGGGCTTTGAAGACGACGCGTGGACCGATCGGGGTCAAGAAGCGGCGCCTAGACCGATCGTGGCTCGGAGACGGCGCCTGGAGGCATCGGGGCTAGAAAGACGACGCATGGACCGTGCGGGGCTCAGGAGACGGCGCGAGGAGCGATCGGGGTTCAGGAGAAGCCGCGTCAATTGATCCGGGCTCAGAAATCGGCGCGTGGAGCGATCGGGGCTCAGGAGACGACGCGTGGATCGATCGGGGCTCAGGAAACGACGCGTCGACCGATCGGGGCTCGGAGACGGAGCGTGGAGCGATCGGGGCTCAGGAGACGGCGCGTGAACTAATCCGCGCTCGGAGACGGCGCGTGGACCGATCGGGGCCGAGGAGAAGGCGCGTGGTCCGATCGGGGCTTATGAGACGGCGCGTAGACCGATCGGCGGTTGGAGACAGCGCGTGGACCGATCGGGGCTCAGGAGACAGCGCGTGGACCGAATGGGCATCAGGAGACGGCGCGTCGATGGATCGGGGCTTGGGGAACGACGCGTGGACCGATCGGGGCTCAGGAGACGGCGCGTGGACCGATCGGGGCTCGGAGACGGAGCGTGGAGCGATCGGGGCTCAGGAGACGGCGCGTGAACTAATCCGCGCTCGGAGACGGCGCGTGGACCGATCGGGGCCGAGGAGAAGGCGCGTGGTCCGATCGGGGCTTATGAGACGGCGCGTAGACCGATCGGGGCTCGGAGATGGCGCGTGGAATGATCGGGGCTTAGGAGATGGTGTGTGGCCCGATCGGGGCTCGGAGACGGCGCGTGAACCGACCGGGGCTCGGAGACGACACGTGTACGTATCGGGGCTTGGTGACGGAGCGTGGACCGATCGGGGCTCACGAAGCGGCGCCTGAACCGATCGTGGCTCGGAGACGGCGCGAGGAGGCATCTGGGCTTAGAAGACGACGCGTGGATCGATCGGGGCTCGGAGACGGCGCGTGAACCGACCGCGGCTCAGGAGGCCGCGCGTGGACCGATCGAGGCTCGGCGACGGCGCGTGGACCGATTGGGGCTCGGCGACTGTGTGTGGACGTATCGGGGCTCGGAGACGGCGCGTGGACTGATCAGGGCTTTGGAGACGACGCGTGGACCGATCGGGGCTCAGGAGACGGCGCGTGGACCGATCGGTGCTCGGAGACGGCGCGTTGGACGATCGGGGCTCAGGAGACGGCGCGTGGACGGATCGGGGCTCAGGAGAAGGCGCGTGGACCGATCGGGGCTCGGAGACGGAGCGTGGACCGATCGGGGCTCGGAGACGGAGCGTGGAGCGATCGGGGCTCAGGAGACGGCGCGTGGTCCGATCGGGGCTTAGGTGACGATGCGTCAACCGATCGGGGCTCGGAGATGGCGCGTGGACCCATCGGGGCTTAGGTGACAACGCGTGGACCGATTGGGGCTCAGGAGGCAGCGCGTGGACCGATCATGGCTCGGCGACGGCGCGTGGACCGATCGGGGCTCGGAGACAGCGCGTGGACCGACTGGGACTCAGGCGGTTGCGCGTGGACCAATTGGGGTTCGGCGACGGAGCGTGGAGCGATCGGGGCTCAGGAGACGGCGCGTGGTCCGATCGGGGCTTAGGTGACGATGCGTGAACCGAGCGGGGCACGGAGACGGCGCGTGGGCCGATCGGGGCTTAGGAGACAACGCGTGGACCGATGGGGGCTCAGAGACGGCGCGTGGACCGACCGGGGCTCAGGAGGACGCGCGTGGACCGATCGGGGCTCGGCTACGGCGCGTGGACCGATCGAGTCTCGGAGACGACGCGGCGACCGATCGGGGCTCAGATGACGGCGCGCGGACCGACCGGGGCTCAGGAGACTCGCGTAGATCGATCGGGGCTCCGGAGACGCCGCGTGAAGCGATGGGGATCAGGAGACGGTGCGCGGACCGATCGGGGCTCGGAGACGGCGCGTGGACCGATCGGGGCTTAGGAGACGACGCGTGGACCGATCGGGGCGTAGGACACGACGCGTGTACCTATCGGGGCTAACGAGACAGCGTGTGGACCGATCGGGGCTCGGAGACGGCGCGTTGAACGATCGGAGCTCAGGAGACGGGGCGTGAAATGATCGGCGCTCTGAGACGGCGCATGAACAGATCGGAGCTCGGACACGGCCCCTGAACGGATCAGGGCTTAGGAGACGGTGCGTGGATTAATTGGGGCTCAGGAGACGATGCGTGGACCGATCGGGGCTCGGAAACGACGCGTTAACCGAGCAGGGCTTAGGAGACGACGCGTGGACCGATCGGGGCGTAGGATACGTCGCGTGTACCTATCGGGGCTCACGAGACAGCGTGTGGACAATTTGGGCTCAGGAGACGGCGCGTGCACCGGTCGGGGCTTAGGAGACGACGCGTCGACAGATCGGGGCTCAGGAGAAGGGGTGTGGACAGATGGGGGATCAGGAGACGGCGCGTGGACCGATCGGGGCTCGGCGATAGCGCGTGGACCGATCGGGGCTCGGCGATGGCGCGTGGACCGATCAGGGCTCGGAGACGACGCGTGGACCGATCGGAGCTCGGACACGGCCCGTGGACGGAACGGGGCTTAGGAGACGGCGCATGGACTAATTGGGGCTCGGATACGGCGCGTGAACCGATCGGGGCTTAGGAGACGACGCGTGGACCGATCGGGGCTCAGGGGACGGCGCGTGGACCGATCGGGGCTTCGGAGACGGTACGTGGACCGATCGGGGCTCGGAGACGGTACGAGGACCGACCGGAGCTCAGGAGATTCGCGTGGATCGATCAGGGCTCCGGAGGCGGCGCATGGACCGATTGGGGAGCATGAGATGGTGCGTGGACCGATCGAGGCTCGGAGACGTCGCACGGACCGATCGGGGCTTAGGAGACGACGCGTGGACCGATTGGGGCTCAGGAGGCCGCGCGTGGACCGATCGCGGCTCGACGCCGTGCGTAGACGGATCAGGGCTCAGGAGACGGCGCGTGGACCGATCGGGGCGGGGAGACGGCGCGTGAACCGACCGGGGCTCAGGAGGCCGCGCGTGGACTGATCGGGGCTCGGCGACTGCGCGTGGACGTATCGGGGCTCAGGAGACGGCGCGTGGACCGATCGGGGCGGGGAGACGGCGCGTTAACCGATCGGGGCTTAGGAGACGATGCGTGGACCGATCGGGGCTCGGAGACGGTGCGTGGATCGATCGGGGCTTAGGAGACGGCGCGTGGACCGATTGGGGCTTAGGAGACGACGCGTGGACCGATCGGGGCTCAGGAAGCGGCGCCTGGACCGATCGTGGCTCGTAGACGGCGCGTGGAGGTATCGGGGCTTAAAAGACGACGCATAGACCGATCGGGGCTCAGGAAACGGCGCGTGGACCGAACGGTGCTCGGAGACGACGCGTGGACCGATCGGGGCTCAGGAGACGGCGCGTGGACCGATCGGGCCTTAGGAGACGGCGCGTGGGCCGAACGGGGCTTAGGAGACAACGCGTGGACCGATCGGGGCTCAGGAAGCGGCGCCTGGACCCATCGTGGCTCGGAGACGGCGCGAGGAGGCATCTGGGCTTAGAAGACGACGCGTGGACCGATCGGGGCTCAGGAAACGGCCCCTGGAGCAATCGGGGTTCAGGAGACGACGCGTGGATCGATCAAGGCTCAGGAGACGACGCGTCGTCCGATCAGGACTCAGGAGGCGGCGCGTGGACCGATCGGGGATCAGGAAACGGTCCGTGGAGCGATCGGGGCTTAGGAGACGGCACGTGGACTGATCGGGGCTCGGGAAGCGGCGCCTGAACCGATCGTGGCTCGGAGACGGCGCGTAGAGGCATCGGGGCTCGGAGACGACGCGTGTACGGATCGGGGCTTGATGACGGCGGCTTTATCGATCGCGGCTCAGAGACGGCCCGTGAACCGATCGGCGCTCGGAGACGGCGCGTGGACCGATCGGGGCTTATGAGACGGCGCGTGGACCGATCGGAGATCAGGAGAAGACGCGTGCACAGATCGGGGCTCTGGAAGCGGCGCACGGACCGATCGTGGCTCGGAGACGGCGCGTGGAGGCATCGGGGCTTTGAAGACGACGCGTGGACCGATCGGGGTCAAGAAGCGGCGCCTAGACCGATCGTGGCTCGGAGACGGCGCCTGGAGGCATCGGGGCTAGAAAGACGACGCATGGACCGTGCGGGGCTCAGGAGACGGCGCGAGGAGCGATCGGGGTTCAGGAGAAGCCGCGTCAATTGATCCGGGCTCAGAAATCGGCGCGTGGAGCGATCGGGGCTCAGGAGACGACGCGTGGATCGATCGGGGCTCAGGAAACGACGCGTCGACCGATCGGGGCTCGGAGACGGAGCGTGGAGCGATCGGGGCTCAGGAGACGGCGCGTGAACTAATCCGCGCTCGGAGACGGCGCGTGGACCGATCGGGGCCGAGGAGAAGGCGCGTGGTCCGATCGGGGCTTATGAGACGGCGCGTAGACCGATCGGCGGTTGGAGACAGCGCGTGGACCGATCGGGGCTCAGGAGACAGCGCGTGGACCGAATGGGCATCAGGAGACGGCGCGTCGATGGATCGGGGCTTGGGGAACGACGCGTGGACCGATCGGGGCTCAGGAGACGGCGCGTGGACCGATCGGGGCTCGGAGACGGAGCGTGGAGCGATCGGGGCTCAGGAGACGGCGCGTGAACTAATCCGCGCTCGGAGACGGCGCGTGGACCGATCGGGGCCGAGGAGAAGGCGCGTGGTCCGATCGGGGCTTATGAGACGGCGCGTAGACCGATCGGGGCTCGGAGATGGCGCGTGGAATGATCGGGGCTTAGGAGATGGTGTGTGGCCCGATCGGAGATCAGGAGACGACGCGTGGATCGATCGGGGCGCCGGAGGCGGCGCGTGGACCGATTGGGGAGCAGGAGATGGTGCGTAGACCGATCGGGGCTCGGAAAACGGCGCGTGGACCGATCGGGGCTTAGAAGACGACGCGTGGACCGTCCGGGGTTAGAAGGCGACGCGTGGACCGATGGGGGCTCAGGACCCGGCGCGTGGAACGATCGGGGCTCAGGAGACGGCGCGTGAAATGATCTGCGCTCGGAGACGGCGCGTGGACCGACTGGGGCTCGGAGACGGCGCGTGGATCGATCGGGGCTCAGGGGACGGCGCGTGGACCGGTCGAGGCTTCGGAGATTCGCGTGGATCTACCGGGGCTCCGGAGACGGCGCGTGAACCGATCGGGGCTTAGGAGATGGCGCGTGGACCGATCGGTGATCGGAGACTGCGCGTGGACGGACCGCGGCTTAGAATGCGGCACGCGGACCGATCGGGGATCGGAGACGGCGTGTGGACGTATCGGGGCTTAGAAGACGATGCGTGGACCGATCGGGGCTCAGGAGATGGCGCGTGGACCGAGTGGGGCTCAGGAGGTTGCGCGTGGACCAATTGGGGTTCGGCGGGTTGGGCGACGGCGCGTGGACCGATCGCGGCTCGGCGACGGCGCGTGTACCGATCGGGGCTCTGGAGGCCGCGCGTGGAACGATCATGGCTCGGCGACGGCGCGTGGACCGAACGGGGCTCGGAGACGACGCATGGACTGATCCGGGCTCGGAAACGGCGGGTGGACCGATCAGGGCTTAGGAGACGCCGCGTGGACCGATCGGGGCTCGGAGACGGCGCGTGGAGCGATCGGGGCTCAGGAGACGGCGCGTGAACCAATCGGTGCTCCGAGACGGCGCGTGGACCGATCGGGGCTGAGGAGACGGCGCGTGGACCGATCGGGGCTTATGAGACGGCGCGTGGACCGATCGGGGGTCGGAGACGGCGCGTGGAACGATCGGAGCTCATGAGACGGCGCGTGAACCGATCGGCGCTCGGAGACGGCGCGTGGACTAACCTGGGCTCAGGCGGTTGCGCGTGGACCAATTGGGGTTCGGCGACGGCGCGTGGACCGATCCGGGCTCAGGAGACGGCGCGTGAACCGATCGGCGCACGGAGACGGCGCGTGGACCGATCGGGGCTCAGGAGGATACGCCTGGACCGATCGGGGTTCGGCGACGGCGCGTGGACCGATCGGGGCTCAGGAGACGGCGCGTGGGCCGATCGGAGCTCGGAGACGGCGTGTGGAACGATCGGGGCTCAGGAAACGGCCCGTGGACGGGTCGGAGCTTAGGAGACGGCGCGTCGACCTATCGGGGCTCAGGATGCGGCGCGTGGACCCATCGGGACTCGGAGACGGTCCGTGGAGCGATCGGGGCTTAGGAGACGGCGCGTGGACTGATCGGAGCTCGGGAAGCGGCGCCTGAACCGATCTCGCTCGGAGACGGCGCGTGGAGGCATCGGGGCTTAGAAGACGACGTATGGACCGTTCGGGGCTCAGGAAACGGCGCGTGGACCGATTGGAGCTCGGAGACAACTCGTGGACCGACTGGGGCTCAGGCGGTTGCGCGTAGACCAATTGGGGTTCGGCGACGGCGCGTGGACCGATCGCGGCTTAGGAGACGGCGGGTGGAACGATCGGGGCTCAGGAGACGGCGCGTGGACCGGTCGAGGCTCGGAGACGGCACGTGGACCGATCGGGGCTCAGAAGGCCGCGCGTGGACCGATCATAGCTCGGCGACGGCGCGTGCACCGATCGGGGCTCGGAGACGACGCGTGGACCGATCGGGGTTCGGCGACCGCGCGTGAACCGACTGGGGCTCAGGCGGTTGCCCGTGGACCAATTGGGGTTCTTCGACGGCGCGTGGACCGTTCGGGGCTCGGAGACGGCGCGTTCACCGATCGGGGCTTAGGAGACGATGCGTGGACCGATCGGGGCTCGGAGACGGCGCGTGGACCGATCGGGGCTCGGCGACGGCACGTGGACAGATCGAGGCTCGGAGACGACGCGTGTACGGATCGGGGCTTTGAAGACGACGCGTGGACCGATCGTGGCTCAAGAAACGGCGTGTGGAGCGACCGGGGCTCAGGAGACGACGCGTCGACCGATCAGGGCTCAGGTGACGGCGCGTGGACCGACCGGGGCTCAGGAGACAGCGCGTGAAATGATCGGCGCTCGGAGATGGCGCGTGGACCGATTGGGGCTTAAGAGACGACGGGTGGACCGATCGGGGCTTAGGAGACGGTACGTGAATCGATCGGGGCACAGGAGACGGCGCGTGAGCCGGTCGGGGCTTAGGAGACGGCGCGTGGACCGATTGGAGCTCGGAGACAACGCGTGGACCGACTGGGGCTCAGGCGGTTGCGCGTGGACCAATTGGGGTTCGGCGACGGCGCGTGGACCAATCGCGGCTCGGAGACGGCGCGTTAACCGATCGGGGCTTAGGAGACGATGCGTGAACCGATCGGGGCTCGGAGACGGCGCGTGGACCGACCGGGGCTCGGAGACGACGCGTGGACCGATCGGGGCTCGGAGACCGCGCGTGGACCGACTGGGGCGCAGGCGGTTGCGCGTGGACCAATTGGGGTTCGGCGATGGCGCGTGGACCGATCGGGGCTCAGGAGACGACGCGTCGACCAATCGGGGCTCAGGAGAGGGCGCGCGGACCAACCGGGGTTCAGGAGATTCGCGTGGATCAATCGGGGCTGCGGAGGCGCCGCGTAGACAGATGGGGCTCCGGAGACGGCGCGTGGACCGATCGGCGCTCGGAGACGGCGCGTGGACCGATTGGGGCTTAGAAGACGGCGCGTGGACCGATCGGGGCTCAGGAAGCGGCAACTAGACCGATCGTGGCTCGGAGACGGCGCGTGGAGGCATCGGGTCTAAGAAGACGACGCATGGACCCACCGGGGCTCAGGAGACGGCGCGCGGACCGATCGGGGCTCGAAAACGGCGCGTGGACCGATCCGAACTCATAGACGACGTATGGACCGATCGGGGCTCGGAAACGGCGCGTGGACCTATCGGAGCTCGGAGACGTGGCGTGGACCGATCCGGGCTCAGGAGACAGCGCGTGAAATGATCGGCGCTTTGAGACGGCGCGTGGACCGATCGGTGCTCGGAGACGGGGCGTGGACGGACCGCGGCTTATAATGCGGCACACGGACCGATCGGGGATCGGACACGGCGAGTGGGCCGATCGAGGCTCGGAGACGACGCGTTTACGGATCGGGGATCAGGAGACGACGCGTGGAACGATCCGGGCTCTGGAGACGGAGCGTGGACCGATCGGGGCTCGAAGACGGCGCGTGGAACGATCGGGGCTCACGAGACGGCACGTGAACCGATCGGGGCTCGGAGACGGCGCGTGGACCGAGCGGGGCTTAGGAGACGGCGCGTGGACCGATCGAGGCTCGGCGACGGCGCGTGGACCCATCGGGGCTCGGAGACGACGCGTGTACGGATCGGGGCTTGGTGACGGCTCGTTTACCGATCGCGGCTCGGAGACGGCCCGTGGACAGATCGGGGCTTAGGAGACGGCGCGGGGGCCGAACGGGGCTCAGGAGACGGCACGTGGACCGGTCGGGGCTCGGAAACGGCGTGTGGACGTATCGGGGGTTAAGAGACGATGCGTGGACCGATCGGGGCTCAGGAGATGGCGCGTGGACCGATCGGGGCTTCGGAGACGGAACGTGGACCGATCGAGGCTCGGAGACGGCGCGTGGACCGACCGGGGCTCAGAAGGCCGCGCGTGGACCGATCGGGGCTCGGCGACTGCGCATGGACGCATCGGGGCTCAGGAGACGGCGCGTGGACCGATCGGGGCTCGGAGACGGCACGTTAACCGATCGGGGCTTAGGAGACGATGCGTGGACCGATCGCGGCTCGGAGACGGCGTGTGAACCGACCGGGGCTCAGGAGGCCGGGCGTGGACCGATCGAGGCTCGGCGACGGCGCGTGGACCGATCGGGGCTCAGGAGGCCGCCCGTGGACCGATCATGGCTCGGCAAGGGCGCGTGGACCGATCGGTGTTCAGAGACGACGCGTGGACCGATCGGGGCTCTGGCGGTTGCGCGTGGACCATTTGGGGTTCGGCGACGGCATGTGGACCGATCGGCGCTCGGAGACAGCGCGTTAACCGATCGGGGTTTAGGAAACGATGCATGGACCGATCGGGGCTTGGAGACGGCGCGTGGACCGATCTGGGCTCAGGAGACGACGCGTGGACCGATCCGGGCTCGGAGATGGCGCGTGGAATGATCGGGGCTCAGGAGACGGCGCGTGAACCGATCGGCGCTCGGAGACAGCGCGTGGACCGATCGGGGCTTAGGAGACGGCGCGTGGACCGATCGGAGATCAGGAGACGATGCGTGGTCCGATAGGGCTCTGGAAGCGGCGCACGGACCGATCGTGGATCGGCGACGGCGCGTGGACCGATCGGGGCTCAGGAGACCGCGCGTTGACCGATCATAGCTCGGCAACAGCGCGTGGACCGATCGGCGCTCGGAGCCGGTGCGTGGATCGATCGGGGCTTAGGAGACGGCGCGTCGACCGATCGGAGATCAGCAGAGGACGCCTGGACTGATAGGGCTCTGGAAGCGGCGCACGGACCGATCGTGGCTCGGAGACGGCGCGTGGAGGCATCGGGGTTTAGAAGACGACGTACGGACCGGTCGGGGCTCAGGAAACGGCGCGTGGACCGATTGGAGCTCGGAGACAACGCGTGGGCCGACTGGGGCTCAGGCGGTTGCGCGTGGACCAATTGGGGTTCGGCGACGGCGCGTGGACCAATCGCGGCTCGGAGACGGCGCGTTAACCGATCGGGGCTTAGGAGACGATGCGTGAACCGATCGGGGCTCGGAGACGGCGCGTGGACCGACCGGGGCTCGGAGACGACGCGTGGACCGATCGGGGCTCGGAGACCGCGCGTGGACCGACTGGGGCGCAGGCGGTTGCGCGTGGACCAATTGGGGTTCGGCGATGGCGCGTGGACCGATCGGGGCTGAGGATACGGCGCGTGGACCGATCGAGGCACGGAAACGACGATTGTAAGGATCGGGGATTCGGGGACGACGCGTGGACCGATCCGGGCTCAGGAGACGGCGCGTGGACCGATCGGGGCTCGGAGACGGCGCATGGAACGATCGGGGCTCAGGAGACGGCGCGTTAACCGATCGGCGCACGGAGACGGCGCGTGGACCTATCGGGGCTTAGGAGAAGGCACATGGACCGATCGTGGCTTAGGAGACAACGCGTGGACCGATCGGGGCTCAGGAGACGGCACGTGGACCGATCGGGGCTCAGGAGACGGCGCGTGGACCGATTGGGGCTCGGGAGACTGCGCGTGGATGGATCGAAGTTTAGGGAACGACGCTTGGACCGATCGTGGCTTAAGAGACGACGCGTGGACCGATCGGGGCTCAGGAGACGGCACGTGGACCGATCGGGGCTCAGGAGACGGCGCGTGGACCGATTGGGGCTCGGGAGGCTGCGCGTGGATGGATCGAAGTTTAGGGAACGACGCGTGGACCGATCGGGGCTGAGGAGACGGCGCGTGGACCGATCGGGGCTCAGGAGACGGCGCGTGGACCGATTGGGGCTCGGGAGACTGCGCGTGGACGGAACGGGGCTTAGGGAACGACACGTGGACCGATCGGAGCTCAGGAGATTCGCGTGGATCGATCGGGGCTCCGGAGGCGGCGCATGGACCGATTGGGCAGCAGGAGATGGTGCGTGGACCGATCGGGGCTCGGGAGACGGCGCGTGGACCCATCGGGGCTCTGGCAGCGGCGCACGGACCGATCGTGGCTCGGAGACGGCGCGTGTAGGCATCGGGGCTTTGAAGACGACGTATGGACCGAACGGTGCTCACGAAACGGCGCGTGGACCGATCGATGCTCGGAGACGATGCGTGGACCGATCGGGGCTCAGGAAACGGCGCGTGGAGCGATCAGGGCTCAGGTGACGACGCGTGGATCGATCGGGGCTCAGGAGACGACGCGTCGACCGATCGGGGCTCAGGAGAGGGCGCGCGGACCAACCGGGGCTCAGGAGATTCGCGTGGATCAATCGGGGCTGCGGAGGCGCCGCGTAGACGGATGGGGCTCCGGAGACAGCGCGTGAAATGATCGGCGCTTTGAGACGGCGCGTGGACCGATCGGTGCTCGGAGACGGGGCGTGGACGGACCGCGGCTTAGAATGCGGCACGCGGACCGATCGGGGATCGGACACGGCGTGTGGACCGATCGAGGCTCGGAGACGACGCGTTTACGGATCGGGGATCAGGAGACGACGCGTGGAACGATCCGGGCTCTGGAGACGGAGCGTGGACCGATCGGGGCTCGGAGACGGCGCGTGGAACGATCGGGGCTCACGAGACGGCACGTGAACCGATCGGGGCTCGGAGACGGCGCGTGGACCGAGCGGGGCTTAGGAGACGGTGCGTGGACCGATCGGAGATCAGGAGACGGCGCGTGGACTGATCGGTGCTCGCAGACGGCGCGTGGATGGACAGTGGCTTAGAATGCGTCACGCGGATCGATCGGGGCTCGGAAACGGCGTGTGGACGTATCGGGGGTTAAGAGACGATGCGTGGACCGATCGGGGCTCAGGAGATGGCGCGTGGACCGATCGGGGCTTCGGAGACGGTACGTGGACCGATCGAGGCTCGGAGACGGCGCGTGGACCGACCGGGGCTCAGAAGGCCGCGCGTGGACCGATCGGGGCTCGGCGACTGCGCATGGACGCATCGGGGCTCAGGAGACGGCGCGTGGACCGATCGGGGCTCGGAGACGGTGCGTGGATCGATCGGGGCTTAGGAGACGGCGCGTCGACCGATCGGAGATCAGCAGAGGACGCCTGGACTGATAGGGCTCTGGAAGCGGCGCACGGACCGATCGTGGCTCGGAGACGGCGCGTGGAGGCATCGGGGCTTTGAAGACGACGCGTGGACAGAACGGTGCTCAGAAAACGGCGCGTGGAGCGATCAGGGCTCAGGTGACGACGCGTGGATCGATCGGGGCTCAGGAGACGACGCGTCGACCAATCGGGGCTCAGGAGAGGGCGCGCGGACCAACCGGGGCTCAGGAGATTCGCGTGGATCAATCGGGGCTGCGGAGGCGCCGCGTAGACGGATGGGGCTCCGGAGACGGCGCGTGGACCGATCGGCGCTCGGAGACGGCGCGTGGACGGATTGGGGCTTAGAAGACGGCGCGTGGACCGATCGGGGCTCAGGAAGCGGCGACTAGACCGATCGTGGCTCGGAGACGGCGCGTGGAGGCATCGGGTCTAAGAAGACGACGCATGGACCCACCGGGGCTCAGGGGACGGCGCGCGGACCGATCGGGGCTCGAAAACGGCGCGTGGACCGATCCGAACTCATAGACGACGTATGGACCGATCGGGGCTCGGAAACGGCGCGTGGACCGATCGGAGCTCGGAGACGTGGCGTGGACCGATCCGGGCTCAGGAGACAGCGCGTGAAATGATCGGCGCTTTGAGACGGCGCGTGGACCGATCGGTGCTCGGAGACGGGGCGTGGACGGACCGCGGCTTATAATGCGGCACGCGGACCGATCGGGGATCGGACACGGCGTGTGGGCCGATCGAGGCTCGGAGACGACGCGTTTACGGATCGGGGATCAGGAGACGACGCGTGGAACGATCCGGGCTCTGGAGACGGAGCGTGGACCGATCGGGGCTCGAAGACGGCGCGTGGAACGATCGGGGCTCACGAGACGGCACGTGAACCGATCGGGGCTCGGAGACGGCGCGTGGACCGATCGGGGCTCGGGAGACGGCGCGTGGACCCATCGGGGCTCTGGCAGCGGTGCACGGACCGATCGTGGCTCGGAGACGGCGCGTGTAGGCATCGGGGCTTTGAAGACGACGCATGGACCGAACGGTGCTCACGAAACGGCGCGTGGACCGATCGGTGCTCGGAGACGATGCGTGGACCGATCGGGGCTCAGGAAACGGCGCGTGGAGCGATCAGGGCTCAGGTGACGACGCGTGGATCGATCGGGGCTCAGGAGACGACGCGTCGACCGATCGGGGCTCAGGAGAGGGCGCGCGGACCAACCGGGGCTCAGGAGATTCGCGTGGATCAATCGGGGCTGCGGAGGCGCCGCGTAGACGGATGGGGCTCCGGAGACGGCGCGTGGACCGATCGGCGCTCGGAGACGGCGCGTGGACCGATTAGGGCTTAGAAGACGGCGCGTGGACCGATCGGGGCTCAGGAAGCGGCGACTAGACCGATCGTGGCTCGGAGACGGCGCGTGGAGGCATCGGGTCTAAGAAGACGACGCATGGACCCACCGGGGCTCAGGAGACGGCGCGCGGACCGATCGGGGCTCGAAAACGGCGCGTGGACCGATCCGAACTCATAGACGACGTATGGACCGATCGGGGCTCGGAAACGGCGCGTGGACCGATCGGAGCTCGGAGACGTGGCGTGGACCGATCCGGGCTCAGGAGACAGCGCGTGAAATGATCGGCGCTTTGAGACGGCGCGTGGACCGATCGGTGCTCGGAGACGGGGCGTGGACGGACCGCGGCTTAGAATGCGGCACGCGGAACGATCGGGGATCGGACACGGCGTGTGGACCGATCGAGGCTCGGAGACGACGCGTTTACGGATCGGGGATCAGGAGACGACGCGTGGAACGATCCGGGCTCTGGAGACGGCGCGTGGACCGACCGGGGCTCAGAAGGCCGCGCGTGGACCGATCGGGGCTCGGCGACTGCGCATGGACGCATCGGGGCTCAGGAGACGGCGCGTGGACCGATCGGGGCTTCGGAGACGGTACGTGGACCGATCGAGGCTCGGAGACGGCGCGTGGACCGACCGGGGCTCAGAAGGCCGCGCGTGGACCGATCGGGGCTCGGCGACTGCGCATGGACGCATCGGGGCTCAGGAGACGGCGCGTGGACCGATCGGGGCTCGGAGACGGCACGTTAACCGATCGGGGCTTAGGAGACGATGCGTGGACCGATCGCGGCTCGGAGACGGCGTGTGAACCGACCGGTGCTCAGGAGGCCGCGCGTGGACCGATCGAGGCTCGGCGACGGCGCGTGGACCGATCGGGGCTCAGGAGGCCGCGCGTGGACCGATCATGGCTCGGCAAGGGCGCGTGGACCGATCGGTGTTCAGAGACGACGCGTGGACCGATCGGGGCTCTGGCGGTTGCGCGTGGACCATTTGGTGTTCGGCGACGGCATGTGGACCGATCGGCGCTCGGAGACAGCGCGTTAACCGATCGGAGTTTAGGAAACGATGCATGGACCGATCGGAGATCAGGAGACGATGCGTGGTCCGATAGGGCTCTGGAAGCGGCGCACGGACCGATCGTGGATCGGCGACGGCGCGTGGACCGATCGGGGCTCAGGAGACCGCGCGTTGACCGATCATAGCTCGGCAACAGCGCGTGGACCGATCGGCGCTCGGAGACAGCGCGTGGACCGACTGGGGCTCAGGCGGTTGCGCGTGGACCAATTCGGGTCCGGCGACGGCGCGTGGACCGCTCGGCGCTCGGAGGAGGCGCGTGGACCGATCGGGGCTTAGGAGACAACGCGTGGCCCGATCGGCGCTCGGAGCCGGTGCGTGGATCGATCGGGGCTTAGGAGACGGCGCGTCGACCGATCGGAGATCAGCAGAGGACGCCTGGACTGATAGGGCTCTGGAAGCGGCGCACGAACCGATCGTGGCTCGGAGACGGCGCGTGGAGGCATCGGGGCTTTGAAGACGACGCGTGGACAGAACGGTGCTCAGAAAACGGCGCGTGGAGCGATCAGGGCTCAGGTGACGACGCGTGGATCGATCGGGGCTCAGGAGACGACGCGTCGACCAATCGGGGCTCAGGAGAGGGCGCGCGGACCAACCGGGGCTCAGGAGATTCGCGTGGATCAATCGGGGCTGCGGAGGCGCCGCGTAGACGGATGGGGCTCCGGAGACGGCGCGTGGACCGATCGGCGCTCGGAGACGGCGCGTGGACCGATTGGGGCTTAGAAGACGGCGCGTGGACCGATCGGGGCTCAGGAAGCGGCGACTAGACCGATCGTGGCTCGGAGACGGCGCGTGAACCGACCGGGGCTCAGGAGGCCGCGCGTAGACCGATCGAGGCTCGGCGACGGCGCGTGGACCGATCGGGGCTCAGGAGGCCGCGCGTGGACCGATCATGGCTCGGCAAGGGCGCGTGGACCGATCGGTGTTCAGAGACGACGCGTGGACCGATCGGGGCTCTGGCGGTTGCGCGTGGACCATTTGGGGTTCGGCGACGGCATGTGGACCGATCGGGGCTCAGGAAAGGGCGTGTGGAGCTTTCGGGGCTCGGAGACGGCGCGTGGAACGGTAGGGGCTCCGGAGGCGCCGTGTGGACCGATGGGGAGCAGGAGACGGTGCGTGGACCGATCGGGGCTCGGAGACGGCGCGTAGACGGATCGGGGCTTAGAAGAAGGCGCGTGGAGCAATCGGGGCTCAGGAGACGGCGCGTGAACCGATCGGCGTTCGGAGACGGCGCGTCGACCGATCGGGGTTCGGAGACGGCGCGTGGACCGTCTGGGGCTTAGGAGACGATGCGTGGACCGATCGGGGCATAGTGGACGACGCGTGGACCGATCGGGGCTCAGGAGACGGCGCGTGGACCGATCGGGGGTTAGGAGACGGCGCGTGGACCGATCGGGGCTTAGGAAGCGGCGGCTGGCCCGATCGTGGCTCGGAGACAACGCGTGGACGTATCGGGGCTTAGGAGCCGATGCGTGCACCGATCGGGGCTCAGGAGACGGAGCGTGGAACGATCGAGACTCGGGTGACAGCGCGTGAACCGATCGGCGCTCGGAGACGGCGCGTGGACCGATCGGGGCTCGGAGACGGCGCGTGGACCGACCGGGGCTCAGGAGGCCGCGCGTGGACCGATCGGGGCTCGGCGACGCCGCGTGGACCGATCGAGGCTCGGAGACGACGCGTGTACGGATCGGGGCTTTGAAGACGACGCGTGGACAGAACGGTGCTCAGAAAACGGCGCGTGGAGCGATCGGGGCTCAGGAAATGACGCGTCGATGGATTGGGGCTTAGGAGACGACGCGTGGAACGATCCGGGCTCTGGAGACGGAGCGTGGACCGATCGGGGCTCGGAGACGGCGCGTGGAACGTTCGGGGCTCACGAGACGGCACGTGAACCGATCGGGGCTCGGAGACGGCGCGTGGACCGATCGGGGCTTAGGAGACGGCGCGTGGACCGATCGGAGATCAGGAGATGACGCGTGGACCGATCGGGGCTCTGGAAGCGGCGCACGGACCGATCGTGGCTCGGAGACGGCGCGTGAACCAATCGGGGATGAGGAGACGGTGCGTGGAGCGATCGGGCCTTAGGAGACGGCGTGAAGACCGATCGGTGCTGTCGAAGCGGCGCTAGGACCGATCGTGGCTCGGAGACGGAGCGTGGAGGCATCGGACCTAAGAAGACGACGCATGGACCGAGCGGGGCGCAGGAGACGGCGCGTGGACCGATCGGAGCTCGGAGACGACGCGTGGACCGATCGGGGCTCAGGAGACGGCGCGTGGAGCGATCGGGGCTCAGGAGACGGCGCGTGGACCGGTCGGGGCTTAGGAGACGATGCCTGGACCGATCGGGGCTTAGGAGGCGGCGCGTGGAACGATCGGGGCTCGGAGACAGCGCGTGTACCGACTGGGGCTCAGGAGGTTGCGCGTGGACCAATTGGGGTTCGGCGACGGCGCGTGGACCGACCCGGGCTCAGGAGACCGCGCGTGAACCGATCGGGGCTCGGCGACTGCGCGTGGACCGATCGGGGCTAAGGAGACGACGTGTGGACCGATCGGGGCATAGGAGACGACGCGTGTACCTATCGGGGCTCAGGAGACAGCGCGTGGTCCGATTGGGCCTCACGAGACGGCGCGTGGACAGATCGGGGCTCGGAGACGACGCGTGTACGGATCGGGGATTCGGGGACGAGGCGTGGACCGATCGGGGCTCAGGAGACGACGCGTCGACGCATCGGGGCTTAGGAGACGACGCGTGGACCGATCGGGGCTTAGGAGACGACGCGTGGACCGATCGGTGCTCAGGAAGCGGCGCCTAGACCGATCGTGGCTCGGAGACGGCGCGTGGAGGCATCGGGCCTAAGAAGACGACGCATGGACCGAGCGGGGCGCAGGAGACGGCGCGAGGAGCGATCGGGGCTGAGGAGAAGACGCGTGGGCCGATCGGGGCTCAGGAGACGGCGCGTAGACCGATCGGGGCTCGGAAACGACGCGTTAACCGAGCGGGGCTTAGGAGACTATGCGTGGACCGATCGGGGCTCGGAGACAGCGCGTGTACCGACTAGGGCTCAGGAGGTTGCGCGTGGACCAATTGGGGTTCGG
Organism: Netelia fuscicornis; assembly: GCA_946811545.1. Lineage (NCBI taxonomy): Eukaryota > Metazoa > Arthropoda > Insecta > Hymenoptera > Ichneumonidae > Netelia > Netelia fuscicornis. The sequence continues at coordinate 33,122,315 of OX328014.1, read as the reverse complement.
CGACGGCGCGTGGACCGACCGGGGCTCAGGAGACCGCGCGTGAACCGATCGGGGCTCGGCGACTGCGCGTGGACCGATCGGGGCTAAGGAGACGACGTGTGGACCGATCGGGGCATAGGAGACGACGCGTGTACCTATCGGGGCTCAGGAGACAGCGCGTGATCCGATTGGGCCTCACGAGACGGCGCGTGGACAGATCGGGGCTCGGAGACGACGCGTGTACGGATCGGGGCTTAGGAGACGGCGCGTGGACCGATCGGGGCTCAGGAAGCGGCGCCTGAACCGATCGTGGCTCGGAGACGGCGCGTGGAGGCATCGGGCCTAAGAAGAAGACGCATGGACCGAGCGGGGCTCAGGAGACGGCGCGAGGAGCGATCGGGGCTCAGGAGAAGACGCGTCAATTGATCGGGGCTCAGGAGACGACGCGTCGACGCATCGGGGCTTAGGAGACGACGCGTGGACCGATCGGGGCTTAGGAGACGACGCGTGGACCGATCGGGGCTCAGGAAGCGGCGCCTAGACCGATCGTGGCTCGGAGACGGCGCGTGGAGGCATCGGGCCTAAGAAGACGACGCATGGACCGAGCGGGGCGCAGGAGACGGCGCGAGGAGCGATCGGGGCTCAGGAGAAGACGCGTCAATTGATCGGGGCTCAGGAGAAGACGCGTCGACGCATCGGGTCTCAGGGGACGGCGCGTGGACCGACCGGGGCTCAGGAGACTCGCGTGGATCGATCGGGGCTCAGGAGGCGACGCGTGGACCCATCGTGGCTCGGAGATGGCGTGTGGACGTATCGGGGCTTAGGAGACGACGCGTGGACGGATCGGGGCTCAGGAGAAGGCGCGTGAGCCGATCGGCGCTCGGAGACGGCGTGTGGACCGATCGGGGCTTAGGAGACGATGCGCGGACCGATCGGGGCTCGGCGACGGCGCGTGGACCGCCCGGGGCTCAGGAGGCCACGCCTGGACCGATCGGGTCTCGGCGACGGCGCGTGGACCGATCGAGGCTCGGAGACGCCGCGTGGACCGATCGGGGTTTAGCAGAGGACGCGTCGACCGATCGGGGCTCAGGACACGGCGCGTAGACCGATCGGGGCTTAGGACACGACGCGTGGACCGATCGGTGCTCAGGAAGTGGCGCCTGGACCGATCGTGACTCGGGGACGGCGCCTTGGGGCATCTGGGCTTAGAAGACGACGCGTGGACCGATCGGGGCTCAGGAAACGGCGCGTGAACCGATCAGGGCTTAGGAGACGACGCGTGGACCGATCGGGGCTCGGAGACGACGCGTGGACCGATCGGGGCTCGCAGACAGTGCGTGGACCGACTGGGGCTCAGGCGGTTGCGCGTGGACCAATTGGGGTTCGGCGACGGCGCGTTGACCGATCGGGGCTCGGAGACGGCGCGTTAACCGATTGGGGCTTAGGAGACGATGCGTGGCCCGATCGGGGCTCAGGAGCCTCGCGTGGATCGATCGGGGCTCCGGAGGCGCCGCGTTGACCCATGGGGATCAGGAGACAGTGCGTGGACCGATCGGGGTGTAGGCGACGACGCGTGTACCTATCGGGGCTCAGGAGACAGCGCGTGGATCGATCAGCGCTCGGCGACTGCGCGTGGACGTATCGGGGCCCAGGAGACGGCGCGTGGACCGATCGGGTCTCAGGAGGCCGCGCGTGGACAGATCATGACTCGGCCACGGCGCGTGGACCGATCGGAGCTCGGAGACGACGCGTGGACCGATCGGGGCTCGGAGACAGCGCGTGGACCGACTGGGGCTCAGGCGGTTTCGCGTGGACCAATTGGGGTTCGGCGACGGTGCGTGGACCGATCGGGGCTTAGGAGACGGCGCGTGCACCGATCGGGGCCCGGAGACGGGTCGTGGACAGATTGGGGATTAGGAGACGGCGCGTGGAGCGATCGGGGCTGGGAGACGGCACGTGGACCAATGGGGGCTTAGGAGACGACGCGTGGACCGATCGGGGTGTAGGCGGCGACGCGTGTACCTATCGGGGCTCAGGAGACAGCGCGTGGACCGATCAGGGCTCGGCGACGGCGCGTGGACCGATCGGGGCTCGGAGACGACGCGTGGACCGATCGGGTCTCGGAGACAGCGCGTGGACCGACTGGGGCTAAGGCGGTTTCGCGTGGACCAATTGGGGTTCGGCGACGGCGCGTGGACCGATAGGGGCTTAGGAGACGGCGCGTGCACCGATCGGGGCCCGGAGACGGGTCGTGGACCGATCGGGGCTCAGGAGACGGCGCGTGGACCGATTGGGGCTCGGATACGGCGCGTGAACCAATCGGGGCTCAGGAGGCCGCGCGTGGACCGATCGCGGCTCGGCGACGGCGCGTGGACCGATCGGGGCTCAGGAGGCCGCGCGTGGACCGATCGCGGCTCGGCGACGGCGCGTGGACCGATCGGGGCTCGGAGACGGCGCGTGAACCAATCGGGGCTCAGGAGGCCGCGCGTGGACCGATCGCGGCTCGGCGACGGCGCGTGGACCGATCGGGGCTCAGGAGGCCGCGCGTGGACCGATCGCGGCTCGGCGACGGCGCGTGGACCGATCGGGGCTCGGAGACGATGCGTGGACCGATCGAGGTTCGGCGACAGTGCGTGAACCGACTGGGTCTCAGGCGGTTGTGCGTGGACCAATTAGGGTTCGGCGACCGCGCGTGGACCGTTCGGGGCTCGGAGACGGCGCGTTAACCGATCGGGGCTTAGGAGACGATGCGTGAACTGATCGGGGCTCGGAGAAGGCGCGTGGACCGATCGGGGCCTAGGAGACAACGCGTGGACCGATCGTGGCTCAGGAAGCGGCGCCTGGACCGATCGTGGCCCGGAGACGGCGCTAGAAGGCATCTGGGCTTACAGGACGACGCGTGGATCGAACAGGGGCTCAGAGACGGCGCATGAACCGACCGGGGTTCATGAGACGGCGCGTGGACTGATCGGGGCTCGGAGACGGCGCGTTAACCGATCGGGGCTTAGGAGACGGCGTGTGAACGTATCGGGGCTTAGGAAAGGATGCGTTGACCGATCGGGGCTCATGAGACGGCGCGTAGACCGATCGGGGCTCAGGAGACGGCGCGTGGACCGATCGGTGCTCGGAGACGGCGCGTGGACGGACCGTGGCTTAGAATGCGTCATGCGGACCGATCGGGGCTCGGATACGGCGTGTGGACCGATCGGGGCTCGGAGACGCAGCGTGGACCGATCGGGGCTTGGGAGACGACGCGTAGACCGATCGGGGCGTAGGACACGGCGCGTGTACCTATCGGGGCTCACGAGACAGCGCGTGGACCGATCGTGGCTCGGCAACGGCGCGTGGGCCGATCGGGGCTCGGCGACGGCGCGTGGACCGATCGGGGCTCGGAGACGACGCGTCGTCCGATCGGGGCTCAGGATGCGGCGCGTGGACCCATCGGGGCTCGGAGACGGCACGTGGACCGATCAAGGCTTAGGACACGACGCGTTGACCGATCGGGACTCAGGAGGCGGCGCGTGGACCGATCGCGGTTCGGCGACGGCGCGTGGACCGATCGGGGCTCAGGAGACCGCGCGTGGACCGATCGGGGCTCAGGAGACGGCGCGTGGACCGATTGGGGCTCGGATACGGCGGGTGAACCAATCGGGCCTCAGGAGGCCGCGCGTGGACCGATCGCGGCTCGGCGACGGCGCGTGGACCGATCGGGGCTCAGGAGGCCGCGCGTGGACCGATCATAGCTCGGCGACGGCGCGTGGACCGATCGGGGCTCGGAGCGGCGCGTAGAACGATCGCGGCTCGGCGACGGCGCGTGGAACGATCGGGGCTCAGGAGGCTGCGCGTGGATCGATTGGGGCTCATGGAGACGGCGCGTCGACCGCTCCGGGCTCGAAGACGGCGCGTGGAACGATCAGGGCTCAGGAGACGTCACGTGAAATGATCGGCGCTCGGAGACGGCGCGTGGACCGATCGGGGCTCAGGAGAAGGCGCGTGGACCGATCGGGGCTTAGGAGGGGAGCCGTCGACCGATCGGGGCTCAGGAGACGACGCGTGGACCGGTCGGTGCTCAGGAAGCCGCGCCTGGACCGATCGGGGCTCCGAGACGACGCGTTAACCGAGCGGGGCTTAGGAGACTATGCGGGGACCTATCGGGGCTCGGAGACAGCGCGTGTACCGACTGGGGCTCAGGAGGTTGTGCGTGGACCAATTGGGGTTCGGCGACGGCGCGTGGACCGACCGGGGCTCAGGAGACCGCGCGAGAACCGATCGAGGCTCGGCGACTGCGCGTGGAGCGATCGGCGCTCAGGAGACGTCGCGTGAACCAATCGGCGCTCGAAGACGGCGCGTGGACCGATCGGGGATGAGGAGAAGGCGCGTGGACCGATCGGGGCTTAGGAGACGGTGCGTAGACCGATCGGGGCTCGGAGACGGCGCGTGGAACGATCGGGGCCCGGAGACGGGTCGTGGACAGATTGGGGATTAGGAGACGGCGCGTGGAGCGATCGGGGCTGGGAGACGGCACGTGGACCAATGGGGGCTTAGGAGACGACGCGTGGACCGATCGGGGTGTAGGCGGCGACGCGTGTACCTATCGGGGCTCAGGAGACAGCGCGTGGACCGATCAGGGCTCGGCGACTGCGCGTGGACGTATCGGGGCTCAGGAGACGGCGCGTGGACCGATCGGGGCTCGAGGACGGCGCGTTAACCGATTGGGGCTTAGGAGACCATGCGTGGACCGATCGGGGCTCGAAGACGGCGCGTGGACCGATCGGGTGTCAGGAGGCCGCGCGTGGACAGATCATGACTCGGCGACGGCGCGTGGACCGATCGGGGCTTAGGAGACGGCGCGTGCACCGATCGGGGCCCGGAGACGGGTCGTGGACCGATCGGGGCTCAGGAGACGGCGCGTGGACCGATTGGGGCTCGGATACGGCGCGTGAACCAATCGGGGCTCAGGTGGCCGCGCGTGGACCGATCGCGGCTCGGCGACGGCGCGTGGACCGATCGGGGCTCAGGAGGCCGCGCGTGGACCGATCGCGGCTCGGCGACGGCGCGTGGACCGATCGGGGCTCGGAGACGATGCGTGGACCGATCGTGGCTCGGCGACGGCGCGTGGACCGATCGGGGCTCGGAGACGACGCGTGGACCGATCGGGGTTCGGCGACAGCGCGTGAACCGACTGGGGCTCAGGCGGTTGCGCGTGGACCGATCGGGGCTTAGGAGCCTCGCGTGGATCGATCGGGGCCCCGGAGGCGCCGCGTGGACCCATGGGGATCAGGAGACAGTGCGTGAACCGATCGGGGCTCGGAGACGGCGCGTGGACCGATCGGGGCTCAGGAGGCCGCGCGTGGACCGATCATGGCTCGGCGACGGCGCGTGGACCGATCGGGGCTGGGAGACGACGCGTGGACCGATCGGGGTTCGGCGACAGCGCGTGAACCGACTGGGGCTCAGGCGGTTGCGCGTGGACCGATCGGGGCTCGGAGAAGGCGCGTGGACCGTTCGTGGCTCAGGAAGCGGCGCCTGGACCGATCGTGGCCCGGAGACGGCGCGAGAAGGCATCTGGGCTTACAAGACGACGCGTGGATCGATCGGGGCTCGGAGACGGCGCATGAACCGACCGGGGCTCAGGAGACGGCGCGTGGACTGATCGGGGCTCGGAGACGACGCGTTAACCGGTCGGGGCTTAGGAGGCCGCGCGTGGACCGATCGAGGCTCGGCGACGGCGCGTGGACCGATCGGGACTCGGAGAGGGCGTGTAAACGTATCGGGGCTTAGGAGACGATGCGTTGACCGATCGGGGCTCATGAGGCGGCGCGTAGACCGATCGGGGCTCCGGCGGCGACGCGTGGACCGATCGGGGCCCAGGAAACGGCGCGTGGATCAATCGGTGCTCGAAGACGACGCGTGGACCGACCGGGGCTCAGGAGCCGATGCGTGGATCGATCGGGGCTCAGGAGACGACGCGTGGACCGATCGGGGCTCAGGAGACGGCGCGTGGACCGATCGGTGCTCGGAGACGGCGCGTGGACCGATTGGGGAGCATGCGATGGTGCGTGGACCGATTGGGGCTTAGGAGACGGCGCGTGGACCGATCGGGGCGCAGGAAGCGGCGCCTGGACCGATCGTGGCTTGAAGACGGCGCGTGGAGGCATCCGGGCTAAGAAGACGACGCATGGACCGAGCGGGGTTCAGGAGACGGCGCGAGGAGCGATCGGGGCTCAGGAGAAGACATGTCAATTGATCGGGGCTCCGGAGACGACGCCTGGACCGATCGGGGCTCAGGAGGCGGCACGAGAAGCGATCGGGGATCAGGAGAAGACGCGTCAATTGATCGGAGCTCAGGAGATTCGCGTGGATCGATCGGGGCTCCGGAGGCGGGCGTGGACCGATTGGGGCTTAGGAGACGACGCGTGGACTGATCGGGACTCAGGAGACGGCGCGTGGCCCGATTGGGGCTCGGATACGGCGCGTGAACCGACCGGGGCTCAGGAGGCCGCGCGAGAACCGATCGCGGCTCGGCGACGGCGCGTGGACCGATCGGGGCTCAGGAGGCCGCGCGTGGACCGATCGGGACTCAGGAAGCGGCGCCTGCACCGATCGTGGCTCGGAGAAGGCGCGTGGAGGCATCGGGGCTTCGACGACGACGCATGGACCAATCGGGGCTCGGAAACGGCACCTGGACCGATCGGAGCTCGGAGACGACGGGTGGAGCGGTCGGGGCTCGGAGACGGCGCGTGGACCGACCGGGGCTAAGCAGGCCGCGCGTGGACCGATAGAGGCTTAGGAGCCGACGCGTGGACCGATCGGGGCTCAGGTGACGGGGCGTGAAATGATCGGCGCTCTGAGACGGCGCGTCGACCGATCGGTGCTCGGAGACGGCGCGTGGACGGACCGCGGCTCAGAATGCGGTACGCGGACCGACCGGGGATCGGACACGGCGTGTGGACCGATCGAGGCTCGGAGACGACGCGTTTAAGGATCGGGAATCAGGAGACGACGCGTGGAACGATCCGGGCTCAGGAGACGAAGCGTGGACCGATCGGGGCTCGGAGACGGCGCGTGGACCGATCGGGGCTCAGGAGACGGCGCGTCAACCGATCGGCGCTCGGAGACGGCGCGTGGACCGATCGGGGCTTAGGAGACGGCGCGTGGACCGATCGGAGATCAGGAGATGACGCGTGGACCGATCGGGGTTGTGGAAGCAGCGCACGGACCGATCGTGGCTCGGAGACGGCGCGTGGAGGCATCGGGGCTTTGAAGACGACGCGTGGACCGATCGGGGCTCAGGAAACGGCGTGTGGTGCGATCGGGGCTCAGGAGACGACGCGTGGATTGATCGGGGCTCACGAGACGACGCGTGGAACAATCGGGGCTCAGGAGATGGCGCGCGGACCGACTGGGGCTGAAGAGACTCGCGTGGACCGATCGGGGCTCGGAGACGGCGCGTGGTATGATCGGGGCTCAGGAGACGGCGCGTGAACCGATCGGCGCTCGGAGACAGCGCGTGGACCGATCGGGGCTTAGGAGACGGCGCGTGGACCGATCGGAGATGAGGAGACGATGCGTGGACCGATAGGGCTCTGGAAACGGCGCACGTACCGATCGAGGATCGGCGACGGCCTGTGGACCGATTGGGGCTCAGGAGGCCGCGCGTGGACCGATCATGGCTCGGCGACGGCGCGTGGGCCGATCGGGGCTCGGAGACAGCGCGTGGACCGACTGGGACTCAGGCGGTTGCGCGTGGACCAATTGGGGTTCGGCGACGGCGCGTGGACCGCTCGGCGCTCGGAGACGGCACGTTAACCGATCGGGGCTTAGGAGACGATGCGTGAACCGATCGGGGCTCGGAGACGGCGCGTGGACCGATCGGGGCTTAGGAGACAACGCGTGGACCGATGGGGCTCGGAGACGGCGCGTGGACGGACTGGGGCTCAGGAGACTCGCGTGGATCGATCGGGGGTTCGGAGACGCCGCGTGGAGCGATGGGGATCAGGAGACGGTGCGCGGACCGATCGGGGCTCGGAGACGGCGCGTGGACCGATCGGGGCTTAGGAGACGACGCGTGGACCGATCGGGGATTAGGACACGACGCGTGTACCTATCGGGGCTCACGAGACAGCGTGTGGACCGATTGGGGCTCAGGAGACGGCGCGTGGACCGATCGGGGCTCAGGAGAAGACGCGTCAATTGATCGGGGCTCAGGAGGGGACGCGTCGACGCATCGGGGCTCAGGAGACGGCGCGTGGACCGACCGGGGCTCAGGAGACTCGCGTGGATCGATCGGGGCTCAGGAGGCGACGCGTGGACCCATCGGGGCTCGGAGACGGCGTGTGGACGTATCGGGGCTTAGGAGACGACGCGTGGGCGGATCGGGGCTCAGGAAACGGCGCGTGAACCGATCGGGGTTTAGGAGACGACACGTGGACCGACCGGGGTTAGGAGACGACGCGTGGACCGATGGGGCTTAGGAAGCGACGCGTGGACCGATCGGGGCTCAGGAAACGGCGCGTGGACCGATTGGGGCTCAGGAGGCCGGTCGTGGACCGATCACGGCTCGGCACCAGCGCGTGGACGGATCGGGGCTCAGGACACGGCGGTGGACAGATCGGGGCTCGGAGACGGTGCGTGGAGGCATCGGCGCTATGAAAACGGCGCGTGGACCGATCGGTGCTCGGACACAGCGCGTGGACCGACAGGGGCTCAGGTGGTAGCGCGTGGACCAATTGGCGTTGGCGACGGCTCGTGGAACGCTCGGCGCTCGGAGACGGCGCGTGGACCGATCGGGGCTTAGGAGACAACGCGTGGACCAATCGGGGCTCGGAGACAGCGCGTGGAATGATCGGGGCTCAGGAGACGGCGCGTGAACCGATCGGCGCTCGGAGACGGCGCGTGGACCGATCGGGGCTTAGGAGACGGCGCATCGACCGATCGGAGATCAGGACACGACGCGTGGACTGATAGTGCTCTGGAAGTGGCGCACAGACCTATCGTGGCTCGGAGACGGCGCGTGGAGGCATCGGGGCTTTGAAGACGACGCGTGGACCGAACGGTGCTCAGAAAACGGCGCGTGGAGCGATCGGGGCTCAGGAGACGACGCGTGGACCGATCGGGGCTTAGGAGACGATGCGTGAACCGATCAGGGATTCTGGGACGACGCGTGGACCGATACGGGCTCAGGAGACGGCGCGTGGACCGATCGGGGCTCAGGAGACGGCGCGTGGACCGATCGGGGCTTAGGAGACGGCGCGTGGACCGATCGGAGATCAGGAGACGACGCGTGGACCGATCGGGGCTTAGGAGACGACGCGTGGATCGATCGGGGCTTAGGAGGCGGCGCGTGGACCGACCGGGGCTAAGGAGGCCGCGCGTGGACCAATCGAGGCTCCGCGACGGCGCGTGGACGGATCGGGGCTCGGAGACGGCGTGTGAACGTATCGGGGCTTAGGAGACGATGCGTTGATCGATCGTGGCTCATGACACGGCGCGTAGGCCGATCGGGGCTCCGGCGGCGACGCGTGGACCGATCGGGGCTCAGGAGCCGATGCGTGGATCGATCGGGGCTTAGGAGACGACGCGTCGACCGATCGGGGCTCAGGAGGCGGCGTGTGGACCCATCGGGGCTCGGAGACGGCACGTGGACCGATCAGGGCTTAGAAGACGATGCGTGGACCGATCGGGGCTCAGGAGACGGCGCGTGGATCGATCGGGGCTCCGGAGACGGCGCGTGGACCGATCGGGGCTTAGGAGACGGCGCGTGGACCGATCGGAGATCAGGAGATGACGCGTGGACCGATCGGGGCTCTGGCAGCGGCGCACGGACCGATCGGGGCTCGGAGACGGCGCGTGGAGTGATGGGGGCTCGGAGACGGCGCGTGGAGCGATGGGGGCTCAGGAGACGGCGCGTGAACCGATCGGCGCTCGGAGACGGCGCGTGGACCGATCGGGGCTGAGGAGACGGCACGTGGACCAATCGGGGGTTAGGCGACGACGCGTGTTACCGATCGGGGCACAGGAGACGGCGCGTGGACCAATCGGGGCTCAGGAGACGGCGCGTGGACCGATTGGGGCTCGGATACGGCGCGTGAACCAACCGGGGCTCAGGAGGCCGCGCGTGGACCAATCGCGACTCGGCGACGGCGCGTGGACCGATCGGGGCTCAGGAGGCCGCGCGTGGACCGATCATGGCTCGGCGACGGCGCGTGGATTGATCGGGGCTCGGAGACGAAGCGTGGACCGATCGGGGCTCGGAGACGGCGCGTGGACCGACTGGGGCTCAGGGGGTTGCGCGTGGACCAATTTGGGTTCGGCGACCGCGCGAGCACCGATCGGGGCCCGAAGACGGGTCGTGGACAGATTGGGGATTAGGAGACGGCGCGTGGACCGATCGGGGCTGGGAGACGGCACGTGGACCAATCGGGGGTTAGGAGACGACGCGTGCACCGATCGGGGCTCAGGAGACGGCGCGTGGACCAATCGGGGCTCGGGAGACGGCGCGTGGACCGATTGGGGCTCGGATACGGCGCGTGACTCAACCGGGGCTCAGGAGGCTGCGCGTGGACCGACCGTGGCTCGGCGACGGCGCGTGGACCGATCGGGGCTCAGGAGGCCGCGCGTGGACCGATCATGGCTCGGCGATGGCGCGTGGACCGATTGGGGGTCGGAGATGACGCGTGGACCCATCGGGACTCGGAGACAGCGCGTGGACCGACTGGGGCTCAGGTGGTTGCGCGTGGACGAATTGGGGTTTGGCGACGGCGCGTGGACCGATCGGCGCTCGGAGACAGCGCGTTAACCGATCGGGGCTTAGGAGACGGCGAGTGGACCGACCGGGGCTCAGGAGGCCACGCCTGGACCGATCGGGGCTCAGGAGACAGCACGTGGACCGGTCGGGGCTTAGGAGACGGCGCGTGGACCGATCGGGGCTGGTGAAGCGGCGGCTGGACCGATCGTGGCTCGGAGACGGCGCGTGGAGGCATCGGGGCTAAGGAGACGACGCATGGATCGAGCGGGGCTCAGGAGACGGCGCGAGGAGCGATCGGGGCTCGGCGACGGCTTGTGAAGCGGTTGGGGCTCAGGAGACGACGCGTGGGTCGATCGGGGCTCAGAAGACGACGCGTCGACCGATCTGGGCTCAGGAGACGGCGCGTGGATCGATCGAGGCTCGGAGACGCCGCGTGGAAAGTTCGGGGCTCAGGAGACGGCGTGTGGACCGACCGGAGTTCGGAGACGACGCGTGGACCGATCGGGGCTCAGGAGACGGCGCGATGAGCGATCGGGCTCAGGAGAAGACGCGTCAATTGATCGTGGCTCCGGAGACGACGCGTCGACGGATCGGGGCTTAGGAGACGACGCGTCGATCGATCGGGGCTCAGGAGGCGGCGCGTGGACCGATTGGGAGTCACGAGACGGCGCGTAGACCGAGTGGGGCTCGGATACGGCGCGTGAACCGACCGGGGCTCAGGAGGCCGCGCGTGGACCGATCGCAGCTCGGCGACGGCGCGTGGACCGATCGGGGCTCGGAGACGACGCGTGAACCGATCGGGGCTCAGGAGACGGCGCGTGGACTGATCGGTGCTCGGAGACGGCGCGTGGACGGACAGTGGCTTAGAATGCGTCACGCGGATCGATCGGGGCTCGGAGACGGCGTGTGGACGTATCGGGTGTTAAGAGACGATGCGTGGACCGATCGGGGCTCAGGTGATAGCGCGTGGACGGATCGGGGCTTCGGAGACGGTACGTGGACCGATCGAGGCTCGGAGACGGCGCGTGGACCGACCGGGGCTCAGGAGGCCGCGCGTGGACCGATCGGGGAGCGGCGACGGCGCGTGGACCGATCGAGGCTTGGAGACGACGCGTGTATGGATCGGGGATTAGGGGACGACGCGTGGAACGATCGGGGCACAGGAGACGGCGCGTGCACCGACCGGCGCTCGGAGACAGCGCGTGGAGCGATCGGGGCTCAGGAGGCGGCGCGTGGACCGATTGGGAGTCACGAGACGGCGCGGGGACCGAGTGGGGCTCGGATACGGCGCGTGAACCGACCGGGGCTCAGGAGGCCGCGCGTGGACCGATCGCAGCTCGGCGACGGCGCGTGGACCGATCGGGGCTCGGAGACGACGCGTGAACCGATCGGGGCTCAGGAGACGGCGCGTGTACTGATCGGTGCTCGGAGACGGCGCGTGGACGGACAGTGGCTCAGGAGGCGGCGCGTTTACCGATCGCGGCTCGGAGACGGCCCGTGGACAGACCGGGGCTTAGGAAACGGCGCGTGGGCCGAACGGGGCTCAGGAGACGGCGCGTGGACCGGTCGGGGCTTAGGAGACGACGCCTGGACAGATCGGGGCTTAGAAGGTGGCGTGTGGAACGATCGGTGCTCAGGAGACGGTGCGTGGAGGCATGGGGGCTTAGAGGACGACGCATGGACCGAGCGGGGCTCAGGAGACGGCGCGAGGAGCGCGCGGGGCTCAGGAGAAGTCGCGTCAATTGATCGGGGCTCAGGAGACGACGCGGCGACTGATCGGGGATTAGGAGACGACGCGTGGCCCGATTGGGGCTTAGGAGACGACGTGTGGACCGATCGGGGCTTAGGAGACGGCATGTGAATCGATCGGTGCACAGGAGACGGCGGGTGAACCGGTCGGGTCTTAGGAGACGACGCGTCGACCGATTGGGGCTCAGGAGATGGCGCGTAGACCGATCGGGGCTCGTAAATGACGCGTCAACCGATCGGGGTCGGAGACGGCGCGTGAACCGACCGGGGCTCAGGAGACGGTACGTGGTCCGATCGGGCTCGGAGCCGGCGCGTGAACCAATCGGGGCTCAGGAGGCCGCGCGTGGACCGATCGAGGCTCGGCGACGGCGCGTGGACCGGTCGGGGCTCGGAGACGACGCGTGTACGGATCAGGGCTTGGTGACGGCGCGTTTACCGATAGCAGCTCGGAGACGGCCCGTGGGCGGATCGCAGCTTAGGAGACGGCGCGTGGACCGATCGGGGCTCAGGAAGCGGCGCCTGAACCTATCGGGGCTCAGGAAGCGGCGCCTAGACCGATCGTGGCTTGGAGACGGTGCGTGGAGGCATCGGGGCTAAGAAGACGACGCATGGACCGAGCGGGGCTCAGGAGACGGCGCGAGGAGCGATCGGGGCTCAGGAGACGGCGCGAGGAGCGATCGGGGCTCAGGAGAAGACGCGTCAATTGATCGGGGCTCAGAAATCGGCGCGTGGAGCGATCGGGGCTCAGGAGCCGACGCGTGGATCGATCGCGGCTCAGGAAACGACGCGTCGACCGATCGGGGCTCAGGAGACGGCGCGCAGATCGACCGGGGCTCAGGAGCCTCGCGTGGGCCGATCATGGCTCGGCGACGGTGCGTGGACGGATCGGGGCTCGGAGACGACGCGTGGACCGATGGGGGCTCGGATACGGCGCGTGAACCAACCGGGGCTCGGAGACGACGCGTGGACCGATTGGGGCTCGGAGACAGCGCGAGGACCGACTGGGGCTCAGGCGGTTGCGCGTGGACCGATCGGGGCTTGGAGACGGCGCGTTAACCGACCGGGGCTCAGGAGACGACGCGTCGACCGGTCGGGGCTTAGGAGACGAAGCCTGGACCGATCGGGGCTTAGCAGGAGGCGCGTGGAACGATCGGGGCTCAGAATACGGCGCGTGAACCGATCGGCGCTCGGAGGCGGCGCGTCGACCGATCGGGGTTCGGAGACGGCACGAGGACCGTCTGGGGCTTAGGAGACGATGCGTGGACCGATCGGGGCTCAGGAGACTGCGCGTGGATGGATCGGGGCTTAGGGAACGACGCGTGGACCGAGCGGGGCTCAGGAGACGGCGCGAGGAGCGATCGGGGCTCAGGAGAAGTCGCGTCAATTGATCGGGGCTCAGGAGACGACGCGGCGACTGATCGGGGCTTAGGAGACGACGCGTGGCCCGATTGGGGCTTAGGAGACGACGTGTGGACCGATCGGGGCTTAGGAGACGGCGCGTGAACCGACCGGGGCTTAGGAGACGGCACGTGGTCCGATCGGGCTCGGAGCCGGCGCGTGAACCGATCGGGGCTCAGGAGGCCGCGCGTGGACCGATCGAGGCTCGGCGACGGCGCGTGGACCGGTCGGGGCTCGGAGACGACGCGTGTACGGATCAGGGCTTGGTGACGGCGCGTTTACCGATAGCAGCTCGGAGACGGCCCGTGGACAGATCGCGGCTTAGGAGACGGCGCGTGGAATGATCGGGGCTTAGGAGACGGCGCGTGGACCGGTCGAGGCTCGGAGACGACGCGTGTGCGGATCGGGGATTCGAGGACGACGGGTGGACCGATCCGGGCTCAGGAGACGGCGCGTGGACCGATCGGGGCTTAGGTGAAAACGCGTGGACCGATTGGGGCTCAGGAAGCACCGCCTGGACCGATCGAGGCTCGGAGACGACGCGTGTACGGATCGGGGATTCGGCGATGACGCGTGGACCGATCCGGGCTCAGGAGACGGCGCGTGGACCGATCAAGGCTCGGAGACGGCGCGTGGAACGATCGGGGCTCAGGAGACGGCGCGTGGAGGCATCGGGGCTAAGAAGACGACGCATGGATCGAGCGGGGCTCAGGAGACGGCGCGAGGAGCGATCGGGGCTCGGAGACGGCGCGTGGAGGCATCGGGGCTTTGAAGACGACGCGTGGACCGAACGGTGCTCAGAAAACGGCGCGTGGACCGATCGGTGCTCGAAGACGATGCGTGGACCGATCGGGGCTCAGGAAACGGCGTGTGGAGCGGTTGGGGCTCAGGAGACGACGCGTGGGTCGATCGGGGCTCAGAAGACGACGCGTCGACCGATCGGGGCTCAGGAGACGGCGCGTGGATCGATCGAGGCTCGGAGACGCCGCGTGGAACGATCGGGGCTCAGGAGACGGCGCTTGAACTTATCGGCGCTCGGAGACGGCGCGTGGACCGATCGGAGCTTAGGATACGGCACATGGACCGATCGGGGCTCAGGAAGCGGCGCCTGGACCGATCGTGGCTCGGAGACAGCGCGTGGAGGCATCGGGGCTAAGAAGACGACGCATGGACCGATCGGGGCTCAGGAAACGGCGTGTGGACCGATCGGAGCTCGGAGACGACGCGTGGACCGATCGGGGCTCAGGAGACGGCGCGAGGAGCGATCGGGCTTAGGAGAAGACGCGTCAATTGATCCTGGCTCAAGAGACGACGCTTCGACGGATCGGGGCTTAGGAGACGACGCGTGGACCGATCGGGGCTTAGGAGACGACGCGTGGACCGATCGGGGTTTAGGAGAGGACGCGTCGACCGATCGGGGCACAGGAGACGGCGCGTGGACCGATCGGCGTTTAGGAGACAACGCGTGGACCGATCGGGGCTCGGAGACGGCGCGTGGACCGATCGGGGCTTAGGAGACGACGAGTGGACCGATCGGGGCTTAGGAGACGATACGTGGACCGATCGGGGCTCAGGAGACGGCGCGTGGACCGGTCGGGGCTTAGGAGACTCACGTTGATCGATTGGGGCTCCGGAGGCGGCGCGTGGATCGATCGGGGCTTAGGAGACTACGCGTGTACCTATCGGGGCTCAGGAGACTGCGCGTGGATCGATCGGGGCTCGGATACGGCGCGTGAACCGACCGGGGCTCAGGAGACGGCACGTGGTCCGATCGGGCTCGGAGCCGGCGCGTGAACCAATCGGGGCTCAGGAGGCCGCGCGTGGACCGATCGAGGTTCGGCGACGGCGCGTGGACCGGTCGGGGCTCGGAGACGACGCGTGTACGGATCAGGGCTTGGTGACGGCGCGTTTACCGATAGCAGCTCGGAGACGGCCCGTGGGCGGATCGCAGCTTAGGAGACGGCGCGTGGACCGATCGGGGCTCAGGAAGCGGCGCCTGAACCGATCGGGGCTCAGGAAGCGGCGCCTAGACCGATCGTGGCTTGGAGACGGCGCGTGGAGACATCGGGGCTAAGAAGACGACGCATGGTCCGAGCGGGGCTCAGGAGACGGCGCGAGACCGACCGGGGCTCTGGAAGCGGCGCACGGACCGATCGTTGCTCGGAGACGGCGCGTGGAGGCATCGGGGCTTTGAAGACGACGCGTGGACGGTACGGTGCTCAGAAAACGCCGCGTGGACCGATGGGGGCTCGGAGAAGCCGCTAGGACCGATCGGGGCTTAGGAGACGGCGCGTGGACCAATTGGGGCTTAGGAGACGACGCGTGGACCGATTGGGGCTTAGGAGACGGCGCGAGGCCCGATCGGGGATCAGGAAGCGACGCATAGACCGATCGTGGCTCGGAGACGGCGCGTGGAGGCATCGGGGCTAAGAAGACGGCGCCGGGACCGAGCGGGGCTCAGGAGACGGCGCGAGGAGCGATCGGGGCTCAGGAAGCGGCGCCTAGACCGATCGTGGCTTGGAGACGGCGCGTGGAGGCATCGGGGCTAAGAAGACGACGCGTGGATCGATCGCGGCTCAGGAAACGACGCGTCGACCGATCGGGGCTCAGGAGACGGCGCGCGTACCGACCGGGACTCAGGAGTCTCGCGTGGACCGATCACTGCTCGGCGACGGCGCGTGGACGGATCGGGGTTCGGAGACGACGCGTGGACCGATGGGGGCTCGGATACGGCGCGTGAACCAACCGGGGCTCAGGAGGTCGCGCGTGGACCGATCGCGGCTCGGCGACGGCGCGTGGACCGATCGGGGCTCAGGAGGCCGCGCGTGGACCGATCATGGCTCGGCGACGGCGCGTGGACCAATCGGTGCTTGGAGACGACGCGTGGACCGATCGGGGCTCGGAGACAGCGCGTGGACCGACTGGGGCTCAGGCGGTTGCGCGTAGACCGATCGAGGCTCGGAGACGCCGCTTGGACCGATCGGGGCTTAGGAGACGGCGCGTGGACCGATTGGGGCTTAGGAGACGGCGCGTGGACCGATCGTGGCTCAGGAAGCGGCGCCTGGACCGATCGGGGCTCAGGAAGTGGCGCCTAGACCGATCGTGGCTCGGCGACGGCGCGTGGACCAATCGGTGCTTGGAGACGACGCGTGGACCGATCGGGGCTCGGAGACAGCGCGTGAACCGACTGGGGCTCAGGCGGTTGCGCGTAGACCGATCGAGGCTCGGAGACGCCGCTTGGACCGATCGGGGCTTAGGAGACGGCGCGTGGACCGATTGGGGCTTAGGAGACGGCGCGTGGACCGATCGTGGCTCAGGAAGCGGCGCCTGGACCGATCGGGGCTCAGGAAGTGGCGCCTAGACCGATCGTGGCTCGGAGACGGCGCGTGGAGGCATCGGGGCTAAGAAGACGACGCATGGACCGAGCGGGGCTCGGAAACGACGCGTTAACCGAGCGGGGCTTAGGAGATGATACGTGGACCGATCGGGGCTCGGAGACAGCGCGTGTACCGACTGGGGCTTAGGAGGTTGCGCGCGGACCGATCGGCGCTCGGAGACGGCGCGTGGATCGATCGGGGCTTAGGAGACGGCGCGTGGACCGATTGGGGCTTAGGAGACGGCGCGAGGACCGATCGGGGATCAGGAAGCGACGCATAGACCGATCGTGGCTCGGAGACGGCGCGCGGACCGACCGGGGCTCAGGAGGATACGCCTGGACCGATCGGGGCTCGGCGACGGCGCGTGGACCGATCGAGGCTCGGAGACGACGCGTGTACGGATCGGGGATTCGGGGACGACGCGTGGAACGATCCGGGCTCAGGAGACGGCGCGTGGACCGATCGAGGCTCGGAGACGGCGCGTGGAACGATCGGGGCTCAGGTGACGGCGCGTGAACCGATCGGCGCTCGGAGACGGCGCGTGGACCGATCGGGGCTTAGGAGACGATGCGTGAACCGATCGGGGCTCGGAGACGGCGCGTGGACCGACCGGGGCTCGGAGACGGCGCGTGGACCGATCGGGGATCGGAGACGGCACGTCAACCGATCGGGACTCAGGAGACGATCCGTGAACCGATCGCGGCTCGGAGACGGCGCGTGGACAGATCGGGGCTCAGGAGACCGCGCGTGGACCGATCGGGGCTCGGCGACTGCGCGTGGACGTATCGGGGCTCAGGAGACGGCGCGTGGGCCGATCGGGGCTCGCAGACGGCACGTTAACCGATCGGGGCTTAGGAGACGATGCGTGGACCGATCGCGGCTCGGAGATGGCGCGTGAACCGACCGGGGCTCAGGAGACGGCGCGTGCACCGATCGGGGCCCAGAGACGGGTCGTGGACAGATTGGGGCTTAGGAGACGGCGCGTGGACCGATCGTGGCTGGGAGACGGCACGTCCACCAATCGGGGCTCAGGAGACTGCGCGTGGATGGATCGGAGCTTACGGAACGACGCGTGGACCGATCGGGGCGCAGGAGACGGCGCGTGAACCGACCATGGCTCAGGAGGCCGCGCGTGGACCGACTGGGGCTCAGGAGGTTGCGCGTGGACCAATTAGGGTTCGGCAACGGAGCGTGGACCGATCGGGGCTCGGAGACGGCGCGTGGAACGATCGGGGCTCGGAGTCGGCGCGTTAACCGATCGGGGCTCAGGAAGCGGCGCCTGGACCGATCGTGGCTCGGAGACTGCGCGAGGAGGCATCTGGGCTTAGAAGACGACGCGTGGATCGATCGGGGCTCGGAGACGGCCCGTGAACCGACCGGGGCTCGGCGACTGCGCGTGCACGTATCGGGGTTCAGGAGACGGCGCGTGGACCGATCGAGGTTTAGCAGAGGACGCGTCGACCGATCGGGGCTCAGGAGACAGTGAGTGGACGGATCGGGACTCAGGAGACGGCGCGTTAACCGATGGGCGCTCGGAGACGGGGCGTGGACCGATTGGGGTTTAGCAGTGGACGCGTCGACCGATCGGGGCTCAGGAGACAGCGCGTGGACGGATCGAGTCTCAGGAGACGGCGCGTGAACCAATCGGTGCTCGGAGACGGGGCGTGGACCGATCGGGGCTTAGGAGACGGTGCGTGCACCGATCGGGGCTCGGGAGACTGCGCGTGGATGGATCGGGGCTCAGGAGACGGCGCGTGGACCGATCGGAGCTCGGAGACGGCGCGTGGACCGATCGGGGCTCAGGAGGCCGCCCGAGAACCGATCGCGGCTCGGCGACGGCGCGTGGACCGATCGGGGCTCAGGAGGCCGCGCGTGGACCGATCATGGCGCGGAGACGGCGCGTAGACCGATCGGGGCTCGGAGACGACGCGTGGACTGATCGGGGCTCGAAGACAGCGCGTGGACCGACTGGGGCTCAGGCGGTTGCGCGTGGACCAATTGGGGCTCCGGAGGCGGCGCGTGGATCGATTGTGGAGCAGAAGATGGTGCGTGGAGCGATCGGCGCTCGGAGACCGCGCGTGGACCGATCGCGGCTCGGCGACGGCGGGTGGACCGATCGGGGCTCAGGAGGCCGCGCGTGGACCGATCGTGGCTCGGCGACGGCGCGTGGACCGATCGGGGCTCGGAGACCACGCGTGGACCGATCGCGGTTCGGCGACGGCGCGAGGACCGATCGGGGCTCAGGAGGCCGCGCGTGGACCCACCGGGGCTCAGGAGACGGCGCGCGGACCGATCGGGGCTCGGAAACGGCGCGTGGACCCATCGGAACTCGTAGACGACGTATGGACCGATCGGGGCTCGGAAACGGCGCGTGGACCGATCGGAGCTCGGAGACGTGGCGTGGACCGATCCGGGCTCAGGAGACAGCGCGTGAAATGATCGGCGCTTTGAGACGGCGCGTGGACCGATCGGTGCTCGGAGACGGCGCGTAGACGGACCGCGGCTTAGAATGCGGCACGCGGACCGATCGGGGATCGGACACGGCGTGTGGACCGATCGAGGGTCGGAGACGACGCGTTTACGGATCGGGGATAAGGAGACGACGCGTGGAACGATCCGGGCTCTGGAGACGGAGCGTGGACCGATCGGGGCTCGGAGACGGCGCGTGGAACGATCGGGGCTCACGAGACGGCACGTGAACCGATCGGGGCTCCGAGACGGCGCGTGGACCGATCGGGGCTTAGGAGACGGCGCGTGGACCGATCGGAACTCAGGAGATGACGCGTGGACCGATCGGGGCTCTGGAAGCGGCGCACGGACCGATCGTGGCTCGGAGACGGCGCGTGGACCGATCGGGGCTCAGGAGACGGCGCGTGGACCAATTGGGGTTCGGCGACGGCGCGTGGACCGACCGGGGATTAGGAGACGACGCGTCGACCGATCGGGGCTTAGGAGACGACCCGTCGACCGATCGGGGCTTAGGAGACGACGCGTGGACCAATCGGGGCTTAGGAGGCGGCGCGTGGACCCATCGGGGCTCGTAGACGGCGCGTTAACCGATCGGGGCTTAGGAGACGACGCGTGGACCGATCGGGGCTCAGGAGACGGCGCGTGGACGTATCGGGGCTTAGGAGACGATGCGTGAACCGATCGGGGCTCAGGAGACGGCGCGTGGACCGATCGGGGCTCGGAGACGGCGCGTGTACGGATCGAGGCTTGGAGACGGCGCGTGGACCGATCGGAGCTCGGAAACGGCCCGTGGGCAGATCGGGGCTTAGGAGACGGCGCGTGGTGGCATCGGGGCTAAGAAGACGACGCATGGACCGAGCGGGGCTCAGGAGACGGCGCGAGGAGCGATCGGGGCTCAGGAGGCGCCGCGTGGACCGATGGGGATCAGGACACGGTGCGTGGACCGATCGGGGCTCGGAGACGGCGCGTGGACCGATCGGGGCCTAGGAGACGACGCGTGGACTGATCGGGGCGTAGGAAACGACGCGTGTACCTATCGGGGCTCAGGAGACAGCGAGTGGACCTGTTGGGGCTCAGGAGACGGCGCAGGGACCGATCGGGGCTCGGAGACGGCGCGTGGAACGATCGGGGCTCAGGAGACGGCGCGTTAACCGATTGGGGCTTAGGAGACGATGAGTGGACCGATCGGGGCTCGGCGACGGCGCGTGGGCCGATAGCGGCTCGGAGACGGCGCGTCGACCGATCGGCGTTCGGAGACGGTACGTGGACCGATCGAGGCTCGGAGACGGCGCGTGGATCGACCGGTGCTGAGGAGGCTGCGTGTGGACCGATCGGGACTCGGCGACGACGCGTGGACTGATCGAGCCTCGGAGACGACGCGTGTATGGGTCGG
Source organism: Netelia fuscicornis (assembly GCA_946811545.1). Classification (NCBI taxonomy): domain Eukaryota; kingdom Metazoa; phylum Arthropoda; class Insecta; order Hymenoptera; family Ichneumonidae; genus Netelia; species Netelia fuscicornis. The sequence continues at coordinate 33,101,203 of OX328014.1, read as the reverse complement.
GTATTAGGGGACGACGCTTGGAACGATTGGGGCTCAGGAGACGGCGCGTCGAACGATCGGGGCTCAGGAGGCGGCGCGTGGACCGATTGGGAGTCACGAGACGGCGCGTGGACCGAGTGGGGCTCGGATACGGCGCGTGAAACGACCGGGGCTCAGGAGGCCGCGCGTGGACCGATCGCAGCTCGGCGACGGCGCGTGGACCGATCGGGGCTCGGAGACGACGCGTGAACCGATCGGGGCTCAGGAGACGGCGCGTGGACTGATCGGTGCTCGGAGACGGCGCGTGGACGGACCGTGGCTTAGAATGCGTCACGCGGATCGATCGGGGCTCGGAGACGGCGCGTGGACCGATCGGGGCTTCGGAGACGGTACGTGGACCGATCGAGGCTCAGGAGATGGCGCGTGGACCGATCGGGGCTTCGGAGACGGTACGTGGACCGATCGAGGCTCGGAGACGGCGCGTTGACCGATCGGGGCTCAGGAGACGGCGCGTGGACTGATCGGTGCTCGGAGACGCCGTGTGGACCGACCGTGGCTTAGAATGCGTCACGCGGATCGATCGGGGCTCGGAGACGGCGCGTGGACCGATCGGGGTTCGGATACGACGCGTGGACCGATCGGGGCTCGGAAACAGCGCGTGGACCAACCGGGGCTCAGACGGTTGCGCGTGGACCAATTGGGGTTCGGCGACGGCGCGTGGAGCGATCGGGGCTCCGAGTCGGCGCGTTAACCGATCGGGGCTTAGGAGACGATGCGTGGACCGATCGGGGCTCGGAGACGGCGCGTGGACCGACCGGGGCTCAGGAGGATACGCCTGGACCGATCGGGGCTCGGCGACGGCGCGTGGACCGATCGAGGCTCGGAGACGACGCGTGTACGGATCGAGGATTCGGGGACGACGCGTGGAACGATCCGGGCTCAGGAGACGACGCGTGGACCGATCGGGGCTCGGAAACGGCGCGTGGAACGATCGGGGCTCAGGTGACGGCGCGTGAACCGATCCCCGCTCGGAGACGGCCCGTGGACCGATCGGGGCTTAGGAGAAGGCGCTTGGACCGATCGGGGCTTAGGAGATGGCGCGTGGACCGATCGGAGCTCGGAGACGGCGCGTGGAACGATCGGGGCTCAGGAGACGGCGCGTGAACCGATCGGCGCTCGGAGACGACGCGTGGGCCGTTCAGGGCTTAGGAGACGACGCGTCGACCGATCGGGGCTCAGGTGACGGCACGCGGACCGACCGGGGCTCAGGAGACAGCGCGTGAAATGATCGGCGCTCGGAGATGGCGCGTGGACCGATTGGGGCTTAAGAGACGACGGGTGGACCGATCGGGGCTTAGGAGACGGCACGTGAATCGATCGGGGCACAGGAGACGGCGCGTGAGCCGGTCGGGGCTTAGGAGACGACGCCTGGACCGAACGAGGTTTAGGGGGCGGCGTGTGGAACGATCGGGGCTCAGGAAACGGCCCGTGGAGCAATCGGGGCTCAGGAGACGGCCCGTGGACGGATCGGGGCTTAGGAGACGGCGCGTCGACCGATCGGGGCTCCGGTGACGGCGCGTGGACCGATCGCGGCTCGGAGACGGCGCGTTAACCGATCGGGGCTTAGGAGACGATGCGTGAACCGATCGGGGCTTAGGTGACGATGCGTGAACCGATCGGGGCTCGGAGACGGCGCGTGGACCGACCGGGGCTCGGAGACGGCGCGTGGAACGATCGGGGCTCAGGAGACGGCGCGTGAACCGATCGGCGCTCGGAGACGGCGCGTGGACCGATCGGGGCTTAGGAGACTACGCGTTGACCGATCGGGGCTCACGTGACGGCGCGCGGACCGACCGGGGCTCAGGAGACGGCGCGTAAAATGATCGGCGCCCAGAGATGGCGCGTGGACCGATTGGGGCTTAAGAGACGACGGGTGGACCGATCGGGGCTTAGGAGACGGCGCGTGAAGTTATCAGCGCTCAGAGACGGCACGTGGACCGATCGGGGCTTAGGATACGGCGCGTGGACCGATCGGCGCTCAGGAAGCGGCGCCTGGACCGATCGGGGCTCGGAAACGACGCGTTAGCCGAGCGGGGCTTTCGAGACGATGCGTGGACCGATCGGGGCGCAGGAGACGGCGCGTGAAGTTATCAACGCTCAGAGACGGCACGGGGACCGATCGGGGCTTAGGATACGGCGCGTGGACCGATCGGGGCTCAGGAAGCGGCGCCTGGACCGATCAGAGCTCGGAGACGACGCGTGTACCTATCGGGGCTCAGGAGACAGCGCGTGGACCAATCGCGGCTCAGGAGGCAGCGCGTGGATCGATCGGGTCTCGGAGACGGCGCGTGGAACGATCGGGTCTCAGCAGACGGCGCGTGAAATGATCAGCGCTCGGAGACGCCGCGTGGACCGATTGGGGCTTAGGAGACGGCGCGTGGACGGATCGGAGCTCGGAGACGGCGCGTGGAACGATCGGGGCTCAGGAGACGGCGCGTGAACTAATCGGCGCTCGGAGACGGCTCGTGGACCGATCGGGGCTGAGGAGAAGGCGCGTGGTCCGATCGGGGCTTATGAGACGGCGCGTGGACCGATCGGGGCTCAGGAAGCGGCGCCTGGACCGATCGTGGCTCGAAGACGGCGCGTGGAGGCATCGGGGCTAAGAAGACGACGCATGGATCGAGCGGGGCTCAGGAGACGGCGCGAGGGGCGATCGGGGCTTGGAGACGGCGCGTGGAGGCATCGGGGCTTTGAAGACGACGCGTGGACCGAACGGGGCTCAGAAAACGGCGCGTGGACCGATCGGTGCTCGGAGACGATGCGTGAACCGATCGGGGCTCAGGTAACGGCGTGTGGAGCGGTTGGGGCTCAGCAGACGACGGGTGGGTCGATCGAGGCTCAAAAGACGACGCGTCGACCGATCGGGGCTCAGGAGACGGCGCGTGGATCGATCGGGGCTCGGAGACGCCGCGTGGAACGATCGGGGCTCAGGAGACGGCGCTTGAACTTATCGGCGCTCAGAGACGGCCCATGGACCGATCGGGGCTTAGGATACGGCGCGTGGACCGATCGTGGCTCAGGAAGCGATGCCTGGACCGATCGTGGCTCGGAGACGGCGTATGGACCGATCGGAGCTCGGACACGACGCGTGGACCGATCGGGGCTCAGGAGACGGCGCGAGGAGCGATCGGGCTCAGGAGAAGACGCGTCAATTGATCGTGGCTCAGGAGACGACGCGTCGACGGATCGGGGCTTAGGAGACGACGCGTGGACCGATCGGGGCTTAGGAGACGACGCGTGGACCGATCGGGGCTCAGGAGACGGCGCGTGGACCGACCGGGGCTCAGGAGGCGACGCGTGGACCCATCGGGGCTCGGAGACGGCGTGTGGACCGATCAGGGCTTAGGAGACGACGCGTGGACCGATCGGGGTTTAGGAGAGGACGCGTCGACCGATCGGGGCACAGGAGACGGCGCGTGGACCGATCGGGGCTTAGGAGACGACGCGTGGACCGATCGTGGCTCGGAGACGGCGCGAGGAGGCATCTGGGCTTAGAAGACGACGCGTGGATCGATCGCGGCTCGGAGACGGCGCGTGAACCGACCGGGGCTCAGGAGGCCGCGCGTGGACCGGTCGGGGCTCGGCGACTGCGTGTGGACGTATCAGGGATTCCGGGACGACGCGTGGACCGATCCGGGCTCAGGAGACGGCGCGTAGACCGATCATGGCTGGGAGACGGTGCGTGGGACGATCGGGGCTCGGAGCCGGTGCGTTAACCGATCGGGGCTTAGGAGACGATGCGTCGACCGATCGGGGCTCGGAGACGGCGCGTGGACCGACCGGGGCTCAGGAGACAGTGCGTGGACCGACTGGGGCTCAGGCGGTTGCGCGTGGACCAATTGGGGTTCGGCGACGGCGCGTGGATCGATCGGGGCTTAGGAGACGGCGCGTGCATCTATCGGGGCCCGGAGACGGGTCGTAGACAGATGGGGGCTTAGGAGACGGTGCGTGAACCGATCGTGGTTGGGAGACGGCTCGTCCACCAATCGGGGCTTAGGAGACGACGCGTAGATCGATCGGGGCTCAGGAGACGGCGCGTGGACCGATCGGGGCTCAGGAAACGGTGCGTGGACCGACTGGGGCTCAGGCGGTTGCGCGTGGACCAATTGGGGTTCGGCGACGGCGCGTGGACCGATCGGGGCTCGGAGACGGCGCGTCGACCGCTCGGGGTTCGGAGACGGCGCCTGGACCGTCCGGAGCTCAGAAGCCTCGCGTAGATCGATCGGGGCTCCGGAGGCGCCGCGTGGACCGATGGGGATCAGGACACGGTGCGTGGACCGATCGGGGCTCGGAGACGGCGCGTGGACCGATCGGGGCCTAGGAGACGACGCGTGGACTGATCGGGGCGTAGGAAACGACGCGTGTACCTATCGGGGCTCAGGAGACAGCGAGTGGACCTATTGGGGCTCAGGAGACGGCTCAGGGACCGATCGGGGCTCGGAGACGGCGCGTGGAACGATCGGGGCTCAGGAGACGGCGCGTTAACCGATTGGGGCTTAGGAGACGATGAGTGGACCGATCGGGGCTCGAAGACGGCGCGTGGACCGATCGGGGCTCGGAGACAGCGCGTCGACCGATCGGGGTTCGGAGACGGCGCCTGGACCAATTGGGGTTCGGCGACGGCGCGTGGGCCGATCGGGGTTCAGGAGACGGCGCGTGAACCGACCATGGCTCAGGAGGCCGCGCGTGGACCGACTGGGGCTCAGGCGGTTGCGCATGGACCAATTGGGGTTCGGCGACGGCGCGTGGACCGGTCGGGGCTTAGGAGGCCGCGCGTGAACCGATCGCGGCTCGGTGACGGCGCGTGGACCGATCGGGGCTTAGGAGGCCGCGCGTGGGCCGATCGGGGCTCAGGAGACGGCGCGTGGACCGATCGGGGCTCGGAGACGACGCGTGGACCGATCGGGGCTTAGGAGACGATGCGTGGACCGATTGGGGCTCAGGAGACGGCGCGTGGACCAGTCGGAGCTCAGGAGACGGCGCGTGAACCGATTTGGGCTCAGGAGGCCGCGCGTGGACCGATCGCGGCTCGGCGCCAGCGTGTAGACGGATCGGGTCTCAGGAGACGGCGCGTGAACCGATCGGCGCTCGGCGACGGGGCGTGGACCGATCGGGGCTTAGGAGACGGCACGTGCACCGATCGGGGCCCGGAGACGACGCGTCGACCGACTGGGGCTCAGGCGGTTTCGCGTGGACCAATTGGGGTTCGGCGACGGCGCGTGGACCGATCGGGGCTTAGGAGGCCGCGCGTGAACCGATCGCGGCTCGGTGACGGCGCGTGGACCGATCGGGGCTTAGGAGGCCGCGCGTGGGCCGACCGGGGCTCAGGAGACGGCGCGTGGACCGATCGGGGCTCGGAGACGACGCGTGGACCGATCGGGGTTCGGCGACCGCGCGTGAACCGACTGGGGCTCAGGCGGTTGCGCGTGGACCAATTGGGGTACGGCGACGGCGCGTGGACCGTTCGGGGCTCGGAGACGGCGCGTTAATCGATCGGGGCTTAGGAGACGATGCGTGGACCGATCGGGGCTTAGGAGACGGCGCGTGGACCGATCGGGGCGCAGGAAGCGGCGCCTGGACCGATCGGGGCTCTGGAAGCGGCGCACGGACCGATAGTGGCTCGGAGACGGCGCGTGGAGGCATCGGGGCTCGGAGACGACGCGTCGACCGTTCGGGGCTAAGGAAACGGCGCGTGGACCCATCGGGGCAGGGAGACGGCAGGTGGACCGATCGGGGCTCAGGAGACGGCGCGTGGAGCGATCGATGCTCAGGAGGCGGCCGTGGATCGATCGGTGCTCAGGAGACGACGCGTCGACGGATCGGGGCTCGGAGACGGCGCGTGGACCGACCGGGGCTCAGGAGGCCACGCCTGGACCGATCGGGGTTCGGCGACGGCGCGTGGACCGATCGAGGCACGGAAACGACGATTATAAGGATCGGGGATTCGGGGACGACGCGTGGACCGATCCGGGCTCAGGAGACGGCGCGTGGACCGATCGGGGCTCGGAGACGGCGCATGGAACGATCGGGGCTCCGGAGACGGCGCATTAACCGATCGGCGCACGGAGACGGCGCGTGGACCTATCGGGGCTTAGGAGAAGGCGCATGGACCAATCGTGGCTTAGGAGACAACGCGTGGACCGATCGGGGCTCAGGAGACGGCACGTGGACCGATCGGGGCTCAGGAGACGGCGCGTGGACCGATTGGGGCTCGGGAGACTGCGCGTCGATGGATCGAAGTTTAGGGAACGACGCGTGGACCGATCGTGGCTTAAGAGACGACGCGTGGACCGATCAGGGCTCAGGAGACGGCACGTGGACCGATCGGGGCTCAGGAGAAGGCGCGTGGACCGATTGGGGCTCGGGAGACTGCGCGTGGATGGATCGAAGTTTAGGGAACGACGCGTGGACCGATCGGGGCTCAGGAGACGGCGCGTGGACCGATCGGGGCTCAGGAGACGGCGCGTGGACCGATTGGGGTTCGGGAGACTGCGCGTGGATGGAACGGGGCTTAGGGAACGACACGTGGACCGATCGGAGCTCAGGAGATTCGCGTGGATCGATCGGGGCTCCGGAGGCGGCGCATGGACCGATTGGGCAGCAGGAAATGGTGCGTGGACCGATCGGGGCTCGGGAGACGGCGCGTGGACCGATTGGGGCTCAGGAGGCCGCGCGTGGACCGATCGCGGCTCGGCGCCAGCGCGTGGACGGATCGGGTCTCAGGAGACGGCGAGTGAACCGATCGGCGCTCGGCGACGGGGCGTGGACCGATCGGGGCTTAGGAGACGGCGCGTGCACCGATCGGGGCCCGGAGACGGGTCGTGGACCGATCGGGGCTCAGGAGACGGCGCGTGGACCGATTGGGGCTCGGGAGACTGCGCGTGGATGGATCGGGGTTTAGGGAACGACGCGTGGACCGATCGGGGCTCAGGAGACGGCGCGTGGACCGATCGGGGCTCGGAGACGGCGCGTAGAACGATTGGGGCTTAGGAGAAGGCGCGTGGAGCGATCGGGGCTCAGGAGACGGCGCGTGAACCGATCGGCGTTCGGAGACGGCGCGTCGACCGATCGGGGTTCGGAGACGGCGCGTGGACCGTCTGGGGCTTAGGAGACGATGCGTGGACCGATCGGGGCTTAGTGGACGACGCGTGGACCGATCGGGGCTCAGGAGACGGCGCGTGGACCGACCGGGGCTCGGAGACGGCGCGTGGACCGATCGGGGATCGGAGACGGCACGTCAACCGATCGGGACTCAGGAGACGATCCGTGAACCGATCGCGGCTCGGAGACGGCGCGTGGACAGATCGGGGCTCAGGAGACCGCGCGTGGACCGATCGGGGCTCGGCGACTGCGCGTGGACGTATCGGGGCTCAGGAGACGGCGCGTGGGCCGATCGGGGCCCAGAGACGGGTCGTGGACAGATTGGGGCTTAGGAGACGGCGCGTGGACCGATCGTGGCTGGGAGACGGCACGTCCACCAATCGGGGCTCAGGAGACTGCGCGTGGATGGATCGGAGCTTACGGAACGACGCGTGGACCGATCGGGGCGCAGGAGACGGCGCGTGAACCGACCATGGCTCAGGAGGCCGCGCGTGGACCGACTGGGGCTCAGGAGGTTGCGCGTGGACCAATTAGGGTTCGGCAACGGAGCGTGGACCGATCGGGGCTCGGAGACGGCGCGTGGAACGATCGGGGCTCGGAGTCGGCGCGTTAACCGATCGGGGCTCAGGAAGCGGCGCCTGGACCGATCGTGGCTCGGAGACTGCGCGAGGAGGCATCTGGGCTTAGAAGACGACGCGTGGATCGATCGGGGCTCGGAGACGGCCCGTGAACCGACCGGGGCTCGGCGACTGCGCGTGCACGTATCGGGGTTCAGGAGACGGCGCGTGGACCGATCGAGGTTTAGCAGAGGACGCGTCGACCGATCGGGGCTCAGGAGACAGTGAGTGGACGGATCGGGACTCAGGAGACGGCGCGTTAACCGATGGGCGCTCGGAGACGGGGCGTGGACCGATTGGGGTTTAGCAGTGGACGCGTCGACCGATCGGGGCTGAGGAGACAGCGCGTGGACGGATCGAGTCTCAGGAGACGGCGCGTGAACCAATCGGTGCTCGGAGACGGGGCGTGGACCGATCGGGGCTTAGGAGACGGTGCGTGCACCGATCGGGGCTCGGGAGACTGCGCGTGGATGGATCGGGGCTCAGGAGACGGCGCGTGGACCGATCGGAGCTCGGAGACGGCGCGTGGACCGATCGGGGCTCAGGAGGCCGCCCGAGAACCGATCGCGGCTCGGCGACGGCGCGTGGACCGATCGGGGCTCAGGAGGCCGCGCGTGGACCGATCATGGCGCGGAGACGGCGCGTAGACCGATCGGGGCTCGGAGACGACGCGTGGACTGATCGGGGCTCGAAGACAGCGCGTGGACCGACTGGGGCTCAGGCGGTTGCGCGTGGACCAATTGGGGCTCCGGAGGCGGCGCGTGGATCGATTGTGGAGCAGAAGATGGTGCGTGGAGCGATCGGCGCTCGGAGACCGCGCGTGGACCGATCGCGGCTCGGCGACGGCGGGTGGACCGATCGGGGCTCAGGAGGCCGCGCGTGGACCGATCGTGGCTCGGCGACGGCGCGTGGACCGATCGGGGCTCGGAGACCACGCGTGGACCGATCGCGGTTCGGCGACGGCGCGAGGACCGATCGGGGCTCAGGAGGCCGCGCGTGGACCCACCGGGGCTCAGGAGACGGCGCGCGGACCGATCGGGGCTCGGAAACGGCGCGTGGACCCATCGGAACTCGTAGACGACGTATGGACCGATCGGGGCTCGGAAACGGCGCGTGGACCGATCGGAGCTCGGAGACGTGGCGTGGACCGATCCGGGCTCAGGAGACAGCGCGTGAAATGATCGGCGCTTTGAGACGGCGCGTGGACCGATCGGTGCTCGGAGACGGCGCGTAGACGGACCGCGGCTTAGAATGCGGCACGCGGACCGATCGGGGATCGGACACGGCGTGTGGACCGATCGAGGGTCGGAGACGACGCGTTTACGGATCGGGGATAAGGAGACGACGCGTGGAACGATCCGGGCTCTGGAGACGGAGCGTGGACCGATCGGGGCTCGGAGACGGCGCGTGGAACGATCGGGGCTCACGAGACGGCACGTGAACCGATCGGGGCTCCGAGACGGCGCGTGGACCGATCGGGGCTTAGGAGACGGCGCGTGGACCGATCGGAACTCAGGAGATGACGCGTGGACCGATCGGGGCTCTGGAAGCGGCGCACGGACCGATCGTGGCTCGGAGACGGCGCGTGGACCGATCGGGGCTCAGGAGACGGCGCGTGGACCAATTGGGGTTCGGCGACGGCGCGTGGACCGACCGGGGATTAGGAGACGACGCGTCGACCGATCGGGGCTTAGGAGACGACCCGTCGACCGATCGGGGCTTAGGAGACGACGCGTGGACCAATCGGGGCTTAGGAGGCGGCGCGTGGACCCATCGGGGCTCGTAGACGGCGCGTTAACCGATCGGGGCTTAGGAGACGACGCGTGGACCGATCGGGGCTCAGGAGACGGCGCGTGGACGTATCGGGGCTTAGGAGACGATGCGTGAACCGATCGGGGCTCAGGAGACGGCGCGTGGACCGATCGGGGCTCGGAGACGGCGCGTGTACGGATCGAGGCTTGGAGACGGCGCGTGGACCGATCGGAGCTCGGAAACGGCCCGTGGGCAGATCGGGGCTTAGGAGACGGCGCGTGGTGGCATCGGGGCTAAGAAGACGACGCATGGACCGAGCGGGGCTCAGGAGACGGCGCGAGGAGCGATCGGGGCTCAGGAGGCGCCGCGTGGACCGATGGGGATCAGGACACGGTGCGTGGACCGATCGGGGCTCGGAGACGGCGCGTGGACCGATCGGGGCCTAGGAGACGACGCGTGGACTGATCGGGGCGTAGGATACGACGCGTGTACCTATCGGGGCTCAGGAGGCCGCGCGTGGACCGATCGCGGCTCGGCGCCAGCGTGTAGACGGATCGGGTCTCAGGAGACGGCGCGTGAACCGATCGGCGCTCGGCGACGGGGCGTGGACCGATCGGGGCTTAGGAGACGGCACGTGCACCGATCGGGGCCCGGAGACGACGCGTCGACCGACTGGGGCTCAGGCGGTTTCGCGTGGACCAATTGGGGTTCGGCGACGGCGCGTGGACCGATCGGGGCTTAGGAGGCCGCGCGTGAACCGATCGCGGCTCGGTGACGGCGCGTGGACCGATCGGGGCTTAGGAGGCCGCGCGTGGGCCGACCGGGGCTCAGGAGACGGCGCGTGGACCGATCGGGGCTCGGAGACGGCGCGTGGACCGTTCGGGGCTCGGAGACGGCGCGTTAATCGATCGGGGCTTAGGAGACGATGCGTGGACCGATCGGGGCTTAGGAGACGGCGCGTGGACCGATCGGGGCGCAGGAAGCGGCGCCTGGACCGATCGGGGCTCTGGAAGCGGCGCACGGACCGATAGTGGCTCGGAGACGGCGCGTGGAGGCATCGGGGCTCGGAGACGACGCGTCGACCGTTCGGGGCTAAGGAAACGGCGCGTGGACCCATCGGGGCAGGGAGACGGCAGGTGGACCGATCGGGGCTCAGGAGACGGCGCGTGGAGCGATCGATGCTCAGGAGGCGGCCGTGGATCGATCGGTGCTCAGGAGACGACGCGTCGACGGATCGGGGCTCGGAGACGGCGCGTGGACCGACCGGGGCTCAGGAGGCCACGCCTGGACCGATCGGGGTTCGGCGACGGCGCGTGGACCGATCGAGGCACGGAAACGACGATTATAAGGATCGGGGATTCGGGGACGACGCGTGGACCGATCCGGGCTCAGGAGACGGCGCGTGGACCGATCGGGGCTCGGAGACGGCGCATGGAACGATCGGGGCTCCGGAGACGGCGCATTAACCGATCGGCGCACGGAGACGGCGCGTGGACCTATCGGGGCTTAGGAGAAGGCGCATGGACCAATCGTGGCTTAGGAGACAACGCGTGGACCGATCGGGGCTCAGGAGACGGCACGTGGACCGATCGGGGCTCAGGAGACGGCGCGTGGACCGATTGGGGCTCGGGAGACTGCGCGTCGATGGATCGAAGTTTAGGGAACGACGCGTGGACCGATCGTGGCTTAAGAGACGACGCGTGGACCGATCAGGGCTCAGGAGACGGCACGTGGACCGATCGGGGCTCAGGAGAAGGCGCGTGGACCGATTGGGGCTCGGGAGACTGCGCGTGGATGGATCGAAGTTTAGGGAACGACGCGTGGACCGATCGGGGCTCAGGAGACGGCGCGTGGACCGATCGGGGCTCAGGAGACGGCGCGTGGACCGATTGGGGTTCGGGAGACTGCGCGTGGATGGAACGGGGCTTAGGGAACGACACGTGGACCGATCGGAGCTCAGGAGATTCGCGTGGATCGATCGGGGCTCCGGAGGCGGCGCATGGACCGATTGGGCATTTTTTTTTTTTTTTTTTTTTTATTTTATTCACTTTATTTGCAGCCTGTAAGCTTTCGCTTATTACTGCATACGTTCAATTCAAATATATGTGCTTAACTTGTTTCATAGGATTAAACTTGATTATTTAGATCTTAAGGTCTCTCAGCCGTTGACAGTTGTCAACGTTGCCCATCCCTAGCCGCGTGGAGGCGGACCTTTTGCTACTATTTAGCTTTTTAGCTTTTTACGCCCTCGCCGAATTTCTACCACTTATGATTATCTTACCCGTTTATTTCCGCTAAAGTTGTCCGTCTCATTTTAAAGAGTGTGCATGCGAATTTTACAAAGTCTGAGTATTTTTCTTTGGTATTTATCAAATTCCTTAAATTTAAGTCCTGTCTCACAATTTCAAGACCTGGATACCTCAGCTCCTCGTATAAAGGGCACCCGAAAATAATGTGGTCAACTGTCTCCTCACTGTCCACGCAGAATGGACAGTTCGGTGAACAATCCACTCCCCTCCGATACAAACTGCTATTAATTGAGCCATACCCTGTAATTAGATAAACGCAAAGCCTTGGCGGTTTGAACCATTTGTTTATCCGAGCAAATCGCACTTCTTCAATGAACCTCCGGGCTGTATGGCCATGCTCATTTGTGCTCCATTCCTCCTGCCATTTTTCCATAACTTCATTTCTGGCCCTCTGAAGTTCTCTGTCAATTCGCCGATCATTATTGTCCTCTATATTTCGGTCGTACCTAAAGTTCCTCCACCTGACGCTACGGTTCTTATGGATTCTTCTCAAAATACCCGACAGCAAAATTTCCAATTGGATCGGCATCACTCCAGCGATTACTTGGAGCGCGGCCGTCGATGTTGTTCTACACGCTCCTATGACCATCAGCAACATTGTTCGTTGCGCCGCTCCCAGATGTCGCCCAACCATGGACTTGAACACTTTTCCATACCAGATTATTGCCCCATATCTAAAGATTGGGAGACAGACTGCACTGTAAAACACGTCCAGTATGGGTCTTCTGATTCCCCATTCTTCGTGTGCATGCCTTTTTAAGGCCATGGCATATTTTGTTATTTTTTCCCTGATCTTTTTGACGTGGCTGACAAAATTTAATTTCTCGTCGATCAGAATTCCTAGGTATTTATAACTGTTTGTATAGACTACTCTCTGACCACCAATCGAAATTTTTGGTCTTCGATATTCATTCATGCTTCCCTTTACCAACATGGCCTGCGTTTTTTCCTTTGAAATTTTAAGTTTATTTATGATACACCATCTATCGATTTTCTCAGCAACGTCGGCTGCCAGGTACTCCAGCCTGTTCCGCGAATCTCCTTTAATTAGGAAGGCAACATCATCCGCATACGCTATGACTTGAACGTCGGCGTCGTCATAGCAACGATTAACCTCTTTAAGAAGTGGGTCCATGCACCAATTCCACGCCATCGGCCCGATTAAGGAGCCTTGAGGACATCCGCGACAAATTCTGGCTGTGACCTGGTCAAATTTATTTTTTACAACTATCCTCCGTCTTTTAAAGTAACTGTTTATTACTTTCATTAACGCTGTACTGCACATTGATTCAACGAGTCTTGCTTTGATTGCAGGCCACCACAGATTGTCAAATGCCCCTTCGATATCGATAAACACTGCTATGACATACTTCTTTTCAGAGTCAGCGATACCATCCATGAACTCGAGCAGAGCATCCTCAGTAGAGACCCCCTTCTTAAAGCCGAATTGTCTTGAGCTGGTTAGGTCCATTTCCGCATATTTTCTTTGCACCCGGTTTATGATGATTTTCTCGAAAACCTTACTAATAGCAGGTAAAAGGGTGATCGGTCGATATGACCCGCATCGTTTTAAGTCCACGTCACAAGATTTCGGTACAATCTGAAGGCTCCCTACCTTCCAGCTGTTCGGAAAAACTCCGTCCGCAAGGCATCTGTTATATAATATAGAAAGCGCCTCGCCCTTATGCTTCCAAAGCATTTTAATAATTTCCGGCCCAAAACCGTCCCGTCCTGGTGCCTTTTGGTTTTTAAGTCCCTTGACAGCCTGGCTAATTTCGTCCAGGGATATTTCCGGTTCAACATCTAAATTATCATATTCTGCAACCTTCTGCCTGATCTGTCTATTTAAGTCCGTTTCACCATCCCTACTGTCGCGCGGAGCAAACTTCTTTAATAGAAGTTCTATTGATTCCCTCCAGGAACGCGTTATCTCCCCATTTGGAAGCATTAAGGGCCCAACGTCTGCCTTCTTCCGAATTTTATTTCTCACAATCTTATGGATCATCCCCCATGGGTCGCGATTCCCTTCCGTCTTCACGAAATCTCTCCATGTCTGCTTTTTCCTCCTTTGAATCTCCGCCACATACCGATTTCTAGCAGTTCTATATTGCTCTAAATACTGCGGCAAATATTCCTCAGCCCGAATTCGACGGATTCTAGATAGTTGTTTCCTGGCTTGTCTAGCCTTTCGTCTGAGGATTTCAAGCTCATCGCTCCACCAAGGGACTGATTTATTGCTAGACTTTTTTATTGGTATTGACGCCTCGCAGGCTTCAGTCAGCACCTGATTTATGGTTTTTGCAGCGTCGTTTGCTCGTTTCCTTCTCAATTCTTCCAGTTTTTCTTCATTCAGCACGTGGTGGAGGTTCTCCGCAAATCTAGGCCAGTTAGCTGCACTTATCTTATATGTGCTTCTGTGAGCTCGAAGAGTCGCTGCAGTGTTCTGCACTTTTATCTTTATCGTTATCAGATTATGATCGCTCGTCACGCATTTATTCGTCACTTTCCACTCAGTAATTCGCCTGCAAACTCCATCTCCTGCTAGCGTTAAGTCTATGTTAGATTGTCCCTGGCAGCTCACAAAGGTTGGACTTTGGTTAGGCTCATTGAGAATGGTCAGCCTGTTTGCGGTTATAAAGTCCTCCAGGAGATTGCCACGATCATCCGTCACGTCAGAGTACCATGCAGTTGATTTAGCATTCGAGTCTAGACATATCAGAACTTTATTTACATCGACTCTGTTCATTATATTCTCTACCTCAGCAATGAAACGCTCAATGGGTAGCGAGAACTGGCAGTATAAGTTAATAATGATAGTACTGCTTCGTGCGGTCTTTATCTCAAAGGCCATAATATGGTTGGAAGTGTTATCCGAGACCGGAAAGACTTCGATTTTATCGGTATTAATGACCGCAGCCACCCAAGGAGTCTCACATGCAGGCTGCAGTATCACCATATTTCGGCCTTCGTAGCCCCTAATTTTTCCCTTGAAAGAGTAGGGTTCTTGGATGCACAGGATGTCCAGGTTCAGTTCAGTCATCATCCTCCTCAAGTCAGCCGCCGCCGTCTTTGACCTCTGTGCATTTATTTGCCCAATTGTCAGCTCCATAGTGTTCTGTTGTAATACATTTCAACCTGCCTTAAGTACTCCGGGCAATTTTTCGATTTAATACTGTGCTGCGTCTCTTTTCGTCTCGCACGAATGCAATTTACGCACACTGGGTTTTCCTTTTTAGGGCATGATTCACGGAGGTGTTCTTGACTACCGCAGTGTTCGCAGGTTTGTTTGTCGCTTTTGCAGTTTTTGGCTATGTGTCCATAACCCAGACATCGAAAACATCTTGTCACATTTAGATATTCTTTAATTCGGTAGGACCGCCAGCACATGAACGCCCGCCCTTCCTTTAGGATTTTTCTGTGATGCACAGGTGGTATTTCCACAATCCAATTCACCTTGTCCCCCCCTGGGTTCGCCTTGTAGCAGTACCGGAAGAGAATTTTGCTCTTCAATTCCGAGACGCTGTCTTCATCCACGCCTTGAAAGTTCTTGGCAATAAGATCCTCCTTCAGCTCTTCGGCCTTGTATTCTTTCTCCACATCGAATATCGTTATAGCTGGGTTTATCTTTTTTGGACCGGAGATTTGAAGGTTTACCTCACCCAGTCCGGCACGTTCTATAATGGCTACATCATTTTTGCTGCTAACCTCCATAACTATGCCCTTTGCACGAAGCTGTCGGATGTTGCGAACTTTTAAAGAACCACGGCTATCCTTCAGCAGGTCCGTGACCTTGGTTCGGATCTCCTCATTGGTACGAGCGTCATCTTCATTCTTCGGCTTTATAATTACAACCTCGTATTCTTCTTTTTTCTTACTAGGTCTGGCCTGCGTTCGGGGCAGCAGCGCGCCTGGGGGGGGACCCCAAGTCGCGGGACTCGCCGCCACCGACGCGAAGGAGGGCACCTCTCGCTTCGAACATTCACTATGTTGGGCTACAACGCGCTCTTTTTCCAGTACAACTTGCTGCAGCCGCGATTCGAGCAAAGCCCACTTGGTCAAAATATATTTTATTGCCGGCTTGGTGATCTTGTTGGAGTCATTGAACAGAAAGCTCTCGAGCGAATCTCGCTCGAATTTAATGTCGTCTAGGATTGTGCGATCACATATATCGCCGGCAGACATGACTGAGGTTCTTCTTCTTTTAGTGCCAGTCATAATTTCATCTCCATAGGATGATACGGATCCAGCTCTGCTAGCCGGTGCGCTGACCGTCTCCGGCAGCCGAGAGGCTCCCGCCGCCTCCATTTCCATAGTTTCTACTCTTAGATCATCTGCCATAGCCATAGTCGTCTGCGATTTTTTCTTTTTGTTTTGTTTTGTATTTGAAATGTCCATAAGTATTCCCACGAGTGTGGTCGGAAAAGAGGTCGACCCGAGCAGAGCCGCCTTACTCGGGCAAGCCTGGTTACTCTGGGGGGTCGGCAGGTACCCCAGAGGGATCGTGTGAAACCGTCATATTTAACGTCCCACGGCCATTCACCCCTTGGCACGATGCCTTACACCGTGGGTTGGGACGTTGGCTACGCTCTTAGTCTGGTCCTTCACCTCGAACCACTCCAGCATGGTTAGACCTGCCAGGAGTTGGACTCCCGCTGGCACAGCTTCGAGGATCATCAGGACACGCAAGCCCCCCCACCACAACAAGGTAGCGAGCCACGGGGGGGGGACCGATTGGGCAGCAGGAAATGGTGCGTGGACCGATCGGGGCTCGGGAGACGGCGCGTGGACCGATTGGGGCTCAGGAGGCCGCGCGTGGACCGATCGCGGCTCGGCGCCAGCGCGTGGACGGATCGGGTCTCAGGAGACGGCGAGTGAACCGATCGGCGCTCGGCGACGGGGCGTGGACCGATCGGGGCTTAGGAGACGGCGCGTGCACCGATCGGGGCCCGGAGACGGGTCGTGGACCGATCGGGGCTCAGGAGACGGCGCATGGACCGATTGGGGCTCGGGAGACTGCGCGTGGATGGATCGGGGTTTAGGGAACGACGCGTGGACCGATCGGGGCTCAGGAGACGGCGCGTGGACCGATCGGGGCTCGGAGACGGCGCGTAGAACGATTGGGGCTTAGGAGAAGGCGCGTGGAGCGATCGGGGCTCAGGAGACGGCGCGTGAACCGATCGGCGTTCGGAGACGGCGCGTCGACCGATCGGGGTTCGGAGACGGCGCGTGGACCGTCTGGGGCTTAGGAGACGATGCGTGGACCGATCGGGGCTTAGTGGACGACGCGTGGACCGATCGGGGCTCAGGAGACGGCGCGTGGACCGATCGGGGGTTAGGAGACGGCGCGTGGACCGATCGGGGCTTAGGAAGCGGCGGCTGGACCGATCGTGGCTCGGAGACGACGCGTGGACGTATCGGGGCTTAGGAGACGATGCGTGCACCGATGGGGGCTCAGGAGACGGCGCCGTGGATGGATCAGGGCTTAGGGAACGACGCGTGAACCGATCGGGGCTCAGGCGACGGCGCTTGAGTGGATCGGGGCTTAGGGAACGACGCGTGGACCGATCGGGGCTCAGGAGACGGCGCGTGGACCGATCGCGGCTGGGAGACGGCGCGCGGAACGATCGGAGCTTAGGAGACAGCGCGTGGACCGATCGGAGATCAGGAGACGACGCGTGGACCGATCGGGGCTCTGGCAGCGGCGCACGGACCGATCGTGGCTCGGAGACGGCGCGTGTAGGCATCGGGGCTTTGAAGACGACGCATGGACCGAACGGTGCTCAGAAAACGGCGCGTGGACCGATCGGTGCTCGGAGACGATGCGTGGACCGATCGGGGCTCAGGAAACGACGCGTGGAGCGATCAGGGCTCAGGTGATGACGCGTGGATCGATCGGGGCTCAGGAGACGACGCGTCGACCGATCGGGGCTCAGGAGAGGGCGCGCGGACCAACCGGGGCTCAGGAGATTCGCGTAGATCAATCGGGGCTGCGGAGGCGCCGCGTAGACGGATGGGGCTCCGGAGACGGCGCGTGGACCGATCGGCGCTCGGAGACGGCGCGAGGAGCGATCGAGGCTCAGGAGAAGACGCGTCAATTGATCGGGGCTCAGGAGACGACGCGTCGACGGATCGGGTCTTCGGAGACGACGCGTGAACCGACCGGGGATTAGGAGACGACGCGTCGACCGATCGGGGCTTAGGAGACGACGCGTGGACTGATCGGGGCTGAGGAGAAGACGCGTGGGCCGATCCGGGCTTAGGAGAGGACCCGTCGACCGATCGGGGCTCAGGAGACGACGCGTGGACCGATCGAGGTTTAGCAGAGGGCGCGTCGGACGATCGGGGCTCAGGAGACGGCGCGTGGACGGATCGGGTCTCAGGAGACGGCGCGTGACCCGATCGGCGCTCGGAGACCGGGCGTGCACCGATCGGGGCTTAGGAGATGGCGCGTGCACCAATCGGGGCCCGGCGACGGGTCGTGGACAGATTAGGGCTTAGGAGACGGCGCGTGGACCGATCGGGGCTCGGAGACGGCGCGTGGACCGATCGGGGCTTAGGAGACGACGCGTGGACCGATCGGTGCTGAGGAGACGGTGCGTGGACCGATCGGGTCTCAGGAGACGGCGCGTGGACCGATTGGGGCTCGGGAGACTGCGCGTGGATGGACCGGGGCTAAGGAGACGACGTGTGGACCGATCGGGGCATAGGAGACGACGCGTGTACCTATCGGGGCTCAGGAGACAGCGCGTGGTCCGATTGGGCCTCACGAGACGGCGCGTGGATAGATCGGGGCTCGGAGACGACGCGTGTACGGATCGGGGATTCGGGGACGAGGCGTGGACCGATCGGGGCTCAGGAGACGACGCGTCGACGCATCTGGGCTTAGGAGACGACGCGTGGACCGATCGGGGCTTAGGAGACGACGCGTGGACCGATCGGTGCTCAGGAAGCGGCGCCTAGACCGATCGTGGCTCGGAGACGGCGCGTGGAGGCATCGGGCCTAAGAAGACGACGCATGGACCGAGCGGAGCGCAGGAGACGGCGCGAAGAGCGATCGGGGCTGAGGAGAAGACGCGTGGGCCGATCGGGGCTCAGGAGACGGCGCGTAGACCGATCGGGGCTCGGAAACGACGCGTTAACCGAGCGGGGCTTAGGAGACTATGCGTGGACCGATCGGGGCTCGGAGACAGCGCGTGTACCGACTGGGGCTCAGGAGGTTGCGCGTGGACCAATTGGGGTTCGGCGACGGCGCGTGGACCGACCGGGGCTCATAAGACCGCGCGTGAACCGATCGGGGCTCAGCGACTGCGCGTGGACCGATCGGGGCTAAGGAGACGACGTGTGGACCGATCGGGGCATAGGAGACGACGCGTGTACCTATCGGGGCTCAGGAGACAGCGCGTGGTCCGATTGGGCCTCACGAGACGGGGCGTGGACAGATCGGGGCTCGGAGACGACGCGTGTACGGATCGGGGATTCGGGGACGAGGCGTGGACCGATCGGGGCTTAGGAGACGACGCGTGGACCCATCGGGGCTCGGAGACGGCGTGTGGACGTATCGGGGCTTAGGAGACGACGCGTGGACGGATCGGGGCTCAGGAGAAGGCGCGTGAACCGATCGGCGCTCGGAGACGGCGCGTGGACCGATCGGGGCTTAGGAGACGATGCGCGGACCGATCGGGGCTCGGCGAGGGCGCGTGGACCGACCGGGGCTCAGGAGGCCACGCCTGGACCGATCGGGTCTCGGCGACGGCGCGTGGACCGATCGAGGCTCGGAGACGCCGCGTGGACCGATCGGGGTTTAGCAGAGGACGCGTCGACCGATCGGGGCTCAGGACACGGCGCGTAGACCGATCGGGGCTCGGAAACGACGCGTTAACCGACCGGGGCTCGGAGACGGCATGGTAACCGATCGGGGCTTAGGAGACAATACGTGGACCGATCGGGGCTCGGATACGGCGCGTGAACAGACCGGGGCTCCGGAGGCCGCGCGTGGAACGATCGAGGCTCAGGAGGCCACGCCTGGACCGATCGGGGCTCCGCGACGGCGCGTGGACCGATAGGGGCTTAGGAGACGGCGCGTGGACCGATCGGGGCTCGGAGACGGGGCGTGGAATGATCGTGGCTCACGAGATGGCGCGTGGACGGGTCGGGGCTTAGGAGACTCGCGTAGATCGATCGGGGCTCCGGAGGCGGCACGTGGACCGATCGGGGCTCGGAGACGGGGCGTGGAATGATCGTGGCTCACGAGATGGCGCGTGAAATGATCGGCGCTCTGAGACGGCGCGTAGACCGATTGGGGCTTACGAGACGGCGCGTGGACCGAACGGGGCTCGGAGACGACGCATGGACCGATCGGGGCTCGGAAACGGCGCGTGGACCGATCGGGGCTTAGGAGACGGCGCGTGGACCGATCGGGGCTTAGGAGCCGACGCGTGGACCGATCGTGGCTCAGGAGACGTCGCGTGGACCGATCGGTGCTCGGAGACTGCGCGTGGACGGACCGCGGCTTAGAATGCGGTACGCGGACCGATCGGGGATCGGAGACGGCACGTGGAACGATCGGGGCCCAGGAGACGGTGCGTGGAGGCATCGGGGCTTAGAAGACCACGCATGGACCGAGCGGGGCTCAGGAGACGCCGCGGAGAGCGATCAGGGCTTAGGAGACGACGCGTGGACCGATCGGGGCTCGGAGACGGCGCGTGGAATGATCGGGGCTTAGGAGACGGCGCGTGGACCGAACGGGGCTTAGGAGACGACGCGTGGACCGACCGGGGCTCAGGAAGCGGCGCCTGGACCCATCATGGCTCGGAGACGGCGCGAGGAGGCATCTGGGCTTAGAAGACGGCGCGTCGACCGATCGGTGCTCGGACACAGCGTGTGGACCGACCGGGGTTTACGAGAAGGCGCTTGGACCGAACGGGGCTTAGGAGACGGCGCGTGGACCGATCGGGGCTCGGAGACGACGCGTAGACCGATCGGTGCTCGGAGACAGCGCGTGGAACGATCGGCGCTCAGGAGACGACGCGTGGACCGATCGGGGCTCAGGCGATGGCGCGTAGACCGATCGGGGCTCCGAAACGACGCGTTAACCGAGCGGGGCTTAGGAGACCATGCGTGGACCCATCGGGGCTCGGAGACAGCGCGTGTACCGACTGGGGCTCAGGAGACCGTGCGTGAACCGATCGGGGCTCGGCGACTGCGCGTGGACGGATCGGGGCTCGGAGACGGCGCGTAGAACGATCGGGGCTCAGTAGACGGCGCGTTAACCGATTGGGGGTTAGGAGACGATGCGTGGACCGATCGGGGCTCGAAGACGGCGGGTGGACCGATCGGTGCTTTGTAGACGGCGCGTGGACCGATCGTGGCTGGGAGACGGCAGGTCCACCAATCGGGGCTTAGGAGACGACGCGTAGACCGATCGGGGCCCAGGAGACGGCGCGTGGACCGATCGGGGCTCAGGAAACGGCGCGTGGATCGACTGGGGCTCAGGCGGTTGCGCGTGGACCGATCTGGGCTCGGAGACGGCGCGTTAACCGATAGGGGCTTAGGAGACGATGCGTGGACCGATCGGGCTCGGAGACGGCGCGTGAACCGACCGGGGCTCAGGAGACGGCGCGTGGACCGATCGGGGCTCGGAGACGACGCGTGGACCGATGGGGGCTCGGATACGGCGCGTGAAGCAACCGGGACTCAGGAGGCCGCGCGTGGACCGATCATGGCTCGGCGACGGCGCGTGGACCGATCGGGGTTCGGATACGACGCGTGGACCGATCGGGGCTCGGAAACAGCGCGTGGACCAACCGGGGCTCAGACGGTTGCGCGAGGACCAATTGGGGTTCGGCGACGGCGCGTGGACCGATCCGGGCTCAGGAGACGGCGCGTGGACCGATCGGGGCTCGGAGACGGGGCGTGGAGCGATCGGGGCTCAGGAGACGGCGCGTGAACCGATCGGCGCACGGAGAAGGCGCGTGGACCGATCGGGGCTCAGGAGGATACGCCTGGACCGATCGGGGCTCGGCGACGGCGCGTGGACCGATCGGGGCTCAGGAGACGGTGCTTGGACCGATTGGGGCTCGGATACGGCGCGTGAACCAACCGGGGCTCAGGAGGCCGCGCGTGGACCGATCGCGGCACGTGCGACGGCGCGTGCACCGATCGGCGCTCGGAGACGGCGCGTGGAACGATCGGGGCTCCGAGTCGGCGCGTTAACCGATCGGGGCTTAGGAGACGATGCGTGGACCGATCGGGGCTCGGAGACGGCGCGTAGAACGATCGGGGCTCAGTAGACGGCGCGTTAACCGATTGGGGGTTAGGAGACGATGCGTGGACCGATCGGGGCTCGAAGACGGCGGGTGGACCGATCGGTGCTTTGTAGACGGCGCGTGGACCGATCGTGGCTGGGAGACGGCAGGTCCACCAATCGGGGCTTAGGAGACGACGCGTAGACCGATCGGGGCCCAGGAGACGGCGCGTGGACCGATCGGGGCTCAGGAAACGGCGCGTGGATCGACTGGGGCTCAGGCGGTTGCGCGTGGACCGATCTGGGCTCGGAGACGGCGCGTTAACCGATAGGGGCTTAGGAGACGATGCGTGGACCGATCGGGCTCGGAGACGGCGCGTGAACCGACCGGGGCTCAGGAGACGGCGCGTGGACCGATCGGGGCTCGGAGACGACGCGTGGACCGATGGGGGCTCGGATACGGCGCGTGAAGCAACCGGGACTCAGGAGGCCGCGCGTGGACCGATCATGGCTCGGCGACGGCGCGTGGACCGATCGGGGTTCGGATACGACGCGTGGACCGATCGGGGCTCGGAAACAGCGCGTGGACCAACCGGGGCTCAGACGGTTGCGCGAGGACCAATTGGGGTTCGGCGACGGCGCGTGGACCGATCCGGGCTCAGGAGACGGCGCGTGGACCGATCGGGGCTCGGAGACGGGGCGTGGAGCGATCGGGGCTCAGGAGACGGCGCGTGAACCGATCGGCGCACGGAGAAGGCGCGTGGACCGATCGGGGCTCAGGAGGATACGCCTGGACCGATCGGGGCTCGGCGACGGCGCGTGGACCGATCGGGGCTCAGGAGACGGTGCTTGGACCGATTGGGGCTCGGATACGGCGCGTGAACCAACCGGGGCTCAGGAGGCCGCGCGTGGACCGATCGCGGCACGTGCGACGGCGCGTGCACCGATCGGCGCTCGGAGACGGCGCGTGGAACGATCGGGGCTCCGAGTCGGCGCGTTAACCGATCGGGGCTTAGGAGACGATGCGTGGACCGATCGGGGTTCGGAGACGGCGCGTGGACCGATCCGCGCTCGGAGACGGCCCGTGGACCGATCGGGGCTTAGGAGAAGGCGCTTCGACCGATCGGGGCTTAGGAGACGGCGCGTGGGCCGATCGGAGCTCGGAGACGGCGCGTGGAACGATCGGGGCTCAGGAGACGGCGCGTGAACCGATCGGCGCTCGGAGACGGCGCGTGGACCGATTGGGGCTTAAGAGACGATGGGTGGACCGATCGGGGCTCGGCGATGGCGCGTGGATCGATCGGGGCTCGGAGACGACGCGTGTACGGATCGAGGCTTGGAGACGGCGCGTGGACCGATCGGGGCTCAGGAAGCGGCGCCTGGACCGATCGTGGCTCGGAGACGACGCGTGGAGGAATCGGGGCTAAGAAGACGACGCATGGACCGATCGGGGCTCAGGAAACGGCGTGTGGACCGATCAGAGCTCGGAGACGACGCGTGGACCGATCGGGGCTTAGGAGACTACGCGTGTACCTATCGGGGCTCAGGAGACAGCGCGTGGACCGATCGGGGCTCAGGAGGCGGCGCGTGGATCGATCGGGGCTCGGAGACGGCGCGTGGAACGATCGGGTCTCAGGAGACGGCGCGTGAAATGATCGGCGCTCGGAGACGCCGCGTGCACCGATTGGGGCTTAGGAGACGGCGCGTGGACCGATCGGGGCGCAGGAAGCGGCGCCTGGACCGATCGTGGCTTGGAGACGGCGCGTGGAGGCATCCGGGCTAAGAAGACGACGCATGAACCGAGCGGGGTTCAGGAGACGGCGCGAGGAGCGATCGGGGCTCAGGAGAAGACATGTCAATTGATCGGGGCTCCGGAGACGACGCCTGGACCGATCGGGGCTCAGGAGGCGGCACGAGAAGCGATCGGGGATCAGGAGAAGACGCGTCAATTGATCGGGGCTCAGGAGACGACGCGTCGACTAATCGGGGCTTAGGAGACGACGCGTGGACCGATCGGGGCTGAGGAGACGGCGCGTCGACCGACCGGAGCTCAGGAGATTCGCGTGGATCGATCGGGGCTCCGGAGGCGGGCGTGGACCGATTGGGGCTTAGGAGACGACGCGTGGACTGATCGGGACTCAGGAGACGGCGCGTGGCCCGATTGGGGCTCGGATACGGCGCGTGAACCGACCGGGGCCCAGGAGGCCGCGCGAGAACCGATCGCGGCTCGGCGACGGCGCGTGGACCGAACGGGCTCAGGAGGCCGCGCGTGGACCGATCGGGACTCAGGAAGCGGCGCCTGCACCGATCGTGGCTCGGAGAAGGCGCGTGGAGGCATCGGGGCTTCGAAGACGACGCATGGACCAATCGGGGCTCGGAAACGGCACCTGGACCGATCGGAGCTCGGAGACGACGGGTGGAGCGGTCGGGGCGCAGGAGAAGACGCGTGGATCGGTCGGGGCTCAGGAGACGACGCGTCGACGGATCGGCGCTTAGGAGACGACGCGTCGGCCGATCGGGGCTCAGGAGACGGCGCGTGGACCGATCGGGGCTCAGGAGACGCCGCGTGGACCGATCGGGGCTCGGAAATGGCGCGTGGAACGATCGGGGCTCAGGAGACGGCGCGTGAAATGATCGGCGCTCT
The DNA here is from genome assembly GCA_946811545.1 of Netelia fuscicornis. Lineage (NCBI taxonomy): Eukaryota > Metazoa > Arthropoda > Insecta > Hymenoptera > Ichneumonidae > Netelia > Netelia fuscicornis. The sequence goes on along the minus strand of OX328014.1, from coordinate 33,076,498 downwards.
GAGACGGCGCGTGGACCGATTGTGGTTTACGAGACGGCGCGTGGATCGATCGGGGCTCAGGAAGCGGCGCCTGGACCTATCGTGGCTCGGAGACGGCGCGTGGAGGCATCGGGGCTAAGAACACGACGCATGGACCGAGCGGGGCTCAGGAGACGGCGCGAGGAGCAATCGAGGCTCAGGAGAAGACGCGTCAATTGATCGGGGCTCAGGAGACGACGCGGCCACGGATCGGGGCTTAGGAGACAACGCGTGGACCGATCGGGGCTCGGAGATGGTAGGAGGACCGACCGGAGCTCAGGAGATTCGCGTGGATCGATCAGGGCTCCGGAGGCGGCGCATGGACCGATTGGGGAGCATGCGATGGTGCGTGGACCGATCGGGGCTCGGAGACGGCGCACGGACCGATCGGGGCTTAGGAGACGACGCGTGGACCGATCGCGGCTCGGAGTCGACGCGTTAGCCGATCGGGGCTTAGGAGACGATGCGTGGACCGATCGGGGCTCAGGAGACGGCACGTGGTCCGATCGGGCTCGGCGACGGCGCGTGGACCGGTCGGGGCTCGGAGACGACGCGTGGACCGATGGGGACTCGGATACGGCGCGTGAACCAACCGGGGCTCAGGAGTTCGCGCGTGGACCGATCGCGGCTCGGTGACGGCGCGTGGACCGATCGGGGTTCAGGAGGCCGCGGGTGGACCGATCGCGGCTCGGCGACGGCGCGTGAACCGATCGGGGCTCAGGAGGCCGCGCGTGGACCGATCATGGCTCGGCGACGGCGCGTTGACCGATCGGGGCTCGGAGACGGCGCGTGGAATGATCGGGGCTCGGAGACGGCGCGTCGACCGATCGGGGTTCGGAGACGGCGCCTGGACCGTCCGGGGCTCAGGAGGCGATGCGTGGACCGATAGGGGCTCAGGAGACTGCGCGTGGATCGATCGGGGCTCCGGAGGCGCCGCGTGGACCGATCGGAGCTCGGAAACGGCGCGTGGAACGATCGGGGCTCAGGAGACGGTGCGTGAACCGATCGGGGCTTAGGAGAAGGCGCGTGGACCGATCGGGGCTTAGGAGACGGCGCGTGGACCAATCGGGGCTCGGAGATGGCGCGTGGAACGATCGGGGCTCAGGAGACGGCGCGTGAACCGATCGGCGCTCGGAGACGGCGCGTGGAGGCATCGGGGCTCAGGAGAAGACGCGTCAATTGATCGGGGCTCAGAAATCGGCGCGTGGAGCGATCGGGGCTCGGAGGCGACGCGTGGACCGATCGGGGCTCGGATACATCGCGTGGAATGATCGGGGCTCAGGAGACGGCGCGTGAACCGATCGGGCTCGGAGACGGCGCGTGAACTGACAGGGGCTCAGGAGACGGCGCGTGGACCGATCGGGGCTCGGCGACTGCGCGTCGACGTATCGGGGTTCAGGAGACCGCGCATGGACCGATCGGGGCTCGGAGACGGCGCGTTACCCAATAGGGGCTTAGGAGACGATGCGTGGACCGATCGGGCTCGGAGACGGCGGGGGAACTGACAGGGGCTCAGGAGACGACGCGTGGACCGGTCGGGGCTTAGCAGACGAAGCCTGGACCGATCGGGGCTTAGGAGGCGGCGGGTGGAACGATCGGGGCTTAGAAGACGGCGCGTGAACCGATCGGCGCTCGGAGACGGCGCATGGACCGCTCGAGGCTTAGAAGACGACGCGTGGATCGAGCGGGGCTCGGAGACGGCGCGTGGATGGACCGTGGCTTAGAATGCGGCACGCGGACCGATCGGGGCTCGGAGACTGCGTGTGGGCCAATCGGGGCTCGGAAACGGTGCGTGGAACGATCGGGGCTCAGGAGACTCGCGTGGATCGATCGGGGCTCTAGAGGCGACGCGTGGACCCATCGCGGCTCGGAGACGGCGTGTGGACGTATCGGGGCTTAGGAGACGACGCGTGGACCGATCGGGGCTGAAAAGACGGCGCGTGGACCGATTGGGGCTCAGGAGACGGCGCGTGGACCGATTGGTCCTCGGGAGAATGCGCGTGGATGGATCGGGGCTTCGGGAACGACGCGTGGACCGATCGAGGTTCAGGAGACGGCGCGTGGACCGATCGGGGCTCGGAGACGGCGCGTGGAACGATCGGGGCTTAGGAGGCCGCGCGTGGACTGATCGGGACTCAGGAGACGGCGTGTGGACCGATCGGGGCTCAGGAGGCGGCGCGTGGACCGGTTGGGGCTTACGAGACGGCGCGTGGGTCGATCGGGGTTCAGGAAGCGGCGCCTGGACCGATCGTGGCTCGAAGACGGCGCGTGGAGGCATCGGGGCTAAAAAGACGACATATGGACCGAGCGGGGCTCAGGAGACGGCGCGAGGAGCGATCGGGGCTCAGGAGAAGACGCGTCAATTGATCGGGGCTCAGGAGACGACGCGTCGACGGATCGGGGCTTAGGAGACGACGCGTGAACCGATCAGAGCTCAGGAGAAGACGCGTGGACCGATCGGGGCTGAGGAGACGGCGCGTGAACCGATCGGGGCTCAGGAGACGGCGCGTGGACCGATTGGGGCTCGGGAGACTGCGCGTGGATGGATCGGGGCTTAGGGAACGACGCGTGGAACGATCGGGGCTCAGGAGACGGCGCGTGGACCGATCGGGGCTCACGAGACGGCGCGTCGACCGATCGGGGCTCAGGAGACGGCGCGTGGACCGATCGGAGCGCAGGAGGCGGCGCGAGGACCGACCGGGGCTCAGGAGACTCGCGTGGATCGATCGGGGCTCAAGAGGCGACGCGTGAACCCATCGCGGCTCGGAGACGGGGCCTGGACCGACCGGGGCTCAGGACACCGCGCGTGGACCCATCGGGGCTCGGAGACGGCGCGTGGAACGATCGGGGCTCGGAGTCGGCGCGTTAACCGATCGGGGCTCAGGAAGCGGCGCCTGAACCGATCGTGGCTCGGAGACGGCGCGAGGAGGCATCTGGGCTTAGAAGACGACGCGTGGATCGATCGGGGCTCGGAGACGGCGCGTGAACCGACCGGGGCTCAGGAGGCCGCGCGTGGACCTCTCGAGGCTCGGCGACGGCGCGTGGACCGATCGGGGCTCAGGAGACAGCGCGTGAAATGATCGGCGCTCGGAGATGGCGCGTGGACCGATTGGGGCTTAAGAGACGACGGGTGGACCGATCGGGGCTTAGGAGACGGCACGTGAATCGATCGGGGCACAGGAGACGGCGCGTGAGCCGGTCGGGGCTTAGGAGACGACGCCTGGACCGAACGAGGTTTAGGGGGCGGCGTGTGGAACGATCGGGGCTCAGGAAACGGCCCGTGGAGCAATCGGGGCTCAGGAGACGGCCGGTGGACGGATCGGGGCTTAGGAGACGGCGCGTCGACCGATCGGGGCTCAGGTGACGGCGCGTGGACCGATCGCGGCTCGGAGACGGCGCGTTAACCGATCGGGGCTTAGGAGACGATGCATGAACCGATCGGGGCTTAGGAGACGATGCGTGAACCGATCGGGGCTCGGAGACGGCGCGTGGACCGACCGGGGCTCGGAGACGGCGCGTGGAACGATCGGGGCTCAGGAGACGGCGCGTGAACCGATCGGCGCTCGGAGACGGCGCGTGGACCGATCGGGGCTTAGGAGACTACGCGTTGACCGATCGGGGCTCACGTGACGGCGCGCGGACCGACCGGGGCTCAGGAGACGGCGCGTAAAATGATCGGCGCCCGGAGATGGCGCGTGGACCGATCGGGGCTTAAGAGACGACGGGTGGACCGATCGGGGCTTAGGAGACGGCGCGTGAAGTTATCAGCGCTCAGAGACGGCACGTGGACCGATCGGGGCTTAGGATACGGCGCGTGGACCGATCGGGGCTCAGGAAGCGGCGCCTGGACCGATCGGGGCTCGGAAACGACTCGTTAGCCGAGCGGGGCTTTGGAGACGACGCGTGGACCGATCGGGGCGCAGGAGACGGCGCGTGAAGTTATCAACGCTCAGAGACGGCACGGGGACCGATCGGGGCTTAGGATACGGCGCGTGGACCGATCGGGGCTCAGGAAGCGGCGCCTGGACCGATCGTGGCTCGGAGACGACGCGTGGAGGCATCGGGGCTAAGAAGACGACGCATGGACCGATCGGGGCTCAGGAAACGGCGTGTGGACCGATCAGAGCTCGGAGACGACGCGTGTACCTATCGGGGCTCAGGAGACAGCGCGTGGACCAATCGCGGCTCAGGAGGCAGCGCGTGGATCGATCGGGTCTCGGAGACGGCGCGTGGAACGATCGGGTCTCAGCAGACGGCGCGTGAAATGATCAGCGCTCGGAGACGCCGCGTGGACCGATTGGGGCTTAGGAGACGGCGCGTGGACCGATCGGGGCGCAGGAAGCGGCGCCTGGACCGATCGGGGCTGAGGAGACAGCGCGTCGACCGACCGGAGCTCAGGAGATTCGCGTGGATCACCGGGGCTCCGGAGGCGGCGCGTGGAGGCATCGGGGCTTTGAAGACGACGCGTGGACCAAACGGTGCTCAGAAAACGGTGCGTGGAGCGATCGGGGCTCAGGAGACGGCGCGTGGACCGATCGGTGGTCAGGAGCCGGCGCGTGGACCGATTGGGGCTCGGATACGGCGCGTGAAACAACCGGGACTCAGGAGCCCGCGCGTGGACCGATCCCGGCTCGGCGACGGCGCGTGGACCGATGGGGGCTTAGGAGACTACGCGTTGACCGATCGGGGCTCACGTGACGGCGCGCGGACCGATCGGGGCTCAGGAAACGGCGCGTGGACCGACTGGGGCTCAGGCGGTTGCGCGTGGACCAATTGGGGTTCGGCGACGGCGCGTGGACCGATCGGGGCTCGGAGACGGCGCGTCGACCGCTCGGGGTTCGGAGACGGCGCCTGGACCGTCCGGAGCTCAGAAGCCTCGCGTAGATCGATCGGGGCTCCGGAGACGGCGCGTTAACCGATTGGGGCTTAGGAGACGATGAGTGGACCGATCGGGGCTCGAAGACGGCGCGTGGACGGACTGGGGCTCAGGCGGTTGCGCATGGACCAATTGGGGTTCGGCGACGGCGCGTGGACCGATCGGGGCTCGGAGACGGCGCGTTAACCGATCGGGGCTTAGGAGACGATGCGAGGAGGCATCTGGGTTTACAAGAAGACGCGTGGATCGATCGGGGCTCGGAGACGGCGCGTGAACCGACCGGGGCTCAGGAGGCCGCGCATCGACTGATGGGGATCGGATATGACGGGTGGAACGATCGGAGCTCAGGAGACGGCGCGTGAACCGATCGGCGCTCGGAGACGGCGCGTGGAACGATAGGGGCTCCGGAGGCGCCGTGTGGACCGATGGGGAGCAGGAGACGGTGCGTGGACCGATCGGGGCTCGGAGACGGCGCGTAGACCGATCGGGGCTTAGGAGATGACGCGTGGACCGATCGAGGCTCAGGAGACGGGGCGCGGACTGACGGGGTTCAGGTGACTCGCGTGGATCGATCGGGGCTCCGGAGGCGCCGTGTGGACCGATGGGGACCAGGAGACGGCGCGTGGACCGATCGGGGCTTAGGAGGCCGCGCGTGGGCCGATCGGGGCTCAGGAGACGGCGCGTGGACCGATCGGGGCTCGGAGACGACGCGTGGACCGATCGGGGTTCGGCGACCGCGCGTGAACCGACTGGGGCTCAGGCGGTTGCGCGTGGACCAATTGGGGTTCGGCGACGGCGCGTGGACCGTTCGGGGCTCGGAGACGGCGCGTTAATCGATCGGGGCTTAGGAGACGATGCGTGGACCGATCGGGGCTCGGAGACGGCGCGTGGAACTATCGGGTCTCAGGAAACGGCGCGTGAAATGATCGGCGCTCGGAGACCCTACGTGGACCGATTGGGGCTTAGGAGACGGCGCGTGGACCGATCGGGGCGCAGGAAGCGGCGCCTGGACCGATCGGGGCTCTGGAAGCGGCGCACGGACCGATAGTGGCTCGGAGACGGCGCGTGGAGGCATCGGGGCTCGGAGACGACGCGTGGACCGATCGTGGCTTAGGAGACGACGCGTGGACCGATCGGGGCTCAGGAGACGGCGCGTGGACCGATTGGGGCTCGGGAGACTGCGCGTGGATGGATCGGGGTTTAGGGAACGACGCGTGGACCGATCGGGGCTCAGGAGACGGCGCGTGGACCGATCGGGGCTTAGGAGACGGCGCGTGCACCGATCGGGGCCCGGAGACGACGCGTCGACCGTTCGGGGCTAAGGAAACGGCGCGTGGACCCATCGGGGCAGGGAGACGGCAGGTGGACCGATCGGGGCTCAGGAGACGGCGCGTGGAGCGATCGATGCTCAGGAGGCGGCCGTGGATCGATCGGTGCTCAGGAGACGACGCGTCGACGGATCGGGGCTCGGAGACGGCGCGTGGACCGACCGGGGCTCAGGAGGCCACGCCTGGACCGATCGGGGTTCGGCGACGGCGCGTGGACCGATCGAGGCACGGAAACGACGATTATAAGGATCGGGGATTCGGGGACGACGCGTGGACCGATCCGGGCTCAGGAGACGGCGCGTGGACCGATCGGGGCTCGGAGACGGCGCATGGAACACTCGGGGCTCCGGAGACGGCGCATTAACCGATCGGCGCACGGAGACGGCGCGTGGACCTATCGGGGCTTAGGAGAAGGCGCATGGACCGATCGTGGCTTAGGAGACAACGCGTGGACCGATCGGGGCTCAGGAGACGGCACGTGGACCGATCGGGGCTCAGGAGACGGCGCGTGGACCGATTGGGGCTCGGGAGACTGCGTGTCGATGGATCGAAGTTTAGGGTACGACGCGTGGACCGATCGTGGCTTAAGAGACGACGCGTGGACCGATCAGGGCTCAGGAGACGGCACGTGGACCGATCGGGGCTCAGGAGACGGCGCGTGGACCGATTGGGGCTCGGGAGACTGCGCGTGGATGGATCGAAGTTTAGGGAACGACGTGTGGACCGATCGGGGCTCAGGAGACGGCGCGTGGACCGATCGGGGCTCAGGAGACGGCGCGTGGACCGAACGGTGCTCGGAGACGACGCGTGTACGGATCGAGGCTTGGAGACCGCGCGTGGACCGATCGGCGCTCGGAGACGGGGCGTGGACCGATCGGGGTTCGGCGACAGCGCGTGAACCGACTGGGGCTCAGGCGGTTGCGCGTGGACCGATCGGGGCTCGGAGAAGGCGCGTGGACCGATCGTGGCTCCGGAAGCGGCGCCTGGACCGATCGTGGCCCGGAGACGGCGCGAGAAGGCATCTGGGCTTACAAGACGACGCGTGGATCGATCGGGGCTCGGAGACGGCGCATGAACCGACCGGGGCTCAGGAGACGGCGCGTGGACTGATCGGGGCTCGGAGACGGCGCGTTAACCGATCGGGGCTTAGGAGGCCGCGCGTGGACCGATCGAGGCTCGGCGACGGCGCGTGGACCGATCGGGACTCGGAGACGGCGTGTGAACGTATCGGGGCTTAGGAGACGATGCGTTGACCGATCGGGGCTCATGAAGCGGCGCGTAGACCGATCGGGGCTCCGGCGGCGACGCGTGGACCGATCGGGGCCCAGGAAACGGCGCGTGGATCGATCGGTGCTCGAAGACGACGCGTGGCCCGACCGGGGCTCAGGAGCCGATGCGTGGATCGATCGGGGCTCAGGAGGCGGCGCGTAGACCCATCGGGGCTCGGAGACGGCACGTGGACCGATCAGGGCTTAGGAGACGACGCGTGGACCGATCGGGGCTCAGGAGAAGACGCGTCAATTGATCGGGGCTCAGGACACGACGCGGCGACGGATCGGGGCTTAGGAGACGATGCGTGGACCGATCGGGGCTCAGGAGACGGCGCGTGGAGCGATCGGGGCTCGGAAACGGCGGGTGGACCGTCCGGGGCTTAGGAGACGATGCCTGGACCGATCGGGGCTCAGAAGACGGCGGGTGGACGGATCGGCGCTCGGAGACGGCGCGTGGACCGATCGGGGCTCAGGGGACGGCGCGTGGACCGATCGACGCTCGGAGACGGCGCGTGGAACGATCGGCGCTCAGGAGACGACGCGTGGACCGATCGGGGCTCAGGAGATGGCGCGTAGACCGATCGGGGCTCCGAAACGACGCGTTAACCGAACGGGGCTTAGGAGACGATGCGTGGACCCATCGGGGCTCGGAGACAGCGCGTGTACCGACTGGGGCTCAGGAGACCGTGCGTGAACCGATTGGGGCTCGGCGACTGCGCGTGGACGGATCGGGGCTCGGAGACGGCGCGTAGAACGATCGGGGCTCAGGAGACGGCGCGTTAACCGATTGGGGCTTAGGAGACGATGCGTGGACCGATCGGGGCTCAGGAGACGGCGCGTGGACCGATCGGGGCTCAGGAAACGGCGCGTGGACCGACTGGGGCTCAGGCGGTTGCGCGTGGACCAATTGGGGTTCGGCGACGGCGCGTGGACCCATGGGGCTCGGAGACGGCGCGTCGACCGCTCGGGGTTCGGAGACGGCGCCTGGACCGTCCGGAGCTCAGGAGGCGATGCGTGGACCGATCGGGGCTCAGGAGACTGCGCGTCGATGGATCGGAGCTTAGGGAACGACGCGTGGACCGATCAGGGCTCAGGAGACGGCGCGTGAACCGATCGGCGCTCGGAGACGGCACCTGGACCGATCGCGGCTTAGGAGACGGCGCGTGGACCAATAGGAGATCAGGAGAGGACGCGTGGACCGATAGGGCTCTGGAAGCGGCGCACGGACCGATCGTGGCTCGGAGACGGCGCGTGGAGGCATCGGGGCTTTGAAGACGACGCGTGGACCAAACGGTGCTCAGAAAACGGCACCTGGAGCGATCGGGGCTTAGGAGACGGCGCGTGGACGGACCCGGGCTCAGAAGCCTCGCGTAGATCGATCGGGGCTCCGGAGGCGCCGCGTGGACCGATGGGGATCAGGACACGGTGCGTGGACCGATCGGGGCTCGGAGACGGCGCGTGGACCGATCGGGGCCTGGGAGACGACGCGTGGACTGATCGGGGCGTAGGAAACGACGCGTGTACCTATCGGGGCTCAGCAGACAGCGAGTGGACCTATTGGGGCTCAGGAGACAGCGAGTGGACCTATTGGGGCTCAGAAGACGGCGCAGGGACCGATCGGGGCTCGGAGACGGCGCGTGGAACGATCGGGGCTCAGGAGACGGCGCGTTAACCGATTGGGGCTTAGGAGACGATGAGTGGACCGATCGGGGCTCGAAGACGGCGCGTGGACCGATCGGGGCTCGGAGACAGCGCGTCGACCGATCGGGGTTCGGAGACGGCGCGTGGACCGATCGGGGCTCAGGAAGCGGCGCCTAGACCGATCGTGGCTCGGAGACGGCGCGTGGAGGCATCGGGCCTAAGAAGACGACGCATGGACCGAGCGGGGCGCAGGAGACGGCGCGAGGAGCGATCGGGGGTCAGGAGAAGACGCGTCAATTGATCGGGGCTCAGGAGAGGACGCGTCGACGCATCGGGGCTCAGGAGACGGCGCGTGGACCGACCGGGGCTCAGGAGACTCGCGTGGATCGATCGGGGCTCAGGAGGCGACGCGTGGACCCATCGGGGCTCGGAGACGGCGTGTGGACGTATCGGGGCTTAGGAGACGACGCGTGGACGGATCGGGGCTCAGGAGAAGGCGCGTGAACCGATCGGCGCTCGGAGACGGCGCGTGGACCGATCGGGGCTTAGGAGACGATGCGCGGACCGATCGAAGGTCAGGAGGTGGCGCGTGGACCCATCGGGGCTCGTAGACGGCACGTGGACCGATCAGGGCTTAGGAGACGACTCGTGGACCGATCGGGGCTCAGGAGATAGCGCGTGGACCGGTCGGGGCTTAGGAGACTCGCGTGGATATAACGGACCTTCGGAGGCGGCGTGTGAACCGATCGGGGAGTAGGAGACGGTGCGTGGAGCGATCGGGGCGTAGGAGACGGCGCGTGGAGGCATCGGGGTTTAGAAGACGACGTATGGACCGATCGGGGCTCAGGAAACGGCGCGTGGACCGATCGGAGCTCGGAGACGGCGCGTGGACCGATCGGGGCTCAGGAGATGGCGTGTGAACCAATCGGCGCTCGGACACGGCGCGTGGACCGATCGTGGCTTAGGAGAAGGCGCGTGGACAGATCGGGGCTCAGGAGACGGGGCGCGGACTGACCGGGGCTCAGGTGACTCGCGTGGATCGATCGGGGCTCCGGAGGCGCCGTGTGGACCGATGGGGACCAGGAGACAGTGCGTGGACCGATCAGGGCTCGGAGCCGGCGCGTGGACCGGTCGGGGCTTAGGAGACGACGCGTGGACCGATCGGGGCTCAGGAGACGACGCGTGGACCGATCGGGGTTTAGCAGAGGACGCGTCGACCGATCGGTGCTCAGGAAGTGGCGCCTGGACCGATCGTGGCTCGGGAACGGCGCCTTGGGGCATCTGGGCTTAGAAGACGACGCGTGGACCGATCGGGGCTCAGGAAACGGCGCGTGAACCGATCGGGGCTCAGGATACGGCGTGTGGACCGATCGGGGCTTCGGAGACGGTACGTGGACCGATCGGGGCTCGGAGACGGCGAGAGGACCGACCGGGGCTCAGGAGTCGGCGCGTTGACCGACCGGAGCTCAGGAGATTCGTGTGGATCGATCGGGGCTCCGGAGGCGGCGCGTGGACCGATTGGGGAGCAGGAGATGGGCCGTGGACCGATCGGGGTTCGGAGACGGCGCGTGAACCGATCAGGGCTTAGGAGACGACGCATGGACCGTCCAGGGTTAGGAAACGACGCGTGGACCTATGGGGCTTAGGAAGCGACGCGTGGACCGATCGAGGCTCAGGAAACGGCGCATGGACCGATTGGGGCTCAGGAGGCCGCGCGTGGACCGATCACGGGTCGGCACCAGCGCGTGGACGGATCGGGGCTCAGGAGACGGCGGTGGACCGGTCGGGGCTCGGAGACGGCATGTTAAAAGATCGGGGCTTAGGAGACGATAGGTGGACCGATAGGGCTCGGATACTGCGCGTGAACCGACCGGGGCTCAGGAGGCCACGCGTTGACTGATCGGGGCTCGGAGATGACGGGTGGAACGATCGGGGCTCTGGAGACGGCGCGTGAACCGATCGTCGCTCGGAGACGGCGCTTGGACCGATCGGGGCTTAGAAGACGATTCGTGGACCGATTGGGGCTTAGGAGACGACTCGTGGACCGATCGGGTCTCAGGAGATGGCACGTGAACCAATTGGCGCTCGGACACGGCGCGTGGACCGATCGTGGCTTAGGAGAAGGCGCGTGGAACGATCGGGGCTCAGGAGACGGCGCGTGGATCGATCGGTGCTCGAAGACGACGCGTGGACCGATTGGGGCTCAGGAGACGGTGCGTGAACCAATCGGTGCTCGGAGACGGCGCGTGGACCGATCGGGGCTCCGGAGACGGCGCGTGGACCGATCGGGGCTTAGGAGACGACGCGTGGACAGATTGGGGCTTAGGAATCGGCGCGTGGACCGATCGGGAGTCCGGGACGGCGCGTGGACCGATCGGGGCTCAGGAGACGGCGCGTGGATCGATCGGGGCTCAGGAGACGGCGCGTGGAGTGACCGGGGCTTAGGAGACGATAAGTGGACCGACTGGAGCTCAGGAGACGGCGCGTGGAGCGATCGGGGGTAAGAAGACGACGCATTGACCGCGCGCGGCTCAGGAGACGACGCGTGGAGCGGTCGGGGCTCGGAAACGGCGGGTGGACCGATTGGGGCTCAGGAGGCCGCGCGTGGGCCGATCGCGGCTCGGCGCCACCACGTGGACGGATCGGGGCTCAGGAGGCTGCGCGTGGTCCGATCATGGCTCGGCGACGGCGCGTGGACCGATCGCGGCTCGGAGACGGCGCGTGGAACGATCGGGGCTCAGGAGACGGTGCGTGAACCAATCGGCGCTCGGACACGGCGCGCGGACCGATCGTGGCTTACGAGAAGGCGCGTGGAACGATTGGGGCTCAGGAGACGGCGCGTGGACCGATTGGGGCTTACGAGACGGCGCGTGGACCGATTGGGGCTCAGGAAGCGGCGCCAGGACCGATCGTGGCTCCGAGACGACGCGTGGAGGCATCGGGGCTAAGAAGACAACGCATGGACCGAGCGGGGCTCAGGAGACGGCGCGAGGAGCGATCGGGGCTCAGGAGAAGACGCGTCAATTGATCGGGGCTCAGGAAGACGACGCGGCGACGGATCGGGGATTAGGAGACGACGCGTGGACCGATTGGGGCTTAGGAGACGATGTGTGGACCGATCGGGGCTTAGGAGACGGCACGTGAATCGATCGGTGCCCAGGAGACGGCGCGTGAACCGGTCGGTGCCCAGGAGACGGCGCGTGAACCGGTGGGGGCTTAGGAGACGACGCGTCGACCGATCGGGGCTCAGGGAAAGGCGTGTGGACCGATCGAGGCTCAGGAGACGGCGCCTGGACCGATCGGGGCTCGGCGACTGCGCGTGGACGGATCGGGGCTCAGGAGACGGCGCGTGGGCCGATCGGGGCTCCGAGACGGCGCGTGGACCGATCGGGGATGAGGAGAAGGCGCGTGGACCGATCGGGGCTTAGGAGATGGCGCGTAGACCGATCGGGGCTCGGAGACGGCGCGTGGAACGATCGGAGCTCGGAGACGGCGCGTGGACCGAGAGGGCTCTGGAACCGGCGCACGGACGGATCGTGGCTCGGAGACGGCGCGTGGAGGCATCGGGGCTTTGAAGACGACGCGTGGACCGAGAGGGCTCTGGAAGCGGCGCACGGACGAATCGTGGCTCGGAGACGGCGCGTGGAGGCATCGGGGCTTTGAAGACGACGCGTGGACCAAACGGTGCTCAGAAAACGGTGCGTGGAGCGATCGGGGCTCAGGAGACGGCGCGTGGACCGATCGGGGCTCAGGAGCCGGCGCGTGGACCGATTGGGGCTCGGATACGGCGCGTGAACCAACCGGGACTCAGGAGCCCGCGCGTGGACCGATCCCAGCTCGGCGACGGCGCGTTGACCGATGGGGGCTCAGGAGCCGCGCGTGGACCGATCATGTCTCGGTGACGGCACGAGGAGGCATCTGGGCTTGGAAGACGACGCGTGGATCGATCGAGGCTCGGAGACGGCGCGTGAACCGACCGGGGCTCAGGAGGCCGCGCGTGGACCGATCGAGGCTCAGGAGGCCACGCCTGGACCGATCCGGGCTCCGCGACGGCGCGTGGACCGATCGAGGCTCGGAGACGACGCGGGTACGGATCGGGGATTCGGCGATGACGCGTGGACGGATCCGGGCTCAGGAGACGGCGCGTGGACGGATCGGGGCTCAGAGACGGCGCGTGGAACGATCGGGGCTCAGGAGACGGCGCGTGAACCTATCGGCGCTCGGAGACGGCGCGTGGACCGATAGGGGCTTAGGAGACGGCGCGTGGACCGATCGGGGCTCGAAGACGGGGCGTGGAGGCATCGGGGCTAAGAAGACGACGCATGGATCGAGCGGTGCTCAGAAAACGGCGCGTGGACCGATCGGTGCTCGGAGACGATATGTGGACCGATCGGGGCTCAGGTAACGGCGTGTGGAGCGGTTGGGGCTCAGGAGACGACGCGTGGATTGATCGAGGCTCAGAAGACGACGCATCGACCGATCGGGGCTCAGGAGACGGCGCGTGGATCGATCGGGGCTCGGAGACGCCGCGTGGACCGATCCGGGCTCAGGAGACGGCGCGTGAACCGATTGGCGCTCGGAGACGGCGCGTGGACCGATCGGGGCTTAGGAGACGGCGCGTGGACCGATCGGGGCTCGGAGACATCGCGTGGAATGATCGGGGCTCAGGAGACGGCGCGTGAACCGATCGGGGTTTGGATACGACGCGTGGACCGATCGGGGCTCGGAGACAGCGCGTGGACCAACCGGGACTCAGGCGGTTGCGCGGGGACCTATTGGGGTTCGGCGACGGCGCGTGGACCGATCCGGGCTCAGGAGACGGCGCCTGGACCGATCGGGGCTCGGAGACGGCGCGTGGAGCGATCGGGGCTCAGGAGAAGGCGCGTGAACCGATTGGCGCTCGGAGACGGCGCGTGGACCGATCGGGGCTTAGGAGACGATGCGTGGACCGACCGGGCCTCGGAGACGGCGCGTGGACCGACCGGGGCTCAGGAGATGGCGCGTGGACCGATCGGGGCGCGGAGACGGCGCGTGGACCGACCGGGGCTAAGGAGGACGCGCGTGGACCGATCGAGGCTTAAGAGCCGACGCGTGGACCGATTGGGGCTCAGGAGACGGCGCGTGGACCGATCGGGGCTCGGAGACGGCGCGTGAAACGATCGGAGCACAGGAGATGGCGCGTGAACCGATCGGCGCTCGGAGACGGCGCGTGGATCAATCGGGGCTTAGGAGACGGCGCGTGGACCTATCGGGGCTTAGGAGAAGACGCGTGGGCCGATCGGGGCTCAGGAAGCGTCGCCTGGGCCGATCGTGACTCGGAGACGTCGCGTGGAGGTATCGGGGCTTAAAAGACCGATCGGGTATTAGGGGACGACGCGTGGACCGATCGGTGCTCGGAGACGGCGCGAGGACTGACCGTGGCTTAGAATGCGGCATGCGGACCGATCGGGACTCGGAGACGGCGTGTGGACCAATCGGGGCTCGGAGACGGCGCGTTAACCGATCGGGGCTTAGGAGACGATGCGTGGACCGATTGGGCCTCGGAGACGGCGCGTGGAACGATCGGAGCAAAGGAGACGGCGCGTGAACCGATCGGCGTTCGGAGACGACGCGTGGATCGATCGGGGCTTAGGAGGCGGCGCGTGGACCGATTGGGGCTTAGGAGACGGCGCGATGACCGATCGGGGCTCAGGAAGCGACGCCTAGACCGATCGTGGCTCGGAGACGGCGCGTGGAGGCATCGGGGCTAAGAAGACGACGCAGGGACCGAGTGGGGCTCAGGAGACGGCGCGAGGAGCGATCGGGGCTCAGGAGAAGACACGTCAATTGATCGGGGCTCCGGAGACGACGCCTCGACGGATCGGGGCTCAGGAGGCGGCACGAGAAGCGATCGGGGCTCAGGAGAAGACGCGTCATATGAACAGGGCTCAGGAGACGACGCGTCGACGAATCGGGGCTTAGGAGACGACGCGTGGACGGATCGGGGCTCAGGAGACGGCGCGTCGACCGACCGGAGCTCCGGTGATTCGCGTGGATCGATCGGGGCTCCGTAGGCGGCGCGTGGACCGATTGGGGCTTAGGAGACGACGCGTGGACCGATCGGGTCTCAGGAGGCCACGCGTGGACAGATCATGACTCGGCGACGGCGCGTGGACCGATCGGGGCTCGGAGACGACGCGTGGACCGATCGGGGCTCAGGAGACGGCGCGTGGACCGATCGGGGCTTAGGACACGTTTCGTGGACCGATCGGGGCTCGGAGACGGCGCGTGGACCGACCGGGGCTCGGAGAGGACGCGTGGGCCGATCGGGGCTCGGAGACAGCGCGTGGACCGACTGGGGCTCAGGCGGTTGCGCGTGGACCGATCGGGGCTTGGAGACGGCGCGTTAACCGACCGGGGCTCAGGAGACGACGCGTCGACCGGTCGGGGCTTAGGAGACGAAGCCTGGACCGATCGGGGCTTAGGAGGCGGCGCGTGGAACGATCGGGGCTCAGAATACGGGGCGTGAACCGATCGGCGCTCGGAGGCGGCGCGTCGACCGATCGGGGTTCGGAGACGGCACGAGGACCATCTGGGGCTTAGGAGACGATGCGTGGACCGATCGGGCCTCGGCGACGGCGCGTGGAACGATCGGAGCAAAGGAGACGGCGCGTGAACAGATCGGCGCTCGGAGACGGCGCGTGGATCGATTGGGGCTTAGGAGAAGGCGCGAGGCCCGATCGGGGATCAGGAAGCGACGCAGAGACCGATCGTGGCTCGGAGACGGCGCGTGGACCGATCGGGGCTCGGCCATGGCGCGTGGACCGATCGGCGCTCGGCGATGGCGCGTGTACCGATCAGGGCTCGGAGACGACGCGTGTACGGATCGAGGTTTGGAGACGGCGCGTGAACCGATCGGAGCTCGGACACGGCCCGTGGACGGATCAGGGCTTAGGAGACGGCGCGTGGACTAATTGGGGCTTAGGAGACGACGCGTGGACCGATCGGGGCTCGGAAACGACGCGTTAACCGAGCGGGGCTTAGGAGACTACGCGTGGACCGATCGGGGCTTAGGAGACAACGCGTGGACCGATCGGGGCTTAGAAGACGACGGGTGGACCGATCGGGGCTCAGGAGACGGCGCGTGGACCGACCGGGGCTCAGGAGGCGACACGTGGACCCATCGGGGCTCGGAGACGACGTGTGGACGGATTGGGGTGTAGGCGACGACGCGTCGACCGATCGGAGCTCGGAGACGGCGCGTGGAACGATCGGGGCTCAGAAGACGACGCGTCGACCGATCGGGGCTCAGGTGACGGCGCGCGGACCGACCGGGGCTCAGGAGACGGCGCGTAAAATGATCGGCGCTCGGAGAGGGCGCGTTGACCGATTGGGACTTAAGAGACGACGGGCGAACCGATCGGGGCTTAGGAGACGGCACGTGAATCGATCGGGGCACAGGAGACGGCGCGTGCACCGGTCGGGGCTTAGGAGACGACGCGTCGACCGATCGGGGCTCGGCGATGGCGCGTGGGCCGATCAGGGCTCGGAGACGACGCGTGGACCGATCGGAGCTCGGACACGGCCCGTGGACGGATCGGGGCTTAGGAGACGGCGCATGGACTAATTGGGGCTCAGGAGACGACGCGTGGACCGATCGGGGCTCGGAAACGACGCGTTAACCGAGCGGGGCTTAGGAGACTACGCGTGGACCGATCGGGGCGTAGGAGACGACGCGTGTACCTATCGGGGCTCACGAGACAGCGTGTGGACCGATTTGGGCTCAGGAGACGGCGCGTGGATCGATCGGGGCTCGGAGACGGCGCGTGGAACGATCGGGGCACAGGAGACGGCGCGTGAAGTTATCGGCGCTCGGAGACGGCGCGTGGACCGACCGGGGCTCAGGAGGCGACGCGTGGACCCATCGGGGCTCGGAGACGGCGTGTGGACCGATCGGGTCTTAGGAGACGATACGTGGACCGATCGGGTCTTAGGAGACGACGCGTGGACCGATCGGGCCTCGGAGACGGCGCGTGGACTGATCGGGGCTTAGGAGCCGACGCGTGGACCCATCGGGGTTCGGAGACGATGCGTGGAACGATCGGGGCTCAGGAGACGGCGCGTGATCCGATCGGCCCTCGGAGACGGTGCGAGGAGGCGTCTGGGGTTAGAAGACGACGCGTGGACCGATCGGGGCTCAGGCAACGGCGCGTTAACCGATTGGGGCTTAGGAGACGATGCGTGGTCCGATCGGGGCTCAGGAGCCTCGCGTGGATCGATCGGGGCTCGGGAGGCGCCGCGTTGACCCATAGGGATCAGGAGACAGTGCGTGGACCGATCGGGGCTCGGAGACGACGCGGGGACCGATCGGGGCTTAGGAGGGGACCCGTCGACCGATCGGGGCTCAGGAGTCGACGCGTGGAAGGGTCGGTGCTCAGGAAGCGGCGCCTGGACCGATCGGGGCTCCGAGACGACGCGTTAACCGAGCGGGGCTTAGGAGACTATGCGGGGATCGATCGGGGCTCGGAGACAGCGCGTGTACCGACTGGGGCTCAGGAGGTTGCGCGTGGACCGATCGGGGCTCGGAGAAGGCGCGTGGACCGATCGTGGCTCAGGAAGCGGCGCCTGGACCGATCGTGGCCCGGAGACGGCGCGAGAAGGAATCTGGGCTTACAAGAACTCGCGTGGATCGATCGGGGCTCGCAGACGGCGCATGAACCGACCGGGGCTCAGGAGACGGCGCGTGGACTGATCGGGGCTCGGAGACGGCGCGTTAACCGATCGGGGCTTAGGAGGCCGCGCGTGGACCGATCGAGGCTCGGCGACGGCGCGTGGACCGATCGGTACTCGGAGACGGCGTGTGAACGTATCGGGGCTTAGGAGACGATGCGTTGACCGATCGGGGCTCATGAGGCGGCGCGTAGACCGATCGGGGCTCCGGCGGCGACGCGTGGACCGATCGGGGCCCAGTAAACGGCGCGTGGATCGATCGGTGCTCGAAGACGACGCGTGGACCGACCGGGGCTCAGGAGCCGATGCGTGCATCGATCGGGGCTTAGGAGGCGGCGCGTAGACCCATCGGGGCTCGGAGACGGCGCGTGGACCGATCAGGGCTTAGGAGACGACGCGTAGACCGATCGGGGCTCAGGAGACGGCGCGTGGACCGATCGGTGCTCGAAGACGGCGCGTGGACGGACCGTGGCTTAGAATGCGTCACGCGGACCGATCGGGGTTCGAATACGGCGTGTGGACGTATCGGGGCTTAGGAGACGATGCGTAAACCGATCGGGGTTCAGGAGACGCCGCGTGGACCGATTGGGGCTCGGAGACGGCGCGTGGAACGATCGGGGCTCAGGAGACGGCGCGTGAATTGATCGGCGCTCTGAGACGGCGCGTGGACCGATTGTGGCCTACGAGACGGCGCGTGGATCGATCGGGGCTCAGGAAGCGGCGCCTGGACCTATCGTGACTCGGAGACGACGCGTGGACCGATCGGGGCTTCGGAGACGGTACGTGGACCGACCGGAGCTCAGGAGATTCGCGTGGATCGATCGGGGCTCCGGACGCGGCGCGTGGACCGATTGGGAAGCATGAGATGATACGTGGACCGATCGGGGCTCGGAGACGGCGCAGGGACTGATCGGGGCTTAGGATACGACGCGTGGACCGATTGGGGCTCAGGAGGCCGCGCGTGGACCGATCGCGGCTCGTGCGACGGCGCGTGCACCGATCGGCGCTCGGAGACGGCGCTGACCGATCGTGGCTTAGGAGAAGGCGCGTGGAACGATCGGGGTTCAGGAGACGGCGCGTGTACCGATTGGGGCTCGGAGAC
Organism: Netelia fuscicornis; assembly: GCA_946811545.1. Classification (NCBI taxonomy): domain Eukaryota; kingdom Metazoa; phylum Arthropoda; class Insecta; order Hymenoptera; family Ichneumonidae; genus Netelia; species Netelia fuscicornis. Next base: position 33,057,553 of record OX328014.1, on the reverse strand, counting down.
GGTGCGCTAACCGATTGGGGCTTAGGAGACGATGCGTGGATCGATCGGGGCTCAGGATCCTCGCGTGGATCGATCGGGGCTCCGGAGGCGCCATGTGGACCCATGGGGATCAGGAGACAGTGCGTGGACCCATCGGGGCTCGGAGACTGCGCGTGGACTGATCGCGGCTTAGGAGACGACGCGTGGGCCGTTCGGGGTGTAGGAGACGACGCGTGAACCTATCGGGGCTCAGGAGATAGCGCGTGGAACGATCGGGGCTCGGCGACTGCGCGTCGACGTATCGGGGCTCAGGAGACGGCGCGTGGACCGATTGGAGCTTAGGAGACGGCGCGTGGACCGATTGGGCCTCGGATACGGCGCGTGAACCGATCGGGGCTTAGGAGACGACGCGTGGACCGATCGGGGCTCAGGAGGCCGCGCGTGGACCTATCGAGGCTTAGGAGCCAACGCGTGGACCGATCGGGGCTGAGGAGACGGCGCGTGGACCGAACCGGGCTCGGAGACGGCGCGTGGAACGATCGGGGCTCAGGAGACGGCGCCTGTACCGGTCGGGGCTTAGGAGACGAGGCCTAGACCGATCGGGGCTTAGGAGGCGGCGTGTGGAACGATCGGGGTTCAGGAGACGGCGCGTGCACCGATCGGCGCTCGGAGACGACGCGTCGACCGATCGGGGCTGAGGAGACGACGCGTGGACCGATCGGGGCTTAGGAGAAAACGCGTGGACCGATCGGGGCTCAGGAAGCGGCGCCTGCACCGATCGTGGTTGGGAGACGGCGCAAGGAGGCATCTGGGCTTAGAAGACGACGCGTGCACCGATCGGGGCTCACGAAACGGCGTGTGGACCGACCGAGGCTCAGGAGGCCACGCCTGGACCGATCGTGGCTCGGAGACGGCGCGTGGAGGTATCGGGGCTTAAAAGACGACGGATGGACCGATCGGGGCCCACGAAACGGCGCGTGGACCGAACGGTGCTCGGAGACGACGCGTGGACCGATCGGCGCTCAGGAGACGGCGCGTGGAGCGATCGGGGCTCAGGAGACGACGCGTTAACAGAGCGGGGTTTAGGAGACGATGCGTAGACCGCTCGGTGCTCGGAGAGAGCGCGTGGACCGACTGGGGCTCAGGAGGTGGCGCGTGGACCGATTGGGGTTCGGCGACGGCGCGTGGACCGACCGGGGCTTAGGAGGCGGCGCGTGGACCCATCGGGGCTCGGAGACGGCGCGTTAACCGATCGGGGCTTAGGAGACGACGAGTGGACCGATCGGGGCTTAGGAGGCGGCGCGTGGACCGATCGGTGCTCGGAGACGGCGCGTGGACGGACCGTGACTTAGAATGCGTCACGCGGACCGATCGGGGCTCGGATACGGCATGTGGACGTATCGGGGCTTAGGAGACGATGCGTGAACCGATCGGGGCTCAGGAGACGGCGCGTGGACCGATCGGGGCTCGGAGACGGCGCGTGTACGGATCGAGGCTTGGAGACGGCGCGTGGACCGATCGGAGCTCGGAAACGGCCCGTGGGCAGATCGGGGCTTAGGATACGGCACGTGGTGGCATCGGGGCTAGGAAGACGACGCATGGACCGAGCGGGGCTCAGGAGACGGCGCGAGGAGCGATCGGGGCTCAGGAGAAGACGCGTCAATTGATCGGGGCTCAGGAGACGACGCGTGGACCGATCGGGGCTCGGAGACGGCGCGTGGAACGATCAGGGCTCAGGAGACGGCGCGTGAAATGATCGGCGCTCTGAGACGGCGCGTGGACCGATTGTGGCTTACGAGACGGCGCGTGGATCGATCAGGGCTCAGGAAGCGGCGCCTGGACCTATCGTGGCTCGGAGACGGCGCGTGGAGGCATCGGGGCTAAGAACACGACGCATGGACCGAGCGGGGCTCAGGAAACGGCGCGGCGACGGATCGGGGCTTAGGAGACGACGCGTTCACCGATTGGGGCTTAGGAGGCGACGTGTGAACCGATCGGCGCTCAGGAGACGGCGCGTGGAGCGATCGGAGTGCAGGAGATGACGCGTTAACAGAGCAGTGTTTAGGAGACGATGCGTGGACCGATTGGTGCTCAGGAGGTGGCTCGTGGTCCAATTGGGGTTCGGCGACGGCGCGTGGACCGACCGGGGATTAGGAGACGACGCGTCGACCGATCGGGGCTTAGGAGACGACCCGTCGACCGATCGGGGCTTAGGAGACGACGCGTGGACCGATCGGGGCTTAGGAGGCGGCGCGTGGACCGATCGGTGCTCGGAGACGGCGCGTGGACGGACCGTGACTTAGAATGCGTCACGCGGACCGATCGGGGCTCGGATACGGCATGTGGACGTATCGGGGCTTAGGAGACGATGCGTGAACCGATCGGGGCTCAGGAGACGGCGCGTGGAACGATCGGGGCTCGGAGACGGCGCGTGGACCGATCGGGGCTTAGGAGACGACGCGTTGACCGATCGGGGCTCAGGTGACGGCGCGCGGACCGACCGGGGCTCAGGAGACGGTGCGTGAAATGATCGGCGCTCGGAGACGGCGCGTGGACCGATTGGGGGTTAGGAGACGGCGCGTGGACCGATCGGGGCGCAGGAAGCGGCGCCTGGACCGATTGGGGCTTAGGAGACGGCGCGTGGACCGACCGGAGCTCGGACACGGCCCGTGGACGGATCGGGGCTTCGGAGACGGCGCGTGGACCAATTGGGGCCCAGGAGACGACGCGTGGATCGATCGGGGCTCGGAAACGACGCGTTAGCCAAGCGGGGCATAGGAGACGACGCGTGGACCGATCGGGGCTCAGGAGACGGCGCGTGAAGTTATCAGTGCTCAGAGACGGCGCGTGGACCGATCGGGGCTTAGGATACGGCGCGTGGACCGATCGGGGCTCAGGAAGCGGCGCCTGGACCGATCGTGGCTCGGAAACGTCGCGTGGAGGCATCGGGGCTAAGAAGACGACGCATGGACCGATCGGGGCTCAGGAAACGGCGTGTGGACCGATCAGAGCTCGGAGACTACGCGTGGAGCGATCGGAGTGCAGGAGATGACGCGTTAACAGAGCAGTGTTTAGGAGACGATGCGTGGACCGATTGGTGCTCAGGAGGTGGCTCGTGGTCCAATTGGGGTTCGGCGACGGCGCGTGGACCGACCGGGGATTAGGAGACGACGCGTCGACCGATCGGGGCTTAGGAGACGACCCGTCGACCGATCGGGGCTTAGGAGACGACGCGTGGACCGATCGGGGCTTAGGAGGCGGCGCGTGGACCGATCGGTGCTCGGAGACGGCGCGTGGACGGACCGTGACTTAGAATGCGTCACGCGGACCGATCGGGGCTCGGATACGGCATGTGGACGTATCGGGGCTTAGGAGACGATGCGTGAACCGATCGGGGCTCAGGAGACGGCGCGTGGAACGATCGGGGCTCGGAGACGGCGCGTGTACGGATCGAGGCTTGGAGACGGCGCGTGGACCGATCGGAGCTCGCAAACGGCCCGTGGGCAGATCGGGGCTTAGGATACGGCGCGTGGTGGCATCGAGGCTAAGAAGACGACGCATGGACCGAGCGGGGCTCAGGAGACGGCGCGAGGAGCGATCGGGGCTCAGGAGAAGACGCGTCAATTGATCGGGGCTCAGGAGACGACGCGGCGACGGATCGGGGCTTAGGAGACGACGCGTTCACCGATTGGGGCTTAGGAGGCGACGTGTGGACCGATCGGGGCTTAGGAGACGGCCCGTGATTCGATCGGGGCTCAGGAGACTCGCGTGGATCGATCGGGGCTCAGGAGGCGACGCGTGGACCCATCGGGGCTCGGAGACGGCCCGTGGGCAGATCGGGGCTTAGGAGACGGCGCGTGGACTAATTCGGGCTTAGGAGAACATACGTGGACCGATCGGGGCTCGGAGACAGCGCGTTTACCGACTGGGGCTCGAGAGGTTGCGCGTGGACCAATTGGGGTTCGCCGCGGCGTGTGGACCGACCGGAGCTCAGTAGACCGCGCGTGGACCGATCGCGGCTCGGCGACTGCGCGTGGATGGATCGGGGCTCAGGAGACAGCGCGTGGACCGATCGGGGCTCAGGAAGCGGCGCCTGCACCGATCGTGGCTCGGAGACGGCGCGTGGAGGCATCGGGGCTTCGAAGACGACGCATGGACCAATCGGGGCTCGGAAACGGCACCTGGACCGATCGGAGCTCGGAGACGCCGTGTGGAACGAACGGGGCTCGGGAGACCGCGCGTGAACCGATCGGCGCTCGGAGACGGCGCGTGGATCGATCGGGGATCGGGGACGGCGCGTGGAACGACCGCGGCTCGGAGTCGACGCGTTAGCCGATCGGGGCTTAGGAGACGATGCATGGACCGATCGGGGCTCGGAGACGGCGTGTGGACCGACCGGGGTTTAGGAGAAGGCGCTTGGACCGAACGGGGCTTAGGAGACGGCGCGTGGACCGATCGGGGCTCGGAGACGGCACGTGGAACGATCGGGGCTCAGGAGACGGCGCGTCAACCGATCGGCGCTCGGAGCCGGCGCGTGGACCGATCGGGGCTTAGGAGACGGCGCGTGCACCGATCGGGGCCCGGAGACGACGCGTCGACCGACTGGGGCTCAGGCGGTTTCGCGTGGACCAATTGGGGTTCGGCGACGGCGCGTGGACCGATCGGGGCTTAGGACGCCGCGCGTGAACCGATCGCGGCTCGGTGACGGCGCGTGGACCGATCGGGGCTCAGGAGGCCGCGCGTGGGCCGATCGGGGCTCAGGAGACGGCGCGTGGACCGATTGGGGCTCGGATACGGCGCGTGAACCAATCGGGCCTCAGGAGGCCGCGCGTGGACCGATCGCGGCTCGGCGACGGCGCGTGGACTGATCGGGGCTCAGGAGGCCGCGCGTGGACCGATCATGGCTCGGCGACGGCGCGTGGACCGATCGGGGCTCGGAGACGACGCGTGGACCGATCGGGGTTCGGCGACCGCGCGTGAACCGACTGGGGCTCAGGCGGTTGCGCGTGGACCAATTGGGGCTCGGCGACTGCGCGTGGACGTATCGGGACTCAGGAGACAGCGCGTGGACCGATCGGGGCGGGGAGACGGCGCGTTAACCGATCGGGGCTTAGGAGACGACGCGTTGACCGATCGGGGCTCAGGAGAAGGGGTGTGGACCGATCGGGGCTCAGTAGACGGCGCGTGGACCGATCGGGGCTCGGCGATGGCGCGTGGATCGATCGGGGCTCGGAGACGACGCGTGTACGGATCGAGGCTTGGAGACGGCGCATGGACCGACCGGAGCTCGGACACGGCCCGGGGACGGATCGGGGCTTAGGAGACGGCGCGTGGACCAATTGGGGCCCAGGAGACGACGCGTGGATCGATCGGGGCTTGGAGACGGCGCGTGGGCCGATCGGAGCTCGGAGACGGCGCGTGGAACGATCGGGGCTCAGGAGACGGCGCGTGAAGTTATCAGTGCTCAGAGATGGCGCGTGGACCGATCGGGGCTTAGGATACGGCGCGTGGACCGATCGGGGCTCAGGAAGCGGCGCCTGGACCGATCGTGGCTCGGAGACGTCGCGTGGAGGCATCGGGGCTAAGAAGACGACGCATGGACCGATCGGGGCTCAGGAAACGGCGTGTGGACCGATCAGAGCTCGGAGACGACGCGTGGACCGATCGGGGCTTAGGAGACTACGCGTGTACCTATCGGGACTCAGGAGACAGCGCGTGGACCGATCGGGGCTCAGGAGGCGGCGCGTGGATCGATCGGGGCTCGGAGACGGCGCGTGGAACGAGCGGGTCTCAGGAAGCGGCGCCTGGACCGATTGGGGCTTAGGAGACGGCGCGTGGACCGATCGGGGCGCAGGAAGCGGCGCCTGGACCGATCGTGGCTCGGAGACGGCGCGTTGACCGATCGGGGCTTAGGAGAAGGCGCTTGGACCGACCGGGGCTTAGGAGACGGCGCGTGGGCCGATCAGAGCTCGGAGACGGCGCGTGGAACGAGCGGGGCTCAGGCGACGGCGCGTGGACCGATCGGAGCTTAGGAGACGGCGCGTCGACCGACCGGAGATCGGGAGATGACGCGTGGACCGATCGGGGCTCTGGAAGCGTCGCACGGACCGATCGTGGCTCGGAGACGACGCGTGTACGGATCGGGGATTCGGGGACGACGCGTGGAACGATCTGGGCTCAGGAGACGGCGCGTGGACCGATCGGGGCTCGGAGACGGCGCGTGGACCGATCGGGGCTTAGGAGAAGGCGCGTGGACCGATCAGGGCTTAGGAGATGGCACGTGAATCGATCGGGGCTCAGGAGAAGGGGTGTGAACCGATCGGGGCTCAGGAGACGGCGCGTGAAATGATCGGCGCTCGGAGAGGGCGCGTGGACCGATCGGGGCTCGGCGATGGCGCGTGGACCGATCGGCGCTCGGCGATGGCGCGTGGACCGATAAGGGCTCGGAGACGACGCGTGTACGGATCGAGGTTTGGAGACGGCGCGTGAACCGATCGGAGCTCGGACACGGCCCGTGGACGGATCAGGGCTTAGGAGACGGCGCGTGGACTAATTGGGGCCCAGGAGACAACGCGTGGACCGATCGGGGCTCGGAAACGACGCGTTAACCGAGCGGGGCTTAGGAGACTACGCGTGGACCGATCGGGGCTTAGAAGACGACGCGTCGACCGATCGGGGCTCAGGTGACGGCGCGCGGACCGACCGGGGTTCAGGAGACGGCGCGTGGGCCGAACGGGGCTCAGGAGACGGCGCGTGGACCGGTCGGGGCTTAGGAGACGACGCCTGGACAGATCGGGGCTTAGGAGGCGGCGTGTGGAACGATCGGTGCTCAGGAGACGGCGCGTGCACCGATCGGGGCTCAGGAGACGCCGCGTGGACCGATCGGGGCTCGGAGACGGTGCGTGGAACGATCGGGGCTCAGGAGACGGCGCGTGAAATGATCAGCGCTCTGAGAAGGCGCGTGGACCGATTGTGGCTTACGAGACGGCGCGTGGATCGATCGGGGCTCGGAGACGGCGCGTGGACCGATCGGGGCTCGGAGACGGCACGTGGAACGATCGGGGCTCAGGAGACGGCGCGTCAACCGATCGGCGCTCGGAGCCGGCGCGTGGACCGATCGGGGCTTAGGAGACGGCGCGTGCACCGATCGGGGCCCGGAGACGACGCGTCGACCGACTGGGGCTCAGGCGGTTTCGCGTGGACCAATTGGGGTTCGGCGACGGCGCGTGGACCGATCGGGGCTTAGGACGCCGCGCGTGAACCGATCGCGGCTCGGTGACGGCGCGTGGACCGATCGGGGCTCAGGAGGCCGCGCGTGGGCCGATCGGGGCTCAGGAGACGGCGCGTGGACCGATTGGGGCTCGGATACGGCGCGTGAACCAATCGGGCCTCAGGAGGCCGCGCGTGGACCGATCGCGGCTCGGCGACGGCGCGTGGACTGATCGGGGCTCAGGAGGCCGCGCGTGGACCGATCATGGCTCGGCGACGGCGCGTGGACCGATCGGGGCTCGGAGACGACGCGTGGACCGATCGGGGTTCGGCGACCGCGCGTGAACCGACTGGGGCTCAGGCGGTTGCGCGTGGACCAATTGGGGCTCGGCGACTGCGCGTGGACGTATCGGGACTCAGGAGACAGCGCGTGGACCGATCGGGGCGGGGAGACGGCGCGTTAACCGATCGGGGCTTAGGAGACGACGCGTTGACCGATCGGGGCTCAGGAGAAGGGGTGTGGACCGATCGGGGCTCAGTAGACGGCGCGTGGACCGATCGGGGCTCGGCGATGGCGCGTGGATCGATCGGGGCTCGGAGACGACGCGTGTACGGATCGAGGCTTGGAGACGGCGCATGGACCGACCGGAGCTCGGACACGGCCCGGGGACGGATCGGGGCTTAGGAGACGGCGCGTGGACCAATTGGGGCCCAGGAGACGACGCGTGGATCGATCGGGGCTTGGAGACGGCGCGTGGGCCGATCGGAGCTCGGAGACGGCGCGTGGAACGATCGGGGCTCAGGAGACGGCGCGTGAAGTTATCAGTGCTCAGAGATGGCGCGTGGACCGATCGGGGCTTAGGATACGGCGCGTGGACCGATCGGGGCTCAGGAAGCGGCGCCTGGACCGATCGTGGCTCGGAGACGTCGCGTGGAGGCATCGGGGCTAAGAAGACGACGCATGGACCGATCGGGGCTCAGGAAACGGCGTGTGGACCGATCAGAGCTCGGAGACGACGCGTGGACCGATCGGGGCTTAGGAGACTACGCGTGTACCTATCGGGACTCAGGAGACAGCGCGTGGACCGATCGGGGCTCAGGAGGCGGCGCGTGGATCGATCGGGGCTCGGAGACGGCGCGTGGAACGAGCGGGTCTCAGGAAGCGGCGCCTGGACCGATTGGGGCTTAGGAGACGGCGCGTGGACCGATCGGGGCGCAGGAAGCGGCGCCTGGACCGATCGTGGCTCGGAGACGGCGCGTTGACCGATCGGGGCTTAGGAGAAGGCGCTTGGACCGACCGGGGCTTAGGAGACGGCGCGTGGGCCGATCAGAGCTCGGAGACGGCGCGTGGAACGAGCGGGGCTCAGGCGACGGCGCGTGGACCGATCGGAGCTTAGGAGACGGCGCGTCGACCGACCGGAGATCGGGAGATGACGCGTGGACCGATCGGGGCTCTGGAAGCGTCGCACGGACCGATCGTGGCTCGGAGACGACGCGTGTACGGATCGGGGATTCGGGGACGACGCGTGGAACGATCTGGGCTCAGGAGACGGCGCGTGGACCGATCGGGGCTCGGAGACGGCGCGTGGACCGATCGGGGCTTAGGAGAAGGCGCGTGGACCGATCAGGGCTTAGGAGATGGCACGTGAATCGATCGGGGCTCAGGAGAAGGGGTGTGAACCGATCGGGGCTCAGGAGACGGCGCGTGAAATGATCGGCGCTCGGAGAGGGCGCGTGGACCGATCGGGGCTCGGCGATGGCGCGTGGACCGATCGGCGCTCGGCGATGGCGCGTGGACCGATAAGGGCTCGGAGACGACGCGTGTACGGATCGAGGTTTGGAGACGGCGCGTGAACCGATCGGAGCTCGGACACGGCCCGTGGACGGATCAGGGCTTAGGAGACGGCGCGTGGACTAATTGGGGCTCAGGAGACAACGCGTGGACCGATCGGGGCTCGGAAACGACGCGTTAACCGAGCGGGGCTTAGGAGACTACGCGTGGACCGATCGGGGCTTAGAAGACGACGCGTCGACCGATCGGGGCTCAGGTGACGGCGCGCGGACCGACCGGGGTTCAGGAGACGGCGCGTGGGCCGAACGGGGCTCAGGAGACGGCGCGTGGACCGGTCGGGGCTTAGGAGACGACGCCTGGACAGATCGGGGCTTAGGAGGCGGCGTGTGGAACGATCGGTGCTCAGGAGACGGCGCGTGCACCGATCGGGGCTCAGGAGACGCCGCGTGGACCGATCGGGGCTCGGAGACGGTGCGTGGAACGATCGGGGCTCAGGAGACGGCGCGTGAAATGATCAGCGCTCTGAGAAGGCGCGTGGACCGATTGTGGCTTACGAGACGGCGCGTGGATCGATCGGGGCTCGGAGACGGCGCGTGGGCCGTTCAGGGCGCAGGAGGCCGCGCGTGGACCGATCGTGGCTCGGGAGACGGGGCGTGAACCGATCGGCGCTCGGAGGCGGCGCCTCGACCGATCGGGGCTTATGAGACTGCGCGTAGATCGATCGGAGATCAGGAGACGACGCGTGCACCGATCGGCGCTCTCGAAGCGGCGTGTGGAGCGATCGGGGCTCAGGAGACGATGCGTGGACCGATCGGGGCTCAGGTGACGGCGCGCGGAGCGACCGGGGCTCAGGAGACTCGTGTGGATCGATCGGGGCTCCGGAGACGACGCGTCGACCGATCGGGGCTAAGGAGGCTGCGCGTGGACCCTTCGGGGCTCGCAGAAGGCACGAGGACCGATCAGGGCTTAGGAGACGACGCGTGGACCGATCGGGGCTCGGAGACGGCGCGTGGATGGACCGTGGCTTAGAATGCGGCACGCGGACCGATCGGGGCTCGGAAACGGCATGTGGATCGATCGTGGCTCAGGAGACGGCGCGTGGACCGATGGGGATCAGGAGGCGGTGCGTGGACCGATCGGGGCACGAAGGCGGCGCGTGGACCGATCGGGGCGTAGGAGACGACGCATGTACCTATCGGGGCTCAGGAGACAGCGAGTGGACCGATTGGGGCTCAGGAGACGGCGCGTGGACAGATCGGGGCTCAGGAGACCGCGCGTGGACCGATCAGGGCTCGGAGACGGCGCGTGGACCGATCGGGGCTCGGAGACGGCGCGTGGACAGATCGGGGCTCAGGAGACCGCGCGTGGACCGATCGGGGCTCGGCGACTGCGCGTGGACGTATCGGGGCTCAGGAGACGGCGCGTGGACCGGTCGGGGCTTAGGAGACGACGCCTGGACAGTTCGGGGCTTAGGAGGCGGCGTGTGGAACGATCGGTGCTCAGGAGACGGCTCGTGCACCAATCGGCGCTCGGAGACGGCGCGTGGAGCGATCGGGGCTCGGAGACGGCACGTGGAACGATCGGGGCTCAGGAGACGGTGCGTGGAGGCATGGGGGCTTAGAAGACGACGCATGGACCGAGCGGGGCTCAGGAGACGGCGCGAGGAGCGATCGGGGCTCAGGAGAAGTCGCGTCAATTGATCGGGGCTCAGGAGACGACGCCTGGACCGACCGGTGCTCGGCGACTGCGCGTGGACGGATCGGGGCTCAGGAGACGGCGCGTGCGCCGATCGTGGCTCGGAGACGGCGCGTTAACCGATCGGGGCTCGGACACGACGCTTGTACGGATCGGGGCTTGGGAGACGGCGCATGGACTAATTGGGGCTCAGGAGACGACGCGTGGACCGATCGGGGCTCGGAAACGACGCGTTAACCGAGCGGGGCTTAGGAGGCTACGCGTGGTCCGATCGGGGCTTAGAAGACGACGCGTGTACCTATCGGGGCTCAGGAGACAGCACGTGGACCGATCAGGGCTCGGCGACTACTCGTGGACGTATCGGGGCTCAGGAAACGGCGCGTGGACCGATCGGGGCTCGGAGACGGCGCTTCGAATGATCGGGGCTCAGGTGACGGGGCGTGAACCGATCGGCGCTGGGAGACGGCGCGTGGACCGATCGGGGCTCAGGAAACGGCGTGTGGACCGATCAGAGCTCGGAGACGACGCGTGGACCGATCGGGGCTTAGGAGACTACGCGTGTACCTATCGGGACTCAGGAGACAGCGCGTGGACCGATCGGGGCTCAGGAGGCGGCGCGTGGATCGATCGGGGCTCGGAGACGGCGCGTGGAACGAGCGGGTCTCAGGAAGCGGCGCCTGGACCGATTGGGGCTTAGGAGACGGCGCGTGGACCGATCGGGGCGCAGGAAGCGGCGCCTGGACCGATCGTGGCTCGGAGACGGCGCGTTGACCGATCGGGGCTTAGGAGAAGGCGCTTGGACCGACCGGGGCTTAGGAGACGGCGCGTGGGCCGATCAGAGCTCGGAGACGGCGCGTGGAACGATCGGGGCTCAGGCGACGGCGCGTGGACCGATCGGAGCTTAGGAGACGGCGCGTCGACCGACCGGAGATCGGGAGATGACGCGTGGACCGATCGGGGCTCTGGAAGCGTCGCACGGACCGATCGTGGCTCGGAGACGACGCGTGTACGGATCGGGGATTCGGGGACGACGCGTGGAACGATCTGGGCTCAGGAGACGGCGCGTGGACCGATCGGGGCTCGGAGACGGCGCGTGGACCGATCGGGGCTTAGGAGAAGGCGCGTCGACCGATCAGGGCTTAGGGGATGGCACGTGAATCGATCGGGGCTCAGGAGAAGGGGTGTGAACCGATCGGGGCTCAGGAGACGGCGCGTGAAATGATCGGCGCTCGGAGAGGGCGCGTGGACCGATCGGGGCTCGGCGATGGCGCGTGGACCGATCGGGGCTCGGCGATGGCGCGTGGACCGATAAGGGCTCGGAGACGACGCGTGTACGGATCGAGGTTTGGAGACGGCGCGTGAACCGATCGGAGCTCGGACACGGCCCGTGGACGGATCAGGGCTTAGGAGACGGCGCGTGGACTAATTGGGGCTCAGGAGACGACGCGTGGACCGATCGGGGCTCAGAAACGACGCGTTAACCGAGCAGGGCTTAGGAGACGACGCGTGGACCGATCGGGGCGTAGGAGACAGCGTGTGGACAATTTGGGCTCAGGAGACGGCGCGTGCACCGGTCGGGGCTTAGGAGACGACGCGTCGACAGATCGGGGCTCAGGAGAAGGGGTTTGGACAGATCGGGGCTCAGGAGACGGCGCGGGGACCGATCGAGGCTCGGCGATGGCGCGTGGACCGATCGGAGCTCGGACACGGCCCGTGGACGGATCGGGGATTAGGAGACGGCGCATGGACTAATTGGGGCTCAGGAGACATCGCGTGGACCGATCGGGGCTCGGAAACGACGCGTTAACCGAGCGGGGCTTAGGAGACTACGCGTGGACCGATCGGGGCTTAGAAGACGACGCGTCGACCGATCGGGGCTCAGGTGACGGCGCGCGGACCGACCGGGGCTCAGGAGACGGGGCGTGGGCCGAACGGGGCTCAGGAGACGGCGCGTGGACCGGTCGGGGCTTAGGAGACTCGTGTGGATCGATCGGGGCTCCGGAGGCGCCGCGTGGACCGATGGGGATCAGGAGACGGTGCGTGAACCAACCGGAGCTCAGGAGACTGCTCGTGGACCGATCGGGGCTCGGAGACGACGCGTCGACCGATCGGGGCTCAGGAGGCTGCGCGTGGACCCTTCGGGGCTCGAAGAAGGCACGAGGACCGATCAGGGCTTAGGAGACGACGCGTGGAGCGATCGGGGCTCGGAGACGGCGCGTGGATGGACCGTGGCTTAGAATGCGGCACGCGGACCGATCGGGGCTCGGAGACGGCATCTGGATCGATCGTGGCTCAGGAGACGGCGCGTGGACCGATGGGGATCAGGAGGCGGTGCGTGGACCGATCGGGCCACGAAGGCGGCGCGTGGACCGATCGGGGCGTAGCAGACGACGTGTGTACCTATCGGGGCTCAGGAGATAGCGGGTGGACAGTTCGGGGCTTAGGAGGCGGCGTGTGGAACGATCGGTGCTCAGGAGACGGCTCGTGCACCAATCGGCGCTCGGAGACGGCGCGTGGAGCGATCGGGGCTCGGAGACGACGCGTGTACGGATCGGGGATTCGGCGATGACGCGTGGACCGATCCGGGCTCAGGAGACGGCGCGTGGACCGATCGGGGCTCGGAGACGGCGCGTGGAACGATCGGGGCTCAGGAGACGGCGCGTGGAGGCATCGGGGCTAAGGAGACGACGCATGGATCGAGCGGGGCTCAGGAGACGGCGCGAGGAGCGATCGGGGCTCGGCGACGGCTTGTGAAGCGGTTGGGGCTCAGGAGACGACGCGTGGGTCGATCGGGGCTCAGAAGACGACGCGTCGACCGATCTGGGCTCAGGAGACGGCGCGTGGATCGATCGAGGCTCGGAGACGCCGCGTGGAAAGATCGGGGCTCAGGAGACGGCGTGTGGACCGACCGGAGTTCGGAGACGACGCGTGGACCGATCGGGGCTCAGGAGACGGCGCGATGAGCGATCGGGCTCAGGAGAAGACGCGTCAATTGATCGTGGCTCCGGAGACGACGCGTCGACGGATCGGGGCTTAGGAGACGACGCGTCGATCGATCGGGGCTCAGGAGGCGGCGCGTGGACCGATTGGGAGTCACGAGACGGCGCGTAGACCGAGTGGGGCTCGGATACGGCGCGTGAACCGACCGGGGCTCAGGAGGCCGCGCGTGGACCGATCGCAGCTCGGCGACGGCGCGTGGACCGATCGGGGCTCGGAGACGACGCGTGAACCGATCGGGGCTCAGGAGACGGCGCGTGGACTGATCGGTGCTCGGAGACGGCGCGTGGACGGACGGTGGCTTAGAATGCGTCACGCGGATCGATCGGGGCTCGGAGACGGCGTGTGGACGTATCGGGTGTTAAGAGACGATGCGTGGACCGATCGGGGCTCAGGTGATAGCGCGTGGACGGATCGGGGCTTCGGAGACGGTACGTGGACCGATCGAGGCTCGGAGACGGCGCGTGGACCGACCGGGGCTCGGGAGGCCGCGCGTGGACCGATCGGGGAGCGGCGACGGCGCGTGGACCGATCGAGGCTTGGAGACGACGCGTGTATGGATCGGGGATTAGGGGACGACGCGTGGAACGATCGGGGCACAGGAGACGGCGCGTGCACCGACCGGCGCTCGGAGACAGCGCGTGGAGCGATCGGGGCTCAGGAGGCGGCGCGTGGACCGATTGGGAGTCACGAGACGGCGCGGGGACCGAGTGGGGCTCGGATACGGCGCGTGAACCGACCGGGGCTCAGGAGGCCGCGCGTGGACCGATCGCAGCTCGGCGACGGCGCGTGGACCGATCGGGGCTCGGAGACGACGCGTGAACCGATCGGGGCTCAGGAGACGGCGCGTGTACTGATCGGTGCTCGGAGACGGCGCGTGGACGGACAGTGGCTCAGGAGGCGGCGCGTTTACCGATCGCGGCTCGGAGACGGCCCGTGGACAGACCGGGGCTTAGGAAACGGCGCGTGGGCCGAACGGGGCTCAGGAGACGGCGCGTGGACCGGTCGGGGCTTAGGAGACGACGCCTGGACAGATCGGGGCTTAGAAGGTGGCGTGTGGAACGATCGGTGCTCAGGAGACGGTGCGTGGAGGCATGGGGGCTTAGAGGACGACGCATGGACCGAGCGGGGCTCAGGAGACGGCGCGAGGAGCGCGCGGGGCTCAGGAGAAGTCGCGTCAATTGATCGGGGCTCAGGAGACGACGCGGCGACTGATCGGGGATTAGGAGACGACGCGTGGCCCGATTGGGGCTTAGGAGACGACGTGTGGACCGATCGGGGCTTAGGAGACGGCATGTGAATCGATCGGTGCACAGGAGACGGCGGGTGAACCGGTCGGGTCTTAGGAGACGACGCGTCGACCGATTGGGGATCAGGAGATGGCGCGTAGACCGATCGGGGCTCGTAAATGACGCGTCAACCGATCGGGGCTCGGAGACGGCGCGTGAACCGACCGGGGCTCAGGAGACGGTACGTGGTCCGATCGGGCTCGGAGCCGGCGCGTGAACCAATCGGGGCTCAGGAGGCCGCGCGTGGACCGATCGAGGCTCGGCGACGGCGCGTGGACCGGTCGGGGCTCGGAGACGACGCGTGTACGGATCAGGGCTTGGTGACGGCGCGTTTACCGATAGCAGCTCGGAGACGGCCCGTGGGCGGATCGCAGCTTAGGAGACGGCGCGTGGACCGATCGGGGCTCAGGAAGCGGCGCCTGAACCTATCGGGGCTCAGGAAGCGGCGCCTAGACCGATCGTGGCTTGGAGACGGTGCGTGGAGGCATCGGGGCTAAGAAGACGACGCATGGACCGAGCGGGGCTCAGGAGACGGCGCGAGGAGCGATCGGGGCTCAGGAGACGGCGCGAGGAGCGATCGGGGCTCAGGAGAAGACGCGTCAATTGATCGGGGCTCAGAAATCGGCGCGTGGAGCGATCGGGGCTCAGGAGCCGACGCGTGGATCGATCGCGGCTCAGGAAACGACGCGTCGACCGATCGGGGCTCAGGAGACGGCGCGCAGATCGACCGGGGCTCAGGAGCCTCGCGTGGGCCGATCATGGCTCGGCGACGGTGCGTGGACGGATCGGGGCTCGGAGACGACGCGTGGACCGATGGGGGCTCGGATACGGCGCGTGAACCAACCGGGGCTCGGAGACGACGCGTGGACCGATTGGGGCTCGGAGACAGCGCGAGGACCGACTGGGGCTCAGGCGGTTGCGCGTGGACCGATCGGGGCTTGGAGACGGCGCGTTAACCGACCGGGGCTCAGGAGACGACGCGTCGACCGGTCGGGGCTTAGGAGACGAAGCCTGGACCGATCGGGGCTTAGCAGGAGGCGCGTGGAACGATCGGGGCTCAGAATACGGCGCGTGAACCGATCGGCGCTCGGAGGCGGCGCGTCGACCGATCGGGGTTCGGAGACGGCACGAGGACCGTCTGGGGCTTAGGAGACGATGCGTGGACCGATCGGGGCTCAGGAGACTGCGCGTGGATGGATCGGGGCTTAGGGAACGACGCGTGGACCGAGCGGGGCTCAGGAGACGGCGCGAGGAGCGATCGGGGCTCAGGAGAAGTCGCGTCAATTGATCGGGGCTCAGGAGACGACGCGGCGACTGATCGGGGCTTAGGAGACGACGCGTGGCCCGATTGGGGCTTAGGAGACGACGTGTGGACCGATCGGGGCTTAGGAGACGGCGCGTGAACCGACCGGGGCTTAGGAGACGGCACGTGGTCCGATCGGGCTCGGAGCCGGCGCGTGAACCGATCGGGGCTCAGGAGGCCGCGCGTGGACCGATCGAGGCTCGGCGACGGCGCGTGGACCGGTCGGGGCTCGGAGACGACGCGTGTACGGATCAGGGCTTGGTGACGGCGCGTTTACCGATAGCAGCTCGGAGACGGCCCGTGGACAGATCGCGGCTTAGGAGACGGCGCGTGGAATGATCGGGGCTTAGGAGACGGCGCGTGGACCGGTCGAGGCTCGGAGACGACGCGTGTGCGGATCGGGGATTCGAGGACGACGGGTGGACCGATCCGGGCTCAGGAGACGGCGCGTGGACCGATCGGGGCTTAGGTGAAAACGCGTGGACCGATTGGGGCTCAGGAAGCAGCGCCTGGACCGATCGAGGCTCGGAGACGACGCGTGTACGGATCGGGGATTCGGCGATGACGCGTGGACCGATCCGGGCTCAGGAGACGGCGCGTGGACCGATCAAGGCTCGGAGACGGCGCGTGGAACGATCGGGGCTCAGGAGACGGCGCGTGGAGGCATCGGGGCTAAGAAGACGACGCATGGATCGAGCGGGGCTCAGGAGACGGCGCGAGGAGCGATCGGGGCTCGGAGACGGCGCGTGGAGGCATCGGGGCTTTGAAGACGACGCGTGGACCGAACGGTGCTCAGAAAACGGCGCGTGGACCGATCGGTGCTCGAAGACGATGCGTGGACCGATCGGGGCTCAGGAAACGGCGTGTGGAGCGGTTGGGGCTCAGGAGACGACGCGTGGGTCGATCGGGGCTCAGAAGACGACGCGTCGACCGATCGGGGCTCAGGAGACGGCGCGTGGATCGATCGAGGCTCGGAGACGCCGCGTGGAACGATCGGGGCTCAGGAGACGGCGCTTGAACTTATCGGCGCTCGGAGACGGCGCGTGGACCGATCGGAGCTTAGGATACGGCACATGGACCGATCGGGGCTCAGGAAGCGGCACCTGGACCGATCGTGGCTCGGAGACAGCGCGTGGAGGCATCGGGGCTAAGAAGACGACGCATGGACCGATCGGGGCTCAGGAAACGGCGTGTGGACCGATCGGAGCTCGGAGACGACGCGTGGACCGATCGGGGCTCAGGAGACGGCGCGAGGAGCGATCGGGCTTAGGAGAAGACGCGTCAATTGATCGTGGCTCAGGAGACGACGCTTCGACGGATCGGGGCTTAGGAGACGACGCGTGGACCGATCGGGGCTTAGGAGACGACGCGTGGACCGATCGGGGTTTAGGAGAGGACGCGTCGACCGATCGGGGCACAGGAGACGGCGCGTGGACCGATCGGCGTTTAGGAGACAACGCGTGGACCGATCGGGGCTCGGAGACGGCGCGTGGACCGATCGGGGCTTAGGAGACGACGAGTGGACCGATCGGGGCTTAGGAGACGATACGTGGACCGATCGGGGCTCAGGAGACGGCGCGTGGACCGGTCGGGGCTTAGGAGACTCACGTTGATCGATTGGGGCTCCGGAGGCGGCGCGTGGATCGATCGGGGCTTAGGAGACTACGCGTGTACCTATCGGGGCTCAGGAGACTGCGCGTGGATCGATCGGGGCTCGGATACGGCGCGTGAACCGACCGGGGCTCAGGAGACGGCACGTGGTCCGATCGGGCTCGGAGCCGGCGCGTGAACCAATCGGGGCTCAGGAGGCCGCGCGTGGACCGATCGAGGTTCGGCGACGGCGCGTGGACCGGTCGGGGCTCGGAGACGACGCGTGTACGGATCAGGGCTTGGTGACGGCGCGTTTACCGATAGCAGCTCGGAGACGGCCCGTGGGCGGATCGCAGCTTAGGAGACGGCGCGTGGACCGATCGGGGCTCAGGAAGCGGCGCCTGAACCGATCGGGGCTCAGGAAGCGGCGCCTAGACCGATCGTGGCTTGGAGACGGCGCGTGGAGACATCGGGGCTAAGAAGACGACGCATGGTCCGAGCGGGGCTCAGGAGACGGCGCGAGACCGACCGGGGCTCTGGAAGCGGCGCACGGACCGATCGTTGCTCGGAGACGGCGCGTGGAGGCATCGGGGCTTTGAAGACGACGCGTGGACGGTACGGTGCTCAGAAAACGCCGCGTGGACCGATGGGGGCTCGGAGAAGCCGCTAGGACCGATCGGGGCTTAGGAGACGGCGCGTGGACCAATTGGGGCTTAGGAGACGACGCGTGGACCGATTGGGGCTTAGGAGACGGCGCGAGGCCCGATCGGGGATCAGGAAGCGACGCATAGACCGATCGTGGCTCGGAGACGGCGCGTGGAGGCATCGGGGCTAAGAAGACGGCGCAGGGACCGAGCGGGGCTCAGGAGACGGCGCGAGGAGCGATCGGGGCTCAGGAAGCGGCGCCTAGACCGATCGTGGCTTGGAGACGGCGCGTGGAGGCATCGGGGCTAAGAAGACGACGCGTGGATCGATCGCGGCTCAGGAAACGACGCGTCGACCGATCGGGGCTCAGGAGACGGCGCGCGTACCGACCGGGACTCAGGAGTCTCGCGTGGACCGATCACTGCTCGGCGACGGCGCGTGGACGGATCGGGGTTCGGAGACGACGCGTGGACCGATGGGGGCTCGGATACGGCGCGTGAACCAACCGGGGCTCAGGAGGTCGCGCGTGGACCGATCGCGGCTCGGCGACGGCGCGTGGACCGATCGGGGCTCAGGAGGCCGCGCGTGGACCGATCATGGCTCGGCGACGGCGCGTGGACCAATCGGTGCTTGGAGACGACGCGTGGACCGATCGGGGCTCGGAGACAGCGCGTGGACCGACTGGGGCTCAGGCGGTTGCGCGTAGACCGATCGAGGCTCGGAGACGCCGCTTGGACCGATCGGGGCTTAGGAGACGGCGCGTGGACCGATTGGGGCTTAGGAGACGGCGCGTGGACCGATCGTGGCTCAGGAAGCGGCGCCTGGACCGATCGGGGCTCAGGAAGTGGCGCCTAGACCGATCGTGGCTCGGCGACGGCGCGTGGACCAATCGGTGCTTGGAGACGACGCGTGGACCGATCGGGGCTCGGAGACAGCGCGTGAACCGACTGGGGCTCAGGCGGTTGCGCGTAGACCGATCGAGGCTCGGAGACGCCGCTTGGACCGATCGGGGCTTAGGAGACGGCGCGTGGACCGATTGGGGCTTAGGAGACGGCGCGTGGACCGATCGTGGCTCAGGAAGCGGCGCCTGGACCGATCGGGGCTCAGGAAGTGGCGCCTAGACCGATCGTGGCTCGGAGACGGCGCGTGGAGGCATCGGGGCTAAGAAGACGACGCATGGACCGAGCGGGGCTCGGAAACGACGCGTTAACCGAGCGGGGCTTAGGAGATGATACGTGGACCGATCGGGGCTCGGAGACAGCGCGTGTACCGACTGGGGCTTAGGAGGTTGCGCGCGGACCGATCGGCGCTCGGAGACGGCGCGTGGATCGATCGGGGCTTAGGAGACGGCGCGTGGACCGATTGGGGCTTAGGAGACGGCGCGAGGACCGATCGGGGATCAGGAAGCGACGCATAGACCGATCGTGGCTCGGAGACGGCGCGCGGACCGACCGGGGCTCAGGAGGATACGCCTGGACCGATCGGGGCTCGGCGACGGCGCGTGGACCGATCGAGGCTCGGAGACGACGCGTGTACGGATCGGGGATTCGGGGACGACGCGTGGAACGATCCGGGCTCAGGAGACGGCGCGTGGACCGATCGAGGCTCGGAGACGGCGCGTGGAACGATCGGGGCTCAGGTGACGGCGCGTGAACCGATCGGCGCTCGGAGACGGCGCGTGGACCGATCGGGGCTTAGGAGACGATGCGTGAACCGATCGGGGCTCGGAGACGGCGCGTGGACCGACCGGGGCTCGGAGACGGCGCGTGGACCGATCGGGGATCGGAGACGGCACGTCAACCGATCGGGACTCAGGAGACGATCCGTGAACCGATCGCGGCTCGGAGACGGCGCGTGGACAGATCGGGGCTCAGGAGACCGCGCGTGGACCGATCGGGGCTCGGCGACTGCGCGTGGACGTATCGGGGCTCAGGAGACGGCGCGTGGGCCGATCGGGGCTCGCAGACGGCACGTTAACCGATCGGGGCTTAGGAGACGATGCGTGGACCGATCGCGGCTCGGAGATGGCGCGTGAACCGACCGGGGCTCAGGAGACGGCGCGTGCACCGATCGGGGCCCAGAGACGGGTCGTGGACAGATTGGGGCTTAGGAGACGGCGCGTGGACCGATCGTGGCTGGGAGACGGCACGTCCACCAATCGGGGCTCAGGAGACTGCGCGTGGATGGATCGGAGCTTACGGAACGACGCGTGGACCGATCGGGGCGCAGGAGACGGCGCGTGAACCGACCATGGCTCAGGAGGCCGCGCGTGGACCGACTGGGGCTCAGGAGGTTGCGCGTGGACCAATTAGGGTTCGGCAACGGAGCGTGGACCGATCGGGGCTCGGAGACGGCGCGTGGAACGATCGGGGCTCGGAGTCGGCGCGTTAACCGATCGGGGCTCAGGAAGCGGCGCCTGGACCGATCGTGGCTCGGAGACTGCGCGAGGAGGCATCTGGGCTTAGAAGACGACGCGTGGATCGATCGGGGCTCGGAGACGGCCCGTGAACCGACCGGGGCTCGGCGACTGCGCGTGCACGTATCGGGGTTCAGGAGACGGCGCGTGGACCGATCGAGGTTTAGCAGAGGACGCGTCGACCGATCGGGGCTCAGGAGACAGTGAGTGGACGGATCGGGACTCAGGAGACGGCGCGTTAACCGATGGGCGCTCGGAGACGGGGCGTGGACCGATTGGGGTTTAGCAGTGGACGCGTCGACCGATCGGGGCTCAGGAGACAGCGCGTGGACGGATCGAGTCTCAGGAGACGGCGCGTGAACCAATCGGTGCTCGGAGACGGGGCGTGGACCGATCGGGGCTTAGGAGACGGTGCGTGCACCGATCGGGGCTCGGGAGACTGCGCGTGGATGGATCGGGGCTCAGGAGACGGCGCGTGGACCGATCGGAGCTCGGAGACGGCGCGTGGACCGATCGGGGCTCAGGAGGCCGCCCGAGAACCGATCGCGGCTCGGCGACGGCGCGTGGACCGATCGGGGCTCAGGAGGCCGCGCGTGGACCGATCATGGCGCGGAGACGGCGCGTAGACCGATCGGGGCTCGGAGACGACGCGTGGACTGATCGGGGCTCGAAGACAGCGCGTGGACCGACTGGGGCTCAGGCGGTTGCGCGTGGACCAATTGGGGCTCCGGAGGCGGCGCGTGGATCGATTGTGGAGCAGAAGATGGTGCGTGGAGCGATCGGCGCTCGGAGACCGCGCGTGGACCGATCGCGGCTCGGCGACGGCGGGTGGACCGATCGGGGCTCAGGAGGCCGCGCGTGGACCGATCGTGGCTCGGCGACGGCGCGTGGACCGATCGGGGCTCGGAGACCACGCGTGGACCGATCGCGGTTCGGCGACGGCGCGAGGACCGATCGGGGCTCAGGAGGCCGCGCGTGGACCCACCGGGGCTCAGGAGACGGCGCGCGGACCGATCGGGGCTCGGAAACGGCGCGTGGACCCATCGGAACTCGTAGACGACGTATGGACCGATCGGGGCTCGGAAACGGCGCGTGGACCGATCGGAGCTCGGAGACGTGGCGTGGACCGATCCGGGCTCAGGAGACAGCGCGTGAAATGATCGGCGCTTTGAGACGGCGCGTGGACCGATCGGTGCTCGGAGACGGCGCGTAGACGGACCGCGGCTTAGAATGCGGCACGCGGACCGATCGGGGATCGGACACGGCGTGTGGACCGATCGAGGGTCGGAGACGACGCGTTTACGGATCGGGGATAAGGAGACGACGCGTGGAACGATCCGGGCTCTGGAGACGGAGCGTGGACTGATCGGGGCTCGGAGACGGCGCGTGGAACGATCGGGGCTCACGAGACGGCACGTGAACCGATCGGGGCTCCGAGACGGCGCGTGGACCGATCGGGGCTTAGGAGACGGCGCGTGGACCGATCGGAACTCAGGAGATGACGCGTGGACCGATCGGGGCTCTGGAAGCGGCGCACGGACCGATCGTGGCTCGGAGACGGCGCGTGGACCGATCGGGGCTCAGGAGACGGCGCGTGGACCAATTGGGGTTCGGCGACGGCGCGTGGACCGACCGGGGATTAGGAGACGACGCGTCGACCGATCGGGGCTTAGGAGACGACCCGTCGACCGATCGGGGCTTAGGAGACGACGCGTGGACCAATCGGGGCTTAGGAGGCGGCGCGTGGACCCATCGGGGCTCGTAGACGGCGCGTTAACCGATCGGGGCTTAGGAGACGACGCGTGGACCGATCGGGGCTCAGGAGACGGCGCGTGGACGTATCGGGGCTTAGGAGACGATGCGTGAACCGATCGGGGCTCAGGAGACGGCGCGTGGACCGATCGGGGCTCGGAGACGGCGCGTGTACGGATCGAGGCTTGGAGACGGCGCGTGGACCGATCGGAGCTCGGAAACGGCCCGTGGGCAGATCGGGGCTTAGGAGACGGCGCGTGGTGGCATCGGGGCTAAGAAGACGCCGCATGGACCGAGCGGGGCTCAGGAGACGGCGCGAGGAGCGATCGGGGCTCAGGAGGCGCCGCGTGGACCGATGGGGATCAGGACACGGTGCGTGGACCGATCGGGGCTCGGAGACGGCGCGTGGACCGATCGGGGCCTAGGAGACGACGCGTGGACTGATCGGGGCGTAGGAAACGACGCGTGTACCTATCGGGGCTCAGGAGACAGCGAGTGGACCTGTTGGGGCTCAGGAGACGGCGCAGGGACCGATCGGGGCTCGGAGACGGCGCGTGGAACGATCGGGGCTCAGGAGACGGCGCGTTAACCGATTGGGGCTTAGGAGACGATGAGTGGACCGATCGGGGCTCGGCGACGGCGCGTGGGCCGATAGCGGCTCGGAGACGGCGCGTCGACCGATCGGCGTTCGGAGACGGTACGTGGACCGATCGAGGCTCGGAGACGGCGCGTGGATCGACCGGTGCTGAGGAGGCTGCGTGTGGACCGATCGGGACTCGGCGACGACGCGTGGACTGATCGAGCCTCGGAGACGACGCGTGTATGGGTCGGGTATTAGGGGACGACGCTTGGAACGATTGGGGCTCAGGAGACGGCGCGTCGACCGATCGGGGCTCAGGAGGCGGCGCGTGGACCGATTGGGAGTCACGAGACGGCGCGTGGACCGAGTGGGGCTCGGATACGGCGCGTGAAACGACCGGGGCTCAGGAGGCCGCGCGTGGACCGATCGCAGCTCGGCGACGGCGCGTGGACCGATCGGGGCTCGGAGACGACGCGTGAACCGATCGGGGCTCAGGAGACGGCGCGTGGACTGATCGGTGCTCGGAGACGGCGCGTGGACGGACCGTGGCTTAGAATGCGTCACGCGGATCGATCGGGGCTCGGAGACGGCGCGTGGACCGATCGGGGCTTCGGAGACGGTACGTGGACCGATCGAGGCTCAGGAGATGGCGCGTGGACCGATCGGGGCTTCGGAGACGGTACGTGGACCGATCGAGGCTCGGAGACGGCGCGTTGACCGATCGGGGCTCAGGAGACGGCGCGTGGACTGATCGGTGCTCGGAGACGCCGTGTGGACGGACCGTGGCTTAGAATGCGTCACGCGGATCGATCGGGGCTCGGAGACGGCGCGTGGACCGATCGGGGTTCGGATACGACGCGTGGACCGATCGGGGCTCGGAAACAGCGCGTGGACCAACCGGGGCTCAGACGGTTGCGCGTGAACCAATTGGGGTTCGGCGACGGCGCGTGGAGCGATCGGGGCTCCGAGTCGGCGCGTTAACCGATCGGGGCTTAGGAGACGATGCGTGGACCGATCGGGGCTCGGAGACGGCGCGTGGACCGACCGGGGCTCAGGAGGATACGCCTGGACCGATCGGGGCTCGGCGACGGCGCGTGGACCGATCGAGGCTCGGAGACGACGCGTGTACGGATCGAGGATTCGGGGACGACGCGTGGAACGATCCGGGCTCAGGAGACGACGCGTGGACCGATCGGGGCTCGGAAACGGCGCGTGGAACGATCGGGGCTCAGGTGACGGCGCGTGAACCGATCCCCGCTCGGAGACGGCCCGTGGACCGATCGGGGCTTAGGAGAAGGCGCTTGGACCGATCGGGGCTTAGGAGATGGCGCGTGGACCGATCGGAGCTCGGAGACGGCGCGTGGAACGATCGGGGCTCAGGAGACGGCGCGTGAACCGATCGGCGCTCGGAGACGACGCGTGGGCCGTTCAGGGCTTAGGAGACGACGCGTCGACCGATCGGGGCTCAGGTGACGGCACGCGGACCGACCGGGGCTCAGGAGACAGCGCGTGAAATGATCGGCGCTCGGAGATGGCGCGTGGACCGATTGGGGCTTAAGAGACGACGGGTGGACCGATCGGGGCTTAGGAGACGGCACGTGAATCGATCGGGGCACAGGAGACGGCGCGTGAGCCGGTCGGGGCTTAGGAGACGACGCCTGGACCGAACGAGGTTTAGGGGGCGGCGTGTGGAACGATCGGGGCTCAGGAAACGGCCCGTGGAGCAATCGGGGCTCAGGAGACGGCCCGTGGACGGATCGGGGCTTAGGAGACGGCGCGTCGACCGATCGGGGCTCCGGTGACGGCGCGTGGACCGATCGCGGCTCGGAGACGGCGCGTTAACCGATCGGGGCTTAGGAGACGATGCGTGAACCGATCGGGGCTTAGGTGACGATGCGTGAACCGATCGGGGCTCGGAGACGGCGCGTGGACCGACCGGGGCTCGGAGACGGCGCGTGGAACGATCGGGGCTCAGGAGACGGCGCGTGAACCGATCGGCGCTCGGAGACGGCGCGTGGACCGATCGGGGCTTAGGAGACTACGCGTTGACCGATCGGGGCTCACGTGACGGCGCGCGGACCGACCGGGGCTCAGGAGACGGCGCGTAAA
The DNA here is from genome assembly GCA_946811545.1 of Netelia fuscicornis. Classification (NCBI taxonomy): domain Eukaryota; kingdom Metazoa; phylum Arthropoda; class Insecta; order Hymenoptera; family Ichneumonidae; genus Netelia; species Netelia fuscicornis. The sequence continues at coordinate 33,032,197 of OX328014.1, read as the reverse complement.
ATGATCGGCGCCCAGAGATGGCGCGTGGACCGATTGGGGCTTAAGAGACGACGGGTGGACCGATCGGGGCTTAGGAGACGGCGCGTGAAGTTATCAGCGCTCAGAGACGGCACGTGGACCGATCGGGGCTTAGGATACGGCGCGTGGACCGATCGGCGCTCAGGAAGCGGCGCCTGGACCGATCGGGGCTCGGAAACGACGCGTTAGCCGAGCGGGGCTTTCGAGACGATGCGTGGACCGATCGGGGCGCAGGAGACGGCGCGTGAAGTTATCAACGCTCAGAGACGGCACGGGGACCGATCGGGGCTTAGGATACGGCGCGTGGACCGATCGGGGCTCAGGAAGCGGCGCCTGGACCGATCAGAGCTCGGAGACGACGCGTGTACCTATCGGGGCTCAGGAGACAGCGCGTGGACCAATCGCGGCTCAGGAGGCAGCGCGTGGATCGATCGGGTCTCGGAGACGGCGCGTGGAACGATCGGGTCTCAGCAGACGGCGCGTGAAATGATCAGCGCTCGGAGACGCCGCGTGGACCGATTGGGGCTTAGGAGACGGCGCGTGGACGGATCGGAGCTCGGAGACGGCGCGTGGAACGATCGGGGCTCAGGAGACGGCGCGTGAACTAATCGGCGCTCGGAGACGGCTCGTGGACCGATCGGGGCTGAGGAGAAGGCGCGTGGTCCGATCGGGGCTTATGAGACGGCGCGTGGACCGATCGGGGCTCAGGAAGCGGCGCCTGGACCGATCGTGGCTCGAAGACGGCGCGTGGAGGCATCGGGGCTAAGAAGACGACGCATGGATCGAGCGGGGCTCAGGAGACGGCGCGAGGGGCGATCGGGGCTTGGAGACGGCGCGTGGAGGCATCGGGGCTTTGAAGACGACGCGTGGACCGAACGGGGCTCAGAAAACGGCGCGTGGACCGATCGGTGCTCGGAGACGATGCGTGAACCGATCGGGGCTCAGGTAACGGCGTGTGGAGCGGTTGGGGCTCAGCAGACGACGGGTGGGTCGATCGAGGCTCAAAAGACGACGCGTCGACCGATCGGGGCTCAGGAGACGGCGCGTGGATCGATCGGGGCTCGGAGACGCCGCGTGGAACGATCGGGGCTCAGGAGACGGCGCTTGAACTTATCGGCGCTCAGAGACGGCCCATGGACCGATCGGGGCTTAGGATACGGCGCGTGGACCGATCGTGGCTCAGGAAGCGATGCCTGGACCGATCGTGGCTCGGAGACGGCGTATGGACCGATCGGAGCTCGGACACGACGCGTGGACCGATCGGGGCTCAGGAGACGGCGCGAGGAGCGATCGGGCTCAGGAGAAGACGCGTCAATTGATCGTGGCTCAGGAGACGACGCGTCGACGGATCGGGGCTTAGGAGACGACGCGTGGACCGATCGGGGCTTAGGAGACGACGCGTGGACCGATCGGGGCTCAGGAGACGGCGCGTGGACCGACCGGGGCTCAGGAGGCGACGCGTGGACCCATCGGGGCTCGGAGACGGCGTGTGGACCGATCAGGGCTTAGGAGACGACGCGTGGACCGATCGGGGTTTAGGAGAGGACGCGTCGACCGATCGGGGCACAGGAGACGGCGCGTGGACCGATCGGGGCTTAGGAGACGACGCGTGGACCGATCGTGGCTCGGAGACGGCGCGAGGAGGCATCTGGGCTTAGAAGACGACGCGTGGATCGATCGCGGCTCGGAGACGGCGCGTGAACCGACCGGGGCTCAGGAGGCCGCGCGTGGACCGGTCGGGGCTCGGCGACTGCGTGTGGACGTATCAGGGATTCCGGGACGACGCGTGGACCGATCCGGGCTCAGGAGACGGCGCGTAGACCGATCATGGCTGGGAGACGGTGCGTGGGACGATCGGGGCTCGGAGCCGGTGCGTTAACCGATCGGGGCTTAGGAGACGATGCGTCGACCGATCGGGGCTCGGAGACGGCGCGTGGACCGACCGGGGCTCAGGAGACAGTGCGTGGACCGACTGGGGCTCAGGCGGTTGCGCGTGGACCAATTGGGGTTCGGCGACGGCGCGTGGATCGATCGGGGCTTAGGAGACGGCGCGTGCATCTATCGGGGCCCGGAGACGGGTCGTAGACAGATGGGGGCTTAGGAGACGGTGCGTGAACCGATCGTGGTTGGGAGACGGCTCGTCCACCAATCGGGGCTTAGGAGACGACGCGTAGATCGATCGGGGCTCAGGAGACGGCGCGTGGACCGATCGGGGCTCAGGAAACGGTGCGTGGACCGACTGGGGCTCAGGCGGTTGCGCGTGGACCAATTGGGGTTCGGCGACGGCGCGTGGACCGATCGGGGCTCGGAGACGGCGCGTCGACCGCTCGGGGTTCGGAGACGGCGCCTGGACCGTCCGGAGCTCAGAAGCCTCGCGTAGATCGATCGGGGCTCCGGAGGCGCCGCGTGGACCGATGGGGATCAGGACACGGTGCGTGGACCGATCGGGGCTCGGAGACGGCGCGTGGACCGATCGGGGCCTAGGAGACGACGCGTGGACTGATCGGGGCGTAGGAAACGACGCGTGTACCTATCGGGGCTCAGGAGACAGCGAGTGGACCTATTGGGGCTCAGGAGACGGCGCAGGGACCGATCGGGGCTCGGAGACGGCGCGTGGAACGATCGGGGCTCAGGAGACGGCGCGTTAACCGATTGGGGCTTAGGAGACGATGAGTGGACCGATCGGGGCTCGAAGACGGCGCGTGGACCGATCGGGGCTCGGAGACAGCGCGTCGACCGATCGGGGTTCGGAGACGGCGCCTGGACCAATTGGGGTTCGGCGACGGCGCGTGGGCCGATCGGGGTTCAGGAGACGGCGCGTGAACCGACCATGGCTCAGGAGGCCGCGCGTGGACCGACTGGGGCTCAGGCGGTTGCGCATGGACCAATTGGGGTTCGGCGACGGCGCGTGGACCGGTCGGGGCTTAGGAGGCCGCGCGTGAACCGATCGCGGCTCGGTGACGGCGCGTGGACCGATCGGGGCTTAGGAGGCCGCGCGTGGGCCGATCGGGGCTCAGGAGACGGCGCGTGGACCGATCGGGGCTCGGAGACGACGCGTGGACCGATCGGGGCTTAGGAGACGATGCGTGGACCGATTGGGGCTCAGGAGACGGCGCGTGGACCAGTCGGAGCTCAGGAGACGGCGCGTGAACCGATTTGGGCTCAGGAGGCCGCGCGTGGACCGATCGCGGCTCGGCGCCAGCGTGTAGACGGATCGGGTCTCAGGAGACGGCGCGTGAACCGATCGGCGCTCGGCGACGGGGCGTGGACCGATCGGGGCTTAGGAGACGGCACGTGCACCGATCGGGGCCCGGAGACGACGCGTCGACCGACTGGGGCTCAGGCGGTTTCGCGTGGACCAATTGGGGTTCGGCGACGGCGCGTGGACCGATCGGGGCTTAGGAGGCCGCGCGTGAACCGATCGCGGCTCGGTGACGGCGCGTGGACCGATCGGGGCTTAGGAGGCCGCGCGTGGGCCGACCGGGGCTCAGGAGACGGCGCGTGGACCGATCGGGGCTCGGAGACGACGCGTGGACCGATCGGGGTTCGGCGACCGCGCGTGAACCGACTGGGGCTCAGGCGGTTGCGCGTGGACCAATTGGGGTACGGCGACGGCGCGTGGACCGTTCGGGGCTCGGAGACGGCGCGTTAATCGATCGGGGCTTAGGAGACGATGCGTGGACCGATCGGGGCTTAGGAGACGGCGCGTGGACCGATCGGGGCGCAGGAAGCGGCGCCTGGACCGATCGGGGCTCTGGAAGCGGCGCACGGACCGATAGTGGCTCGGAGACGGCGCGTGGAGGCATCGGGGCTCGGAGACGACGCGTCGACCGTTCGGGGCTAAGGAAACGGCGCGTGGACCCATCGGGGCAGGGAGACGGCAGGTGGACCGATCGGGGCTCAGGAGACGGCGCGTGGAGCGATCGATGCTCAGGAGGCGGCCGTGGATCGATCGGTGCTCAGGAGACGACGCGTCGACGGATCGGGGCTCGGAGACGGCGCGTGGACCGACCGGGGCTCAGGAGGCCACGCCTGGACCGATCGGGGTTCGGCGACGGCGCGTGGACCGATCGAGGCACGGAAACGACGATTATAAGGATCGGGGATTCGGGGACGACGCGTGGACCGATCCGGGCTCAGGAGACGGCGCGTGGACCGATCGGGGCTCGGAGACGGCGCATGGAACGATCGGGGCTCCGGAGACGGCGCATTAACCGATCGGCGCACGGAGACGGCGCGTGGACCTATCGGGGCTTAGGAGAAGGCGCATGGACCAATCGTGGCTTAGGAGACAACGCGTGGACCGATCGGGGCTCAGGAGACGGCACGTGGACCGATCGGGGCTCAGGAGACGGCGCGTGGACCGATTGGGGCTCGGGAGACTGCGCGTCGATGGATCGAAGTTTAGGGAACGACGCGTGGACCGATCGTGGCTTAAGAGACGACGCGTGGACCGATCAGGGCTCAGGAGACGGCACGTGGACCGATCGGGGCTCAGGAGAAGGCGCGTGGACCGATTGGGGCTCGGGAGACTGCGCGTGGATGGATCGAAGTTTAGGGAACGACGCGTGGACCGATCGGGGCTCAGGAGACGGCGCGTGGACCGATCGGGGCTCAGGAGACGGCGCGTGGACCGATTGGGGTTCGGGAGACTGCGCGTGGATGGAACGGGGCTTAGGGAACGACACGTGGACCGATCGGAGCTCAGGAGATTCGCGTGGATCGATCGGGGCTCCGGAGGCGGCGCATGGACCGATTGGGCAGCAGGAAATGGTGCGTGGACCGATCGGGGCTCGGGAGACGGCGCGTGGACCGATTGGGGCTCAGGAGGCCGCGCGTGGACCGATCGCGGCTCGGCGCCAGCGCGTGGACGGATCGGGTCTCAGGAGACGGCGAGTGAACCGATCGGCGCTCGGCGACGGGGCGTGGACCGATCGGGGCTTAGGAGACGGCGCGTGCACCGATCGGGGCCCGGAGACGGGTCGTGGACCGATCGGGGCTCAGGAGACGGCGCGTGGACCGATTGGGGCTCGGGAGACTGCGCGTGGATGGATCGGGGTTTAGGGAACGACGCGTGGACCGATCGGGGCTCAGGAGACGGCGCGTGGACCGATCGGGGCTCGGAGACGGCGCGTAGAACGATTGGGGCTTAGGAGAAGGCGCGTGGAGCGATCGGGGCTCAGGAGACGGCGCGTGAACCGATCGGCGTTCGGAGACGGCGCGTCGACCGATCGGGGTTCGGAGACGGCGCGTGGACCGTCTGGGGCTTAGGAGACGATGCGTGGACCGATCGGGGCTTAGTGGACGACGCGTGGACCGATCGGGGCTCAGGAGACGGCGCGTGGACCGACCGGGGCTCGGAGACGGCGCGTGGACCGATCGGGGATCGGAGACGGCACGTCAACCGATCGGGACTCAGGAGACGATCCGTGAACCGATCGCGGCTCGGAGACGGCGCGTGGACAGATCGGGGCTCAGGAGACCGCGCGTGGACCGATCGGGGCTCGGCGACTGCGCGTGGACGTATCGGGGCTCAGGAGACGGCGCGTGGGCCGATCGGGGCTCGCAGACGGCACGTTAACCGATCGGGGCTTAGGAGACGATGCGTGGACCGATCGCGGCTCGGAGATGGCGCGTGAACCGACCGGGGCTCAGGAGACGGCGCGTGCACCGATCGGGGCCCAGAGACGGGTCGTGGACAGATTGGGGCTTAGGAGACGGCGCGTGGACCGATCGTGGCTGGGAGACGGCACGTCCACCAATCGGGGCTCAGGAGACTGCGCGTGGATGGATCGGAGCTTACGGAACGACGCGTGGACCGATCGGGGCGCAGGAGACGGCGCGTGAACCGACCATGGCTCAGGAGGCCGCGCGTGGACCGACTGGGGCTCAGGAGGTTGCGCGTGGACCAATTAGGGTTCGGCAACGGAGCGTGGACCGATCGGGGCTCGGAGACGGCGCGTGGAACGATCGGGGCTCGGAGTCGGCGCGTTAACCGATCGGGGCTCAGGAAGCGGCGCCTCGACCGATCGTGGCTCGGAGACTGCGCGAGGAGGCATCTGGGCTTAGAAGACGACGCGTGGATCGATCGGGGCTCGGAGACGGCCCGTGAACCGACCGGGGCTCGGCGACTGCGCGTGCACGTATCGGGGTTCAGGAGACGGCGCGTGGACCGATCGAGGTTTAGCAGAGGACGCGTCGACCGATCGGGGCTCAGGAGACAGTGAGTGGACGGATCGGGACTCAGGAGACGGCGCGTTAACCGATGGGCGCTCGGAGACGGGGCGTGGACCGATTGGGGTTTAGCAGTGGACGCGTCGACCGATCGGGGCTCAGGAGACAGCGCGTGGACGGATCGAGTCTCAGGAGACGGCGCGTGAACCAATCGGTGCTCGGAGACGGGGCGTGGACCGATCGGGGCTTAGGAGACGGTGCGTGCACCGATCGGGGCTCGGGAGACTGCGCGTGGATGGATCGGGGCTCAGGAGACGGCGCGTGGACCGATCGGAGCTCGGAGACGGCGCGTGGACCGATCGGGGCTCAGGAGGCCGCCCGAGAACCGATCGCGGCTCGGCGACGGCGCGTGGACCGATCGGGGCTCAGGAGGCCGCGCGTGGACCGATCATGGCGCGGAGACGGCGCATAGACCGATCGGGGCTCGGAGACGACGCGTGGACTGATCGGGGCTCGAAGACAGCGCGTGGACCGACTGGGGCTCAGGCGGTTGCGCGTGGACCAATTGGGGCTCCGGAGGCGGCGCGTGGATCGATTGTGGAGCAGAAGATGGTGCGTGGAGCGATCGGCGCTCGGAGACCGCGCGTGGACCGATCGCGGCTCGGCGACGGCGGGTGGACCGATCGGGGCTCAGGAGGCCGCGCGTGGACCGATCGTGGCTCGGCGACGGCGCGTGGACCGATCGGGGCTCGGAGACCACGCGTGGACCGATCGCGGTTCGGCGACGGCGCGAGGACCGATCGGGGCTCAGGAGGCCGCGCGTGGACCCACCGGGGCTCAGGAGACGGCGCGCGGACCGATCGGGGCTCGGAAACGGCGCGTGGACCCATCGGAACTCGTAGACGACGTATGGACCGATCGGGGCTCGGAAACGGCGCGTGGACCGATCGGAGCTCGGAGACGTGGCGTGGACCGATCCGGGCTCAGGAGACAGCGCGTGAAATGATCGGCGCTTTGAGACGGCGCGTGGACCGATCGGTGCTCGGAGACGGCGCGTAGACGGACCGCGGCTTAGAATGCGGCACGCGGACCGATCGGGGATCGGACACGGCGTGTGGACCGATCGAGGGTCGGAGACGACGCGTTTACGGATCGGGGATAAGGAGACGACGCGTGGAACGATCCGGGCTCTGGAGACGGAGCGTGGACCGATCGGGGCTCGGAGACGGCGCGTGGAACGATCGGGGCTCACGAGACGGCACGTGAACCGATCGGGGCTCCGAGACGGCGCGTGGACCGATCGGGGCTTAGGAGACGGCGCGTGGACCGATCGGAACTCAGGAGATGACGCGTGGACCGATCGGGGCTCTGGAAGCGGCGCACGGACCGATCGTGGCTCGGAGACGGCGCGTGGACCGATCGGGGCTCAGGAGACGGCGCGTGGACCAATTGGGGTTCGGCGACGGCGCGTGGACCGACCGGGGATTAGGAGACGACGCGTCGACCGATCGGGGCTTAGGAGACGACCCGTCGACCGATCGGGGCTTAGGAGACGACGCGTGGACCAATCGGGGCTTAGGAGGCGGCGCGTGGACCCATCGGGGCTCGTAGACGGCGCGTTAACCGATCGGGGCTTAGGAGACGACGCGTGGACCGATCGGGGCTCAGGAGACGGCGCGTGGACGTATCGGGGCTTAGGAGACGATGCGTGAACCGATCGGGGCTCAGGAGACGGCGCGTGGACCGATCGGGGCTCGGAGACGGCGCGTGTACGGATCGAGGCTTGGAGACGGCGCGTGGACCGATCGGAGCTCGGAAACGGCCCGTGGGCAGATCGGGGCTTAGGAGACGGCGCGTGGTGGCATCGGGGCTAAGAAGACGACGCATGGACCGAGCGGGGCTCAGGAGACGGCGCGAGGAGCGATCGGGGCTCAGGAGGCGCCGCGTGGACCGATGGGGATCAGGACACGGTGCGTGGACCGATCGGGGCTCGGAGACGGCGCGTGGACCGATCGGGGCCTAGGAGACGACGCGTGGACTGATCGGGGCGTAGGAAACGACGCGTGTACCTATCGGGGCTCAGGAGACAGCGAGTGGACCTGTTGGGGCTCAGGAGACGGCGCAGGGACCGATCGGGGCTCGGAGACGGCGCGTGGAACGATCGGGGGTCAGGAGACGGCGCGTTAACCGATTGGGGCTTAGGAGACGATGAGTGGACCGATCGGGGCTCGGCGACGGCGCGTGGGCCGATAGCGGCTCGGAGACGGCGCGTCGACCGATCGGCGTTCGGAGACGGTACGTGGACCGATCGAGGCTCGGAGACGGCGCGTGGATCGACCGGTGCTGAGGAGGCTGCGTGTGGACCGATCGGGACTCGGCGACGACGCGTGGACTGATCGAGCCTCGGAGACGACGCGTGTATGGGTCGGGTATTAGGGGACGACGCTTGGAACGATTGGGGCTCAGGAGACGGCGCGTCGACCGATCGGGGCTCAGGAGGCGGCGCGTGGACCGATTGGGAGTCACGAGACGGCGCGTGGACCGAGTGGGGCTCGGATACGGCGCGTGAAACGACCGGGGCTCAGGAGGCCGCGCGTGGACCGATCGCAGCTCGGCGACGGCGCGTGGACCGATCGGGGCTCGGAGACGACGCGTGAACCGATCGGGGCTCAGGAGACGGCGCGTGGACTGATCGGTGCTCGGAGACGGCGCGTGGACGGACCGTGGCTTAGAATGCGTCACGCGGATCGATCGGGGCTCGGAGACGGCGCGTGGACCGATCGGGGCTTCGGAGACGGTACGTGGACCGATCGAGGCTCAGGAGATGGCGCGTGGACCGATCGGGGCTTCGGAGACGGTACGTGGACCGATCGAGGCTCGGAGACGGCGCGTTGACCGATCGGGGCTCAGGAGACGGCGCGTGGACTGATCGGTGCTCGGAGACGCCGTGTGGACGGACCGTGGCTTAGAATGCGTCACGCGGATCGATCGGGGCTCGGAGACGGCGCGTGGACCGATCGGGGTTCGGATACGACGCGTGGACCGATCGGGGCTCGGAAACAGCGCGTGGACCAACCGGGGCTCAGACGGTTGCGCGTGGACCAATTGGGGTTCGGCGACGGCGCGTGGAGCGATCGGGGCTCCGAGTCGGCGCGTTAACCGATCGGGGCTTAGGAGACGATGCGTGGACCGATCGGGGCTCGGAGACGGCGCGTGGACCGACCGGGGCTCAGGAGGATACGCCTGGACCGATCGGGGCTCGGCGACGGCGCGTGGACCGATCGAGGCTCGGAGACGACGCGTGTACGGATCGAGGATTCGGGGACGACGCGTGGAACGATCCGGGCTCAGGAGACGACGCGTGGACCGATCGGGGCTCGGAAACGGCGCGTGGAACGATCGGGGCTCAGGTGACGGCGCGTGAACCGATCCCCGCTCGGAGACGGCCCGTGGACCGATCGGGGCTTAGGAGAAGGCGCTTGGACCGATCGGGGCTTAGGAGATGGCGCGTGGACCGATCGGAGCTCGGAGACGGCGCGTGGAACGATCGGGGCTCAGGAGACGGCGCGTGAACCGATCGGCGCTCGGAGACGACGCGTGGGCCGTTCAGGGCTTAGGAGACGACGCGTCGACCGATCGGGGCTCAGGTGACGGCACGCGGACCGACCGGGGCTCAGGAGACAGCGCGTGAAATGATCGGCGCTCGGAGATGGCGCGTGGACCGATTGGGGCTTAAGAGACGACGGGTGGACCGATCGGGGCTTAGGAGACGGCACGTGAATCGATCGGGGCACAGGAGACGGCGCGTGAGCCGGTCGGGGCTTAGGAGACGACGCCTGGACCGAACGAGGTTTAGGGGGCGGCGTGTGGAACGATCGGGGCTCAGGAAACGGCCCGTGGAGCAATCGGGGCTCAGGAGACGGCCCGTGGACGGATCGGGGCTTAGGAGACGGCGCGTCGACCGATCGGGGCTCCGGTGACGGCGCGTGGACCGATCGCGGCTCGGAGACGGCGCGTTAACCGATCGGGGCTTAGGAGACGATGCGTGAACCGATCGGGGCTTAGGTGACGATGCGTGAACCGATCGGGGCTCGGAGACGGCGCGTGGACCGACCGGGGCTCGGAGACGGCGCGTGGAACGATCGGGGCTCAGGAGACGGCGCGTGAACTAATCGGCGCTCGGAGACGGCTCGTGGACCGATCGGGGCTGAGGAGAAGGCGCGTGGTCCGATCGGGGCTTATGAGACGGCGCGTGGACCGATCGGGGCTCAGGAAGCGGCGCCTGGACCGATCGTGGCTCGAAGACGGCGCGTGGAGGCATCGGGGCTAAGAAGACGACGCATGGATCGAGCGGGGCTCAGGAGACGGCCTGAGGGGCGATCGGGGCTTGGAGACGGCGCGTGGAGGCATCGGGGCTTTGAAGACGACGCGTGGACCGAACGGGGCTCAGAAAACGGCGCGTGGACCGATCGGTGCTCGGAGACGATGCGTGAACCGATCGGGGCTCAGGTAACGGCGTGTGGAGCGGTTGGGGCTCAGCAGACGACGGGTGGGTCGATCGAGGCTCAAAAGACGACGCGTCGACCGATCGGGGCTCAGGAGACGGCGCGTGGATCGATCGGGGCTCGGAGACGCCGCGTGGAACGATCGGGGCTCAGGAGACGGCGCTTGAACTTATCGGCGCTCAGAGACGGCCCATGGACCGATCGGGGCTTAGGATACGGCGCGTGGACCGATCGTGGCTCAGGAAGCGATGCCTGGACCGATCGTGGCTCGGAGACGGCGTATGGACCGATCGGAGCTCGGACACGACGCGTGGACCGATCGGGGCTCAGGAGACGGCGCGAGGAGCGATCGGGCTCAGGAGAAGACGCGTCAATTGATCGTGGCTCAGGAGACGACGCGTCGACGGATCGGGGCTTAGGAGACGACGCGTGGACCGATCGGGGCTTAGGAGACGACGCGTGGACCGATCGGGGCTCAGGAGACGGCGCGTGGACCGACCGGGGCTCAGGAGGCGACGCGTGGACCCATCGGGGCTCGGAGACGGCGTGTGGACCGATCAGGGCTTAGGAGACGACGCGTGGACCGATCGGGGTTTAGGAGAGGACGCGTCGACCGATCGGGGCACAGGAGACGGCGCGTGGACCGATCGGGGCTTAGGAGACGACGCGTGGACCGATCGTGGCTCGGAGACGGCGCGAGGAGGCATCTGGGCTTAGAAGACGACGCGTGGATCGATCGCGGCTCGGAGACGGCGCGTGAACCGACCGGGGCTCAGGAGGCAGCGCGTGTACCGGTCGGGGCTCGGCGACTGCGTGTGGACGTATCAGGGATTCCGGGACGACGCGTGGACCGATCCGGGCTCAGGAGACGGCGCGTAGACCGATCATGGCTGGGAGACGGTGCGTGGGACGATCGGGGCTCGGAGCCGGTGCGTTAACCGATCGGGGCTTAGGAGACGATGCGTCGACCGATCGGGGCTCGGAGACGGCGCGTGGACCGACCGGGGCTCAGGAGACAGTGCGTGGACCGACTGGGGCTCAGGCGGTTGCGCGTGGACCAATTGGGGTTCGGCGACGGCGCGTGGATCGATCGGGGCTTAGGAGACGGCGCGTGCATCTATCGGGGCCCGGAGACGGGTCGTAGACAGATGGGGGCTTAGGAGACGGTGCGTGAACCGATCGTGGTTGGGAGACGGCTCGTCCACCAATCGGGGCTTAGGAGACGACGCGTAGATCGATCGGGGCTCAGGAGACGGCGCGTGGACCGATCGGGGCTCAGGAAACGGTGCGTGGACCGACTGGGGCTCAGGCGGTTGCGCGTGGACCAATTGGGGTTCGGCGACGGCGCGTGGACCGATCGGGGCTCGGAGACGGCGCGTCGACCGCTCGGGGTTCGGAGACGGCGCCTGGACCGTCCGGAGCTCAGAAGCCTCGCGTAGATCGATCGGGGCTCCGGAGGCGCCGCGTGGACCGATGGGGATCAGGACACGGTGCGTGGACCGATCGGGGCTCGGAGACGGCGCGTGGACCGATCGGGGCCTAGGAGACGACGCGTGGACTGATCGGGGCGTAGGAAACGACGCGTGTACCTATCGGGGCTCAGGAGACAGCGAGTGGACCTATTGGGGCTCAGGAGACGGCGCAGGGACCGATCGGGGCTCGGAGACGGCGCGTGGAACGATCGGGGCTCAGGAGACGGCGCGTTAACCGATTGGGGCTTAGGAGACGATGAGTGGACCGATCGGGGCTCGAAGACGGCGCGTGGACCGATCGGGGCTCGGAGACAGCGCGTCGACCGATCGGGGTTCGGAGACGGCGCCTGGACCAATTGGGGCTTAGGAGGCCGCGCGTGGGCCGATCGGGGCTCAGGAGACGGCGCGTGGACCGATCGGGGCTCGGAGACGACGCGTGGACCGATCGGGGCTTAGGAGACGATGCGTGGACCGATTGGGGCTCAGGAGACGGCGCGTGGACCAGTCGGAGCTCAGGAGACGGCGCGTGAACCGATTTGGGCTCAGGAGGCCGCGCGTGGACCGATCGCGGCTCGGCGCCAGCGTGTAGACGGATCGGGTCTCAGGAGACGGCGCGTGAACCGATCGGCGCTCGGCGACGGGGCGTGGACCGATCGGGGCTTAGGAGACGGCACGTGCACCGATCGGGGCCCGGAGACGACGCGTCGACCGACTGGGGCTCAGGCGGTTTCGCGTGGACCAATTGGGGTTCGGCGACGGCGCGTGGACCGATCGGGGCTTAGGAGGCCGCGCGTGAACCGATCGCGGCTCGGTGACGGCGCGTGGACCGATCGGGGCTTAGGAGGCCGCGCGTGGGCCGACCGGGGCTCAGGAGACGGCGCGTGGACCGATCGGGGCTCGGAGACGACGCGTGGACCGATCGGGGTTCGGCGACCGCGCGTGAACCGACTGGGGCTCAGGCGGTTGCGCGTGGACCAATTGGGGTACGGCGACGGCGCGTGGACCGTTCGGGGCTCGGAGACGGCGCGTTAATCGATCGGGGCTTAGGAGACGATGCGTGGACCGATCGGGGCTTAGGAGACGGCGCGTGGACCGATCGGGGCGCAGGAAGCGGCGCCTGGACCGATCGGGGCTCTGCAAGCGGCGCACGGACCGATAGTGGCTCGGAGACGGCGCGTGGAGGCATCGGGGCTCGGAGACGACGCGTCGACCGTTCGGGGCTAAGGAAACGGCGCGTGGACCCATCGGGGCAGGGAGACGGCAGGTGGACCGATCGGGGCTCAGGAGACGGCGCGTGGAGCGATCGATGCTCAGGAGGCGGCCGTGGATCGATCGGTGCTCAGGAGACGACGCGTCGACGGATCGGGGCTCGGAGACGGCGCGTGGACCGACCGGGGCTCAGGAGGCCACGCCTGGACCGATCGGGGTTCGGCGACGGCGCGTGGACCGATCGAGGCACGGAAACGACGATTATAAGGATCGGGGATTCGGGGACGACGCGTGGACCGATCCGGGCTCAGGAGACGGCGCGTGGACCGATCGGGGCTCGGAGACGGCGCATGGAACGATCGGGGCTCCGGAGACGGCGCATTAACCGATCGGCGCACGGAGACGGCGCGTGGACCTATCGGGGCTTAGGAGAAGGCGCATGGACCAATCGTGGCTTAGGAGACAACGCGTGGACCGATCGGGGCTCAGGAGACGGCACGTGGACCGATCGGGGCTCAGGAGACGGCGCGTGGACCGATTGGGGCTCGGGAGACTGCGCGTCGATGGATCGAAGTTTAGGGAACGACGCGTGGACCGATCGTGGCTTAAGAGACGACGCGTGGACCGATCAGGGCTCAGGAGACGGCACGTGGACCGATCGGGGCTCAGGAGAAGGCGCGTGGACCGATTGGGGCTCGGGAGACTGCGCGTGGATGGATCGAAGTTTAGGGAACGACGCGTGGACCGATCGGGGCTCAGGAGACGGCGCGTGGACCGATCGGGGCTCAGGAGACGGCGCGTGGACCGATTGGGGTTCGGGAGACTGCGCGTGGATGGAACGGGGCTTAGGGAACGACACGTGGACCGATCGGAGCTCAGGAGATTCGCGTGGATCGATCGGGGCTCCGGAGGCGGCGCATGGACCGATTGGGCAGCAGGAAATGGTGCGTGGACCGATCGGGGCTCGGGAGACGGCGCGTGGACCGATTGGGGCTCAGGAGGCCGCGCGTGGACCGATCGCGGCTCGGCGCCAGCGCGTGGACGGATCGGGTCTCAGGAGACGGCGAGTGAACCGATCGGCGCTCGGCGACGGGGCGTGGACCGATCGGGGCTTAGGAGACGGCGCGTGCACCGATCGGGGCCCGGAGACGGGTCGTGGACCGATCGGGGCTCAGGAGACGGCGCGTGGACCGATTGGGGCTCGGGAGACTGCGCGTGGATGGATCGGGGTTTAGGGAACGACGCGTGGACCGATCGGGGCTCAGGAGACGGCGCGTGGACCGATCGGGGCTCGGAGACGGCGCGTAGAACGATTGGGGCTTAGGAGAAGGCGCGTGGAGCGATCGGGGCTCAGGAGACGGCGCGTGAACCGATCGGCGTTCGGAGACGGCGCGTCGACCGATCGGGGTTCGGAGACAGCGCGTGGACCGTCTGGGGCTTAGGAGACGATGCGTGGACCGATCGGGGCTTAGTGGACGACGCGTGGACCGATCGGGGCTCAGGAGACGGCGCGTGGACCGATCGGGGGTTAGGAGACGGCGCGTGGACCGATCGGGGCTTAGGAAGCGGCGGCTGGACCGATCGTGGCTCGGAGACGACGCGTGGACGTATCGGGGCTTAGGAGACGATGCGTGCACCGATGGGGGCTCAGGAGACGGCGCCGTGGATGGATCAGGGCTTAGGGAACGACGCGTGAACCGATCGGGGCTCAGGCGACGGCGCTTGAGTGGATCGGGGCTTAGGGAACGACGCGTGGACCGATCGGGGCTCAGGAGACGGCGCGTGGACCGATCGCGGCTGGGAGACGGCGCGCGGAACGATCGGAGCTTAGGAGACAGCGCGTGGACCGATCGGAGATCAGGAGACGACGCGTGGACCGATCGGGGCTCTGGCAGCGGCGCACGGACCGATCGTGGCTCGGAGACGGCGCGTGTAGGCATCGGGGCTTTGAAGACGACGCATGGACCGAACGGTGCTCAGAAAACGGCGCGTGGACCGATCGGTGCTCGGAGACGATGCGTGGACCGATCGGGGCTCAGGAAACGACGCGTGGAGCGATCAGGGCTCAGGTGATGACGCGTGGATCGATCGGGGCTCAGGAGACGACGCGTCGACCGATCGGGGCTCAGGAGAGGGCGCGCGGACCAACCGGGGCTCAGGAGATTCGCGTAGATCAATCGGGGCTGCGGAGGCGCCGCGTAGACGGATGGGGCTCCGGAGACGGCGCGTGGACCGATCGGCGCTCGGAGACGGCGCGAGGAGCGATCGAGGCTCAGGAGAAGACGCGTCAATTGATCGGGGCTCAGGAGACGACGCGTCGACGGATCGGGTCTTCGGAGACGACGCGTGAACCGACCGGGGATTAGGAGACGACGCGTCGACCGATCGGGGCTTAGGAGACGACGCGTGGACTGATCGGGGCTGAGGAGAAGACGCGTGGGCCGATCCGGGCTTAGGAGAGGACCCGTCGACCGATCGGGGCTCAGGAGACGACGCGTGGACCGATCGAGGTTTAGCAGAGGGCGCGTCGGACGATCGGGGCTCAGGAGACGGCGCGTGGACGGATCGGGTCTCAGGAGACGGCGCGTGACCCGATCGGCGCTCGGAGACCGGGCGTGCACCGATCGGGGCTTAGGAGATGGCGCGTGCACCAATCGGGGCCCGGCGACGGGTCGTGGACAGATTAGGGCTTAGGAGACGGCGCGTGGACCGATCGGGGCTCGGAGACGGCGCGTGGACCGATCGGGGCTTAGGAGACGACGCGTGGACCGATCGGTGCTGAGGAGACGGTGCGTGGACCGATCGGGTCTCAGGAGACGGCGCGTGGACCGATTGGGGCTCGGGAGACTGCGCGTGGATGGACCGGGGCTAAGGAGACGACGTGTGGACCGATCGGGGCATAGGAGACGACGCGTGTACCTATCGGGGCTCAGGAGACAGCGCGTGGTCCGATTGGGCCTCACGAGACGGCGCGTGGATAGATCGGGGCTCGGAGACGACGCGTGTACGGATCGGGGATTCGGGGACGAGGCGTGGACCGATCGGGGCTCAGGAGACGACGCGTCGACGCATCTGGGCTTAGGAGACGACGCGTGGACCGATCGGGGCTTAGGAGACGACGCGTGGACCGATCGGTGCTCAGGAAGCGGCGCCTAGACCGATCGTGGCTCGGAGACGGCGCGTGGAGGCATCGGGCCTAAGAAGACGACGCATGGACCGAGCGGAGCGCAGGAGACGGCGCGAAGAGCGATCGGGGCTGAGGAGAAGACGCGTGGGCCGATCGGGGCTCAGGAGACGGCGCGTAGACCGATCGGGGCTCGGAAACGACGCGTTAACCGAGCGGGGCTTAGGAGACGATGCGCGGACCGATCGGGGCTCGGCGAGGGCGCGTGGACCGACCGGGGCTCAGGAGGCCACGCCTGGACCGATCGGGTCTCGGCGACGGCGCGTGGACCGATCGAGGCTCGGAGACGCCGCGTGGACCGATCGGGGTTTAGCAGAGGACGCGTCGACCGATCGGGGCTCAGGACACGGCGCGTAGACCGATCGGGGCTCGGAAACGACGCGTTAACCGACCGGGGCTCGGAGACGGCATGGTAACCGATCGGGGCTTAGGAGACAATACGTGGACCGATCGGGGCTCGGATACGGCGCGTGAACAGACCGGGGCTCCGGAGGCCGCGCGTGGAACGATCGAGGCTCAGGAGGCCACGCCTGGACCGATCGGGGCTCCGCGACGGCGCGTGGACCGATAGGGGCTTAGGAGACGGCGCGTGGACCGATCGGGGCTCGGAGACGGGGCGTGGAATGATCGTGGCTCACGAGATGGCGCGTGGACGGGTCGGGGCTTAGGAGACTCGCGTAGATCGATCGGGGCTCCGGAGGCGGCACGTGGACCGATCGGGGCTCGGAGACGGGGCGTGGAATGATCGTGGCTCACGAGATGGCGCGTGAAATGATCGGCGCTCTGAGACGGCGCGTAGACCGATTGGGGCTTACGAGACGGCGCGTGGACCGAACGGGGCTCGGAGACGACGCATGGACCGATCGGGGCTCGGAAACGGCGCGTGGACCGATCGGGGCTTAGGAGACGGCGCGTGGACCGATCGGGGCTTAGGAGCCGACGCGTGGACCGATCGTGGCTCAGGAGACGTCGCGTGGACCGATCGGTGCTCGGAGACTGCGCGTGGACGGACCGCGGCTTAGAATGCGGTACGCGGACCGATCGGGGATCGGAGACGGCACGTGGAACGATCGGGGCCCAGGAGACGGTGCGTGGAGGCATCGGGGCTTAGAAGACCACGCATGGACCCAGCGGGGCTCAGGAGACGCCGCGGAGAGCGATCAGGGCTTAGGAGACGACGCGTGGACCGATCGGGGCTCGGAGACGGCGCGTGGAATGATCGGGGCTTAGGAGACGGCGCGTGGACCGAACGGGGCTTAGGAGACAACGCGTGGACCGACCGGGGCTCAGGAAGCGGCGCCTGGACCCATCATGGCTCGGAGACGGCGCGAGGAGGCATCTGGGCTTAGAAGACGGCGCGTCGACCGATCGGTGCTCGGACACAGCGTGTGGACCGACCGGGGTTTACGAGAAGGCGCTTGGACCGAACGGGGCTTAGGAGACGGCGCGTGGACCGATCGGGGCTCGGAGACGACGCGTAGACCGATCGGTGCTCGGAGACAGCGCGTGGAACGATCGGCGCTCAGGAGACGACGCGTGGACCGATCGGGGCTCAGGCGATGGCGCGTAGACCGATCGGGGCTCCGAAACGACGCGTTAACCGAGCGGGGCTTAGGAGACCATGCGTGGACCCATCGGGGCTCGGAGACAGCGCGTGTACCGACTGGGGCTCAGGAGACCGTGCGTGAACCGATCGGGGCTCGGCGACTGCGCGTGGACGGATCGGGGCTCGGAGACGGCGCGTAGAACGATCGGGGCTCAGTAGACGGCGCGTTAACCGATTGGGGGTTAGGAGACGATGCGTGGACCGATCGGGGCTCGAAGACGGCGGGTGGACCGATCGGTGCTTTGTAGACGGCGCGTGGACCGATCGTGGCTGGGAGACGGCAGGTCCACCAATCGGGGCTTAGGAGACGACGCGTAGACCGATCGGGGCCCAGGAGACGGCGCGTGGACCGATCGGGGCTCAGGAAACGGCGCGTGGATCGACTGGGGCTCAGGCGGTTGCGCGTGGACCGATCTGGGCTCGGAGACGGCGCGTTAACCGATAGGGGCTTAGGAGACGATGCGTGGACCGATCGGGCTCGGAGACGGCGCGTGAACCGACCGGGGCTCAGGAGACGGCGCGTGGACCGATCGGGGCTCGGAGACGACGCGTGGACCGATGGGGGCTCGGATACGGCGCGTGAAGCAACCGGGACTCAGGAGGCCGCGCGTGGACCGATCATGGCTCGGCGACGGCGCGTGGACCGATCGGGGTTCGGATACGACGCGTGGACCGATCGGGGCTCGGAAACAGGGCGTGGACCAACCGGGGCTCAGACGGTTGCGCGAGGACCAATTGGGGTTCGGCGACGGCGCGTGGACCGATCCGGGCTCAGGAGACGGCGCGTGGACCGATCGGGGCTCGGAGACGGGGCGTGGAGCGATCGGGGCTCAGGAGACGGCGCGTGAACCGATCGGCGCACGGAGAAGGCGCGTGGACCGATCGGGGCTCAGGAGGATACGCCTGGACCGATCGGGGCTCGGCGACGGCGCGTGGACCGATCCGCGCTCGGAGACGGCCCGTGGACCGATCGGGGCTTAGGAGAAGGCGCTTCGACCGATCGGGGCTTAGGAGACGGCGCGTGGGCCGATCGGAGCTCGGAGACGGCGCGTGGAACGATCGGGGCTCAGGAGACGGCGCGTGAACCGATCGGCGCTCGGAGACGGCGCGTGGATCGATTGGGGCTTAAGAGACGATGGGTGGACCGATCGGGGCTCGGCGATGGCGCGTGGATCGATCGGGGCTCGGAGACGACGCGTGTACGGATCGAGGCTTGGAGACGGCGCGTGGACCGACCGGAGCTCGGACACGGCCCGTGGACGGATCGGGGCTTAGGAGACGGCGCGTGGACTAATTGGGGCTCAGGAGACGACGCGTAGATCGATCGGGGCTCGGAAACGACGCGTTAGCCGAGCGGGGCTTAGGAGATGACGCCTGGACCGATCGGGGCTCAGGAGACGGCGCGTGAAGTTATCAGCGCTCAGAGACGGCGCGTGGACCGATCGAGGCTGAGGATACGGCGCGTCGACCGATCGGGGCTCAGGAAGCGGCGCCTGGACCGATCGTGGCTCGGAGACGACGCGTGGAGGAATCGGGGCTAAGAAGACGACGCATGGACCGATCGGGGCTCAGGAAACGGCGTGTGGACCGATCAGAGCTCGGAGACGACGCGTGGACCGATCGGGGCTTAGGAGACTACGCGTGTACCTATCGGGGCTCAGGAGACAGCGCGTGGACCGATCGGGGCTCAGGAGGCGGCGCGTGGATCGATCGGGGCTCGGAGACGGCGCGTGGAACGATCGGGTCTCAGGAGACGGCGCGTGAAATGATCGGCGCTCGGAGACGCCGCGTGCACCGATTGGGGCTTAGGAGACGGCGCGTGGACCGATCGGGGCGCAGGAAGCGGCGCCTGGACCGATCGTGGCTTGGAGACGGCGCGTGGAGGCATCCGGGCTAAGAAGACGACGCATGAACCGAGCGGGGTTCAGGAGACGGCGCGAGGAGCGATCGGGGCTCAGGAGAAGACATGTCAATTGATCGGGGCTCCGGAGACGACGCCTGGACCGATCGGGGCTCAGGAGGCGGCACGAGAAGCGATCGGGGATCAGGAGAAGACGCGTCAATTGATCGGGGCTCAGGAGACGACGCGTCGACTAATCGGGGCTTAGGAGACGACGCGTGGACCGATCGGGGCTGAGGAGACGGCGCGTCGACCGACCGGAGCTCAGGAGATTCGCGTGGATCGATCGGGGCTCCGGAGGCGGGCGTGGACCGATTGGGGCTTAGGAGACGATGCGTGGACCGATCGGGCTCGGAGACGGCGGGGGAACTGACAGGGGCTCAGGAGACGACGCGTGGACCGGTCGGGGCTTAGCAGACGAAGCCTGGACCGATCGGGGCTTAGGAGGCGGCGGGTGGAACGATCGGGGCTTAGAAGACGGCGCGTGAACCGATCGGCGCTCGGAGACGGCGCATGGACCGCTCGAGGCTTAGAAGACGACGCGTGGATCGAGCGGGGCTCGGAGACGGCGCGTGGATGGACCGTGGCTTAGAATGCGGCACGCGGACCGATCGGGGCTCGGAGACTGCGTGTGGGCCAATCGGGGCTCGGAAACGGTGCGTGGAACGATCGGGGCTCAGGAGACTCGCGTGGATCGATCGGGGCTCTAGAGGCGACGCGTGGACCCATCGCGGCTCGGAGACGGCGTGTGGACGTATCGGGGCTTAGGAGACGACGCGTGGACCGATCGGGGCTGAAAAGACGGCGCGTGGACCGATTGGGGCTCAGGAGACGGCGCGTGGACCGATTGGTCCTCGGGAGAATGCGCGTGGATGGATCGGGGCTTCGGGAACGACGCGTGGACCGATCGAGGTTCAGGAGACGGCGCGTGGACCGATCGGGGCTCGGAGACGGCGCGTGGAACGATCGGGGCTTAGGAGGCCGCGCGTGGACTGATCGGGACTCAGGAGACGGCGTGTGGACCGATCGGGGCTCAGGAGGCGGCGCGTGGACCGGTTGGGGCTTACGAGACGGCGCGTGGGTCGATCGGGGTTCAGGAAGCGGCGCCTGGACCGATCGTGGCTCGAAGACGGCGCGTGGAGGCATCGGGGCTAAAAAGACGACATATGGACCGAGCGGGGCTCAGGAGACGGCGCGAGGAGCGATCGGGGCTCAGGAGAAGACGCGTCAATTGATCGGGGCTCAGGAGACGACGCGTCGACGGATCGGGGCTTAGGAGACGACGCGTGAACCGATCAGAGCTCAGGAGAAGACGCGTGGACCGATCGGGGCTGAGGAGACGGCGCGTGAACCGATCGGGGCTCAGGAGACGGCGCGTGGACCGATTGGGGCTCGGGAGACTGCGCGTGGATGGATCGGGGCTTAGGGAACGACGCGTGGAACGATCGGGGCTCAGGAGACGGCGCGTGGACCGATCGGGGCTCACGAGACGGCGCGTCGACCGATCGGGGCTCAGGAGACGGCGCGTGGACCGATCGGAGCGCAGGAGGCGGCGCGAGGACCGACCGGGGCTCAGGAGACTCGCGTGGATCGATCGGGGCTCAAGAGGCGACGCGTGAACCCATCGCGGCTCGGAGACGGGGCCTGGACCGACCGGGGCTCAGGACACCGCGCGTGGACCCATCGGGGCTCGGAGACGGCGCGTGGAACGATCGGGGCTCGGAGTCGGCGCGTTAACCGATCGGGGCTCAGGAAGCGGCGCCTGAACCGATCCTGGCTCGGAGACGGCGCGAGGAGGCATCTGGGCTTAGAAGACGACGCGTGGATCGATCGGGGCTCGGAGACGGCGCGTGAACCGACCGGGGCTCAGGAGGCCGCGCGTGGACCTCTCGAGGCTCGGCGACGGCGCGTGGACCGATCGGGGCTCAGGAGACAGCGCGTGAAATGATCGGCGCTCGGAGATGGCGCGTGGACCGATTGGGGCTTAAGAGACGACGGGTGGACCGATCGGGGCTTAGGAGACGGCACGTGAATCGATCGGGGCACAGGAGACGGCGCGTGAGCCGGTCGGGGCTTAGGAGACGACGCCTGGACCGAACGAGGTTTAGGGGGCGGCGTGTGGAACGATCGGGGCTCAGGAAACGGCCCGTGGAGCAATCGGGGCTCAGGAGACGGCCGGTGGACGGATCGGGGCTTAGGAGACGGCGCGTCGACCGATCGGGGCTCAGGTGACGGCGCGTGGACCGATCGCGGCTCGGAGACGGCGCGTTAACCGATCGGGGCTTAGGAGACGATGCGTGAACCGATCGGGGCTTAGGAGACGATGCGTGAACCGATCGGGGCTCGGAGACGGCGCGTGGACCGACCGGGGCTCGGAGACGGCGCGTGGAACGATCGGGGCTCAGGAGACGGCGCGTGAACCGATCGGCGCTCGGAGACGGCGCGTGGACCGATCGGGGCTTAGGAGACTACGCGTTGACCGATCGGGGCTCACGTGACGGCGCGCGGACCGACCGGGGCTCAGGAGACGGCGCGTAAAATGATCGGCGCCCGGAGATGGCGCGTGGACCGATCGGGGCTTAAGAGACGACGGGTGGACCGATCGGGGCTTAGGAGACGGCGCGTGAAGTTATCAGCGCTCAGAGACGGCACGTGGACCGATCGGGGCTTAGGATACGGCGCGTGGACCGATCGGGGCTCAGGAAGCGGCGCCTGGACCGATCGGGGCTCGGAAACGACTCGTTAGCCGAGCGGGGCTTTGGAGACCCCGCGTGGACCGATCGGGGCGCAGGAGACGGCGCGTGAAGTTATCAACGCTCAGAGACGGCACGGGGACCGATCGGGGCTTAGGATACGGCGCGTGGACCGATCGGGGCTCAGGAAGCGGCGCCTGGACCGATCGTGGCTCGGAGACGACGCGTGGAGGCATCGGGGCTAAGAAGACGACGCATGGACCGATCGGGGCTCAGGAAACGGCGTGTGGACCGATCAGAGCTCGGAGACGACGCGTGTACCTATCGGGGCTCAGGAGACAGCGCGTGGACCAATCGCGGCTCAGGAGGCAGCGCGTGGATCGATCGGGTCTCGGAGACGGCGCGTGGAACGATCGGGTCTCAGCAGACGGCGCGTGAAATGATCAGCGCTCGGAGACGCCGCGTGGACCGATTGGGGCTTAGGAGACGGCGCGTGGACCGATCGGGGCGCAGGAAGCGGCGCCTGGACCGATCGGGGCTGAGGAGACAGCGCGTCGACCGACCGGAGCTCAGGAGATTCGCGTGGATCACCGGGGCTCCGGAGGCGGCGCGTGGAGGCATCGGGGCTTTGAAGACGACGCGTGGACCAAACGGTGCTCAGAAAACGGTGCGTGGAGCGATCGGGGCTCAGGAGACGGCGCGTGGACCGATCGGTGGTCAGGAGCCGGCGCGTGGACCGATTGGGGCTCGGATACGGCGCGTGAAACAACCGGGACTCAGGAGCCCGCGCGTGGACCGATCCCGGCTCGGCGACGGCGCGTGGACCGATGGGGGCTTAGGAGACTACGCGTTGACCGATCGGGGCTCACGTGACGGCGCGCGGACCGATCGGGGCTCAGGAAACGGCGCGTGGACCGACTGGGGCTCAGGCGGTTGCGCGTGGACCAATTGGGGTTCGGCGACGGCGCGTGGACCGATCGGGGCTCGGAGACGGCGCGTCGACCGCTCGGGGTTCGGAGACGGCGCCTGGACCGTCCGGAGCTCAGAAGCCTCGCGTAGATCGATCGGGGCTCCGGAGACGGCGCGTTAACCGATTGGGGCTTAGGAGACGATGAGTGGACCGATCGGGGCTCGAAGACGGCGCGTGGACGGACTGGGGCTCAGGCGGTTGCGCATGGACCAATTGGGGTTCGGCGACGGCGCGTGGACCGATCGGGGCTCGGAGACGGCGCGTTAACCGATCGGGGCTTAGGAGACGATGCGAGGAGGCATCTGGGTTTACAAGAAGACGCGTGGATCGATCGGGGCTCGGAGACGGCGCGTGAACCGACCGGGGCTCAGGAGGCCGCGCATCGACTGATGGGGATCGGATATGACGGGTGGAACGATCGGAGCTCAGGAGACGGCGCGTGAACCGATCGGCGCTCGGAGACGGCGCTTGGACCGATCGGGGCTTAGGAGACGACGCGTGGACCGATTGGGGCTCGGAGACGGCGCTTGGACCGATCGGGGCTTAGGAGACAGCGCGTGGACCGATTGGGGCTCAGGACACGGCGCGTGGACCGCTCGGGGCTCGGAGACGGCGCGTGGAACGATAGGGGCTCCGGAGGCGCCGTGTGGACCGATGGGGAGCAGGAGACGGTGCGTGGACCGATCGGGGCTCGGAGACGGCGCGTAGACCGATCGGGGCTTAGGAGATGACGCGTGGACCGATCGAGGCTCAGGAGACGGGGCGCGGACTGACGGGGTTCAGGTGACTCGCGTGGATCGATCGGGGCTCCGGAGGCGCCGTGTGGACCGATGGGGACCAGGAGACGGCGCGTGGACCGATCGGGGCTTAGGAGGCCGCGCGTGGGCCGATCGGGGCTCAGGAGACGGCGCGTGGACCGATCGGGGCTCGGAGACGACGCGTGGACCGATCGGGGTTCGGCGACCGCGCGTGAACCGACTGGGGCTCAGGCGGTTGCGCGTGGACCAATTGGGGTTCGGCGACGGCGCGTGGACCGTTCGGGGCTCGGAGACGGCGCGTTAATCGATCGGGGCTTAGGAGACGATGCGTGGACCGATCGGGGCTCGGAGACGGCGCGTGGAACTATCGGGTCTCAGGAAACGGCGCGTGAAATGATCGGCGCTCGGAGACCCTACGTGGACCGATTGGGGCTTAGGAGACGGCGCGTGGACCGATCGGGGCGCAGGAAGCGGCGCCTGGACCGATCGGGGCTCTGGAAGCGGCGCACGGACCGATAGTGGCTCGGAGACGGCGCGTGGAGGCATCGGGGCTCGGAGACGACGCGTGGACCGATCGTGGCTTAGGAGACGACGCGTGGACCGATCGGGGCTCAGGAGACGGCGCGTGGACCGATTGGGGCTCGGGAGACTGCGCGTGGATGGATCGGGGTTTAGGACACGGCGCGTGGACCGCTCGGGGCTCGGAGACGGCGCGTGGAACGATAGGGGCTCCGGAGGCGCCGTGTGGACCGATGGGGAGCAGGAGACGGTGCGTGGACCGATCGGGGCTCGGAGACGGCGCGTAGACCGATCGGGGCTTAGGAGATGACGCGTGGACCGATCGAGGCTCAGGAGACGGGGCGCGGACTGACGGGGTTCAGGTGACTCGCGTGGATCGATCGGGGCTCCGGAGGCGCCGTGTGGACCGATGGGGACCAGGAGACGGCGCGTGGACCGATCGGGGCTTAGGAGGCCGCGCGTGGGCCGATCGGGGCTCAGGAGACGGCGCGTGGACCGATCGGGGCTCGGAGACGACGCGTGGACCGATCGGGGTTCGGCGACCGCGCGTGAACCGACTGGGGCTCAGGCGGTTGCGCGTGGACCAATTGGGGTTCGGCGACGGCGCGTGGACCGTTCGGGGCTCGGAGACGGCGCGTTAATCGATCGGGGCTTAGGAGACGATGCGTGGACCGATCGGGGCTCGGAGACGGCGCGTGGAACTATCGGGTCTCAGGAAACGGCGCGTGAAATGATCGGCGCTCGGAGACCCTACGTGGACCGATTGGGGCTTAGGAGACGGCGCGTGGACCGATCGGGGCGCAGGAAGCGGCGCCTGGACCGATCGGGGCTCTGGAAGCGGCGCACGGACCGATAGTGGCTCGGAGACGGCGCGTGGAGGCATCGGGGCTCGGAGACGACGCGTGGACCGATCGTGGCTTAGGAGACGACGCGTGGACCGATCGGGGCTCAGGAGACGGCGCGTGGACCGATTGGGGCTCGGGAGACTGCGCGTGGATGGATCGGGGTTTAGGGAACGACGCGTGGACCGATCGGGGCTCAGGAGACGGCGCGTGGACCGATCGGGGCTTAGGAGACGGCGCGTGCACCGATCGGGGCCCGGAGACGACGCGTCGACCGTTCGGGGCTAAGGAAACGGCGCGTGGACCCATCGGGGCAGGGAGACGGCAGGTGGACCGATCGGGGCTCAGGAGACGGCGCGTGGAGCGATCGATGCTCAGGAGGCGGCCGTGGATCGATCGGTGCTCAGGAGACGACGCGTCGACGGATCGGGGCTCGGAGACGGCGCGTGGACCGACCGGGGCTCAGGAGGCCACGCCTGGACCGATCGGGGTTCGGCGACGGCGCGTGGACCGATCGAGGCACGGAAACGACGATTATAAGGATCGGGGATTCGGGGACGACGCGTGGACCGATCCGGGCTCAGGAGACGGCGCGTGGACCGATCGGGGCTCCGGAGACGGCGCATTAACCGATCGGCGCACGGAGACGGCGCGTGGACCTATCGGGGCTTAGGAGAAGGCGCATGGACCGATCGTGGCTTAGGAGACAACGCGTGGACCGATCGGGGCTCAGGAGACGGCACGTGGACCGATCGGGGCTCAGGAGACGGCGCGTGGACCGATTGGGGCTCGGGAGACTGCGTGTCGATGGATCGAAGTTTAGGGTACGACGCGTGGACCGATCGTGGCTTAAGAGACGACGCGTGGACCGATCAGGGCTCAGGAGACGGCACGTGGACCGATCGGGGCTCAGGAGACGGCGCGTGGACCGATTGGGGCTCGGGAGACTGCGCGTGGATGGATCGAAGTTTAGGGAACGACGTGTGGACCGATCGGGGCTCAGGAGACGGCGCGTGGACCGATCGGGGCTCAGGAGACGGCGCGTGGACCGAACGGTGCTCGGAGACGACGCGTGTACGGATCGAGGCTTGGAGACCGCGCGTGGACCGATCGGCGCTCGGAGACGGGGCGTGGACCGATCGGGGTTCGGCGACAGCGCGTGAACCGACTGGGGCTCAGGCGGTTGCGCGTGGACCGATCGGGGCTCGGAGAAGGCGCGTGGACCGATCGTGGCTCCGGAAGCGGCGCCTGGACCGATCGTGGCCCGGAGACGGCGCGAGAAGGCATCTGGGCTTACAAGACGACGCGTGGATCGATCGGGGCTCGGAGACGGCGCATGAACCGACCGGGGCTCAGGAGACGGCGCGTGGACTGATCGGGGCTCGGAGACGGCGCGTTAACCGATCGGGGCTTAGGAGGCCGCGCGTGGACCGATCGAGGCTCGGCGACGGCGCGTGGACCGATCGGGACTCGGAGACGGCGTGTGAACGTATCGGGGCTTAGGAGACGATGCGTTGACCGATCGGGGCTCATGAAGCGGCGCGTAGACCGATCGGGGCTCCGGCGGCGACGCGTGGACCGATCGGGGCCCAGGAAACGGCGCGTGGATCGATCGGTGCTCGAAGACGACGCGTGGCCCGACCGGGGCTCAGGAGCCGATGCGTGGATCGATCGGGGCTCAGGAGGCGGCGCGTAGACCCATCGGGGCTCGGAGACGGCACGTGGACCGATCAGGGCTTAGGAGACGACGCGTGGACCGATCGGTGCTCAGGAGAAGACGCGTCAATTGATCGGGGCTCAGGACACGACGCGGCGACGGATCGGGGCTTAGGAGACGATGCGTGGACCGATCGGGGCTCAGGAGACGGCGCGTGGAGCGATCGGGGCTCGGAAACGGCGGGTGGACCGTCCGGGGCTTAGGAGACGATGCCTGGACCGATCGGGGCTCAGAAGACGGCGGGTGGACGGATCGGCGCTCGGAGACGGCGCGTGGACCGATCGGGGCTCAGGGGACGGCGCGTGGACCGATCGACGCTCGGAGACGGCGCGTGGAACGATCGGCGCTCAGGAGACGACGCGTGGACCGATCGGGGCTCAGGAGATGGCGCGTAGACCGATCGGGGCTCCGAAACGACGCGTTAACCGAACGGGGCTTAGGAGACGATGCGTGGACCCATCGGGGCTCGGAGACAGCGCGTGTACCGACTGGGGCTCAGGAGACCGTGCGTGAACCGATTGGGGCTCGGCGACTGCGCGTGGACGGATCGGGGCTCGGAGACGGCGCGTAGAACGATCGGGGCTCAGGAGACGGCGCGTTAACCGATTGGGGCTTAGGAGACGATGCGTGGACCGATCGGGGCTCAGGAGACGGCGCGTGGACCGATCGGGGCTCAGGAAACGGCGCGTGGACCGACTGGGGCTCAGGCGGTTGCGCGTGGACCAATTGGGGTTCGGCGACGGCGCGTGGACCCATGGGGCTCGGAGACGGCGCGTCGACCGCTCGGGGTTCGGAGACGGCGCCTGGACCGTCCGGAGCTCAGGAGGCGATGCGTGGACCGATCGGGGCTCAGGAGACTGCGCGTGGATGGATCGGAGCTTAGGGAACGACGCGTGGACCGATCAGGGCTCAGGAGACGGCGCGTGAACCGATCGGCGGTCGGAGACGGCACCTGGACCGATCGCGGCTTAGGAGACGGCGCGTGGACCAATAGGAGATCAGGAGAGGACGCGTGGACCGATAGGGCTCTGGAAGCGGCGCACGGACCGATCGTGGCTCGGAGACGGCGCGTGGAGGCATCGGGGCTTTGAAGACGACGCGTGGACCGAACGGTGCTCAGAAAACGGCACCTGGAGCGATCGGGGCTTAGGAGACGGCGCGTGGACGGACCCGGGCTCAGAAGCCTCGCGTAGATCGATCGGGGCTCCGGAGGCGCCGCGTGGACCGATGGGGATCAGGACACGGTGCGTGGACCGATCGGGGCTCGGAGACGGCGCGTGGACCGATCGGGGCCTGGGAGACGACGCGTGGACTGATCGGGGCGTAGGAAACGACGCGTGTACCTATCGGGGCTCAGCAGACAGCGAGTGGACCTATTGGGGCTCAGGAGACAGCGAGTGGACCTATTGGGGCTCAGGAGACGGCGCAGGGACCGATCGGGGCTCGGAGACGGCGCGTGGAACGATCGGGGCTCAGGAGACGGCGCGTTAACCGATTGGGGCTTAGGAGACGATGAGTGGACCGATCGGGGCTCGAAGACGGCGCGTGGACCGATCGGGGCTCGGAGACAGCGCGTCGACCGATCGGGGTTCGGAGACGGCGCGTGGACCGATCGGGGCTCAGGAAGCGGCGCCTAGACCGATCGTGGCTCGGAGACGGCGCGTGGAGGCATCGGGCCTAAGAAGACGACGCATGGACCGAGCGGGGCGCAGGAGACGGCGCGAGGAGCGATCGGGGGTCAGGAGAAGACGCGTCAATTGATCGGGGCTCAGGAGAGGACGCGTCGACGCATCGGGGCTCAGGAGACGGCGCGTGGACCGACCGGGGCTCAGGAGACTCGCGTGGATCGATCGGGGCTCAGGAGGCGACGCGTGGACCCATCGGGGCTCGGAGACGGCGTGTGGACGTATCGGGGCTTAGGAGACGACGCGTGGACGGATCGGGGCTCAGGAGAAGGCGCGTGAACCGATCGGCGCTCGGAGACGGCGCGTGGACCGATCGGGGCTTAGGAGACGATGCGCGGACCGATCGAAGGTCAGGAGGTGGCGCGTGGACCCATCGGGGCTCGTAGACGGCACGTGGACCGATCAGGGCTTAGGAGACGACTCGTGGACCGATCGGGGCTCAGGAGATAGCGCGTGGACCGGTCGGGGCTTAGGAGACTCGCGTGGATATAACGGACCTTCGGAGGCGGCGTGTGAACCGATCGGGGAGTAGGAGACGGTGCGTGGAGCGATCGGGGCGTAGGAGACGGCGCGTGGAGGCATCGGGGTTTAGAAGACGACGTATGGACCGATCGGGGCTCAGGAAACGGCGCGTGGACCGATCGGAGCTCGGAGACGGCGCGTGGACCGATCGGGGCTCAGGAGATGGCGTGTGAACCAATCGGCGCTCGGACACGGCGCGTGGACCGATCGTGGCTTAGGAGAAGGCGCGTGGACCGATCGGGGCCCAGGAGACGGGGCGCGGACTGACCGGGGCTCAGGTGACTCGCGTGGATCGATCGGGGCTCCGGAGGCGCCGTGTGGACCGATGGGGACCAGGAGACAGTGCGTGGACCGATCAGGGCTCGGAGCCGGCGCGTGGACCGGTCGGGGCTTAGGAGACGACGCGTGGACCGATCGGGGCTCAGGAGACGACGCGTGGACCGATCGGGGTTTAGCAGAGGACGCGTCGACCGATCGGTGCTCAGGAAGTGGCGCCTGGACCGATCGTGGCTCGGGAACGGCGCCTTGGGGCATCTGGGCTTAGAAGACGACGCGTGGACCGATCGGGGCTCAGGAAACGGCGCGTGAACCGATCGGGGCTCAGGATACGGCGTGTGGACCGATCGGGGCTTCGGAGACGGTACGTGGACCGATCGGGGCTCGGAGACGGCGAGAGGACCGACCGGGGCTCAGGAGTCGGCGCGTTGACCGACCGGAGCTCAGGAGATTCGTGTGGATCGATCGGGGCTCCGGAGGCGGCGCGTGGACCGATTGGGGAGCAGGAGATGGGCCGTGGACCGATCGGGGTTCGGAGACGGCGCGTGAACCGATCAGGGCTTAGGAGACGACGCATGGACCGTCCAGGGTTAGGAAACGACGCGTGGACCTATGGGGCTTAGGAAGCGACGCGTGGACCGATCGAGGCTCAGGAAACGGCGCATGGACCGATTGGGGCTCAGGAGGCCGCGCGTGGACCGATCACGGGTCGGCACCAGCGCGTGGACGGATCGGGGCTCAGGAGACGGCGGTGGACCGGTCGGGGCTCGGAGACGGCATGTTAAAAGATCGGGGCTTAGGAGACGATAGGTGGACCGATAGGGCTCGGATACTGCGCGTGAACCGACCGGGGCTCAGGAGGCCACGCGTTGACTGATCGGGGCTCGGAGATGACGGGTGGAACGATCGGGGCTCTGGAGACGGCGCGTGAACCGATCGTCGCTCGGAGACGGCGCTTGGACCGATCGGGGCTTAGAAGACGATTCGTGGACCGATTGGGGCTTAGGAGACGACTCGTGGACCGATCGGGTCTCAGGAGATGGCACGTGAACCAATTGGCGCTCGGACACGGCGCGTGGACCGATCGTGGCTTAGGAGAAGGCGCGTGGAACGATCGGGGCTCAGGAGACGGCGCGTGGATCGATCGGTGCTCGAAGACGACGCGTGGACCGATTGGGGCTCAGGAGACGGTGCGTGAACCAATCGGTGCTCGGAGACGGCGCGTGGACCGATCGGGGCTCCGGAGACGGCGCGTGGACCGATCGGGGCTTAGGAGACGACGCGTGGACAGATTGGGGCTTAGGAATCGGCGCGTGGACCGATCGGGACTCCGGGACGGCGCGTGGACCGATCGGGGCTCAGGAGACGGCGCGTGGATCGATCGGGGCTCAGGAGACGGCGCGTGGAGTGACCGGGGCTTAGGAGACGATAAGTGGACCGATTGGAGCTCAGGAGCCCGCGCGTGGACCGATCCCAGCTCGGCGACGGCGCGTTGACCGATGGGGGCTCAGGAGCCGCGCGTGGACCGATCATGTCTCGGTGACGGCGCGTGGACCGATCGGGGCTTAGGTGACGATGCGTGGACCGATTGGGGCTCAGGAAGCAGCGCCTGGACCGATCGTGGCTCTGAGACGGCACGAGGAGGCATCTGGGCTTGGAAGACGACGCGTGGATCGATCGAGGCTCGGAGACGGCGCGTGAACCGACCGGGGCTCAGGAGGCCGCGCGTGGACCGATCGAGGCTCAGGAGGCCACGCCTGGACCGATCCGGGCTCCGCGACGGCGCGTGGACCGATCGAGGCTCGGAGACGACGCGGGTACGGATCGGGGATTCGGCGATGACGCGTGGACGGATCCGGGCTCAGGAGACGGCGCGTGGACGGATCGGGGCTCAGAGACGGCGCGTGGAACGATCGGGGCTCAGGAGACGGCGCGTGAACCTATCGGCGCTCGGAGACGGCGCGTGGACCGATAGGGGCTTAGGAGACGGCGCGTGGACCGATCGGGGCTCGAAGACGGGGCGTGGAGGCATCGGGGCTAAGAAGACGACGCATGGATCGAGCGGTGCTCAGAAAACGGCGCGTGGACCGATCGGTGCTCGGAGACGATATGTGGACCGATCGGGGCTCAGGTAACGGCGTGTGGAGCGGTTGGGGCTCAGGAGACGACGCGTGGATTGATCGAGGCTCAGAAGACGACGCATCGACCGATCGGGGCTCAGGAGACGGCGCGTGGATCGATCGGGGCTCGGAGACGCCGCGTGGACCGATCCGGGCTCAGGAGACGGCGCGTGAACCGATTGGCGCTCGGAGACGGCGCGTGGACCGATCGGGGCTTAGGAGACGGCGCGTGGACCGATCGGGGCTCGGAGACATCGCGTGGAATGATCGGGGCTCAGGAGACGGCGCGTGAACCGATCGGGGTTTGGATACGACGCGTGGACCGATCGGGGCTCGGAGACAGCGCGTGGACCAACCGGGACTC
Source organism: Netelia fuscicornis (assembly GCA_946811545.1). Lineage (NCBI taxonomy): Eukaryota > Metazoa > Arthropoda > Insecta > Hymenoptera > Ichneumonidae > Netelia > Netelia fuscicornis. The sequence goes on along the minus strand of OX328014.1, from coordinate 32,999,663 downwards.
AGGCGGTTGCGCGGGGACCTATTGGGGTTCGGCGACGGCGCGTGGACCGATCCGGGCTCAGGAGACGGCGCCTGGACCGATCGGGGCTCGGAGACGGCGCGTGGAGCGATCGGGGCTCAGGAGAAGGCGCGTGAACCGATTGGCGCTCGGAGACGGCGCGTGGACCGATCGGGGCTTAGGAGACGATGCGTGGACCGACCGGGCCTCGGAGACGGCGCGTGGACCGACCGGGGCTCAGGAGACGGCGCGTGGACCGATCGGGGCGCGGAGACGGCGCGTGGACCGACCGGGGCTAAGGAGGACGCGCGTGGACCGATCGAGGCTTAAGAGCCGACGCGTGGACCGATTGGGGCTCAGGAGACGGCGCGTGGACCGATCGGGGCTCGGAGACGGCGCGTGAAACGATCGGAGCACAGGAGATGGCGCGTGAACCGATCGGCGCTCGGAGACGGCGCGTGGATCAATCGGGGCTTAGGAGACGGCGCGTGGACCTATCGGGGCTTAGGAGAAGACGCGTGGGCCGATCGGGGCTCAGGAAGCGTCGCCTGGGCCGATCGTGACTCGGAGACGTCGCGTGGAGGTATCGGGGCTTAAAAGACCGATCGGGTATTAGGGGACGACGCGTGGACCGATCGGTGCTCGGAGACGGCGCGAGGACTGACCGTGGCTTAGAATGCGGCATGCGGACCGATCGGGACTCGGAGACGGCGTGTGGACCAATCGGGGCTCGGAGACGGCGCGTTAACCGATCGGGGCTTAGGAGACGATGCGTGGACCGATTGGGCCTCGGAGACGGCGCGTGGAACGATCGGAGCAAAGGAGACGGCGCGTGAACCGATCGGCGTTCGGAGACGACGCGTGGATCGATCGGGGCTTAGGAGGCGGCGCGTGGACCGATTGGGGCTTAGGAGACGGCGCGATGACCGATCGGGGCTCAGGAAGCGACGCCTAGACCGATCGTGGCTCGGAGACGGCGCGTGGAGGCATCGGGGCTAAGAAGACGACGCAGGGACCGAGTGGGGCTCAGGAGACGGCGCGAGGAGCGATCGGGGCTCAGGAGAAGACACGTCAATTGATCGGGGCTCCGGAGACGACGCCTCGACGGATCGGGGCTCAGGAGGCGGCACGAGAAGCGATCGGGGCTCAGGAGAAGACGCGTCATATGAACAGGGCTCAGGAGACGACGCGTCGACGAATCGGGGCTTAGGAGACGACGCGTGGACGGATCGGGGCTCAGGAGACGGCGCGTCGACCGACCGGAGCTCCGGTGATTCGCGTGGATCGATCGGGGCTCCGTAGGCGGCGCGTGGACCGATTGGGGCTTAGGAGACGACGCGTGGACCGATCGGGTCTCAGGAGGCCACGCGTGGACAGATCATGACTCGGCGACGGCGCGTGGACCGATCGGGGCTCGGAGACGACGCGTGGACCGATCGGGGCTCAGGAGACGGCGCGTGGACCGATCGGGGCTTAGGACACGTTTCGTGGACCGATCGGGGCTCGGAGACGGCGCGTGGACCGACCGGGGCTCGGAGAGGACGCGTGGGCCGATCGGGGCTCGGAGACAGCGCGTGGACCGACTGGGGCTCAGGCGGTTGCGCGTGGACCGATCGGGGCTTGGAGACGGCGCGTTAACCGACCGGGGCTCAGGAGACGACGCGTCGACCGGTCGGGGCTTAGGAGACGAAGCCTGGACCGATCGGGGCTTAGGAGGCGGCGCGTGGAACGATCGGGGCTCAGAATACGGGGCGTGAACCGATCGGCGCTCGGAGGCGGCGCGTCGACCGATCGGGGTTCGGAGACGGCACGAGGACCATCTGGGGCTTAGGAGACGATGCGTGGACCGATCGGGCCTCGGCGACGGCGCGTGGAACGATCGGAGCAAAGGAGACGGCGCGTGAACAGATCGGCGCTCGGAGACGGCGCGTGGATCGATTGGGGCTTAGGAGAAGGCGCGAGGCCCGATCGGGGATCAGGAAGCGACGCAGAGACCGATCGTGGCTCGGAGACGGCGCGTGGACCGATCGGGGCTCGGCCATGGCGCGTGGACCGATCGGCGCTCGGCGATGGCGCGTGTACCGATCAGGGCTCGGAGACGACGCATGTACGGATCGAGGTTTGGAGACGGCGCGTGAACCGATCGGAGCTCGGACACGGCCCGTGGACGGATCAGGGCTTAGGAGACGGCGCGTGGACTAATTGGGGCTTAGGAGACGACGCGTGGACCGATCGGGGCTCGGAAACGACGCGTTAACCGAGCGGGGCTTAGGAGACTACGCGTGGACCGATCGGGGCTTAGGAGACAACGCGTGGACCGATCGGGGCTTAGAAGACGACGGGTGGACCGATCGGGGCTCAGGAGACGGCGCGTGGACCGACCGGGGCTCAGGAGGCGACACGTGGACCCATCGGGGCTCGGAGACGACGTGTGGACGGATTGGGGTGTAGGCGACGACGCGTCGACCGATCGGAGCTCGGAGACGGCGCGTGGAACGATCGGGGCTCAGAAGACGACGCGTCGACCGATCGGGGCTCAGGTGACGGCGCGCGGACCGACCGGGGCTCAGGAGACGGCGCGTAAAATGATCGGCGCTCGGAGAGGGCGCGTTGACCGATTGGGACTTAAGAGACGACGGGCGAACCGATCGGGGCTTAGGAGACGGCACGTGAATCGATCGGGGCACATGAGACGGCGCGTGCACCGGTCGGGGCTTAGGAGACGACGCGTCGACCGATCGGGGCTCGGCGATGGCGCGTGGGCCGATCAGGGCTCGGAGACGACGCGTGGACCGATCGGAGCTCGGACACGGCCCGTGGACGGATCGGGGCTTAGGAGACGGCGCATGGACTAATTGGGGCTCAGGAGACGACGCGTGGACCGATCGGGGCTCGGAAACGACGCGTTAACCGAGCGGGGCTTAGGAGACTACGCGTGGACCGATCGGGGCGTAGGAGACGACGCGTGTACCTATCGGGGCTCACGAGACAGCGTGTGGACCGATTTGGGCTCAGGAGACGGCGCGTGGATCGATCGGGGCTCGGAGACGGCGCGTGGAACGATCGGGGCACAGGAGACGGCGCGTGAAGTTATCGGCGCTCGGAGACGGCGCGTGGACCGACCGGGGCTCAGGAGGCGACGCGTGGACCCATCGGGGCTCGGAGACGGCGTGTGGACCGATCGGGTCTTAGGAGACGATACGTGGACCGATCGGGTCTTAGGAGACGACGCGTGGACCGATCGGGCCTCGGAGACGGCGCGTGGACTGATCGGGGCTTAGGAGCCGACGCGTGGACGCATCGGGGTTCGGAGACGATGCGTGGAACGATCGGGGCTCAGGAGACGGCGCGTGAACCGATCGGCCCTCGGAGACGGTGCGAGGAGGCGTCTGGGGTTAGAAGACGACGCGTGGACCGATCGGGGCTCAGGCAACGGCGCGTTAACCGATTGGGGCTTAGGAGACGATGCGTGGTCCGATCGGGGCTCAGGAGCCTCGCGTGGATCGATCGGGGCTCCGGAGGCGCCGCGTTGACCCATAGGGATCAGGAGACAGTGCGTGGACCGATCGGGGCTCGGAGACGGCGCGTGGACTGATCGGGGCCCGGAGACGGCGCGTGTAACGATCGGGGCTCAGGAGACGGCACGTGGACCGATCGGGGCCCCGGAGGCGCCGCGTGGACCCATGGGCATCAGGAGACAGTGCGTGGACCGATCGGGGCTCGGAGACGGCGCGTGGACCGATCGGGGCTTAGGAGACGACGCGTGGACCGATTGGGGTGTAGGCGACGACGCGTTTACCTATCGGGGCTCAGGAGACAGCGCGTGGACCGATCAGGGCTCGGCGACTGCGCGTGGACGTATCGGGGCTCAGGAGACGGCGCGTGGACAGATCGGGGCTCGGGGACGGCGCGTTAACCGATTGGGGCTTAGGAGAGCATGCGTGGACCGATCGGGGCTCGAAGACGGCGCGTGGACCGATGGGGTCTCAGGAGGCCGCGCGTGGACAGATCATGACTCGGCGACGGCGCGTGGACCGATCGGGGCTCGGAGACGACGCGTGGACCGATCGGGGCTCGGAGACAGCGCGTGGACCGACTGGGGCTCAGGCGGTTTCGCGTGGACCAATTGGGGTTCGGCGACGGCGCGTGGACCGATCGAGGCTCGGAGACGACGCGTGTACGGATCGGGGATTCGGGGACGACGCGTGGAACGATCCGGGCTCAGGAGACGGTGCGTTGACCGATCGGGGCTCGGAGACGGCGCGTGGACCGACCGGGGCTTAGGAGAAGGCGCTTGGACCGATCGGGGCTTAGGAGACGGCGCGTGGGCCGATCGGAGCTCGGAGACGGCGCGACGAACGATCGGGGCTCAGGAGACGGCGCGTGAACCGATCGGCGCTCGGAGACGGCGCGCGGACCGATCGGGGCTCAGGAGAAGACGCGTGGGTCGACCGGGGCTCAGAAGACGATGCGTCGACCGATCGGGGCTCAGGTGACGGCGCGCGGACCGACCGGGCCTCAGGAGACGGCGCGTGAAATGATCGGCGCTCGGAGAGGGCGCGTAGACCGATTGGGACTTAAGAGACGACGGGTGAACCGATCGGGGCTTAAGAGACGGCACGTGAATCGATCGGGGCTCAGGAGAAGGGGTGTGGACCGATCGGGGCTCAGGAGAAGGGGTGTGGACCGATCGGGGCTCAGGAGACGGCGCGTTAAATAATCGGCGCTCGGAGAGGGCGCGTGGACCGATCGGGGCTCGGCGATGGCGCGTGGACCGATCAGGGCTCGGAGACGACGCGTGTACGGATCGAGGTTTGGAGACGGCGCGTGAACCGATCGGAGCTCGGACACGGCCCGTGGACGGATCAGGGCTTAGGAGACGGCGCGTGGACTAATTGGGGCTTAGGAGACGACGCGTGGACCGATCGGGGCTCGGAAACGACGCGTTAACCGAGCGGAGCTTAGGAGACTACGCGTGGACCGATCGGGGCTTAGGAGACAACGCGTGGACCGATCGGGGCTTAGAAGACGACGGGTGGACCGATCGGGGCTCAGGAGACGGCGCGTGGACCGACCGGGGCTCAGGAGGCGACTCGTGGACCCATCGGGGCTCGGAGACGACGTGTGGACGGATTGGGGTGTAGGCGACGACGCGTCGACCGATCGGAGCTCGGAGACGGCGCGTGGAACGATCGGGGCTCAGAAGACGACGCGTCGACCGATCCGGGCTCAGGTGACGGCGCGCGGACCGACCGGGGCTCAGGAGACGGCGCGTGAAATGATCGGCGCTCGGAGAGGGCGCGTGGACCGATTGGGACTTAAGAGACGACGGGCGAACCGATCGGGGCTTAGGAGACGGCACGTGAATCGATCGGGGCACAGGAGACGGCGAGTGCACCAGTCGGGGCTTAGGAGACGACGCGTCGACCGATCGGGGCTCAGGAGAAGGGGTGTGGACCGATCGGGGCTCGGCGATGGCGCGTGGACCGATCGGGGCTCGGCGATGGCGCGTGGGCCGATCAGGGCTCGGAGACGACGCGTGGACCGATCGGAACTCGGACACGGCCCGTGGACGGATCGGGGCTTAGGAGACGGCGCATGGACTAATTGGGGCTCAGGAGACGACGCGTGGACCGATCGGGGCTCGGAAACGACGCGTTAACCGAGCGGGACTTAGGAGACTACGCGTGGACCGATCGGGGCGTAGGAGACGACGCGTGTACCTATCGGGGCTCACGAGACAGCGTGTGGACCGATTTGGGCTCAGGAGACGGCGCGTGGATCGATCGGGGCTCGGAGACGGCGCGTGGAACGATCGGGGCTCAGGAGACGGCGCGTGAGGTTATCGGCGCTCGGAGACGGCGCGTGGACCGACCGGGGCTCAGGAGGCGACGCGTGGACCCATCGGGGCTCGGAGACGGCGTGTGGACCGATCGGGTCTTAGGAGACGATACGTGGACCGATCGGGTCTTAGGAGACGACGCGTGGACCGATCGGGCCTCGGAGACGGCGCGTGGACTGATCGGGGCTTAGGAGCCGACGCGTGGACCCATCGGGGTTCGGAGACGATGCGTGGAACGATCGGGGCTCAGGAGACGGCGCGTGAACCGATCGGCCCTCGGAGACGGTGCGAGGAGGCGTCTGGGGTTAGAAGACGACGCGTGGACCGATCGGGGCTCAGGCAACGGCGCGTTAACCGATTGGGGCTTAGGAGACGATGCGTGGTCCGATCGGGGCTCAGGAGCCTCGCGTGGATCGATCGGGGCTCGGGAGGCGCCGCGTTGACCCATAGGGATCAGGAGACAGTGCGTGGACCGATCGGGGCTCGGAGACGACGCGTGGACCGATCGGGGCTTAGGAGGGGACCCGTCGACCGATCGGGGCTCAGGAGTCGACGCGTGGACGGATCGGTGCTCAGGAAGCGGCGCCTGGACCGATCGGGGCTCCGAGACGACGCGTTAACCGAGCGGGGCTTAGGAGACTATGCGGGGATCGATCGGGGCTCGGAGACAGCGCGTGTACCGACTGGGGCTCAGGAGGTTGCGCGTGGACCGATCGGGGCTCGGAGAAGGCGCGTGGACCGATCGTGGCTCAGGAAGCGGCGCCTGGACCGATCGGAGCTCGGAAACGGCCCGTGGGCAGATCGGGGCTTAGGATACGGCGCGTGGTGGCATCGGGGCTAGGAAGACGACGCATGGACCGAGCGGGGCTCAGGAGACCGCGCGAGGAGCGATCGGGGCTCAGGAGAAGACGCGTCAATTGATCGGGGCTCAGGAGACGACGCGTGGACCGATCGGGGCTCGGAGACGGCGCGTGGAACGATCAGGGCTCAGGAGACGGCGCGTGAAATGATCGGCGCTCTGAGACGGCGCGTGGACCGATTGTGGCTTACGAGACGGCGCGTGGATCAATCGGGGCTCAGGAAGCGGCGCCTGGACCTATCGTGGCTCGGAGACGGCGCGTGGACCGATCGGAGCTCGGACACGGCCCATGGACGGATCGGGGATTAGGAGACGGCGCATGGACTAATTGGGGCTCAGGAGACAACGCGTGGACAGATCGGGGCTAGGAAACGACGCGCTAACCGAGCGGGGCTTAGGAGACTACGCGTGGACCGATCGGGGCTTAGAAGACGACGCGTCGACCGATCGGGGCTCAGGTGACGGCGCGCGGACCGACCGGGGCTCAGGAGACGGGGCGTGGGCCGAACGGGGCTCAGGAGACGGCGCGTGGACCGGTCGGGGCTTAGGAGACGACGCCTGGACAGATCGGGGCTTAGGAGGCGGCGTGTGGAACGATCGGTGCTCAGGAGACGGCGCGTGCACCGATCGGGGCTCAGGAGACGCCGCGTGGACCGATCGGGGCTCGGAGACGGTGCGTGGAACGATCGGGGCTCAGGAGACGGCGCGTGAAATGATCAGCGCTCTGAGACGGCGCGTGGACCGATTGTGGCTTACGAGACGGCGCGTGGATCGATCGGGGCTCGGAGACGGCGCGTGGGCCGTTCAGGGCTCAGGAGGCCGCGCGTGGACCGATCGTGGCTCGGGAGACGGCGCGTGAACCGATCGGCGCTCGGAGGCGGCGCCTTGACCGATCGGGGCTTATGAGACTGTGCGTAGATCGATCGGAGATCAGGAGACGACGCGTGCACCGATCGGCGCTCTCGAAGCGGCGTGTGGAGCGATCGGGGCTCAGGAGACGATGCGTGGACCGATCGGGGCTCAGGTGACGGCGCGCGGAGCGACCGGGGCTCAGGAGACTCGTGTGGATCGATCGGGGCTCCGGAGACGACGCGTCGACCGATCGGGGCTAAGGAGGCTGCGCGTGGACCCTTCGGGGCTCGCAGAAGGCACGAGGACCGATCAGGGCTTAGGACACGACGCGTGGACCGATCGGGGCTCGGAGACGGCGCGTGGATGGACCGTGGCTTAGACTGCGGCACGCGGACCGATCGGGGCTCGGAGACGGCATGTGGATCGATCGTGGCTCAGGAGACGGCGCGTGGACCGATGGGGATCAGGAGGCGGTGCGTGGACCGATCGGGGCACGAAGGCGGCGCGTGGACCGATCGGGGCGTAGGAGACGACGCGTGTACCTATCGGGGCTCAGGAGACAGCGAGTGGACCGATTGGGGCTCAGGAGACGGCGCGCGGACCGATCAGGGCTCGGAGACGGCGCGTGGACCGATCGGGGCTTGGTGACGGCGCGTTTACCGATCGCGGCTCGGAGACGGCCCGTGGGCAGATCGGGGCTTAGGAGACGGCGCGTGGGCCGAACGGGGCTCAGGAGACGGCGCGTGGACCGGTCGGGGCTTAGGAGACGACGCCTGGACAGATCGGGGCTTAGGAGGCGGCGTGTGGAACGATCGGTGCTCAGGAGACGGCTCGTGCACCAATCGGCGCTCGGAGACGGCGCGTGGAGCGATCGGGGCTCGGAGACGGCACGTGGAACGATCGGGGCTCAGGAGACGGTGCGTGGAGGCATGGGGGCTTAGAAGACGACGCATGGACCGAGCGGGGCTCAGGAGACGGCGCGAGGAGCGATCGGGGCTCAGGAGAAGTCGCGTCAATTGATCGGGGCTCAGGAGACGACGCGGCGACTGATCGGGGCTTAGGAGACGACGTGTGGACCGATCGGGGTTTAGGAGAGGACGCGTCGACCGATCGGGGCACAGGAGACGGCGCGTGGACCGATCGGGGTTTAGTAGACGACGCGTGGACCGATCGGGGCTCGGAGACGGCGCGTGGACCGATCGGGGCTTAGGAGACGACGAGTGGACCGATCGGGGCTTAGGAGACGATACGTGGACCGATCGGGGCTCAGGAGGCGGCGCGTGAACCGATCGGGGCTTAGGAGACTACGCGTGTACCTATCGGGGCTCAGGAGACTGCGCGCGGATCGATCGTGGCTCAGGTGACGGCGCGCGGACCGACCGGGGCTCAGGAGACTCGTGTGGATCGATCGGGGCTCCGGAGGCGCCGCGTGGACCGATGGGGATCAGGAGACGGTGCGTGAACCAACCGGAGCTCAGGAGACTGCTCGTGGACCGATCGCGGCTCAGGAGACGGCGCGCAGATCTACCTGGGCTCAGGAGCCTCGCGTGGGCCGATCATGGCTCGGCGACGGCGCGTGGACGGATCGGGGCTCGGAGACGACGCGTGGACCGATGGGGACTCGGATACGGCGCGTGAACCAACCGGGGCTCAGGAGGTCGCGCGTGGACCGATCGCGGCTCGGTGACGGCGCGTGGACCGATCGGGGCTCAGGAGACGGCGCGTGGACCGGTCGGGGCTTAGGAGACTCACGTTGATCGATTGGGGCTCCGGAGGCGGCGCGTGGACCGATCGGGGCTTAGGAGACTACGCGTGTACCTATCGGGGCTCAGGAGACTGCGCGTGGATCGATCGGGGCTCGGATACGGCGCGTGAACCGACCGGGGCTCAGGAGACGGCACGTGGTCCGATCGGGCTCGGAGCCGGCGCGTGAACCAATCGGGGCTCAGGAGGCCGCGCGTGGACCGATCGAGGCTCGGCGACGGCGCGTGGACCGGTCGGGGCTCGGAGACGACGCGTGTACGGATCAGGGCTTGGTGACGGCGCGTTTACCGATAGCAGCTCGGAGACGGCCCGTGGGCGGATCGCAGCTTAGGAGACGGCGCGTGGACCGATCGGGGCTCAGGAATCGGCGCCTGAACCGATCGGGGCTCAGGAAGCGGCGCCTAGACCGATCGTGGCTTGGAGACGGCGCGTGGAGGCATCGGGGCTAAGAAGACGACGCATGGTCCGAGCGGGGCTCAGGAGACGGCGCGAGGAGCGATCGGGGCTCAGGAGAAGACGCGTCAATTGATCGGGGCTCAGAAATCGGCGCGTCGAGCGATCGGGGCTCAGGAGACGACGCGTGGATCGATCGCGGCTCAGGAAACGACGCGTCGACCGATCGCGGCTCAGGAGACGGCGCGCAGATCTACCTGGGCTCAGGAGCCTCGCGTGGGCCGATCATGGCTCGGCGACGGCGCGTGGACGGCTCGGGGCTCGGAGACGACGCGTGGACCGATGGGGACTCGGATACGGCGCGTGAACCGACCGGGGCTCAGGAGGTCGCGCGTGGACCGATCGCGGCTCGGTGACGGCGCGTGGACCGATCGGGGTTCAGGAGGCCGCGGGTGGACCGATCGCGGCTCGGCGACGGCGCGTTAACCGATCGGGGCTTAGGAGACGACGCGTGGACCGATCGGGGCTCAGGAGACGGCGCGTGGACGTATCGGGGCTTAGGAGACGATGCGTGAACCGATCGGGGCTCAGGAGACGGCGCGTGGACCGATCGGGGCTCGGAGACGGCGCGTGTACGGATCGAGGCTTGGAGACGGCGCGTGGACCGATCGGAGCTCCGAAACGGCCCGTGGGCAGATCGGGGCTTAGGAGACGGCGCGTGGTGGCATCGGGGCTAAGAAGACGACGCATGGACCGAGCGGGGCTCAGGAGACGGCGCGAGGAGCGATCGGGGCTCAGGAGGCGCCGCGTGGACCGATGGGGATCAGGACACGGTGCGTGGACCGATCGGGGCTCGGAGACGGCGCGTGGACCGATCGGGGCCTAGGAGACGACGCGTGGACTGATCGGGGCGTAGGAAACGACGCGTGTACCTATCGGGGCTCAGGAGACAGCGAGTGGACCTATTGGGGCTCAGGAGACGGCGCAGGGACCGATCGGGGCTCGGAGACGGCGCGTGGAACGATCGGGGCTCAGGAGACGGCGCGTTAACCGATTGGGGCTTAGGAGACGATGAGTGGACCGATCGGGGCTCGGCGACGGCGCGTGGGCCGATCGCGGCTCGGAGACGGCGCGTCGACCGATCGGGGTTCGGAGACGGTACGTGGACCGATCGAGGCTCGGAGACGGCGCGTGGATCGACCGGTGCTGAGGAGGCTGCGTGTGGACCGATCGGGACTCGGCGACGACGCGTGGACTGATCGAGCCTCGGAGACAACGCGTGTATGGATCGGGTATTAGGGGACGACGCTTGGAACGATTGGGGCTCAGGAGACGGCGCGTGCACCGACCGGCGCTCGGAGACGGCGCGTGCACCGACCGGCGCTCGGAGACGGCGCGTGGAGCGATCGGGGCTCAGGAGACGACGCGTGGATCGATCGGGGCTCAGGAGACGACGCGTCGACCGATCGGGGCTCAGGAGGCGGCGCGTGGACCGATTGGGAGTCACGAGACGGCGCGTGGACCGAGTGGGGCTCGGATACGGCGCGTGAACCGACCGGGGCTCAGGAGGCCGCGCGTGGACCGATCGCAGCTCGGCGACGGCGCGTGGACCGATCGGGGCTCGGAGACGACGCGTGAACCGATCGGGGCTCAGGAGACGGCGCGTGGACTGATCGGTGCTCGGAGACGACGCGTGGACGGACCGTGGCTTAGAATGCGTCACGCGGATCGATCGGGGCTCGGAGACGGCGCGTGGACCGATCGGGGCTTCGGAGACGGTACGTGGACCGATCGAGGCTCAGGAGATGGCGCGTGGACCGATCAGGGCTTCGGAGACGGTACGTGGACCGATCGAGGCTCGGAGACGACGCGTCGACCGATCGGGGCTCAGGAGGCGGCGCGTGGACCGATTGGGAGTCACGAGACGGCGCGTGGACCGAGTGGGGCTCGGATACGGCGCGTGAACCGACCGGGGCTCAGGAGGCCGCGCGTGGACCGATCGCAGCTCGGCGACGGCGCGTGGACCGATCGGGGCTCGGAGACGACGCGTGAACCGATCGGGGCTCAGGAGACGGCGCGTGGACTGATCGGTGCTCGGAGACGACGCGTGGACGGACCGTGGCTTAGAATGCGTCACGCGGATCGATCGGGGCTCGGAGACGGCGCGTGGACCGATCGGGGCTTAGGAGACGCCGCGTGGACCGATCGAGGCTTAGGAGACGACGCGTGGACCGATTGGGGCTCAGGAGGCCGCGCGTGGACCGATCGGGGTTTGGATACGACGCGTGGACCGATCGGGGCTCGGAGACGACGCGTGGACCGATGGGGGCACGGATACGGCGCGTGAAGCAACCGGGGCTCAGGAGGCCGCGCGTGGACCGATCATGGCTCGGCGACGGCGCGTGGACCGATCGGGGTTCGGATACGACGCGTGGACCGATCGGGGCTCGGAAACAGCGCGTGGACCAACCGGGGCTCAGACGGTTGCGCGTGGACCAATTGGGGTTCGGCGACGGCGCGTGGAGCGATCGGGGCTCCGAGTCGGCGCGTTAACCGATCGGGGCTTAGGAGACGATGCGTGGACCGATCGGGGCTCGGAGACGGCACGTGGACCGACCGGGGCTCAGGAGGATACGCCTGGACCGATCGGGGCTCGGCGACGGCGCGTGGACCGATCGAGGCTCGGAGACGACGCGTGTACGGATCGAGGATTCGGGGACGACGCGTGGAACGATCCGGGCTCAGGAGACGACGCGTGGACCGATCGGGGCTCGGAAACGGCGCGTGGAACGATCGGGGCTCAGGTGACGGCGCGTGAACCGATCCCCGCTCGGAGACGGCCCGTGGACCGATCGGGGCTTAGGAGAAGGCGCTTGGACCGATCGGGGCTTAGGAGACGGCGCGTGGGCCGATCGGAGCTCGGAGACGGCGCGTGGAACGATCGGGGCTCAGGAGACGGCGCGTGAACCGATCGGCGCTCGGAGACGACGCGTGGGCCGTTCAGGGCTTAGGAGACGACGCGTCGACCGATCGGGGCTCAGGTGACGGCGCGCGGACCGACCGGGGCTCAGGAGACAGCGCGTGAAATGATCGGCGCTCGGAGATGGCGCGTGGACCGATTGGGGCTTAAGAGACGACGGGTGGACCGATCGGGGCTTAGGAGACGGCACGTGAATCGATCGGGGCACAGGAGACGGCGCGTGAGCCGGTCGGGGCTTAGGAGACGACGCCTGGACCGAACGAGGTTTAGGGGGCGGCGTGTGGAACGATCGGGGCTCAGGAAACGGCCCGTGGAGCAATCGGGGCTCAGGAGACGGCCCGTGGACGGATCGGGGCTTAGGAGACGGCGCGTCGACCGATCGGGGCTCAGGTGACGGCGCGTGAAGTTATCAACGCTCAGACACGGCACGGGGACCGATCGGGGCTTAGGATACGGCGCGTGGACCGATCGGGGCTCAGGAAGAGGCGCCTGGACCGATCGTGGCTCGGAGACGACGCGTGGAGGCATCGGGGCTAAGAAGACGACGCATGGACCGATCGGGGCTCAGGAAACGGCGTGTGGACCGATCAGAGCTCGGAGACGACGCGTGTACCTATCGGGGCTCAGGAGACAGCGCGTGGACCAATCGCGGCTCAGGAGGCAGCGCGTGGATCGATCGGGTCTCGGAGACGGCGCGTGGAACGATCGGGTCTCAGGAAACGGCGTGTGGACCGATCAGCGCTCGGAGACGCCGCGTGGACCGATTGGGGCTTAGGAGACGGCGCGTGGACCGATCGGGGCGCAGGAAGCGGCGCCTGGACCGATCGGGGCTGAGGAGACAGCGCGTCGACCGACCGGAGCTCAGGAGATTCGCGTGGATCGCCGGGGCTCCGGAGGCGGCGCGTGGAGGCATCGGGGCTTTGAAGACGACGCGTGGACCAAACGGTGCTCAGAAAACGGTGCGTGGAGCGATCGGGGCTCAGGAGACGGCGCGTGGACCGATCGGTGGTCAGGAGCCGGCGCGTGGACCGATTGGGGCTCGGATACGGCGCGTGAAACAACCGGGACTCAGGAGCCCGCGCGTGGACCGATCCCGGCTCGGCGACGGCGCGGGGACCGATGGGGGCTTAGGAGACTACGCGTTGACCGATCGGGGCTCACGTGACGGCGCGCGGACCGATCGGGGCTCAGGAAACGGCGCGTGGACCGACTGGGGCTCAGGCGGTTGCGCGTGGACCAATTGGGGTTCGGCGACGGCGCGTGGACCGATCGGGGCTCGGAGACGGCGCGTCGACCGCTCGGGGTTCGGAGACGGGGCCTGGACCGTCCGGAGCTCAGAAGCCTCGCGTAGATCGATCGGGGCTCCGGAGACGGCGCGTTAACCGATTGGGGCTTAGGAGACGATGAGTGGACCGATCGGGGCTCGAAGACGGCGCGTGGACCGACTGGGGCTCAGGCGGTTGCGCATGGACCAATTGGGGTTCGGCGACGGCGCGTGGACGGATCGGGGTTCGGAGACGACGCGTGGACCGATGGGGGCTCGGATACGGCGCGTGAACCAACCGGGGCTCAGGAGGTCGCGCGTGGACCGATCGCGGCTCGGCGACGGCGCGTGGACCGATCGGGGCTCAGGAGGCCGCGCGTGGACCGATCGTGGCTTAGGAGAAGGCGCGTGGAACGATCGGGGTTCAGGAGACGGCGCGTGGACCGATTGGGGCTCGGAGACGGCGCGTTAACCGATTGGGGCTTAGGAGACGATGCGTGGATCGATCGGGGCTCAGGATCCTCGCGTGGATCGATCGGGGCTCCGGAGGCGCCTCGTGGACCCATGGGGATCAGGAGACAGTGCGTGGACCCATCGGGGCTCGGAGACGGCGCGTGGACTGATCGGGGCTTAGGAGACAACGCGTGGACCGTTCGGGGTGTAGGAGACGACGCGTGTACCTATCGGGGCTCAGGAGACAGCGCGTGGACCGATCGGGGCTCGGCGACTGCGCGTCGACGTATCGGGGCTCAGGAGACGGCGCGTGGACCGATTGGAGCTTAGGAGACGGCGCGTGGACCGATTGGGGCTCGGATACGGCGCGTGAACCGATCGGGGATTAGGAGTCGACGCGTGGACCGATCGGGGCTCAGGAGACGGCGCGTGGACCGATCGGGGCTTCGGAGACGGTACGAGGACCGATCGGGGCTCGGAGACGGTACGAGGACCGACCGGAGCTCAGGAGATTCGCGTGGATCGATCAGGGCTCCGGAGGCGGCGCATGGACCGATTGGGGAGCATGAGATGGTGCGTGGACCGATCGGGGCTCGGAGACGGCGCGTGGACCGACCGGGGCTAAGGAGGGCGCGCGTGGACCGTTCGAGGCTCGTCGACGGCGCGTGGACCGATCGGGACTCGGAGACGGCGTGTGAACGTATCGGGGCTTAGGAGACGATGCGTTGTCCGATCGGGGTTCATGAGACGGCGCGTAGACCGATCGGGGCTCCGTCGGCGACGCCTGGACCAATCGGGGCCCAGGAAACGGCGCGTGGATCGATCGATGCTCGAAGACGATGCGTGGACCGATCGGGGCTCAGGAGCCGATGCGTGAATCGATCGGGGCTCAGGAGGCGGCGCGTGGACACATCGGGGCTCGGAGACGACACGTGAACCGATCAGGGCTTAGGAGACGATGCGTGGACCGATCGGGGCTCAGGAGACGGCGCGTGGACCGATCGGTGCTCGGAGGCGGCGCGTGGACGGACCGTGACTTAGAATGCGTCACGCGGACCGATCGGGGCTCGGATACGGTCCGTGGGCAGATCGGGGCTCAGGAGACGGCGCGTGGATTGATCGGTGCTCGGAGACGGCGCGTGGACGGACAGTGGCTTAGAATGCGTCACGCGGATCGATCGGGGCTCGGAGACGGCGTGTGGACGTATCGGGTGTTAAGAGACGATGCGTGGACCGATCGGGGCTCAGGTGATAGCGCGTGGACGGATCGGGGCTTCGGAGACGGTACGTGGACCGATCGAGGCTCGGAGACGGCGCGTGGACCGACCGGGGCTCAGGAGGCCGGGCGTGGACCGATCGGGGAGCGGCGACGGCGCGTGGACCGATCGGGGCTCAGGAGACGACGCGTGGGTCGATCGGGGCTCAGAAGACGACGCGTCGACCGATCGGGGCTCAGGTGACGGCGCGCGGACCGACCGGGGCTCAGGAGACGGCGCGTGAAATGATCGGCGCTCGGAGAGGGCGCGTGGACCGATTGGGACTTAAGAGACGACGGGTGAACCGATCGGGGCTTAGGAGACGGCACGTGAATCGATCGGGGATCAGGAGAAGGGGTGTGGACCGATCGGGGCTCAGGAGACGGCGCGTGAAATGATCGGCGCTAGGAGAGGGCGCGTGGACCGATCGGGGCTCGGCGATGACGCGTGGACCGATCAGGGCTCGGAGACGACGCGTGTACGGATCGAGGTTTGGAGACGGCGCGTGAACTGATCGGAGCTCGGACACGGCCCGTGGACGGATCAGGGCTTAGGAGACGGCGCGTGGACTAATTGGGGCTCAGGAGGCCGCGGGTGGACCGATCGCGGCTCGGCGACGGCGCGTGGACCGATCGGGGCTCAGGAGGCCGCGCGTGGGACGATCATGGCTCGGCGACGGCGCGTGGACCAATCGGTGCTCGGAGACGACGCGTGGACCGATTGGGGCTCGGAGACAGCGCGTGGACCGACTGGGGCTCAGGCGGTTGGGCGTGGACCGATCGGGGCTTGGAGACGGCGCGTTAACCGACCGGGGCTCAGGAGACGACGCGTCGACCGGTCGTGGCTTAGGAGACGAAGCCTGGACCGATCGAGGCTCGGAGACGACGCGTGTACGGATCGGGGATTCGCGGACGACGGGTGGACCGATCCGGGCTCAGGAGACGGCGCGAGACCGACCGGGGCTCTGGAAGCGGCGCACGGACCGATCGTGGCTCGGAGACGGCGCGTGGAGGCATCGGGGCTTTGAAGACGACGCGTGGACGGAACGGTGCTCAGAAAACGGCGCGTGGACCAATCGGTGCTTGGAGACGACGCGTGGACCGATCGGGGCTCGGAGACAGCGCGTGGACCGACTGGGGCTCAGGCGGTTGCGCGTAGACCGATCGAGGCTCGGAGACGCCGCTTGGACCGATCGGGGCTTAGGAGACGGCGCGTGGACCGATTGGGGCTTAGGAGACGGCGCGTGGACCGATCGTGGCTCAGGAAGCGGCGCCTGGACCGATCGGGGCTCAGGAAGTGGCGCCTAGACCGATCGTGGCTCGGAGACGGCGCGTGGAGGCATCGGGGCTAAGAAGACGACGCATGGACCGAGCGGGGCTCGGAAACGACGCGTTAACCGAGCGGGGCTTAGGAGATGATACGTGGACCGAATCGGGGCTCGGAGACAGCGCGTGTACCGACTGGGGCTTAGGAGGTTGCGCGCGGACCGATCGGCGCTCGGAGACGGCGCGTGGATCGATCGGGGCTTAGGAGACGGCGCGTGGACCGATTGGGGCTTAGGAGACGGCGCGAGGACCGATCGGGGATCAGGAAGCGACGCATAGACCGATCGTGGCTCGGAGACGGCGCGCGGACCGACCGGGGCTCAGGAGGATACGCCTGGACCGATCGCGGCTCGGAGACGACGCGTGTACGGATCGGGGATTCGGGGACGACGCGTGGAACGATCCGGGCTCAGGAGACGGCGCGTGGACCGATCGAGGCTCGGAGACGGCGCGTGGAACGATCTGGGCTCAGGTGACGGCGCGTGAACCGATCGGCGCTCGGAGACGGCGCGTGGACCGATCGGGGCTTAGGAGACGATGCGTGAACCGATCGGGGCTCGGAGACGGCGCGTGGACCGACCGGGGCTCGGAGACGGCGCGTGGACCGATCGGGGATCGGAGACGGCACGTCAACCGATCGGGACTCAGGAGACGATCCGTGAACCGATCGCGGCTCGGAGACGGCGCGTGGACAGATCGGGGCTCAGGAGACCGCGCGTGGACCGATCGGGGCTCGGCGACTGCGCGTGGACGTATCGGGGCTCAGGAGACGGCGCGTGGGCCGATCGGGGCTCGCAGACGGCACGTTAACCGATCGGGGCTTAGGAGACGATGCGTGGACCGATCGCGGCTCGGAGATGGCGCGTGAACCGACCGGGGCTCAGGAGACGGCGCGTGCACCGATCGGGGCCCAGAGACGGGTCGTGGACAGATTGGGGCTTAGGAGACGGCGCGTGGACCGATCGTGGCTGGGAGACGGCACGTCCACCAATCGAGGCTCAGGAGACTGCGCGTGGATGGATCGGAGCTTACGGAACGACGCGTGGACCGATCGGGGCGCAGGAGACGGCGCGTGAACCGACCATGGCTCAGGAGGCCGCGCGTGGACCGACTGGGGCTCAGGCGGTTGCGCGTGGACCAATTGGGGTTCGGCGACGGCGCGTGGACCGATCCGGGCTCAGGAGACGGCGTCTGGACCGATCGGGGCTCGGAGACGGCGCGTGGAGCGATCGGGGCTCAGGAGACGGCGCGTGAACCGATTGGCGCTCGGAGACGGCGCGTGGACCGATCGGGGCTTAGGAGACGGCGCGTGGACCGATCGGGGCTCGGAGACATCGCGTGGAATGATCGGGGCTCAGGAGATGGCGCGTGAACCGATCGGGCTCGGAGACGGCGCGTGAACTGACAGGGGCTCAGGAGACGGCGCGTGGACCGATCGGGGCTCGGCGACTGCGCGTGGACGTATCGGGGTTCAGGAGACCGCGCATGGACCGATCGGGGCTCGGAGACGGCGCGTTACCCAATAGGGGCTTAGGAGACGATGCGTGGACCGATCGGGCTCGGAGACGGCGGGGGAACTGACAGGGGCTCAGGAGACGACGCGTGGACCGGTCGGGGCTTAGCAGACGAAGCCTGGACCGATCGGGGCTTAGGAGGCGGCGGGTGGAACGATCGGGGCTTAGAAGACGGCGCGTGAACCGATCGGCGCTCGGAGACGGCGCATGGACCGATCGAGGCTTAGGAGACGACGCGTGGATCGAGCGGGGCTCGGAGACGGCGCGTGGATGGACCGTGGCTTAGAATGCGGCACGCGGACCGATCGGGGCTCGGAGACTGCGTGTGGACCAATCGGGGCTCGGAAACGGTGCGTGGAACGATCGGGGCTCAGGAGACGGCGCGTGAACCGATCGGGGCATATGAGACGGCGCGTGGACCGATCGGAGATCAGGAGAAGACGCGTGCACCGTTCGGGGCTCTGGAAGCGGCGCACGGACCGATCGTGGCTCGGAGACGGCGTGTGGAGGCATCGGGGCTAAGAAGACGACATATGGACCGAGCGGGGCTCAGGAGACGGCGCGAGGAGCGATCGGGGCTCAGGAGAAGACGCGTCAATTGATCGGGGCTCAGGAGACGACGCGTCGACGGATCGGGGCTTAGGAGACGACGCGTGAACCGATCAGAGCTCAGGAGAAGACGCGTGGACCGATCGGGGCTGAGGAGACGGCGCATGAACCGATCGGGGCTCAGGAGACGGCGCGTGGACCGATTGGGGCTCGGGAGACTGCGCGTGGATGGATCGGGGCTTAGGGAACGACGCGTGGAACGATCGGGGCTCAGGAGACGGCGCGTGGACCAATCGGGGCTCACGAGACGGCGCGTCGACCGATCGGGGCTCAGGAGACGGCGCGTGGACCGATCGGAGCGCAGGAGGCGGCGCGAGGACCGACCGGGGCTCAGGAGACTCGCGTGGATCGATCGGGGCTCAAGAGGCGACGCGTGAACCCATCGCGGCTCGGAGACGGGGCCTGGACCGACCGGGGCTCAGGACACCGCGCGTGGACCCATCGGGGCTCGGAGACGGCGCGTGGAACGATCGGGGCTCGGAGACGGCGCGTGGATGGACCGTGGCTTAGAATGCGGCACGCGGACCGATCGGGGCTCGGAGACTGCGTGTGGACCAATCGGGGCTCGGAAACGGTGCGTGGAACGATCGGGGCTCAGGAGACGGCGCGTGAACCGATCGGGGCATATGAGACGGCGCGTGGACCGATCGGAGATCAGGAGAAGACGCGTGCACCGTTCGGGGCTCTGGAAGCGGCGCACGGACCGATCGTGGCTCGGAGACGGCGTGTGGAGGCATCGGGGCTAAGAAGACGACATATGGACCGAGCGGGGCTCAGGAGACGGCGCGAGGAGCGATCGGGGCTCAGGAGAAGACGCGTCAATTGATCGGGGCTCAGGAGACGACGCGTCGACGGATCGGGGCTTAGGAGACGACGCGTGAACCGATCAGAGCTCAGGAGAAGACGCGTGGACCGATCGGGGCTGAGGAGACGGCGCGTGAACCGATCGGGGCTCAGGAGACGGCGCGTGGACCAATCGGGGCTCACGAGACGGCGCGTCGACCGATCGGGGCTCAGGAGACGGCGCGTGGACCGATCGGAGCGCAGGAGGCGGCGCGAGGACCGACCGGGGCTCAGGAGACTCGCGTGGATCGATCGGGGCTCAAGAGGCGACGCGTGAACCCATCGCGGCTCGGAGACGGGGCCTGGACCGACCGGGGCTCAGGACACCGCGCGTGGACCCATCGGGGCTCGGAGACGGCGCGTGGAACGATCGGGGCTCGGAGTCGGCGCGTTAACCGATCGGGGCTCAGGAAGCGGCGCCTGGACCGATCGTGGCTCGGAGACTGCGCGAGGAGGCATCTGGGCTTAGAAGACGACGCGTGGATCGATCGGGGCTCGGAGACGGTCCGTGAACCGACCGGGGCTCAGGAGGCCGCGCGTGGACCTATCGAGGCTCGGTGACGGCGCGTGGACCGATCGGGGCTCGGCGACTGCGCGTGCACGTATCGGGGTTCAGGAGACGGCGCGTGGACCGATCGAGGTTTAGCAGAGGACGCGTCGACCGATCGGGGCTCAGGAGACAGTGAGTGGAGGGATCGGGACTCAGGAGACGGCGCGTGAACCGATCGGCGCTCGGAGACGGGGCGTGGACCGATTGGGGTTTAGCAGAGGACGCGTCGACCGATCGGGGCTCAGGAGACAGCGCGTGGACGGATCGAGTCTCAGGAGACGGCGCGTGAACCAATCGGTGCTCGGAGACGGGGCGTGGACCGATCGGGGCTTAGGAGACGGTGCGTGCACCGATCGGGGCTCGGGAGACTGCGCGTGGATGGATCGGGGCTCAGGAGACGGCGCGTGGACCGATCGGAGCTCGGAGACGGCGCGTGGACCGATCGGGGCTCAGGAGGCCGCCCGAGAACCGATCGCGGCTCGGCGACGGCGCGTGGACCGATCGGGGCTCAGGAGGCCGCGCGTGGACCGATCATGGCGCGGAGACGGCGCGTAGACCGATCGGGGCTCGGAGACGACGCGTGGACTGATCGGGGCTCGAAGACAGCGCGTGGACCGACTTGGGCTCAGGCGGTTGCGCGTGGACCAATTGGGGCTCCGGAGGCGGCGCGTGGATCGATTGTGGAGCAGAAGATGGTGCGTGGACCGATCGGCGCTCGGAGACCGCGCGTGGACCGATCGCGGCTCGGCGACGGCGGGTGGACCGATCGGGGCTCAGGAGGCCGCGCGTGGACCGATCGTGGCTCGGCGACGGCGCGTGGACCGATCGGGGCTCGGAGACCACGCGTGGACCGATCGCGGCTCGGCGACGGCGCGAGGACCGATCGGGGCTCAGGAGGCCGCGCGTGGACCGATCGGGGCTCAGGAGACGGCGCGTGGACCGATTGGGGCTCGGATACGGCGCGTGAACCAATCGGGCCTCAGGAGGCCGCGCGAGGACCGATCGCGGCTCGGCGACGGCGCGTGGACCGATCGGGGCTCAGGAGGCCGCGCGTGGACCGATCGGGGCTCAGGAGACGGCGCGTGGACCGATCGGGGCTCGGAGACGGCGCGTGGACCAATCGGGCTCGGAGCCGGCGCGTGAACCGATCGGGGATCGGAGACGACGCGTGTACAGATCGGGGCTTAGGAGACGATGCGTTGACCGATCGGGGCTCAGGAGGCGGCGCATGGACGGACCGCGGCTTAGAATGTGGCACGCGGACCGGTCGGGGATAGGACACGGCGTGTGGACCGATCGAGGCTCGGAGACGACGCGTTTACGGATCGGGGATGAGGAGACGACGCGTGGAACGATCCGGGCTCAGGAGACGGAGCGTGGAGCGATCGGGGCTCGGAGACGGCGCGTGGACTGACCGGGGCTACGGAGGCCGCGCGTGGACCGATCGAGGCTCGTCGACGGCGCGTGGACCGATCGGGGCTCGGAGACGGCGTGTGAACGTATCGGGGCTTAGGAGACGATGCGTTGACCGATCGGGGCTCAGGAGGCGGCGCGTGGACCCACCGGAGCTCAGGAGACGGCGCGCGGACCGATCGGGGCTCGGAAACGGCGGGTGGACCGATCGGAACTCGGAGACGACGTATGGACCGATCGGGGCTCGGAAACGGCGCGTGGACCGATCGGAGCTCGGAGACGTGGCGTGGACGGATCCGGGCTCAGGAGACAGCGCGTGAAATGATCGGCGCTGTGAGACGGCGCGTGGACCGATCGGTGCTCGGAGACGGCGCGTAGACGGACCGCGGCTTAGAATGCGGCACGCGGACCGATCGGGGATCGGACACGGCGTGTGGACCGATCGAGGGTCGGAGACGACGCGTTTACGGATCGGGGATCAGGAGACGACGCGTGGAACGATCCGGGCTCTGGAGACGGAGCGTGGACCGATCGGGGCTCGGAGACGGCGCGTGGACCGATCGGGGCCTAGGAGACGACGCGTGGACTGATCGGGGCGTAGGAAACGACGCGTGTACCTATCGGGGCTCAGGAGACGGCGAGTGGACCTATTGGGGCTCAGGAGACGGCGCAGGGACCGATCGGGGCTCGGAGACGGCGCGTGGAACGATCGGGGCTCAGGAGACGGCGCGTTAACCGATTGGGGCTTAGGAGACGATGAGTGGACCGATCGGGGCTCGGCGACGGCGCGTGGGCCGATCGCGGCTCGGAGACGGCGCGTCGACCGATCGGGGTTCGGAGACGGTACGTGGACCGATCGAGGCTTGGAGACGGCGCGTGCATCGACCGGTGCTGAGGAGGCTGCGTGTGGACCGATCGGGACTCGGCGACGACGCGTGGACTGATCGAGCCTCGGAGACGACGCGTGTATGGGTCGGGTATTAGGGGACGACGCTTGGAACGATTGGGGCTCAGGAGACGGCGCGTGCACCGACCGGCGCTCGGAGACGGCGCGTGCACCGACCGGCGCTCGGAGACAGCGCGTGGAGCGATCGGGGCTCAGAAGACGACGCGTGGTTCGATCGGGGCTCAGGAGACGACGCGTCGACCGATCGGGGCTCAGGAGGCGGCGCGTGGACCGATTGGGAGTCACGAGACGGCGCGTGGACCGAGTGGGGCTCGGATACGGCGCGTGAACCGACCGGGGCTCAGGAGGCCGCGCGTGGACCGATCGCAGCTCGGCGACGGCGCGTGGACCGATCGGGGCTCGGAGACGACGCGTGAACCGATCGGGGCTCAGGAGACGGCGCGTGGACTGATCGGTGCTCGGAGACGGCGCGTGGACGGACCGTGGCTTAGAATGCGTCACGCGGATCGATCGGGGCTCGGAGACGGCGCGTGCACCGATCGGGGCTTCGGAGACGGTACGTGGACCGATCGAGGCTCAGGAGTTGGCGCGTGGACCGATCGGGGCTTCGGAGACGGTACGTGGACCGATCGAGGCTCGGAGACGGCGCGTTGACCGATCGGGGCTCAGGAGACGGCGCGTGGACTGATCGGTGCTCGGAGACGGCGTGTGGACGGACCGTGGCTTAGAATGCGTCACGCGGATCGATCGGGGCTCGGAGACGGCGCGTGGACCGACCGGGGCTAAGGATGCAGCGCGTGGACCTATCGAGGCTTAGGAGCCGACGCGTGGACCGATCGGGGCTGAGGAGACGGCGCGTGGACCGAACGGGGCTCGGAGACGGCGCGTGGACCGATCGAGGCTTAGGAGACGACGCGTGGACCGATTGGGGCTCAGGAGGCCGCGTGTGGACCGATCGGGGTTTGGATACGACGCGTGGACCGATCGGGGCTCGGAGACGACGCGTGGACCGATGGGGGCACGGATACGGCGCGTGAAGCAACCGGGGCTCAGGAGGCCGCGCGTGGACCGATCATGGCTCGGCGACGGCGCGTGGACCGATCGGGGTTCGGATACGACGCGTGGACCGATCGGGGCTCGGAAACAGCGCGTGGACCAACCGGGGCTCAGACGGTTGCGCGTGGACCTATTGGGGTTCGGCGACGGCGCGTGGAGCGATCGGGGCTCCGAGTCGGCGCGTTAACCGATCGGGGCTTAGGAGACGATGCGTGGACCGATCGGGGCTCGGAGACGGCGCGTGGACCGCCCGGGGCTCAGGAGGATACGCCTGGACCGATCGGGGCTCGGCGACGGCGCGTGGACCGATCGAGGCTCGGAGACGACGCGTGTACGGATCGAGGATTCGGAGACGGCGCGTGGAACGATCGGGGCTCACGAGACGGCACGTGAACCGATCGGGGCTCCGAGACGGCGCGTGGACCGATCGGGGCTTATGAGACGGCGCGTGGACCGATCGGAACTCAGGAGATGACGCGTGGACCGGTCGGGGCTCTGGAAGCGGCGCACGGACCGATCGTGGCTCGGAGACGGCGCGTGGACCGATCGGGGCTCAGGAGACGGCGCGTGGACCAATTGGGGTTCGGCGACGGCGCGTGGACCGACCGGGGATTAGGAGACGACGCGTCGACCGATCGGGGCTTAGGAGACGACCCGTCGACCGATCGGGGCTTAGGAGACGACGCGTGGACCAATCGGGGCTTAGGAGGCGGCGCGTGGACCCATCGGGGCTCGGAGACGGCGCGTTAACCGATCGGGGCTTAGGAGACGACGCGTGGACCGATCGGGGCTCAGGAGACGGCGCGTGGACGTATCGGGGCTTAGGAGACGATGCGTGAACCGATCGGGGCTCAGGAGACGGCGCGTGGACCGATCGGGGCTCGGAGACGGCGCGTGTACGGATCGAGGCTTGGAGACGGCGCGTGGACCGATCGGAGCTCCGAAACGGCCCGTGGGCAGATCGGGGCTTAGGAGACGGCGCGTGGTGGCATCGGGGCTAAGAAGACGACGCATGGACCGAGCGGGGCTGAGGAGACGGCGCGAGGAGCGATCGGGGCTCAGGAGGCGCCGCGTGGACCGATGGGGATCAGGACACGGTGCGTGGACCGATCGGGGCTCGGAGACGGCGCGTGGACCGATCGGGGCCTAGGAGACGACGCGTGGACTGATCGGGGCGTAGGAAACGACGCGTGTACCTATCGGGGCTCAGGAGACAGCGAGTGGACCTATTGGGGCTCAGGAGACGGCGCAGGGACCGATCGGGGCTCGGAGACGGCGCGTGGAACGATCGGGGCTCAGGAGACGGCGCGTGGACTGATCGGTGCTCGGAGACGGCGTGTGGACGGACCGTGGCTTAGAATGCGTCACGCGGATCGATCGGGGCTCGGAGACGGCGCGTGGACCGACCGGGGCTAAGGAGGCAGCGCGTGGACCTATCGAGGCTTAGGAGCCGACGCGTGGACCGATCGGGGCTGAGGAGACGGCGCGTGGACCGAACGGGGCTCGGAGACGGCGCGTGGACCGATCGGGGCTCAGGAGGCGGCGCGTGAACCGATCGGCGCTCGGAGACGGCGCGTGGACCGATCGGGGCTTAGGAGACGGCGCGTGGACCGATCGAGGCTTAGGAGACGACGCGTGGACCGATTGGGGCTCAGGAGGCCGCGCGTGGACCGATCGGGGTTTGGATACGACGCGTGGACCGATCGGGGCTCGGAGACGACGCGTGGACCGATGGGGGCACGGATACGGCGCGTGAAGCAACCGGGGCTCAGGAGGCCGCGCGTGGACCGATCATGGCTCGGCGACGGCGCGTGGACCGATCGAGGTTCGGATACGACGCGTGGACCGATCGGGGCTCGGAAACAGCGCGTGGACCAACCGGGGCTCAGACGGTTGCGCGTGGACCAATTGGGGTTCGGCGACGGCGCGTGGAGCGATCGGGGCTCCGAGTCGGCGCGTTAACCGATCGGGGCTTAGGAGACGATGCGTGGACCGATCGGGGCTCGGAGACGGCGCGTGGACCGACCGGGGCTCAGGAGGATACGCCTGGACCGATCGGGGCTCGGCGACGGCGCGTGGACCGATCGAGGCTCGGAGACGACGCGTGTACGGATCGAGGATTCGGAGACGGCGCGTGGAACGATCGGGGCTCACGAGACGGCACGTGAACCGATCGGGGCTCCGAGACGGCGCGTGGACCGATCGGGGCTTAGGAGACGGCGCGTGGACCGATCGGAACTCAGGAGATGACGCGTGGACCGATCGGGGCTCTGGAAGCGGCGCACGGACCGATCGTGGCTCGGAGACGGCGCGTGGACCGAGCGGGGCTCAGGAGACGGCGCGTGGACCAATTGGGGTTCGGCGACGGCGCGTGGACCGACCGGGGATTAGGAGACGACGCGTCGACCGATCGGGGCTTAGGAGACGACCCGTCGACCGATCGGGGCTTAGGAGACGACGCGTGGACCGATCGGGGCTTAGGAGACGACGCGTGGACCGATCGGGGCTCAGGAGACGGCGCGTGGACGTATCGGGGCTTAGGAGACGATGCGTGAACCGATCGGGGCTCAGGAGACGGCGCGTGGACCGATCGGGGCTCGGAGACGGCGCGTGTACGGATCGAGGCTTGGAGACGGCGCGTGGACGGATCGAGGCTTGGAGACGGCGCGTGGACCGATCGGAGCTCCGAAACGGCCCGTGGGCAGATCGGGGCTTAGGAGACGGCGCGTGGTGGCATCGGGGCTAAGAAGACGACGCATGGACCGAGCGGGGCTGAGGAGACGGCGCGAGGAGCGATCGGGGCTCAGGAGGCGCCGCGTGGACCGATGGGGATCAGGACACGGTGCGTGGACCGATCGGGGCTCGGAGACGGCGCGTGGACCGATCGGGGCCTAGGAGACGACGCGTGGACTGATCGGGGCGTAGGAAACGACGCGTGTACCTATCGGGGCTCAGGAGACAGCGAGTGGACCTATTGGGGCTCAGGAGACGGCGCAGGGACCGATCGGGGCTCGGAGACGGCGCGTGGAACGATCGGGGCTCAGGAGACGGCGCGTGGACCGATCGGGGCTTCGGAGACGGTACGTGGACCGATCGAGGCTCAAGAGTTGGCGCGTGGACCGATCGGGGCTTCGGAGACGGTACGTGGACCGATCGAGGCTCGGAGACGGCGCGTTGACCGATCGGGGCTCAGGAGACGGCGCGTGGACTGATCGGTGCTCGGAGACGGCGTGTGGACGGACCGTGGCTTAGAATGCGTCACGCGGATCGATCGGGGCTCGGAGACGGCGCGTGGACCGACCGGGGCTAAGGAGGCAGCGCGTGGACCTATCGAGGCTTAGGAGCCGACGCGTGGACCGATCGGGGCTGAGGAGACGGCGCGTGGACCGAACGGGGCTCGGAGACGGCGCGTGGACCGATCGGGGCTCAGGAGGCGGCGCGTGAACCGATCGGCGCTCGGAGACGGCGCGTGGACCGATCGGGGCTTAGGAGACGGCGCGTGGACCGATCGAGGCTTAGGAGACGACGCGTGGACCGATTGGGGCTCAGGAGGCCGCGCGTGGACCGATCGGGGTTTGGATACGACGCGTGGACCGATCGGGGCTCGGAGACGACGCGTGGACCGATGGGGGCACGGATACGGCGCGTGAAGCAACCGGGGCTCAGGAGGCCGCGCGTGGACCGATCATGGCTCGGCGACGGCGCGTGGACCGATCGAGGTTCGGATACGACGCGTGGACCGATCGGGGCTCGGAAACAGCGCGTGGACCAACCGGGGCTCAGACGGTTGCGCGTGGACCAATTGGGGTTCGGCGACGGCGCGTGGAGCGATCGGGGCTCCGAGTCGGCGCGTTAACCGATCGGGGCTTAGGAGACGATGCGTGGACCGATCGGGGCTCGGAGACGGCGCGTGGACCGACCGGGGCTCAGGAGGATACGCCTGGACCGATCGGGGCTCGGCGACGGCGCGTGGACCGATCGAGGCTCGGAGACGACGCGTGTACGGATCGAGGATTCGGAGACGGCGCGTGGAACGATCGGGGCTCACGAGACGGCACGTGAACCGATCGGGGCTCCGAGACGGCGCGTGGACCGATCGGGGCTTAGGAGACGGCGCGTGGACCGATCGGAACTCAGGAGATGACGCGTGGACCGATCGGGGCTCTGGAAGCGGCGCACGGACCGATCGTGGCTCGGAGACGGCGCGTGGACCGAGCGGGGCTCAGGAGACGGCGCGTGGACCAATTGGGGTTCGGCGACGGCGCGTGGACCGACCGGGGATTAGGAGACGACGCGTCGACCGATCGGGGCTTAGGAGACGACCCGTCGACCGATCGGGGCTTAGG
The DNA here is from genome assembly GCA_946811545.1 of Netelia fuscicornis. Classification (NCBI taxonomy): domain Eukaryota; kingdom Metazoa; phylum Arthropoda; class Insecta; order Hymenoptera; family Ichneumonidae; genus Netelia; species Netelia fuscicornis. The sequence goes on along the minus strand of OX328014.1, from coordinate 32,971,440 downwards.
AGACGACGCGTGGACCGATCGGGGCTTAGGAGACGACGCGTGGACCGATCGGGGCTCAGGAGACGGCGCGTGGACGTATCGGGGCTTAGGAGACGATGCGTGAACCGATCGGGGCTCAGGAGACGGCGCGTGGACCGATCGGGGCTCGGAGACGGCGCGTGTACGGATCGAGGCTTGGAGACGGCGCGTGGACCGATCGGAGCTCCGAAACGGCCCGTGGGCAGATCGGGGCTTAGGAGACGGCGCGTGGTGGCATCGGGGCTAAGAAGACGACGCATGGACCGAGCGGGGCTGAGGAGACGGCGCGAGGAGCGATCGGGGCTCAGGAGGCGCCGCGTGGACCGATGGGGATCAGGACACGGTGCGTGGACCGATCGGGGCTCGGAGACGGCGCGTGGACCGATCGGGGCCTAGGAGACGACGCGTGGACTGATCGGGGCGTAGGAAACGACGCGTGTACCTATCGGGGCTCAGGAGACAGCGAGTGGACCGATCGGGGCTCAGGAGACGGCGCGTGGACCGATCGGGGCTCGGAGACGGCGCGTGGACCAATCGGGCTCGGAGCCGGCGCGTGAACCGATCGGGGATCGGAGACGACGCGTGTACAGATCGGGGCTTAGGAGACGATGCGTTGACCGATCGGGGCTCAGGAGGCGGCGCATGGACGGACCGCGGCTTAGAATGTGGCACGCGGACCGGTCGGGGATAGGACACGGCGTGTGGACCGATCGAGGCTCGGAGACGACGCGTTTACGGATCGGGGATGAGGATACGACGCGTGGAACGATCCGGGCTCAGGAGACGGAGCGTGGAGCGATCGGGGCTCGGAGACGGCGCGTGGACTGACCGGGGCTACGGAGGCCGCGCGTGGACCGATCGAGGCTCGTCGACGGCGCGTGGACCGATCGGGGCTCGGAGACGGCGTGTGAACGTATCGGGGCTTAGGAGACGATGCGTTGACCGATCGGGGCTCAGGAGGCGGCGCGTGGACCCACCGGAGCTCAGGAGACGGCGCGCGGACCGATCGGGGCTCGGAAACGGCGGGTGGACCGATCGGAACTCGGAGACGACGTATGGACCGATCGGGGCTCGGAAACGGCGCGTGGACCGATCGGAGCTCGGAGACGTGGCGTGGACGGATCCGGGCTCAGGAGACAGCGCGTGAAATGATCGGCGCTGTGAGACGGCGCGTGGACCGATCGGTGCTCGGAGACGGCGCGTAGACGGACCGCGGCTTAGAATGCGGCACGCGGACCGATCGGGGATCGGACACGGCGTGTGGACCGATCGAGGGTCGGAGACGACGCGTTTACGGATCGGGGATCAGGAGACGACGCGTGGAACGATCCGGGCTCTGGAGACGGAGCGTGGACCGATCGGGGCTCGGAGTCGGCGCGTGGAACGATCGGGGCTCACGAGACGGCACGTAAACCGATCGGGGCTCCGAGACGGCGCGTGGACCGATCGGGGCTTAGGAGACGGCGCGTGGACCGATCGGAACTCAGGAGATGACGCGTGGACCGATCGGGGCTCTGGAAGCGGCGCACGGACCGATCGTGGCTCGGAGACGGCGCGTGGACCGATCGGGGCTCAGGAGACGGCGCGTGGACCAATTGGGGTTCGGCGACGGCGCGTGGACCGACCGGGGATTAGGAGACGACGCGTCGACCGATCGGGGCTTAGGAGACGACCCGTCGACCGATCGGGGCTTAGGAGACGACGCGTGGACCAATCGGGGCTTAGGAGGCGGCGCGTGGACCCATCGGGGCTCGGAGACGGCGCGTTAACCGATCGGGGCTTAGGAGACGACGCGTGGACCGATCGGGGCTCAGGAGACGGCGCGTGGACGTATCGGGCCTTAGGAGACGATGCGTGAACCGGTCGGGGCTCAGGAGACGGCGCGTGGACCGATCGGGGCTCGGAGACGGCGCGTGTACGGATCGAGGCTTGGAGACGGCGCGTGGACCGATCGGAGCTCGGAAACGGCCCGTGGGCAGAGCGGGGCTTAGGAGACGGCGCGTGGTGGCATCGGGGCTAAGAAGACGACGCATGGACCGAGCGGGGCTCAGGAGACGGCGCGAGGAGCGATCGGGGCTCAGGAGGCGCCGCGTGGACCGATGGGGATCAGGACACGGTGCGTGGACCGATCGGGGCTCGGAGACGGCGCGTGGACCGATCGGGGCCTAGGAGACGACGCGTGGACTGATCGGGGCGTAGGAAACGACGCGTGTACCTATCGGGGCTCAGGAGACGGCGAGTGGACCTATTGGGGCTCAGGAGACGGCGCAGGGACCGATCGGGGCTCGGAGACGGCGCGTGGAACGATCGGGGCTCAGGAGACGGCGCGTTAACCGATTGGGGCTTAGGAGACGATGAGTGGACCGATCGGGGCTCGGCGACGGCGCGTGGGCCGATCGCGGCTCGGAGACGGCGCGTCGACCGATCGGGGTTCGGAGACGGTACGTGGACCGATCGAGGCTTGGAGACGGCGCGTGCATCGACCGGTGCTGAGGAGGCTGCGTGTGGACCGATCGGGACTCGGCGACGACGCGTGGACTGATCGAGCCTCGGAGACGACGCGTGTATGGGTCGGGTATTAGGGGACGACGCTTGGAACGATTGGGGCTCAGGAGACGGCGCGTGCACCGACCGGCGCTCGGAGACGGCGCGTGCACCGACCGGCGCTCGGAGACAGCGCGTGGAGCGATCGGGGCTCAGGAGACGACGCGTGGTTCGATCGGGGCTCAGGAGACGACGCGTCGACCGATCGGGGCTCAGGAGGCGGCGCGTGGACCGATTGGGAGTCACGAGACGGCGCGTGGACCGAGTGGGGCTCGGATACGGCGCGTGAACCGACCGGGGCTCAGGAGGCCGCGCGTGGACCGATCGCAGCTCGGCGACGGCGCGTGGACCGATCGGGGCTCGGAGACGACGCGTGAACCGATCGGGGCTCAGGAGACGGCGCGTGGACTGATCGGTGCTCGGAGACGGCGCGTGGACGGACCGTGGCTTAGAATGCGTCACGCGGATCGATCGGGGCTCGGAGACGGCGCGTGGACCGATCGGGGCTTCGGAGACGGTACGTGGACCGATCGAGGCTCAGGAGTTGGCGCGTGGACCGATCGGGGCTTCGGAGACGGTACGTGGACCGATCGAGGCTCGGAGACGGCGCGTTGACCGATCGGGGCTCAGGAGACGGCGCGTGGACTGATCGGTGCTCGGAGACGGCGTGTGGACGGACCGTGGCTTAGAATGCGTCACGCGGATCGATCGGGGCTCGGAGACGGCGCGTGGACCGACCGGGGCTAAGGATGCAGCGCGTGGACCTATCGAGGCTTAGGAGCCGACGCGTGGACCGATCGGGGCTGAGGAGACGGCGCGTGGACCGAACGGGGCTCGGAGACGGCGCGTGGACCGATCGAGGCTTAGGAGACGACGCGTGGACCGATTGGGGCTCAGGAGGCCGCGTGTGGACCGATCGGGGTTTGGATACGACGCGTGGACCGATCGGGGCTCGGAGACGACGCGTGGACCGATGGGGGCACGGATACGGCGCGTGAAGCAACCGGGGCTCAGGAGGCCGCGCGTGGACCGATCATGGCTCGGCGACGGCGCGTGGACCGATCGGGGTTCGGATACGACGCGTGGACCGATCGGGGCTCGGAAACAGCGCGTGGACCAACCGGGGCTCAGACGGTTGCGCGTGGACCTATTGGGGTTCGGCGACGGCGCGTGGAGCGATCGGGGCTCCGAGTCGGCGCGTTAACCGATCGGGGCTTAGGAGACGATGCGTGGACCGATCGGGGCTCGGAGACGGCGCGTGGACCGCCCGGGGCTCAGGAGGATACGCCTGGACCGATCGGGGCTCGGCGACGGCGCGTGGACCGATCGAGGCTCGGAGACGACGCGTGTACGGATCGAGGATTCGGAGACGGCGCGTGGAACGATCGGGGCTCACGAGACGGCACGTGAACCGATCGGGGCTCCGAGACGGCGCGTGGACCGATCGGGGCTTATGAGACGGCGCGTGGACCGATCGGAACTCAGGAGATGACGCGTGGACCGGTCGGGGCTCTGGAAGCGGCGCACGGACCGATCGTGGCTCGGAGACGGCGCGTGGACCGATCGGGGCTCAGGAGACGGCGCGTGGACCAATTGGGGTTCGGCGACGGCGCGTGGACCGACCGGGGATTAGGAGACGACGCGTCGACCGATCGGGGCTTAGGAGACGACCCGTCGACCGATCGGGGCTTAGGAGACGACGCGTGGACCAATCGGGGCTTAGGAGGCGGCGCGTGGACCCATCGGGGCTCGGAGACGGCGCGTTAACCGATCGGGGCTTAGGAGACGACGCGTGGACCGATCGGGGCTCAGGAGACGGCGCGTGGACGTATCGGGGCTTAGGAGACGATGCGTGAACCGATCGGGGCTCAGGAGACGGCGCGTGGACCGATCGGGGCTCGGAGACGGCGCGTGTACGGATCGAGGCTTGGAGACGGCGCGTGGACCGATCGGAGCTCCGAAACGGCCCGTGGGCAGATCGGGGCTTAGGAGACGGCGCGTGGTGGCATCGGGGCTAAGAAGACGACGCATGGACCGAGCGGGGCTGAGGAGACGGCGCGAGGAGCGATCGGGGCTCAGGAGGCGCCGCGTGGACCGATGGGGATCAGGACACGGTGCGTGGACCGATCGGGGCTCGGAGACGGCGCGTGGACCGATCGGGGCCTAGGAGACGACGCGTGGACTGATCGGGGCGTAGGAAACGACGCGTGTACCTATCGGGGCTCAGGAGACAGCGAGTGGACCTATTGGGGCTCAGGAGACGGCGCAGGGACCGATCGGGGCTCGGAGACGGCGCGTGGAACGATCGGGGCTCAGGAGACGGCGCGTGGACCGATCGGGGCTTCGGAGACGGTACGTGGACCGATCGAGGCTCAAGAGTTGGCGCGTGGACCGATCGGGGCTTCGGAGACGGTACGTGGACCGATCGAGGCTCGGAGACGGCGCGTTGACCGATCGGGGCTCAGGAGACGGCGCGTGGACTGATCGGTGCTCGGAGACGGCGTGTGGACGGACCGTGGCTTAGAATGCGTCACGCGGATCGATCGGGGCTCGGAGACGGCGCGTGGACCGACCGGGGCTAAGGAGGCAGCGCGTGGACCTATCGAGGCTTAGGAGCCGACGCGTGGACCGATCGGGGCTGAGGAGACGGCGCGTGGACCGAACGGGGCTCGGAGACGGCGCGTGGACCGATCGGGGCTCAGGAGGCGGCGCGTGAACCGATCGGCGCTCGGAGACGGCGCGTGGACCGATCGGGGCTTAGGAGACGGCGCGTGGACCGATCGAGGCTTAGGAGACGACGCGTGGACCGATTGGGGCTCAGGAGGCCGCGCGTGGACCGATCGGGGTTTGGATACGACGCGTGGACCGATCGGGGCTCGGAGACGACGCGTGGACCGATGGGGGCACGGATACGGCGCGTGAAGCAACCGGGGCTCAGGAGGCCGCGCGTGGACCGATCATGGCTCGGCGACGGCGCGTGGACCGATCGAGGTTCGGATACGACGCGTGGACCGATCGGGGCTCGGAAACAGCGCGTGGACCAACCGGGGCTCAGACGGTTGCGCGTGGACCAATTGGGGTTCGGCGACGGCGCGTGGAGCGATCGGGGCTCCGAGTCGGCGCGTTAACCGATCGGGGCTTAGGAGACGATGCGTGGACCGATCGGGGCTCGGAGACGGCGCGTGGACCGACCGGGGCTCAGGAGGATACGCCTGGACCGATCGGGGCTCGGCGACGGCGCGTGGACCGATCGAGGCTCGGAGACGACGCGTGTACGGATCGAGGATTCGGAGACGGCGCGTGGAACGATCGGGGCTCACGAGACGGCACGTGAACCGATCGGGGCTCCGAGACGGCGCGTGGACCGATCGGGGCTTAGGAGACGGCGCGTGGACCGATCGGAACTCAGGAGATGACGCGTGGACCGATCGGGGCTCTGGAAGCGGCGCACGGACCGATCGTGGCTCGGAGACGGCGCGTGGACCGAGCGGGGCTCAGGAGACGGCGCGTGGACCAATTGGGGTTCGGCGACGGCGCGTGGACCGACCGGGGATTAGGAGACGACGCGTCGACCGATCGGGGCTTAGGAGACGACCCGTCGACCGATCGGGGCTTAGGAGACGACGCGTGGACCGATCGGGGCTTAGGAGACGACGCGTGGACCGATCGGGGCTCAGGAGACGGCGCGTGGACGTATCGGGGCTTAGGAGACGATGCGTGAACCGATCGGGGCTCAGGAGACGGCGCGTGGACCGATCGGGGCTCGGAGACGGCGCGTGTACGGATCGAGGCTTGGAGACGGCGCGTGGACCGATCGGAGCTCCGAAACGGCCCGTGGGCAGATCGGGGCTTAGGAGACGGCGCGTGGTGGCATCGGGGCTAAGAAGACGACGCATGGACCGAGCGGGGCTGAGGAGACGGCGCGAGGAGCGATCGGGGCTCAGGAGGCGCCGCGTGGACCGATGGGGATCAGGACACGGTGCGTGGACCGATCGGGGCTCGGAGACGGCGCGTGGAACGATCGGGGCCTAGGAGACGACGCGTGGACTGATCGGGGCGTAGGAAACGACGCGTGTACCTATCGGGGCTCAGGAGACAGCGAGTGGACCTATTGGGGCTCAGGAGACGGCGCAGGGACCGATCGGGGCTCGGAGACGGCGCGTGGAACGATCGGGGCTCAGGAGACGGCGCGTGGACCGATCGGGGCTTCGGAGACGGTACGTGGACCGATCGAGGCTCAGGAGTTGGCGCGTGGACCGATCGGGGCTTCGGAGACGGTACGTGGACCGATCGAGGCTCGGAGACGGCGCGTTGACCGATCGGGGCTCAGGAGACGGCGCGTGGACTGATCGGTGCTCGGAGACGGCGTGTGGACGGACCGTGGCTTAGAATGCGTCACGCGGATCGATCGGGGCTCGGAGACGGCGCGTGGACCGACCGGGGCTAAGGAGGCAGCGCGTGGACCTATCGAGGCTTAGGAGCCGACGCGTGGACCGATCGGGGCTGAGGAGACGGCGCGTGGACCGAACGGGGCTCGGAGACGGCGCGTGGACCGATCGGGGCTCAGGAGACGGCGCGTGAACCGATCGGCGCTCGGAGACGGCGCGTGGACCGATCGGGGCTTAGGAGACTACGCGTTGACCGATCGGGGCTCACGTGACGGCGCGCGGACCGACCGGGGCTCAGGAGACGGCGCGTAAAATGATCGGCGCCCGGAGATGGCGCGTGGACCGATTGGGGCTTAAGAGACGACGGGTGGACCGATCGGGGCTTAGGAGACGGCGCGTGAAGTTATCAGCGCTCAGAGACGGCACGTGGACCGATCGGGGCTTAGGATACGGCGCCTGGACCGATCGGGGCTCAGGAAGCGGCGCCTGGACCGATCGGGGCTCGGAAACGACGCGTTAGCCGAGCGGGGCTTTGGAGACGACGCGTGGACCGATCGGGGCGCAGGAGACGGCGCGTGAAGTTATCAACGCTCAGACACGGCACGGGGACCGATCGGGGCTTAGGATACGGCGCGTGGACCGATCGGGGCTCAGGAAGAGGCGCCTGGACCGATCGGGGCTCAGGAGACTGCGCGTGGACCGATCGGGGCTCAGAGACGGCGCGTGTACGGATCGAGGCTTGGAGACGGCGCGTGGACCGATCGGAGCTCCGAAACGGCCCGTGGGCAGATCGGGGCTTAGGAGACGGCGCGTGGTGGCATCGGGGCTAAGAAGACGACGCATGGACCGAGCGGGGCTCAGGAGACGGCGCGAGGAGCGATCGGGGCTCAGGAGGCGCCGCGTGGACCGATGGGGATCAGGACACGGTGCGTGGACCGATCGGGGCTCGGAGACGGCGCGTGGACCGATCGGGGCCTAGGAGACGACGCGTGGACTGATCGGGGCGTAGGAAACGACGCGTGTACCTATCGGGGCTCAGGAGACAGCGAGTGGACCTATTGGGGCTCAGGAGACGGCGCAGGGACCGATCGGGGCTCGGAGACGGCGCGTGGAACGATCGGGGCTCAGGAGACGGCGCGTTAACCGATTGGGGCTTAGGAGACGATGAGTGGACCGATCGGGGCTCGGCGACGGCGCGTGGGCCGATCGCGGCTCGGAGACGGCGCGTCGACCGATCGGGGTTCGGAGACGGTACGTGGACCGATCGAGGCTCGGAGACGGCGCGTGGATCGACCGGTGCTGAGGAGGCTGCGTGTGGACCGATCGGGACTCGGCGACGACGCGTGGACTGATCGAGCCTCGGAGACGACGCGTGTATGGATCGGGTATTAGGGGACGACGCTTGGAACGATTGGGGCTCAGGAGACGGCGCGTGCACCGACCGGCGCTCGGAGACGGCGCGTGCACCGACCGGCGCTCGGAGACGGCGCGTGGAGCGATCGGGGCTCAGGAGACGACGCGTGGATCGATCGGGGCTCAGGAGACGACGCGTCGACCGATCGGGGCTCAGGAGGCGGCGCGTGGACCGATTGGGAGTCACGAGACGGCGCGTGGACCGAGAGGGGCTCGGATACGGCGCGTGAACCGACCGGGGCTCAGGAGGCCGCGCGTGGACCGATCGCAGCTCGGCGACGGCGCGTGGACCGATCGGGGCTCGGAGACGACGCGTGAACCGATCGGGGCTCAGGAGACGGCGCGTGGACTGATCGGTGCTCGGAGACGGCGCGTGGACGGACCGTGGCTTAGAATGCGTCACGCGGATCGATCGGGGCTCGGAGACGGCGCGTGGACCGATCGGGGCTTCGGAGACGGTACGTGGACCGATCGAGGCTCAGGAGATGGCGCGTGGACCGATCGGGGCTTCGGAGACGGTACGTGGACCGATCGAGGCTCGGAGACGGCGCGTTGACCGATCGGGGCTTAGGAGACGGCGCGTGGGCCGATCGGAGCTCGGAGACGGCGCGTGGAACGATCGGGGCTCAGGAGACGGCGCGTGAACCGATCGGCGCTCGGAGACGACGCGTGGGCCGTTCAGGGCTTAGGAGACGACGCGTCTACCGATCGGGGCTCAGGTGACGGCGCGCGGACCGACCGGGGCTCAGGAGACAGCGCGTGAAATGATCGGCGCTCGGAGATGGCGCGTGGACCGATTGGGGCTTAAGAGACGACGGGTGGACCGATCGGGGCTTAGGAGACGGCACGTGAATCGATCGGGGCACAGGAGACGGCGCGTGAGCCGGTCGGGGCTTAGGAGACGACGCCTGGACCGAACGAGGTTTAGGGGGCGGCGTGTGGAACGATCGGGGCTCAGGAAACGGCCCGTGGAGCAATCGGGGCTCAGGTGACGGCGCGTGGACCGATCGCGGCTCGGAGACGGCGCGTTAACCGATCGGGGCTTAGGAGACGATGCGTGAACCGATCGGGGCTTAGGAGACGATGCGTGAACCGATCGGGGCTCGGAGACGGCGCGTGGACCGACCGGGGCTCGGAGACGGCGCGTGGAACGATCGGGGCTCAGGAGACGGCGCGTGAACCGATCGGCGCTCGGAGACGGCGCGTGGACCGATCGGGGCTTAGGAGACTACGCGTTGACCGATCGGGGCTCACGTGACGGCGCGCGGACCGACCGGGGCTCAGGAGACGGCGCGTAAAATGATCGGCGCCCGGAGATGGCGCGTGGACCGATTGGGGCTTAAGAGACGACGGGTGGACCGATCGGGGCTTAGGAGACGGCGCGTGAAGTTATCAGCGCTCAGAGACGGCACGTGGACCGATCGGGGCTTAGGATACGGCGCGTGGACCGATCGGGGCTCAGGAAGCGGCGCCTGGACCGATCGGGGCTCGGAAACGACGCGTTAGCCGAGCGGGGCTTTGGAGACGACGCGTGGACCGATCGGGGCGCAGGAGACGGCGCGTGAAGTTATCAACGCTCAGACACGGCACGGGGACCGATCGGGGCTTAGGATACGGCGCGTGGACCGATCGGGTCTCAGCAGACGGCGCGTGAAATGATCAGCGCTCGGAGACGCCGCGTGGACCGATTGGGGCTTAGGAGACGGCGCGTGGACCGATCGGGGCGCAGGAAGCGGCGCCTGGACCGATCGGGGCTGAGGAGACAGCGCGTCGACCGACCGGAGCTCAGGAGATTCGCGTGGATCGCCGGGGCTCCGGAGGCGGCGCGTGGAGGCATCGGGGCTTTGAAGACGACGCGTGGACCAAACGGTGCTCAGAAAACGGTGCGTGGAGCGATCGGGGCTCAGGAGACGGCGCGTGGACCGATCGGTGGTCAGGAGCCGGCGCGTGGACCGATTGGGGCTCGGATACGGCGCGTCAAACAACCGGGACTCAGGAGCCCGCGCGTGGACCGATCCCGGCTCGGCGACGGCGCGTGGACCGATGGGGGCTTAGGAGACTACGCGTTGACCGATCGGGGCTCACGTGACGGCGCGCGGACCGATCGGGGCTCAGGAAACGGCGCGTGGACCGACTGGGGCTCAGGCGGTTGCGCGTGGACCAATTGGGGTTCGGCGACGGCGCGTGGACCGATCGGGGCTCGGAGACGGCGCGTCGACCGCTCGGGGTTCGGAGACGGCGCCTGGACCGTCCGGAGCTCAGAAGCCTCGCGTAGATCGATCGGGGCTCCGGAGACGGCGCGTTAACCGATTGGGGCTTAGGAGACGATGAGTGGACCGATCGGGGCTCGAAGACGGCGCGTGGACCGACTGGGGCTCAGGCGGTTGCGCATGGACCAATTGGGGTTCGGCGACGGCGCGTGGACCGATCGGGGTTCAGGAGACGGTGCGTGGACCGATTGGGCCTCGGATACGGCGCGTGAAGCATCCGGGGCTCAGGAGGCCGCGCGTGGACCGATCGCGGCTCGTGCGACGGCGCGTACACCGATCGGCGCTCGGAGACGGCGCTGACCGATCGTGGCTTAGGAGAAGGCGCGTGGAACGATCGGGGTTCAGGAGACGGCGCGTGGACCGATTGGGGCTCGGAGACGGCGCGTTAACCGATTGGGGCTTAGGAGACGATGCGTGGATCGATCGGGGCTCAGGATCCTCGCGTGGATCGATCGGGGCTCCGGAGGCGCCTCGTGGACCCATGGGGATCAGGAGACAGTGCGTGGACCCATCGGGGCTCGGAGACGGCGCGTGGACTGATCGGGGCTTAGGAGACAACGCGTGGACCGTTCGGGGTGTAGGAGACGACGCGTGTACCTATCGGGGCTCAGGAGACAGCGCGTGGACCGATCGGGGCTCGGCGACTGCGCGTCGACGTATCGGGGCTCAGGAGACGGCGCGTGGACCGATTGGAGCTTAGGAGACGGCGCGTGGACCGATTGGGGCTCGGATACGGCGCGTGAACCGATCGGGGATTAGGAGTCGACGCGTGGACCGATCGGGGCTCAGGAGACGGCGCGTGGACCGATCGGGGCTTCGGAGACGGTACGAGGACCGATCGGGGCTCGGAGACGGTACGAGGACCGACCGGAGCTCAGGAGATTCGCGTGGATCGATCAGGGCTCCGGAGGCGGCGCATGGACCGATTGGGGAGCATGAGATGGTGCGTGGACCGATCGGGGCTCGGAGACGGCGCGTGGACCGACCGGGGCTAAGGAGGCCGCGCGTGGACCGTTCGAGGCTCGTCGACGGCGCGTGGACCGATCGGGACTCGGAGACGGCGTGTGAACGTATCGGGGCTTAGGAGACGATGCGTTGTCCGATCGGGGTTCATGAGACGGCGCGTAGACCGATCGGGGCTCCGTCGGCGACGCCTGGACCAATCGGGGCCCAGGAAACGGCGCGTGGATCGATCGGTGCTCGAAGACGATGCGTGGACCGATCGGGGCTCAGGAGCCGATGCGTGGAGCGATCGGGGCGTAGGAGACGGCGCGTGGAGGCATCGGGGTTTAGAAGACGACTTATGGACCGATCGGGGCTCAGGAAACGGCGCGTGGACCGATCGGAGCTCGGAGACGGCGCGTGGACCGATCGGGGCTCAGGAGATGGCGTGTGAACCAATCGGCGCTCGGACACGGCGCGTGGACCGATCGTGGCTTAGGAGAAGGCGCGTGGACCGATCGGGGCTCAGGAGACGGGGCGCGGACTGACCGGGGCTCAGGTGACTCGCGTGGATCGATCGGGGCTCCGGAGGCGCCGTGTGGACCGATGGGGACCAGGAGACAGTGCGTGGACCGATCAGGGCTCGGAGCCGGCGCGTGGACCGGTCGGGGCTTAGGAGACGACGCGTGGACCGATCGGGGCTCAGGAGACGACGCGTGGTCCGATCGGGGTTTAGCAGAGGACGCGTCGACCGATCGGTGCTCAGGAAGTGGCGCCTGGACCGATCGTGGCTCGGGAACGGCGCCTTGGGGCATCTGGACTTAGAAGACGACGCGTGGACCGATCGGGGCTCAGGAAACGGCGCGTGAACCGATCGGGGCTCAGGATACGGCGTGTGGACCGATCGGGGCTTCGGAGACGGTACGTGGACCGATCGGGGCTCGGAGACGGCGAGAGGACCGACCGGGGCTCAGGAGTCGGCGCGTGGACCGACCGGAGCTCAGGAGATTCGTGTGGATCGATCGGGGCTCAGGAGACGGCGCGTGGATCGATCGGGGCTCGGAGACGCCGCGTGGACCGATCCGGGCTCAGGAGACGGCGCGTGAACCGATTGGCGCTCGGAGACGGCGCGTGGACCGATCGGGGCTTAGGAGACGGCGCGTGGACCGATCGGGGCTCGGAGACATCGCGTGGAATGATCGGGGCTCAGGAGACGGCGCGTGAACCGATCGGGGTTTGGATACGACGCGTGGACCGATCGGGGCTCGGAGACAGCGCGTGGACCAACCGGGACTCAGGCGGTTGCGCGGGGACCTATTGGGGTTCGGCGACGGCGCGTGGACCGATCCGGGCTCAGGAGACGGCGCCTGGACCGATCGGGGCTCGGAGACGGCGCGTGGAGCGATCGGGGCTCAGGAGAAGGCGCGTGAACCGATTGGCGCTCGGAGACAGCGCGTGGACCGATCGGGGCTTAGGAGACGATGCGTAGACCGACCGGGCCTCGGAGACGGCGCGTGGACCGACCGGGGCTCAGGAGACGGCGCGTGGACCGATCGGGGCGCGGAGACGGCGCGTTAACCGATCGGGGATTAGGAGACGATGCGTGGACCGATCGGGGCTCGGAGATGGCGCGTGGACCGACCGGGGCTAAGGAGGACGCGCGTGGACCGATCGAGGCTTAAGAGCCGACGCGTGGACCGATTGGGGCTCAGGAGACGGCGCGTGGACCGATCGGGGCTCGGAGACGGCGCGTGGAACGATCGGAGCACAGGAGATGGCGCGTGAACCGATCGGCGCTCGGAGACGGCGCGTGGATCAATCGGGGCTTAGGAGACGGCGCGTGGACCTATCGGGGCTTAGGAGAAGACGCGTGGGCCGATCGGGGCTCAGGAAGCGTCGCCTGGGCCGATCGTGACTCGGAGACGTCGCGTGGAGGTATCGGGGCTTAAAAGACCGATCGGGTATTAGGGGACGACGCGTGGACCGATCGGTGCTCGGAGACGGCGCGAGGACTGACCGTGGCTTAGAATGCGGCATACGGACCGATCGGGACTCGGAGACGGCGTGTGGACCAATCGGGGCTCGGAGACGGCGCGTTAACCGATCGGGGCTTAGGAGACGATGCGTGGACCGATTGGGCCTCGGAGACGGCGCGTGGAACGATCGGAGCAAAGGAGACGGCGCGTGAACCGATCGGCGTTCGGAGACGACGCGTGGATCGATCGGGGCTTAGGAGGCGGCGCGTGGACCGATTGGGGCTTAGGAGACGGCGCGATGACCGATCGGGGCTCAGGAAGCGACGCCTAGACCGATCGTGGCTCGGAGACCTCGCGTGGAGGCATCGGGGCTAAGAAGACGACGCAGGGACCGAGTGGGGCTCAGGAGACGGCGCGAGGAGCGATCGGGGCTCAGGAGAAGACACGTCAATTGATCGGGGCTCCGGAGACGACGCCTCGACGGATCGGGGCTCAGGAGGCGGCACGAGAAGCGATCGGGGCTCAGGAGAAGACGCGTCATATGAACGGGGCTCAGAAGACGACGCGTCGACCGATCGGGGCTCAGGTGACGGCGCGCGGACCGACCGGGGCTCAGGAGACGGCGCGTAAAATGATCGGGGCACAGGAGACGGCGCGTGAAGTTATCGGCGCTCGGAGACGGCGCGTGGACCGACCGCGGCTCAGGAGGCGACGCGTGTACCTATCGGGGCTCACGAGACAGCGTGTGGACCGATTTGGGCTCAGGAGACGGCGCGTGGATCGATCGGGGCTCGGAGACGACGCGTGGAACGATCGGGGCACAGGAGACGGCGCGTGAAGTTATCGGCGCTCGGAGACGGCGCGTGGACCGACCGCGGCTCAGGAGGCGACGCGTGGACCCATCGGGGCTCGGAGACGGCGTGTGGACCGATCGGGTCTTAGGAGACGATACGTGGACCGATCGGGTCTTAGGAGACGACGCGTGGACCGATCGGGCCTCGGAGACGGCGCGTGGACTGATCGGGGCTTAGGAGCCGACGCGTGGACGCATCGGGGTTCGGAGACGATGCGTGGAACGATCGGGGCTCAGGAGACGGCGCGTGAACCGATCGGCCCTCGGAGACGGTGCGAGGAGGCGTCTGGGGTTAGAAGACGACGCGTGGACCGATCGGGGCTCAGGCAACGGCGCGTTAACCGATTGGGGCTTAGGAGACGATGCGTGGTCCGATCGGGGCTCAGGAGCCTCGCGTGGATCGATCGGGGCTCCGGAGGCGCCGCGTTGACCCATAGGGATCAGGAGACAGTGCGTGGACCGATCGGGGCTCGGAGACGGCGCGTGGACTGATCGGGGCCCGGAGACGGCGCGTGTAACGATCGGGGCTCAGGAGACGGCACGTGGACCGATCGGGGCCCCGGAGGCGCCGCGTGGACCCATGGGCATCAGGATACAGTGCGTGGACCGATCGGGGCTCGGAGACGGCGCGTGGACCGATCGGGGCTTAGGAGACGACGCGTGGACCGATTGGGGTGTAGGCGACGATGCGTTTACCTATCGGGGCTCAGGAGACAGCGCGTGGACCGATCAGGGCTCGGCGACTGCGCGTGGACGTATCGGGGCTCAGGAGACGGCGCGTGGACAGATCGGGGCTCGGGGACGGCGCGTTAACCGATTGGGGCTTAGGAGAGCATGCGTGGACCAATCGGGGCTCGAAGACGGCGCGTGGACCGATGGGGTCTCAGGAGGCCGCGCGTGGACAGATCATGACTCGGCGACGGCGCGTGGACCGATCGGGGCTCGGAGACGACGCGTGGACCGATCGGGACTCGGAGACAGCGCGTGGACCGACTGGGGCTCAGGCGGTTTCGCGTGGACCAATTGGGGTTCGGCGACGGCGCGTGGACCGATCGAGGCTCGGAGACGACGCGTGTACGGATCGGGGATTCGGGGACGACGCGTGGAACGATCCGGGCTCAGGAGACGGTGCGTTGACCGATCGGGGCTCGGAGACGGCCCGTGGACCGACCGGGGCTTAGGAGAAGGCGCTTGGACCGATCGGGGCTTAGCAGACGGCGCGTGGGCCCATCGGAGCTCGGAGACGGCGCGACGAACGATCGGGGCTCAGGAGACGGCGCGTGAACCGATCGGCGCTCGGAGACGGCGCGCGGACCGATCGGGGCTCAGGAGAAGACGCGTGGGTCGACCGGGGCTCAGAAGACGATGCGTCGACCGATCGGGGCTCAGGTGACGGCGCGCGGACCGACCGGGGCTCAGGAGACGGCGCGTGAAATGATCGGCGCTCGGAGAGGGCGCGTGGACCGATTGGGACTTAAGAGACGACGGGTGAACCGATCGGGGCTTAAGAGACGGCACGTGAATCGATCGGGGCTAAGGAGAAGGGGTGTGGACCGATCGGGGCTCAGGAGAAGGGGTGTGGACCGATCGGGGCTCAGGAGACGGCGCGTTAAATGATCGGCGCTCGGAGAGGGCGCGTGGACCGATCGGGGCTCGGCGATGGCGCGTGGACCGATCAGGGCTCGGAGACGACGCGTGTACGGATCGAGGTTTGGAGACGGCGCGTGAACCGATCGGAGCTCGGACACGGCCCGTGGACGGATCAGGGCTTAGGAGACGGCGCGTGGACTAATTGGGGCTTAGGAGACGACGCGTGGACCGATCGGGGCTCGGAAACGACGCGTTAACCGAGCGGAGCTTAGGAGACTACGCGTGCACCGATCGGGGCTTAGGAGACAACGCGTGCACCGATCGGGGCTTAGAAGACGACGGGTGGACCGATCGGGGCTCAGGAGACGGCGCGTGGACCGACCGGGGCTCAGGAGGTGACTCGTGGACCCATCGGGGCTCGGAGACGACGTGTGGACGGATTGGGGTGTAGGCGACGACGCGTCGACCGATCGGAGCTCGGAGACGGCGCGTGGAACGATCGGGGCTCAGAAGACGACGCGTCGACCGATCCGGGCTCAGGTGACGGCGCGCGGACCGACCGGGGCTCAGGAGACGGCGCGTGAAATGATCGGCGCTCGGAGAGGGCGCGTGGACCGATTGGGACTTAAGAGACGACGGGCGAACCGATCGGGGCTTAGGAGACGGCACGTGAATCGATCGGGGCACAGGAGACGGCGAGTGCACCAGTCGGGGCTTAGGAGACGACGCGTCGACCGATCGGGGCTCAGGAGAAGGGGTGTGGACCGATCGGGGCTCGGCGATGGCGCGTGGACCGATCGGGGCTCGGCGATGGCGCGTGGGCCGATCAGGGCTCGGAGACAACGCGTGGACCGATCGGAACTCGGACACGGCCCGTGGACGGATCGGGGCTTAGGAGACGGCGCATGGACTAATTGGGGCTCAGGAGACGACGCGTGGACCGATCGGGGCTCGGAAACGACGCGTTAACCGAGCGGGACTTAGGAGACTACGCGTGGACCGATCGGGGCGTAGGAGACGACGCGTGTACCTATCGGGGCTCACGAGACAGCGTGTGGACCGATTTGGGCTCAGGAGACGGCGCGTGGATCGATCGGGGCTCGGAGACGGCGCGTGGAACGATCGGGGCTCAGGAGACGGCGCGTGAAGTTATCGGCGCTCGGAGACGGCGCGTGGACCGACCGGGGCTCAGGAGGCGACGCGTGGACCCATCGGGGCTCGGAGACGGCGTGTGGACCGATCGGGTCTGAGGAGACGATACGTGGACCGATCGGGTCTTAGGAGACGACGCGTGGACCGATCGGGCCTCGGAGACGGCGCGTGGACTGATCGGGGCTTAGGAGCCGACGCGTGGACCCATCGGGGTTCGGAGACGATGCGTGGAACGATCGGGGCTCAGGAGACGGCGCGTGAACCGATCGGCCCTCGGAGACGGTGCGAGGAGGCGTCTGGGGTTAGAAGACGACGCGTGGACCGATCGGGGCTCAGGCAACGGCGCGTTAACCGATTGGGGCTTAGGAGACGATGCGTGGTCCGATCGGGGCTCAGGAGCCTCGCGTGGATCGATCGGGGCTCGGGAGGCGCCGCGTTGACCCATAGGGATCAGGAGACAGTGCGTGGACCGATCGGGGCTCGGAGACGACGCGTGGACCGATCGGGGCTTAGGAGGGGACCCGTCGACCGATCGGGGCTCAGGAGTCGACGCGTGGACGGATCGGTGCTCAGGAAGCGGCGCCTGGACCGATCGGGGCTCCGAGACGACGCGTTAACCGAGCGGGGCTTAGGAGACTATGCGGGGATCGATCGGGGCTCGGAGACAGCGCGTGTACCGACTGGGGCTCAGGAGGTTGCGCGTGGACCGATCGGGGCTCGGAGAAGGCGCGTGGACCGATCGTGGCTCAGGAAGCGGCGCCTGGACCGATCGTGGCCCGGAGACGGCGCGAGAAGGAATCTGGGCTTACAAGACGACGCGTGGATCGATCGGGGCTCGCAGACGGCGCATGAACCGACCGGGGCTCAGGAGACGGCGCGTGGACTGATCGGGGCTCGGAGACGGCGCGTTAACCGATCGGGGCTTAGGAGGCCGCGCGTGGACCGATCGAGGCTCGGCGACGGCGCGTGGACCGATCGGTACTCGGAGACGGCGTGTGAACGTATCGGGGCTTAGGAGACGATGCGTTGACCGATCGGGGCTCATGAGGCGGCGCGTAGACCGATCGGGGCTCCGGCGGCGACGCGTGGACCGATCGGGGCCCGGGAAACGGCGCGTGGATCGATCGGGGCTTAGGAGGCGGCGCGTAGACCCATCGGGGCTCGGAGACGGCGCGTGGACCGATCAGGGCTTAGGAGACGACGCGTAGACCGATAGGGGCTCAGGAGACGGCGCGTGGACCGACCGGGGCTCAGGAGCCGATGCGTGGATCGATCGGGGCTTAGGAGGCGGCGCGTAGACCCATCGGGGTTCGAATACGGCGTGTGGACGTATCGGGGCTTAGGAGACGATGCGTAAACCGATCGGGGTTCAGGAGACGCCGCGTGGACCGATTGGGGCTCGGAGACGGCGAGTGCACCAGTCGGGGCTTAGGAGACGACGCGTCGACCGATCGGGGCTCAGGAGAAGGGGTGTGGACCGATCGGGGCTCGGCGATGGCGCGTGGACCGATCGGGGCTCGGCGATGGCGCGTGGACCGATCAGGGCTCGGAGACGACGCGTGGACCGATCGGAACTCGGACACGGCCCGTGGACGGATCGGGGCTTAGGAGACGGCGCATGGACTAATTGGGGCTCAGGAGACGACGCGTGGACCGATCGGGGCTCGGAAACGACGCGTTAACCGAGCGGGACTTAGGAGACTACGCGTGGACCGATCGGGGCGTAGGAGACGACGCGTGTACCTATCGGGGCTCACGAGACAGCGTGTGGACCGATTTGGGCTCAGGAGACGGCGCGTGGATCGATCGGGGCTCGGAGACGGCGCGTGGAACGATCGGGGCTCAGGAGACGGCGCGTGAAGTTATCGGCGCTCGGAGACGGCGCGTGGACCGACCGGGGCTCAGGAGGCGACGCGTGGACCCATCGGGGCTCGGAGACGGCGTGTGGACCGATCGGGTCTGAGGAGACGATACGTGGACCGATCGGGTCTTAGGAGACGACGCGTGGACCGATCGGGCCTCGGAGACGGCGCGTGGACTGATCGGGGCTTAGGAGCCGACGCGTGGACCCATCGCGGTTCGGAGACGATGCGTGGAACGATCGGGGCTCAGGAGACGGCGCGTGAACCGATCGGCCCTCGGAGACGGTGCGAGGAGGCGTCTGGGGTTAGAAGACGACGCGTGGACCGATCGGGGCTCAGGCAACGGCGCGTTAACCGATTGGGGCTTAGGAGACGATGCGTGGTCCGATCGGGGCTCAGGAGCCTCGCGTGGATCGATCGGGGCTCGGGAGGCGCCGCGTTGACCCATAGGGATCAGGAGACAGTGCGTGGACCGATCGGGGCTCGGAGACGACGCGTGGACCGATCGGGGCTTAGGAGGGGACCCGTCGACCGATCGGGGCTCAGGAGTCGACGCGTGGACGGATCGGTGCTCAGGAAGCGGCGCCTGGACCGATCGGGGCTCCGAGACGACGCGAGAAGGAATCTGGGCTTACAAGACGACGCGTGGATCGATCGGGGCTCGCAGACGGCGCATGAACCGACCGGGGCTCAGGAGACGGCGCGTGGACTGATCGGGGCTCGGAGACGGCGCGTTAACCGATCGGGGCTTAGGAGGCCGCGCGTGGACCGATCGAGGCTCGGCGACGGCGCGTGGACCGATCGGTACTCGGAGACGGCGTGTGAACGTATCGGGGCTTAGGAGACGATGCGTTGACCGATCGGGGCTCATGAGGCGGCGCGTAGACCGATCGGGGCTCCGGCGGCGACGCGTGGACCGATCGGGGCCCAGGAAACGGCGCGTGGATCGATCGGTGCTCGAAGACGACGCGTGGACCGACCGGGGCTCAGGAGCCGATGCGTGGATCGATCGGGGCTTAGGAGGCGGCGCGTAGACCCATCGGGGCTCGGAGACGGCGCGTGGACCGATCAGGGCTTAGGAGACGACGCGTAGACCGATAGGGGCTCAGGAGACGGCGCGTGGACCGACCGGGGCTCAGGAGCCGATGCATGGATCGATCGGGGCTTAGGAGGCGGCGCGTAGACCCATCGGGGTTCGAATACGGCGTGTGGACGTATCGGGGCTTAGGAGACGATGCGTAAACCGATCGGGGTTCAGGAGACGCCGCGTGGACCGATTGGGGCTCGGAGACGGCGCGTGGAACGATCGGGGCTCAGGAGACGGCGCGTGAATTGATCGGCGCTCTGAGACGGCGCGTGGACCGATTGTGGCCTACGAGACGGCGCGTGGATCGATCGGGGCTCAGGAAGCGGCGCCTGGACCTATCGTGACTCGGAGACGGCGCGTGGAGCCATCGGGGCTAAGAACACGACGTATGGACCGAGCGGGGCTCAGGAGACGGCGCGAGGAGCGATCGGGGCTCAGGAGAAGACGCGTCAATTGATCGGGGCTCAGGAGACGACGCGGCGACGGATCGGGGCTTAGGAGACGACGCGTGGACCGATCGGGGCTTCGGAGACGGTACGTGGACCGACCGGAGCTCAGGAGATTCGCGTGGATCGATCGGGGCTCCGGACGCGGCGCGTGGACCGATTGGGAAGCATGAGATGATACGTGGACCGATCGGGGCTCGGAGACGGCGCGTTAACCGATCGGGGCTTAGGAGATGACGAGTGGACCGATCGGGGCTTAGGAGGCGGCGCGTGGACCGATCGGTGCTCGGAGACGGCGCGTGGACGGACCGTGACTTAGAATGCGTCACGCGGACCGATCGGGGCTCGGATACGGCATGTGGACGTATCGGGGCTTAGGAGACGATGCGTGAACCGATCGGGGCTCAGGAGACGGCGCGTGGACCGATCGGGGCTCGGAGACGGCGCGTGGAACGATCAGGGCTCAGGAGACGGCGCGTGAAATGATCGGCGCTCTGAGACGGCGCGTGGACCGATTGTGGCTTACGAGACGGCGCGTGGATCGATCGGGGCTCAGGAAGCGGCGCCTGGACCTATCGTGGCTCGGAGACGGCGCGTGGAGGCATCGGGGCTAAGAACACGACGCATGGACCGAGCGGGGCTCAGGAAACGGCGCGAGGAGCGATCGAGGCTCAGGAGAAGACGCGTCAATTGATCGGGGCTCAGGAGACGACGCGGCGACGGTTCGGGGCTTAGGAGACGACGGATGGACCGATCAGGGCTCAGGAAACGGCGCGTGGACCGAACGGTGCTCGGAGACGGCGCGTGGACCGATCGGCGCTCAGGAGACGGCGCGTGGAGCGATCGGAGTGCAGGAGATGACGCGTTAACAGAGCAGTGTTTAGGAGACGATGCGTGGACCGATTGGTGCTCGGAGACAGCGCGTGGACCGATTGGGGCTCAGGAGGTGGCTCGTGGTCCAATTGGGGTTCGGCGACGGCGCGTGGACCGACGGGGGCTCGGAGACGACGCGTGTACGGATCGAGGCTTCGAGACGGCGCGTGGACCGATCGGAGCTCGGAGACGGCCCGTGGGCAGATCGGGGCTTAGGAGACGGCGCGTGGACTAATTGGGGCTTAGGAGAACACACGTGGACCGATCCGGGCTCGGAGATAGCGCGTTTACCGACTGGGGCTCGAGAGGTTGCGCGTGGACCAATTGGGGTTCGCAGCGGCGTGTGGACCGACCGGAGCTCAGTAGACCGCGCGTGGACCGATCGGGGCTCGGCGACTGCGCGTGGATGGATCGGGGCTCAGGAGACAGCGCGTGGACCGATCGGGGTTCACGAAGCGGCGCCTGCACCGATCGTGGCTCGGAGACGGCGCGTGGAGGCATCGGGGCTTAGAAGACGACGCATGGACCGATCGGGGCTCGGAAACGGCGCGTGGAACGATCGGAGCTCGGAGACGACGCGTGGAGCGGTCGGGGCTCAGGAGAAGACGCGTGGATCGATCGGGGCTCAGGAGACGATGCGACGACGGACCGGGGCTTAGGAGACGACGCGTGGACCGATCGGGGCTTAGGAGCCGACGCGTGGATCGATCCGGGCTCAGGAGACGGCGCGTGGACCGATCGGGGCTCGAGGACGGCGCGTGAAACGATCCGGGCTTAGGAGACGGCGCGGGGACCGATCGGGGTTCAGGAAACGACGCGTCGACCGATCGGGGCTCAGGAGACGGCTCGCGGACCGACCGGGGCTCAGGAGCCTCGCGTGGGCCGATCATGGCTCGGCGACGGCGCGTGGACCGATCGGGGCTCGGAGACGACGCGTGGACCGATGGGGGCTCGGATACGACGCGTGAACCAACCGGGGCTCAGGAGGCCGCGCGTGGATCGATCATGGCTCGGCGACGCCGCGTGGACCGATCCGGGCTCAGGATACGGCGCGTGGACCGATCGGGGCTCGGAGACGGCGCGTGGAGCGATCGGGGCTCAGGAGACGGTGCGTGGACCGATTGGGCCTCGGATACGGCGCGTGAAGCATCCAGGGCTCAGGAGGCCGCGCGTGGACCGATCGCGGCTCGTGCGACGGCGCGTACACCGATCGGCGCTCGGAGACGGCACTGACCGATCGTGGCTTAGGAGAAGGCGCGTGGAACGATCGGGGTTCAGGAGACGGCGCGTGGACCGATTGGGGCTCGGAGACGGCGCGTTGACCGATTGGGGCTTAGGAGACGATGCGTGGATCGATCGGGGCTCAGGATCCTCGCGTGGATCGATCGGGGCTCCGGAGGCGCCTCGTGGACCCATGGGCATCAGGAGACAGTGCGTGGACCCATCGGGGCTCGGAGACGGCGCGTGGACTGATCGGGGCTTAGGAGACAACGCGTGGACCGTTCGGGGTGTAGGAGACGACGCGTATACCTATCGGGGCTCGGGAGACAGCGCGTGGACCAATCGGGGCTCGGCGACTGCGCGTCGACGTATCGGGGCTCAGGAGACGGCGCGTGGACCGATTGGAGCTTAGGAGATGGCGCGTGGACCGATTGGGGCTCGGATACGGCGCGTGAACCGATCGGGGCTTAGGAGTCGACGCGTGGACCGATCGGGGCTCAGGAGACGGCGCGTGGACCGATCGGGGCTTCGGAGACGGTACGTGGACCGATCGGGGCTCGGAGACGGTACGAGGACCGACCGGAGCTCAGGAGATTCGCGTGGATCGATCAGGGCTCCGGAGGCGGCGCATGGACCGATTGGGGAGCATGAGATGGTGCGTGGACCGATCGGGGCTCGGAGACGGCGCACGGACCGATCGGGGCTCAGGAGACGGCGCGTGGACCGATCGGGGTGGGGAGACGGCGCGTGGACCGATCGGAGCTCCGGAAGCGGCGCGTGGACCGAACGGTGCTCGGAGACGACGCGTGAACCGATCGGCGCTCAGGAGACGGCGCGTGGAGCGATCGGAGCGCAGGAGACGACGCGTTAACAGAGCGGGGCTTAGGAGACGATGCGTGGACCGATCGGGTCTCGGAGACGGCGCGTGGACCGACCGGGGCTAAGGAGGCCGTGCGTGGACCGATCGAGGCTCGTCGACGGCGCGTGGACCGATCGGGACTCGGAGACGGCGTGTGAACGTATCGGGGCTTAGGAGACGATGCGTTGTCCGATCGGGGTTCATGAGACGGCGCGTAGACCGATCGGGGCTCCGTCGGCGACGCCTGGACCGATCGGGGCCCAGGAAACGGCGCGTGGATCGATCGGTGCTCGAAGACGATGCGTGGGCCGATCGGGGCTCAGGAGCCGATGCGTGGATCGATCGGGGCTCAGGAGGCGGCGCGTGGACACATCGGGGCTCGGAGACGACACGTGAACCGATCAGGTCTTAGGAGACGACGCGTGGACCGATCGGGGCTCAGGAGACGGCGCGTGGACCGATCGGTGCTCGGAGACGGCGCGTGGACGGACCGTGACTTAGAATGCGTCACGCGGACCGATCGGGGCTCGGATACGGTCCGTGGGCAGATGGGGGCTTAGGAGACGGCGCGTGGAGGCATCGGGGCTAAGAAGACGACGCATGGACCGAGCGGGGCTCAGGACAAGGGGTGTGGACCGTTCGGAGCTCAGGAGACGGCCCGTGGGCAGATCGGGGCTTAGGAGACGGCGCGTGGACTAATTCGGGCTTAGGAGAACATACGTGGACCGATCGGGGCTCGGAGACAGCGCGTTTACCGACTGGGGCTCGAGAGGTTGCGCGTGGACCAATTGGGGTTCGCCGCGGCGTGTGGACCGACCGGAGCTCAGTAGACCGCGCGTGGACCGATCGCGGCTCGGCGACTGCGCGTGGATGGATCGGGGCTCAGGAGACAGCGCGTAGACCGATCGGGGCTCAGGAAACGGCGCCTGGACCGATCGTGGCTCGGAGACGACGCGTGGAGGCATCGGGGCTAAGAAGACGACGCATGGACCGATCGGGGCTCAGGAAACGGCGTGTGGACCGATCAGAGCTCGGAGACGACGCGTGGACCGATCGGGGCTTAGGAGACTACGCGTATACCTATCGGGGCTCAGGAGACAGCGCGTGGACCGATCGGGGCTCAGGAGGCGGCGCGTGGATCGATCGGGGCTCGGAGACGGCGCGTGTACGGTTCGGGGATTCGGGGACGACGCGTGGAACGATCCGGGCTCAGGAGACGGCGCGTGGACCGATCGGGGTTCGGAGACGGCGCGTGGAACGATCGGGGCTTAGGAGATGGCGCTTGGACCGATCGGGGCTTAGGAGACGGCGCGTTTACCGATCGCGGCTCGGAGACGGCCCGTGGGCAGATCGGGGCTTAGGAGACGGCGCGTGGGCCGAACGGGGCTCAGGAGACGGCGCGTGGACCGGTCGGGGCTTAGGAGACGACGCCTGGACAGATCGGGGCTTAGGAGGCGGCGTGTGGAACGATCGGTGCTCAGGAGACGGCTCGTGCACCAATCGGCGCTCGGAGACGGCGCGTTGAGCGATCGGGGCTCGGAGACGACGCGTGTACGGATCGGGGATTCGGCGATGACGCGTGGACCGATCCGGGCTCAGGAGACGGCGCATGGACCGATCGGTGCTCGAAGACGATGCGTGGACCGATCGGGGCTCCGGAAACGGCTTGTGGAGCGGTTGGGGCTCGGGAGACGACGCGTGGGTCGATCGGGGCTCAGAAGACGACGCGTCGACCGATCTGGGCTCAGGAGACGGCGCGTGGATCGATCGAGGCTCGGAGACGCCGCGTGGAAAGATCGGGGCTCAGGAGACGGCGCTTGAACTTATCGGCGCTCGGAGACGGCGCGTGGACCGATCGGAGCTTAGGATACGGCGCATGGACCGATCGGGGCTCAGGAAGCGGCGCCTGGACCGATCGTGGCTCGGAGACGGCGCGTGGAGGCATCGGGGCTAAGAAGACGACACATGGACCGATCGGGGCTCAGGAAACGGCGTGTGGACCGACCGGGGCTCAGGAGCGTAGCGTGGATCGATCGGGGCTCCGCAGGCGGCGCGTGGACCGATTGGAGAGCAGGAGATGGTGCGTGGACCGATCGGGGCCCGGAGACGGCGCGTGGACCGATCGGGGCTCAGGAGACGGCGCGTGAACCGATCGGCGCTCGGAGACGGCGCGTGGACCGATCGGGGCTTAGGAGACGGCGCGTGGACCGATCATGGCTCGGCGACGGCGCGTGGACCGATCGGGGTTTGGATACGACGCGTGGACCGATCGGGGCTCGGAGACAGCGCGTGGACCAACCGGGGCTCAGGCGGTTGAGCGTGGACCAATTGGGGTTCGGCAACGGCGCGTGGACCGATCCGGGCTCAGGAGACGGCGCGTGGACCGATCGGGGCTCGGAGACGGCGCGTGGACCGATCGGGGCTCAGGAGGCGGCGCGTGGACCGATCATGGCTCGGCGACGGCGCGTAGACCGATCAGGGCTCGGAGACAGCGCTTGGACCGATTGGGGCTCGGATACGGCGCGTGAACCAATCGGGGCTCAGGAGGCCGCTCGTGGACCGATCGCGGCTCGGCGACAGCGCGTGGACCGATCGGGTCTCAGGAGGCCGCGCGTCGACAGATCATGACTCGGCGACGTCGCGTGGACCGATCGGGGCTCGGAGACGACGCGTGGACCGATCGGGGCTCGGAGACGGCGCATGAACCGACCGGGGCTCAGGAGACGGCGCGTGGACTGATCGGGGCTCGGAGACGGCGCGTTAACCGATCGGGGCTCAGGAGACGATGCGTGGATCGATCGGGGCTCAGGAGGCGGCGCGTAGACCCATCGGGGCTCGGAGACGGCACGTGGACCGATCAGGGCTTAGGAGACGACGCGTGGACCGATCGGGGCTCAGGAGACGGCGCGTGGACCGATCGGTGCTCGGAGACGGCGCGTGGACGGACCGTGGCTTAGAATGCGTCACGCGGACCGATCGGGGCTCGGATACAGCGTGTAGACGTATCGGGGCTTAGGAGACGATGCGTGAACCGATCGGGGCTCAGGAGACGCCGCGTGGACCGATCGGGGCTCGGAGACGGCGCGTGGAACGATTGGGGCTCAGGAAACGGCGCGTGAAATGATCGGCGCTCTGAGACGGCGCGTGGACCGATTGTGGCTTACGAAACGGCGCGTGGATCGATCGGGGCTCAGGAAACGGCGCCTCGACCTATCGTGGCTCGGAGACGGCGCGTGGAGGCATCGGGGCTAAGAACACGACGCATGGACCGAGCGGGGCTCAGGAGACGGCGCGAGGAGCGATCGGGGCTCAGGAGAAGACGCGTCAATTGATCGGGGCTCAGGAGACGACGCGGCGACGGATCGGGGCTTAGGATACGACGCGTGGAGCGATTGGGGCTCAGGAGGCCGCGCGTGGACCGATCGCGGCTCGACGCCGCGCGTGGACGGATCAGGGCTCAGGAGACGGCGCGTGGACCGATCGGGGCGGGGAGACGGCGCGTGAACCGACCGGGGCTCAGGAGGCCGCGCGTGGACTGATTGGGGCCCAGGAAACGGCGCGTGGATCGATCGGTGCTCGAAGACGACCGTGTGGACCGACCGGGGCTCAGGAGCCGATGCGTGGATCGATCGGGGCTCAGGAGTCGGCGCGTAGACCCATCGGGGCTCGAAGACGGCACGTGGACCGATCAGGGCTTAGGAAACGACGCGTGGACCGATCGGGGCTCAGGAGACGGCGCGTGGACCGATCGGGCCTCGGCGACTGCGCGTGGACGTATCGGGGCTCAGGAGACGGCGCGTGGACCGATTGGGGCTCGGAGACGGCGCGTTAACCGATCGGGGCTTAGGAGACGACGCGTGGACCGATCGGGCCTCAGGAGACGGCGCGTGGACCGATCGGTGCTCGGAGGCGCCGCGTGGAACGATCGGGGCTCAGGAGACGGCGCGTGAAATGATCGGGGTTCAGGAGACGGCGCGTGGACCGATTGGGGCTCGGAGACGGCGCGTTGACCGATTGGGGCTTAGGAGACGATGCGTGGATCGATCGGGGCTCAGGATCCTCGCGTGGATCGATCGGGGCTCCGGAGGCGCCTCGTGGACCCATGGGCATCAGGAGACAGTGCGTGGACCCATCGGGGCTCGGAGACGGCGCGTGGACTGATCGGGGCTTAGGAGACAACGCGTGGACCGTTCGGGGTGTAGGAGACGACGCGTATACCTATCGGGGCTCAGGAGACAGCGCGTGGACCAATCGGGGCTCGGCGACTGCGCGTCGACGTATCGGGGCTCAGGAGACGGCGCGTGGACCGATTGGAGCTTAGGAGACGGCGCGTGGACCGATTGGGGCTCGGATACGGCGCGTGAACCGATCGGGGCTTAGGAGTCGACGCGTGGACCGATCGGGGCTCAGGAGACGGCGCGTGGACCGATCGGGGCTTCGGAGACGGTACGTGGACCGATCGGGGCTCGGAGACGGTACGAGGACCGACCGGAGCTCAGGAGATTCGCGTGGATCGATCAGGGCTCCGGAGGCGGCGCATGGACCGATTGGGGAGCATGAGATGGTGCGTGGACCGATCGGGGCTCGGAGACGGCGCACGGACCGATCGGGGCTCAGGAGACGGCGCGTGGACCGATCGGGGTGGGGAGACGGCGCGTGGACCGATCGGAGCTCCGGAAGCGGCGCGTGGACCGAACGGTGCTCGGAGACGACGCGTGAACCGATCGGCGCTCAGGAGACGGCGCGTGGAGCGATCGGAGCGCAGGAGACGACGCGTTAACAGAGC
Source organism: Netelia fuscicornis (assembly GCA_946811545.1). NCBI lineage: Eukaryota > Metazoa > Arthropoda > Insecta > Hymenoptera > Ichneumonidae > Netelia > Netelia fuscicornis. The sequence goes on along the minus strand of OX328014.1, from coordinate 32,943,160 downwards.
GGGGCTTAGGAGACGATGCGTGGACCGATCGGGTCTCGGAGACGGCGCGTGGACCGACCGGGGCTAAGGAGGCCGCGCGTGGACCGATCGAGGCTCGTCGACGGCGCGTGGACCGATCGGGACTCGGAGACGGCGTGTGAACGTATCGGGGCTTAGGAGACGATGCGTTGTCCGATCGGGGTTCATGAGACGGCGCGTAGACCGATCGGGGCTCCGTCGGCGACGCCTGGACCGATCGGGGCCCAGGAAACGGCGCGTGGATCGATCGGTGCTCGAAGACGATGCGTGGGCCGATCGGGGCTCAGGAGCCGATGCGTGGATCGATCGGGGCTCAGGAGGCGGCGCGTGGACACATCGGGGCTCGGAGACGACACGTGAACCGATCAGGGCTTAGGAGACGACGCGTGGACCGATCGGGGCTCAGGAGACGGCGCGTGGACCGATCGGTGCTCGGAGACGGCGCGTGGACGGACCGTGACTTAGAATGCGTCACGAGGACCGATCGGGGCTCGGATACGGTCCGTGGGCAGATGGGGGCTTAGGAGACGGCGCGTGGAGGCATCGGGGCTAAGAAGACGACGCATGGACCGAGCGGGGCTAAGGACAAGGGGTGTGGACCGTTCGGAGCTCAGGAGACGGCGCGTGGACCGATCGGGGTTCGGCGATGGCGCGTGGACCCATCGGGGCTCGGAGACGACGCGTGTACGGATCGAGGTTTGGAGACGGCGCGTGGACCGATCGGAGCTCGGAGACGGCCCGTGGGCAGATCGGGGCTTAGGAGACGGCGCGTGGACTAATTCGGGCTTAGGAGAACATACGTGGACCGATCGGGGCTCGGAGACAGCGCGTTTACCGACTGGGGCTCGAGAGGTTGCGCGTGGACCAATTGGGGTTCGCCGCGGCGTGTGGACCGACCGGAGCTCAGTAGACCGCGCGTGGACCGATCGCGGCTCGGCGACTGCGCGTGGATGGATCGGGGCTCAGGAGACAGCGCGTAGACCGATCGGGGCTCAGGAAACGGCGCCTGGACCGATCGTGGCTCGGAGACGACGCGTGGAGGCATCGGGGCTAAGAAGACGACGCATGGACCGATCGGGGCTCAGGAAACGGCGTGTGGACCGATCAGAGCTCGGAGACGACGCGTGGACCGATCGGGGCTTAGGAGACTACGCGTATACCTATCGGGGCTCAGGAGACAGCGCGTGGACCGATCGGGGCTCAGGAGGCGGCGCGTGGATCGATCGGGGCTCGGAGACGGCGCGTGTACGGTTCGGGGATTCGGGGACGACGCGTGGAACGATCCGGGCTCAGGAGACGGCGCGTGGACCGATCGGGGTTCGGAGACGGCGCGTGGAACGATCGGGGCTTAGGAGATGGCGCTTGGACCGATCGGGGCTTAGGAGACGGCGCGTTTACCGATCGCGGCTCGGAGACGGCCCGTGGGCAGATCGGGGCTTAGGAGACGGCGCGTGGGCCGAACGGGGCTCAGGAGACGGCGCGTGGACCGGTCGGGGCTTAGGAGACGACGCCTGGACAGATCGGGGCTTAGGAGGCGGCGTGTGGAACGATCGGTGCTCAGGAGACGGCTCGTGCACCAATCGGCGCTCGGAGACGGCGCGTTGAGCGATCGGGGCTCGGAGACGACGCGTGTACGGATCGGGGATTCGGCGATGACGCGTGGACCGATCCGGGCTCAGGAGACGGCGCATGGACCGATCGGTGCTCGAAGACGATGCGTGGACCGATCGGGGCTCCGGAAACGGCTTGTGGAGCGGTTGGGGCTCGGGAGACGACGCGTGGGTCGATCGGGGCTCAGAAGACGACGCGTCGACCGATCTGGGCTCAGGAGACGGCGCGTGGATCGATCGAGGCTCGGAGACGCCGCGTGGAAAGATCGGGGCTCAGGAGACGGCGCTTGAACTTATCGGCGCTCGGAGACGGCGCGTGGACCGATCGGAGCTTAGGATACGGCGCATGGACCGATCGGGGCTCAGGAAGCGGCGCCTGGACCGATCGTGGCTCGGAGACGGCGCGTGGAGGCATCGGGGCTAAGAAGACGACACATGGACCGATCGGGGCTCAGGAAACGGCGTGTGGACCGACCGGGGCTCAGGAGCGTAGCGTGGATCGATCGGGGCTCCGCAGGCGGCGCGTGGACCGATTGGAGAGCAGGAGATGGTGCGTGGACCGATCGGGGCCCGGAGACGGCGCGTGGACCGATCGGGGCTCAGGAGACGGCGCGTGAACCGATCGGCGCTCGGAGACGGCGCGTGGACCGATCGGGGCTTAGGAGACGGCGCGTGGACCGATCATGGCTCGGCGACGGCGCGTGGACCGATCGGGGTTTGGATACGACGCGTGGACCGATCGGGGCTCGGAGACAGCGCGTGGACCAACCGGGGCTCAGGCGGTTGAGCGTGGACCAATTGGGGTTCGGCAACGGCGCGTGGACCGATCCGGGCTCAGGAGACGGCGCGTGGACCGATCGGGGCTCGGAGACGGCGCGTGGACCGATCGGGGCTCAGGAGGCGGCGCGTGGACCGATCATGGCTCGGCGACGGCGCGTAGACCGATCAGGGCTCGGAGACAGCGCTTGGACCGATTGGGGCTCGGATACGGCGCGTGAACGAATCGGGGCTCAGGAGGCCGCTCGTGGACCGATCGCGGCTCGGCGACAGCGCGTGGACCGATCGGGTCTCAGGAGGCCGCGCGTCGACAGATCATGACTCGGCGACGTCGCGTGGACCGATCGGGGCTCGGAGACGACGCGTGGACCGATCGGGGCTCGGAGACGGCGCATGAACCGACCGGGGCTCAGGAGACGGCGCGTGGACTGATCGGGGCTCGGAGACGGCGCGTTAACCGATCGGGGCTCAGGAGACGATGCGTGGATCGATCGGGGCTCAGGAGGCGGCGCGTAGACCCATCGGGGCTCGGAGACGGCACGTGGACCGATCAGGGCTTAGGAGACGACGCGTGGACCGATCGGGGCTCAGGAGACGGCGCGTGGACCGATCGGTGCTCGGAGACGGCGCGTGGACGGACCGTGGCTTAGAATGCGTCACGCGGACCGATCGGGGCTCGGATACAGCGTGTAGACGTATCGGGGCTTAGGAGACGATGCGTGAACCGATCGGGGCTCAGGAGACGCCGCGTGGACCGATCGGGGCTCGGAGACGGCGCGTGGAACGATTGGGGCTCAGGAAACGGCGCGTGAAATGATCGGCGCTCTGAGACGGCGCGTGGACCGATTGTGGCTTACGAAACGGCGCGTGGATCGATCGGGGCTCAGGAAACGGCGCCTCGACCTATCGTGGCTCGGAGACGGCGCGTGGAGGCATCGGGGCTAAGAACTCGACGCATGGACCGAGCGGGGCTCAGGAGACGGCGCGAGGAGCGATCGGGGCTCAGGAGAAGACGCGTCAATTGATCGGGGCTCAGGAGACGACGCGGCGACGGATCGGGGCTTAGGATACGACGCGTGGAGCGATTGGGGCTCAGGAGGCCGCGCGTGGACCGATCGCGGCTCGACGCCGCGCGTGGACGGATCAGGGCTCAGGAGACGGCGCGTGGACCGATCGGGGCGGGGAGACGGCGCGTGAACCGACCGGGGCTCAGGAGGCCGCGCGTGGACTGATTGGGGCCCAGGAAACGGCGCGTGGATCGATCGGTGCTCGAAGACGACCGTGTGGACCGACCGGGGCTCAGGAGCCGATGCGTGGATCGATCGGGGCTCAGGAGTCGGCGCGTAGACCCATCGGGGCTCGGAGACGGCACGTGGACCGATCAGGGCTTAGGAAACGACGCGTGGACCGATCGGGGCTCAGGAGACGGCGCGTGGACCGATCGGGCCTCGGCGACTGCGCGTGGACGTATCGGGGCTCAGGAGACGGCGCGTGGACCGATTGGGGCTCGGAGACGGCGCGTTAACCGATCGGGGCTTAGGAGACGACGCGTGGACCGATCGGGCCTCAGGAGACGGCGCGTGGACCGATCGGTGCTCGGAGGCGCCGCGTGGAACGATCGGGGCTCAGGAGACGGCGCGTGAAATGATCGGCGCTCTGAGACGGCGCGTGGACCGATTGTGGCTTACGAGACGGCGCGTGGATCGATCGGGGCTCAGGAAGCGGCGCCTCGACCTATCGTGGCTCGGAGACGGCGCGTGGAGGCATCGGGGCTAAGAACACGACGCATGGACCGAGCGGGGCTCAGGAGACGGCGCGAGTAGCGATCGGGGCTCAGGAGAAGACGCGTCAATTGATCGGGGCTCAGGAGACGACGCGGCGACGGATCGGGGCTTAGGATACGACGCGTGGACATATTGGGGCTCAGGAGGCCGCGCGTGGACCGATCGCGGCTCGACGCCGCGCGTGGACGGATCAGGGCTCAGGAGACGGCGCGTGGACCGATCGGGGCGGGGAGACGGCGCGTGACCCGACCGGGGCTTAGGAGGCCGCGCGTGGACTGATTGGGGCTCGGCGACTGCGCGTGGACGTATCGGGGCTCAGGAGATGGCGCGTGGACCGATCGTGGCGGGGAGACGGCGCGTTAACCGATCGGGGCTTAAGAGACGATGCGTGGACCGATCGCGGCTCGGAGACGGCGCGTGGACCGACCGGGGCTAAGAGGCCGCGCGTGGACCTATCGAGGCTTAGGAGCCGACGCGTGGACCGATCGGGGCTCAGGAAACGGCGCGTGGACCGAACGGTGCTCGGAGACGACGCGTGGACCGATCGGGGCTCGGAGACGGCGCGTGTACGGATCGAGGCTTGGAGACGGCGCGTGAACCGATCGGAGATCAGGAGAGGACGCCTGGACTGATAGGGCTTTGGAAGCGGCGCACGGACCGATCGTGGCTCGGAGACGGCGCGTGGAGGCATCGGGGCTTTGAAGACGACGCGTGGACCGAACGGTGCTCAGAAAACGGCTCGTGGACCGATCAGGGCTCGGAGACATCGCGTGGAATGATCGGGGCTCAGGAGACGGCGCGTGAACCGATCGGCGCTCGGAGACGGCGCGTGCACCGATCGGGGCTTAGGAGACGGCGCGTGGACCGACCGGGGTTTAGGAGAACACGCTTGGACCGAACGGGGCTTAGGAGACGGCGCGTGCACCGATCGGGGCTCCGGAGACGGCGCGCGGACCGACTGGGGCTCAGGAGACTCGCGTGGATCGATCGGGGCTCCGGAGGCGCCGCGTGGACCGATTGGGATCAGGAGACGACGCGTGGACCGATCGGGCGTAGGAGACGACGCGTGTACCTATCGGGGCTCACGACACAGCGTGTGGACCGATTGGGGCTCAGGAGACGGCGCGTGGAACGATCGGGGCTCAGGAGACGGCGCCTCAACCGATCGGCGCTCGGAGACGGCGCATGGACCGATCGGGGCTTAGGAGACGGCGCGTGGAGCGATCGGAGATCAGGAGATGACGCGTGGACCGATCGGGGCTCAGGAAACGGCGTGTGGCGCGATCGGAGCTCAGGAGACGACGCGTGGATCGATCAGGGCTCAGGAGACGACGCGTCGACCATTCAGGGCTCAGGAGACGGCGCGCCGACCGACTGGGGCTCAGGAGACTCGCGTGAATCGATCGGGGCTCCGGAGGCGCCGCGTGGACCGATCGGGGATTAGGAGACGACGCGTGGAGGCATCGGGGCTAAGAAGACGACGCATGGACCGAGCGGGGCTCAGGAGACGGCGCGTGGACCGATCGGTGCTCAGAGACGGCGCGTGGACGGACCGTGGCTTAGAATGCGTCACGCGGACCGATCGGGGCTCGGATACGGCGTGTGGACCGATCGGGGCTCGGAGACGGCGCGTGGAACGATCGGAGCTCAGGAGACGGGGCGTGAAATGATCGGCGCTCTGAGACGGCGCGCGGACCGATCGGTGCTCAGGAGCCTAGCGTGGATCGATCGGGGCCCGGAGACGGCGCGTGGACCGATCGGGGCTTAGGAGACGACGCGTGGAGGCATCGGGGCTAAGAAGACGACGCATGGACCGAGCGGGGCTCAGGAGACGGCGCGTGGACCGATCGGTGCTCAGAGACGGCGCGTGGACGGACCGTGGCTTAGAATGCGTCACGCGGACCGATCGGGGCTCGGATACGGCGTGTGGACCGATCGGGGCTCGACGACGGCGCGTGGAACGATCGGGGCTCAGGAGACGGCGCGTGGACCGATTGGGGCTCGGATACGGCGCGTGGACCGATCGGTGCTCGGAGACGGCGCGTGGAACGATCGCGGCTCGGCGACGGCGCGTGGACCGATCGGGGCTCAGGAGGCCGCGCGTGGATCGATCGGGGCTCAGGAGGCGGCGCGTGGACACATCGGGGCTCGGAGACGACACGTGAACCGATCAGGGCTTAGGAGACGACGCGTGGACCGATCGGGGCTCAGGAGACGGCGCGTGGACCGATCGGTGCTCGGAGACGGCGCGTGGACGGACCGTGACTTAGAATGCGTCACGCGGACCGATCGGGGCTCGGATACGGTCCGTGGGCAGATGGGGGCTTAGGAGACGGCGCGTGGAGGCATCGGGGCTAAGAAGACGACGCATGGACCGAGCGGGGCTCAGGACAAGGGGTGCGGACCGTTCGGAGCTCAGGAGACGGCGCGTGGACCGATCGGGGTTCGGCGATGGCGCGTGGACCCATCGGGGCTCGGAGACGACGCGTGTACGGATCGAGGTTTGGAGACGGCGCGTGGACCGATCGGAGCTCGGAGACGGCCCGTGGGCAGATCGGGGCTTAGGAGACGGCGCGTGGACTAATTCGGGCTTAGGAGAACATACGTGGACCGATCGGGGCTCGGAGACAGCGCGTTTACCGACTGGGGCTCGAGAGGTTGCGCGTGGACCAATTGGGGTTCGCCGCGGCGTGTGGACCGACCGGAGCTCAGTAGACCGCGCGTGGACCGATCGCGGCTCGGCGACTGCGCGTGGATGGATCGGGGCTCAGGAGACAGCGCGTAGACCGATCGGGGCTCAGGAAACGGCGCCTGGACCGATCGTGGCTCGGAGACGACGCGTGGAGGCATCGGGGCTAAGAAGACGACGCATGGACCGATCGGGGCTCAGGAAACGGCGTGTGGACCGATCAGAGCTCGGAGACGACGCGTGGACCGATCGGGGCTTAGGAGACTACGCGTATACCTATCGGGGCTCAGGAGACAGCGCGTGGACCGATCGGGGCTCAGGAGGCGGCGCGTGGATCGATCGGGGCTCGGAGACGGCGCGTGTACGGTTCGGGGATTCGGGGACGACGCGTGGAACGATCCGGGCTCAGGAGACGGCGCGTGGACCGATCGGGGTTCGGAGACGGCGCGTGGAATGATCGGGGCTTAGGAGATGGCGCTTGGACCGATCGGGGCTTAGGAGACGGCGCGTTTACCGATCGCGGCTCGGAGACGGCCCGTGGGCAGATCGGGGCTTAGGAGACGGCGCGTGGGCCGAACGGGGCTCAGGAGACGGCGCGTGGACCGGTCGGGGCTTAGGAGACGACGCCTGGACAGATCGGGGCTTAGGAGGCGGCGTGTGGAACGATCGGTGCTCAGGAGACGGCTCGTGCACCAATCGGCGCTCGGAGACGGCGCGTTGAGCGATCGGGGCTCGGAGACGACGCGTGTACGGATCGGGGATTCGGCGATGACGCGTGGACCGATCCGGGCTCAGGAGACGGCGCATGGACCGATCGGTGCTCGAAGACGATGCGGGGACCGATCGGGGCTCCGGAAACGGCTTGTGGAGCGGTTGGGGCTCGGGAGACGACGCGTGGGTCGATCGGGGCTCAGAAGACGACGCGTCGACCGATCTGGGCTCAGGAGACGGCGCGTGGATCGATCGAGGCTCGGAGACGCCGCGTGGAAAGATCGGGGCTCAGGAGACGGCGCTTGAACTTATCGGCGCTCGGAGACGGCGCGTGGACCGATCGGAGCTTAGGATACGGCGCATGGACCGATCGGGGCTCAGGAAGCGGCGCCTGGACCGATCGTGGCTCGGAGACGGCGCGTGGAGGCATCGGGGCTAAGAAGACGACACATGGACCGATCGGGGCTCAGGAAACGGCGTGTGGACCGACCGGGGCTCAGGAGCGTAGCGTGGATCGATCGGGGCTCCGCAGGCGGCGCGTGGACCGATTGGAGAGCAGGAGATGGTGCGTGGACCGATCGGGGCCCGGAGACGGCGCGTGGACCGATCGGGGCTCAGGAGACGGCGCGTGAACCGATCGGCGCTCGGAGACGGCGCGTGGACCGATCGGGGCTCAGGAGGCGGCGCGTGGACCGATCATGGCTCGGCGACGGCGCGTAGACCGATCAGGGCTCGGAGACAGCGCTTGGACCGATTGGGGCTCGGATACGGCGCGTGAACCAATCGGGGCTCAGGAGGCCGCTCGTGGACCGATCGCGGCTCGGCGACAGCGCGTGGACCGATCGGGTCTCAGGAGGCCGCGCGTCGACAGATCATGACTCGGCGACGTCGCGTGGACCGATCGGGGCTCGGAGACGACGCGTGGACCGATCGGGGCTCGGAGACGGCGCATGAACCGACCGGGGCTCAGGAGACGGCGCGTGGACTGATCGGGGCTCGGAGACGGCGCGTTAACCGATCGGGGCTCAGGAGACGATGCGTGGATCGATCGGGGCTCAGGAGGCGGCGCGTAGACCCATCGGGGCTCGGAGACGGCACGTGGACCGATCAGGGCTTAGGAGACGACGCGTGGACCGATCGGGGCTCAGGAGACGGCGCGTGGACCGATCGGTGCTCGGAGACGGCGCGTGGACGGACCGTGGCTTAGAATGCGTCACGCGGACCGATCGGGGCTCGGATACAGCGTGTAGACGTATCGGGGCTTAGGAGACGATGCGTGAACCGATCGGGGCTCAGGAGACGCCGCGTGGACCGATCGGGGCTCGGAGACGGCGCGTGGAACGATTGGGGCTCAGGAAACGGCGCGTGAAATGATCGGCGCTCTGAGACGGCGCGTGGACCGATTGTGGCTTACGAAACGGCGCGTGGATCGATCGGGGCTCAGGAAACGGCGCCTCGACCTATCGTGGCTCGGAGACGGCGCGTGGAGGCATCGGGGCTAAGAACACGACGCATGGACCGAGCGGGGCTCAGGAGACGGCGCGAGGAGCGATCGGGGCTCAGGAGAAGACGCGTCAATTGATCGGGGCTCAGGAGACGACGCGGCGACGGATCGGGGCTTAGGATACGACGCGTGGAGCGATTGGGGCTCAGGAGGCCGCGCGTGGACCGATCGCGGCTCGACGCCGCGCGTGGACGGATCAGGGCTCAGGAGACGGCGCGTGGACCGATCGGGGCGGGGAGACGGCGCGTGAACCGACCGGGGCTCAGGAGGCCGCGCGTGGACTGATTGGGGCCCAGGAAACGGCGCGTGGATCGATCGGTGCTCGAAGACGACCGTGTGGACCGACCGGGGCTCAGGAGCCGATGCGTGGATCGATCGGGGCTCAGGAGTCGGCGCGTAGACCCATCGGGGCTCGGAGACGGCACGTGGACCGATCAGGGCTTAGGAAACGACGCGTGGACCGATCGGGGCTCAGGAGACGGCGCGTGGACCGATCGGGCCTCGGCGACTGCGCGTGGACGTATCGGGGCTCAGGAGACGGCGCGTGGACCGATTGGGGCTCGGAGACGGCGCGTTAACCGATCGGGGCTTAGGAGACGACGCGTGGACCGATCGGGCCTCAGGAGACGGCGCGTGGACCGATCGGTGCTCGGAGGCGCCGCGTGGAACGATCGGGGCTCAGGAGACGGCGCGTGAAATGATCGGCGCTCTGAGACGGCGCGTGGACCGATTGTGGCTTACGAGACGGCGCGTGGATCGATCGGGGCTCAGGAAGCGGCGCCTCGACCTATCGTGGCTCGGAGACGGCGCGTGGAGGCATCGGGGCTAAGAACACGACGCATGGACCGAGCGGGGCTCAGGAGACGGCGCGAGTAGCGATCGGGGCTCAGGAGAAGACGCGTCAATTGATCGGGGCTCAGGAGACGACGCGGCGACGGATCGGGGCTTAGGATACGACGCGTGGACATATTGGGGCTCAGGAGGCCGCGCGTGGACCGATCGCGGCTCGACGCCGCGCGTGGACGGATCAGGGCTCAGGAGACGGCGCGTGGACCGATCGGGGCGGGGAGACGGCGCGTGACCCGACCGGGGCTTAGGAGGCCGCGCGTGGACTGATTGGGGCTCGGCGACTGCGCGTGGACGTATCGGGGCTCAGGAGATGGCGCGTGGACCGATCGTGGCGGGGAGACGGCGCGTTAACCGATCGGGGCTTAAGAGACGATGCGTGGACCGATCGCGGCTCGGAGACGGCGCGTGGACCGACCGGGGCTAAGAGGCCGCGCGTGGACCTATCGAGGCTTAGGAGCCGACGCGTGGACCGATCGGGGCTCAGGAAACGGCGCGTGTACGGATCGAGGCTTGGAGACGGCGCGTGAACCGATCGGAGATCAGGAGAGGACGCCTGGACTGATAGGGCTTTGGAAGCGGCGCACGGACCGATCGTGGCTCGGAGACGGCGCGTGGAGGCATCGGGGCTTTGAAGACGACGCGTGGACCGAACGGTGCTCAGAAAACGGCTCGTGGACCGATCAGGGCTCGGAGACATCGCGTGGAATGATCGGGGCTCAGGAGACGGCGCGTGAACCGATCGGCGCTCGGAGACGGCGCGTGCACCGATCGGGGCTTAGGAGACGGCGCGTGGACCGACCGGGGTTTAGGAGAAGACGCTTGGACCGAACGGGGCTTAGGAGACGGCGCGTGCACCGATCGGGGCTCCGGAGACGGCGCGCGGACCGACTGGGGCTCAGGAGACTCGCGTGGATCGATCGGGGCTCCGGAGGCGCCGCGTGGACCGATTGGGATCAGGAGACGACGCGTGGACCGATCGGGCGTAGGAGACGACGCGTGTACCTATCGGGGCTCACGACACAGCGTGTGGACCGATTGGGGCTCAGGAGACGGCGCGTGGAACGATCGGGGCTCAGGAGACGGCGCCTCAACCGATCGGCGCTCGGAGACGGCGCATGGACCGATCGGGGCTTAGGAGACGGCGCGTGGAGCGATCGGAGATCAGGAGATGACGCGTGGACCGATCGGGGCTCAGGAAACGGCGTGTGGCGCGATCGGAGCTCAGGAGACGACGCGTGGATCGATCAGGGCTCAGGAGACGACGCGTCGACCATTCAGGGCTCAGGAGACGGCGCGCCGACCGACTGGGGCTCAGGAGACTCGCGTGAATCGATCGGGGCTCCGGAGGCGCCGCGTGGACCGATTGGGATCAGGAGACGGTGCGTGAACCGTTCGGGGCTCGGAGACGGCGCGTGGACCGATCGCGGCTCGGAGAAGGCGCCTGGAACGATCGGGGCTCAGGAGGCCGCGCGTGGACCTATCGAGGCTTAGGAGCCGACGCGTGGACCGATCGGGGCTCAGGAAGCGGCGCCTGGACCGATCGTGGCTCGGAGACGGCGCGTGTACGGATCGAGGCTTGGAAACCGCGCGTGGACCGATCGGCGCTCGGAGACGGCGCGTGGACTGATCGGGGCTTAGGAGACGGCGCGTGGACCGATCGGGGCTCGGAGACATCGCGTGGAATGATCGGGGCTCAGGAGACGGCGCGTGAACCGATCGGCGCTCGGAGACGGCGCGTGCACCGATCGGGGCTTAGGAGACGGCGCGTGGACCGATCGGGGCTCGGAGACATCGCGTGGAATGATCGGGGCTCAGGAGACGGCGCGTGAACCGATCGTGGCTCGGAGACGGCGCGTGGAGGCATCGGGGCTTTGAAGACGACGCGTGGACCGAACGGTGCTCAGAAAACAGCTGGTGGACCGATCGGGGCTCGGAGACATCGCGTGGAATGATCGGGGCTCAGGAGACGGCGCGTGAACCGATCGGCGCTCGGAGGCGGCGCGTGCACCGATCGGGGCTTAGGAGACGGCGCGTGGATCGATCGGGGCTCAGGAGACGACGCGTCGACCGTTCGGGGCTCAGGAGACGGCGCGCGGACCGGCCGGGGCTCAGGAGCCTAGCGTGGATCGATCGGGGCCCGGAGACGGCGCGTGGACCGATCGGGGATTAGGAGACGACGCGTGGAGGCATCGGGGCTAAGAAGACGACGCATGGACCGAGCGGGGCTCAGGAGACGGCGCGTGGACCGATCGGTGCTCAGAGACGGCGCGTGGACGGACCGTGGCTTAGAATGCGTCACGCGGACCGATCGGGGCTCGGATACGGCGTGTGGACCGATCGGGGCTCGGAGACGGCGCGTGGAACGATCGGAGCTCAGGAGACGGGGCGTGAAATGATCGGCGCTCTGAGACGGCGCGCGGACCGATCGGTGCTCAGGAGCCTAGCGTGGATCGATCGGGGCCCGGAGACGGCGCGTGGACCGATCGGGGCTTAGGAGACGACGCGTGGAGGCATCGGGGCTAAGAAGACGACGCATGGACCGAGCGGGGCTCAGGAGACGGCGCGTGGACCGATCGGTGCTCAGAGACGGCGCGTGGACGGACCGTGGCTTAGAATGCGTCACGCGGACCGATCGGGGCTCGGATACGGCGTGTGGACCGATCGGGGCTCGACGACGGCGCGTGGACCGATCGGGGCTCAGGAGGCCGCGCGTGGACCGATGATGGCTCGGCGACGGCGCGCGGACCGATCGTGGCTCGGAGACGGCGCGTGGACCGATCGTGGCTTAGGAGAAGGCGCGTTGAATGATCGAGGCTCAGGAGACGGCGCGTGGACCGATCGTGGCTCGGAGACGGCGCGTGGAGGCATCGGGGTTAAGAAGACGACGCATCGACCGAGCGGGGTTCAGGAGACGGCGCGAGGAGCGATCGGGGCTCAGGAGAAGACGCGTCAATTGATCGGGGCTCAGGACACGACGCGGCGACGGATCGTGGCTCGGAGACGGCGCATGGAGGCATGGGGGTTAAGAAGACGACGCATCGACCGAGCGGGGTTCAGGAGACGGCGCGTGGACCGATCGGGACTCAGGAGACGGCGCGTGGATCGATTGGGGCGTGGATACGGCGCGTGACGCGACCGGGGCTCAGGAGGCTTCGCGTGGACCGATCGAGGCTCGGCGACGGCGAGTGGACCCATCGGGGTTCGGAGACGACGCCTATACGGATCGGGGCTTGATGACGGCGCCTTTATCGATCGCGGCTCGGAGACGACCCGTGAATCGATCGGCGCTCGGAGACGGCGCGTGGACCGATCGGGATCAGGAGACTGTGCGTGGAACGATCGTGGCTCGGAGACGCCGCTTGGACCGATCGGGGCTTAGGAGACGGCGCGTGGACCGATTGGGGCTTAGGAGACGGCGCGTGGACCGATCGGGGCTCAGGAAGCGGCGCCTAGACTGAGCGGGGCTCGGAGACGGCGCGTGGAGGCATCGGGGCTAAGAAGACGACGCATGGACCGAGCGGGGCTCAGGAGACGGCGCGAGGAGCGATCGGGGCTCAGGAGACGAGGCGTGGATCGATCGGGGCTCAGGAAACGACGCGTCGACCGATCGGGGCTCAGGAGACGGCGCGCGGACCGACCGGGGCTCAGGAGCCTCGCGTGGACCGATCATGACTCGGCGACGGCGCGTGGACGGATCGAGGCTCGAAGACGACGCGTGGACCGATGGGGGCTCGGATACGGCGCGTGAACCAACCGGGGCTCAGGAGGTCGCGCGTGGACCGATCGCGGCTCGGTGACGGCACGTGGACCGATCGGGGCTCAGGAGGCCGCGCGTGGACCGATCGGGGCTCAGGAGGCCGCGCGTGGACCGATCGCGGCTCGGCGGCGGCGCGTGGACCGATCGGGGCTCAGGAGGCCGCGCGTGGACCGATCATGGCTCGGCAACGGCGCGTGGACCGATCGATGTTCAGAGACGACGCGTGGACCGATCGGGGCTCAGGCGGTTGCGCGTGGACCATTTGGGGTTCGGCGACGGCGCGTGGACCGATCGGCGCTCGGAGACAGCGCGTTAACCGATCCGGGCTTAGGAAACGATGCATGGACCGATCGGTGCTTGCCGACGGCGCGTGGACCGATCGGGGCTCAGGAGACGACGCGTGGACCGATGGGGGCTCGGATATGGCGCGTGAACCAACCGGGGCTCAGGAGGTCGCGCGTGGACCGATCGCGGCTCGGTGACGGCGCGTGGACCGATCGGGGCTCAGGAGGCCGCGCGTGGACCGATCGCGGCTCGGCGGCGGCGCGTCGACCGATCGGGGCTCATGAGGCCGCGCGTGGACCGATCATGGCTCGGCAACGGCGCGTGGACCGATCGATGTTCAGAGACGACGCGTGGACCGATCGGGGCTCAGGCGGTTGCGCGTGGACCATTTGGGGATCGGCGACGGCGCGTGGACCGATCGGCGCTCGGAGACAGCGCGTTAACCGATCCGGGCTTAGGAAACGATGCATGGACCGATCGGGGCTTGGAGACGGCGCGTGGACCGATCGGGGCTCAGGAGACGACGCGTGGACCGATCCGGGCTCGGAGACGGCGCGTGAACCGATCGGCGCTCGGAGACAGCACGTGGACCGATCGGGGCTTAGGAGACGGCGCATGGACCGATCGGAGATCAGGAGACGATGCGTGGACCGATAGGGCTCTGGAAGCGGCGCACGGACCGATCGTGGATCGGCGACGGCGCGTGGACCGATCGGGGCTCAGGAGACCGCGCGTGGACCGATCATAGCTCGGCAACGGCGCGTGGACCGATCGGGGCTCGGAGACAGCGCGTGGACCGACTGGGGCTCAGGCGGTTGCGCGTGGACCAATTCGGGTTCGGCGACGGAACGTGGACCGCTCGGCGCTCGGAGACGGCGCGTGGAGCGATCGGGGCTTAGGAGACAACGCGTGGACCGATCGGGGCTCGGAGACTGCGCGTGGAATGATCGGGGCTCAGGAGACGGCGCGTGAACCGATCGGCGCTCGGAGACGGTACGTGGACCGATCGGGGCTTAGGAGATGGCGCGTGGACCGATCGGGGCTCGGAGACGACGCGTAGACCGATCGGTGCTCGGAGACAGCGCGTGGACCGACTGGGGCTCGGATACGGCGCGTGGACCGATCATGGCTTAGGAGAAGGCGCGTTGAATGATCGGGGCTCAGGAGACGGCGCGTGGATCGATTGGGGCGTGGATACGGCGCGTGACGCGACCGGGGCTCAGGAGGCCGCGCGTGGAGCGATCATGGCTCGGCGACGGCGCATGGACCGATCGGGGCTCGGAGACGACGCGTGGACCGATCGGGACTCAGGAGACGGCGCGTGGATCGATTGGGGCGTGGATACGGCGCGTGACGCGACCGGGGCTCAGGAGGCCGCGCGTGGACCGATCGAGGCTCGGCGACGGCGAGTGGACCCATCGGGGTTCGGAGACGACGCCTATACGGATCGGGGCTTGATGACGGCGCCTTTATCGATCGCGGCTCGGAGACGACCCGTGAATCGATCGGCGCTCGGAGACGGCGCGTGGACCGATCGGGATCAGGAGACTGTGCGTGGAACGATCGTGGCTCGGAGACGCCGCTTGGACCGATCGGGGCTTAGGAGACGGCGCGTGGACCGATTGGGGCTTAGGAGTCGGCGCGTGGACCGATCGGGGCTCAGGAAGCGGCGCCTAGACTGAGCGGGGCTCGGAGACGGCGCGTGGAGGCATCGGGGCTAAGAAGACGACGCATGGACCGAGCGGGGCTCAGGAGACGGCGCGAGGAGCGATCGGGGCTCAGGAGACGAGGCGTGGATCGATCGGGGCTCAGGAAACGACGCGTCGACCGATCGGGGCTCAGGAGACGGCGCGCGGACCGACCGGGGCTCAGGAGCCTCGCGTGGACCGATCATGACTCGGCGACGGCGCGTGGACGGATCGAGGCTCGAAGACGACGCGTGGACCGATGGGGGCTCGGATACGGCGCGTGAACCAACCGGGGCTCAGGAGGTCGCGCGTGGACCGATCGCGGCTCGGTGACGGCACGTGGACCGATCGGGGCTCAGGAGGCCGCGCGTGGACCGATCGGGGCTCAGGAGGCCGCGCGTGGACCGATCGCGGCTCGGCGGCGGCGCGTGGACCGATCGGGGCTCAGGAGGCCGCGCGTGGACCGATCATGGCTCGGCAACGGCGCGTGGACCGATCGATGTTCAGAGACGACGCGTGGACCGATCGGGGCTCAGGCGGTTGCGCGTGGACCATTTGGGGTTCGGCGACGGCGCGTGGACCGATCGGCGCTCGGAGACAGCGCGTTAACCGATCCGGGCTTAGGAAACGATGCATGGACCGATCGGTGCTTGCCGACGGCGCGTGGACCGATCGGGGCTCAGGAGACGACGCGTGGACCGATGGGGGCTCGGATATGGCGCGTGAACCAACCGGGGCTCAGGAGGTCGCGCGTGGACCGATCGCGGCTCGGTGACGGCGCGTGGACCGATCGGGGCTCAGGAGGCCGCGCGTGGACCGATCGCGGCTCGGCGGCGGCGCGTCGACCGATCGGGGCTCATGAGGCCGCGCGTGGACCGATCATGGCTCGGCAACGGCGCGTGGACCGATCGATGTTCAGAGACGACGCGTGGACCGATCGGGGCTCAGGCGGTTGCGCGTGGACCATTTGGGGATCGGCGACGGCGCGTGGACCGATCGGCGCTCGGAGACAGCGCGTTAACCGATCCGGGCTTAGGAAACGATGCATGGACCGATCGGGGCTTGGAGACGGCGCGTGGACCGATCGGGGCTCAGGAGACGACGCGTGGACCGATCCGGGCTCGGAGACGGCGCGTGAACCGATCGGCGCTCGGAGACAGCACGTGGACCGATCGGGGCTTAGGAGACGGCGCATGGACCGATCGGAGATCAGGAGACGATGCGTGGACCGATAGGGCTCTGGAAGCGGCGCACGGACCGATCGTGGATCGGCGACGGCGCGTGGACCGATCGGGGCTCAGGAGACCGCGCGTGGACCGATCATAGCTCGGCAACGGCGCGTGGACCGATCGGGGCTCGGAGACAGCGCGTGGACCGACTGGGGCTCAGGCGGTTGCGCGTGGACCAATTCGGGTTCGGCGACGGAACGTGGACCGCTCGGCGCTCGGCGACGGCGCATGGACCGATCGGGGCTCGGAGACGACGCGTGGAGTGATAGGGGCTCAGGAGACGGCGCGTGGACCGGTCGGGGCTTAGGAGACTCGCGTGGACCGATTGGGACTCAGGCGGTTGCGCGTGGATCAATTGGGGTTCGGCGACGGCGCGTGGACCGATCGGGGCTCGGAGACGACGCGTAGACCGATCGGTGCTCGGAGACAGCGCGCGGACCGACTGGGGCTCGGAGACGTCGCGTGGACCGATCGTGGCTTAGGAGAAGGCGCGTTGAATGATCGGGGCTCAGGAGACGGCGCGTGGACCGATCGTGGCTCGGAGACGGCGCGTGGAGGCATCGGGGTTAAGAAGACGACGCATCGACCGATCGGGGCTGAGGAGACGACGCGTGGACCGATCGGGGCTTAGGAGAAAACGCGTGGACCGATCGGGGCTCAGGAAGCGGCGCCTGCACCGATCGTGGATGGGAGACGGCGCAAGGAGGCATCTGGGCTTAGAAGACGACGCGCGGACCGATCGGGGCTCAGGAAACGGCGCGTGGATGGACCGTGGCTTAGAATGCGGCACGCGGACCGATCGGGGCTCGGAGACGGCGCGTGGAACGATCCGGTCTCAGGAGACGGCGCGTTAAATGATCGGCGCTCGGAGACGCCGCGTGGACCGATTGGGGCGTAGGAGACGGCGCGTGGACCGATCGGGGTTCAGGAGACGGCGCGAGGAGCGATCGGGGCTCAGGAGAAGACACGTCAATTGATCGGGGCTCCGGAGACGACGCCTCGACGGAGTGGGGCTCAGGAGGCGGCACGAGAAGCGATCGGGGCTCAGGAGAAGCCGCGCCAATTGATCGGGGCTCAGGAGACGACGCGTCGACGAATCGGGGCTCAGGAGACGGCGCGTGAACCGATCGGCGCTCGGAGAGGGCGCGTGGACCGATCGGGGCTTAGGAGACGGCGCGTGAACCGATCGGGGCTCGGAGACATCGCGTGGAATGATCGGGGCTCAGGAGTCGGCGCGTGAACCGACCGGGGCTCAGGAGGCCGCGCGTGGCCCGATCGCGGCTCGGTGACGGCGCGTGGGCCGATCGGGGCTCGAAGACGACGCGTGGATCGATCGGGGCTCGGAGACGGCGCGAGGAGGCATCTGGGCTTAGAAGACGGCGCGTTTACGGATCGGGGATCAGGAGACGACGCGTGGAACGATCCGGGCTCAGGAGACGGAGCGTGGACCGATCGGGGCTTGGAGACGACGCGTGGATCGATCGGGGCTCGGAGACGGCGCGAGGAGGCATCTGGGCTTAGAAGACGACGCGTGGATCGATCGGGGCTCGGAGACGGCGCGTGAACCGTTCGGGGCTTAGGAGGCGGCGCGTGGAACGATCGGACTCGGAGACGGCGCGTGGACCGATCGAGGCTTAGGAGACGACGCGTGGATCGAGCGGGGCTCGGAGACGACGAGTGGATCGAGCGGGGCTCGGAGACGGCGCGTGGATGGACCGTTGCTTAGAATGCGGCACGCGGACCGATCGGCGCTCGGAGACGGCGCGTGGATCGATCGGGGCTTAGGAGACGGCGCGTGGACCGATTGGGGCTCAGGAGGCCGCGCGTGGACCGATCATACCTCGGCGACGGCGCGTGGACCGATCGGGGTTCGGATACGACGCATGGACCGATCGGAGCTCGGAGACGACGCGTGGAGCGGTCGGGGCTCAGGAGAAGTCGCGTGGATCGATCGGGGCTCAGGAGACGACGCGTCGACGGATCGGGGCTTAGGAGACGACGCGTGGACCGATCGGGGCTTAGGAGCCGACGCGTGGACCGATCCGGGCTCAGGAGACGGCGCGTGGACCGATCGGGGCTCGAGGACGGCGCGTGGAACGATCCGGGCTTAGGAGACGGCGCGTGGACTGATCGGGGTTCAGGAAACGACGCGTCGACCGATCGGGGCTCAGGAGACGGCTCGCGGACCGACCGGGGCTCGGATACGGCGCGTGAACCAATCGCTCCTCAGGAGGCCGCGCGTGGACCGATCGCGGTTCGGCGACGGCGCGTGGACCGATCGGGGCTCAGGAGGCCGCGCATGGACCGATCATAGCTCGGCGACGGCGCGTGGACCGATCGGGGCTCGGAGACGATGCGTGGACCGATCGAGGTTCGGCTACAGCGCGTGAACCGACTGGGTCTCAGGCGGTTGCGCGTGGACCAATTGGGGTTCGGCGACCGCGCGTGGACCGTTCGGGGCTCGGAGACGGCGCGTGGACCCATCGGGGCTCGGAGACAGCGCGTGGACCGACTGGGGCTCAGGCGGTTTCGCGTGGACCAATTGGGGTTCGGCGACGGCGCGTGGACCGATCGAGGCTCGGAGACGACGCGTGTACGGATCGGGGATTCGGGGACGACGCGTGGAACGATCCGGGCTCAGGAGACGGCGCGTGGACCGATCGGGGCTCGGAGACGGCGCTTCGAATGATCGGGGCTCAGGTGACGGGGCGTGAACCGATCGGCGCTCGGGGACGGCGCGTGGACCGATCGGGGCTTATGAGAAGGCGCTTGGACCGATCGGGGCTTAGGAGACGGCGCGTGGGCCGATCAGAGCTCGGAGACGGCGCGTGGAACGATCGGGGCTCAGGCGACGGCGCGTGGACCGATCGGGGCTTAGGAGACGGCGCGTCGACTGACCGGAGATCGGGAGATGACGCGTGGACCGATCGGGGCTCTGGAAGCGGCGCACGGACCGATCGTGGCTCGGTGACGACGCGTGTACGGATCGGGGATTCGGGGACGACGCGTGGAACGATCCGGGCTCAGGAGACGGCGCGTGGACCGATCGGGGCTCGGAGACGGCGCGTGGACCGATCGGGGCTTAGGAGAAGGCGCTTGGACCGATCGGGGCTTAGGAGACGGCGCGTGGGCCGATCGGAGCTCGGAGACGGCGCGTGGAACGATCGGGCTCAGGAGACGGCGCGTGAACCGATCGGCGCTCGGAGACGGCGCGTGGACCGATCGGGGCTCAGAAGACGACGCGTCGACCGATCGGGGCTCAGGTGACGGCGCGCGGCCCGACCGGGGCTCAGGAGACGGCGCGTGAAATGATCGGCGCTCGGAGAGGGCGCGTGGACCGATTGGGGCTTAAGAGACGACGGGTGGACCGATCGGGGCTTAGGAGACGGCACGTGAATCGATCGGGGCACAGGACACGGCGCGTGCACCGGTCGGGGCTTAGGAGACGACGCGTCGACAGATCGGGGCTCAGGAGAAGGGGTGTGGACCGATCGGGTCTCGGCGATGGCGCGTGGACCGATCAGGGCTCGGAGACGACGCGTGGACCGATCGGAGCTGGGACACGGCCCGTGGACGGATCGGGGTTTAGGAGACGGCGCATGGACTAATTGGGGCTCAGGAGACGGCGCGTGGACCGATCGGGGCTTAGGAGACGACGCGTGGACCGATCGGGGCTTAGAAGACGACGGGTGGACCGATCGGGGCTCAGGAGACGGCGCGTGGACCGACCGGGGCTCAGGAGGCGACGCGTGGACCCATCGGGGCTCGGAGACGGCGTGTGGACCGATCGGGGCTTAGGAGACGATACGTGGACCGATCGGGTCTTAGGAGACGACGCGTGGACCGATCGGGGCGTAGGAGACGTCGCGTGTACCTATCGGGGCTCACGAGACAGCGTGTGGACAATTTGGGCTCAGGAGACGGCGCGTGCACCGGTCGGGGCTTAGGAGACGACGCGTCGACAGATCGGGGCTCAGGAGAAGGGGTGTGGACAGATCGGGGCTCAGGAGACGGCGCGTGGACCGATCGGGGCTCGGCGATGGCGCGTGGACCGATCGGGGCTCGGCGATGGCGCGTGGACCGATCAGGGCTCGGAGACGACGCGTGGACCGATCGGAGCTCGGACACGGCCCGTGGACGGATCGGGGCTTAGGAGACGGCGCATGGACTAATTTGGGCTCAGGAGACGACGCGTGGACCGATCGGGGCTCGGAAACGACGTGTTAACCAAGCGGGGCTTAGGAGACTACGCGTGGACCGATCGGGGCTTAGAAGACGACGCGTGTACCTATCGGGGCTCAGGAGACAGCGCGTGGACCGATCAGGGCTCGGCGACTGCGCGTGGACGTATCGGGGCTCAGGGAACGGCGCGTGGACCGATCGGGGCTCGGGGACGGCGCGTGGACCGATCGGGGCTCGGAGACGACGCGTGGACCGATCCGGGCTCAGGAGACGGCGCGTGGAGCGGTCGGGGCTCAGGGGAAGACCCGTGGATCGATCGGGGCTCAGGAGACGACGCGTCGACCGATCGGGGCTCAGGAGGCTGCGCGTGGACCCTTCGGGGCTCGCAGAAGGCACGAGGACCGATCAGGGCTTAGGAGACGACGCGTCGACCGATCGGGGCTCGGAGACGGCGCGTGGATGGACCGTGGCTTAGAATGCGGCACGCGGACCGATCGGGGCTCGGAGACGGCATGTGGATCGATCGTGGCTCAGGAGACGGCGGGTGGACCGATGGGGATCAGGAGGCGGTGCGTGGACCGATCGGGGCACGAAGGCGGCGCGTGGACCGATCGGGGCATAGGAGACGACGCGTGTACTTATCGGGGATCAGGAGACAGCGAGTGGACCGATTGGGGCTCAGGAGACGGCGCGTGAACCGATCGAGGCTCGGCGACGGCGCGTGGACCCATCGGGGCTCGGAGACGACGCGTGTACGGATCGGGGCTTGGTGACGGCGCGTTTACCGATCGCGGCTCGGAGACGGCCCATGGACAGATCGGGGCTTAGGAGACGGCGCGTGGGCCGAACGGGGCTCAGGAGACGGCGCGTGGACCGGTCGGGGCTTAGGACACGACGCCTGGACAGATCGGGGCTTAGGAGGCGGCGTGTGGAACGATCGGTGCTCAGGAGACGGCGCGTGGACCGTTCGGGGCTTAGGAGACGACGCGTGGACCGATCGGGGCGTAGGAGACGATACGTGGACCGATCGGGGCTCAGGAGACGGCGCGTGGACCGACTGGGTCTCAGGAGGTTGCCCGTGGACGAATTGGGGTTCGGCGACGGCGCGTGGACCGACCGGGGCTCAGGAGACCGCGCGTGGACCCATCGGGGCTCGGAGACGGCGCGTGAACCGACCGGGGCTCGGAGACGACGCGTGTACGTATCGGGGCTTGGTGACGGAGCGTGGACCGATCGGGGCTCACGAAGCGGCGCCTGAACCGATCGTGGCTCGGAGACGGCGCGAGGAGGCATCTGGGCTTAGAAGACGACGCGTGGATCGATCGGGGCTCGGAGACGGCGCGTGAACCGACCGCGGCTCAGGAGGCCGCGCGTGGACCGATCGAGGCTCGGCGACGGCGCGTGGACCGATCGGGGCTCGGCGACTGTGTGTGGACGTATCGGGGTTCAGGAGACGGCGCGTGGACCGATCGGGGCTCGGAGACGGCACGTGGACTGATCAGGGCTTTGGAGACGACGCGTGGACCGATCGGGGCTCAGGAGACGGCGCGTGGACCGATCGGTGCTCGGCGACGGCGCGTTGGACGATCGGGGCTCAGGAGACGGCGCGTGGACGGATCGGGGCTCAGGAGACGGCGCGTGGGCCGATCGAGGCTCAGGAGTCGGCGGGCGGAACGACCGGGGCTCAGGAGCCTCGTGTGGATCGATCGGGGCTCCGGAGGCGCCGCGTGGACCGATCGGGGCTCAGGAGACGGCGCGTGAACCGATCGGCGCTCGGAGACGGCGCGTGGACCGATCGGGGCTCGGAGACAGCGCGTGGACCGACTGGGGCTCAGGCGGTTGCGCGTGGACCAATTGGGGTTCGGCGACGGCGCGTGGACCGATCCGGGCTCAGGTGCCGGCGCGTGGACCGATCGGGGCTCGGAGACGGAGCGTGGACCGATCGGGGCTCGGAGACGACGCGTGGACCGATCGGGGCTCAGCAGACGGCGCGTGGACCGATCGGGGCTTAGGAGACGGCGCGTGGGCCGAACGGGGCTCGGAGACGGCGCGTGGACCGATCGGGGCTTAGGTGACAACGCGTGGACCGATTGGGGCTCAGGAGGCAGCGCGTGGACCGATCATGGCTCGGCGACGGCGCGTGGACCGATCGGGGCTCGGAGACAGCGCGTGGACCGACTGGGACTCAGGCGGTTGCGCGTGGACCAATTGGGGCTCGGCGACGGCGCGTGGACCGCTCGGCGCTCGGAGACGGTGCGGTAACCGATCGGGGCTTAGGAGACGATGCGTGAACCGAGCGGGGCACGGAGACGGCGCGTGGGCCGATCGGGGCTCAGGAGACAACGCGTGAACCGATGGGGGCTCGGAGACGGCGCGTGGACCGATCGGGGCTTAGGAGACGACGCGTGGACCGATCGGGGCGTAGGACACGACGCGTGTACCTATCGGGGCTCACGAGACAGCGTGTGGACCGATTGGGGCTCAGGAGACGGCGCTTGGACCGATCGGGGCTCGGAGACGGCGCGTTGAACGATCGGAGCTCAGGAGACGGGGCGTGAAATGATCGGCGCTCTGAGACGGCGCGTGGACCGATCGGTGCTCGGAGACGGCGCGTGGACGGACCGCGGCTCAGAATGCGGTACGCGGACCGATCGGGGATCGGACACGGCGTGTGGACCGATCGAGGCTCGGAGACGACGCGATTACGGATCGGGGTCAGGAGACGACGCGTGGAACGATCCGGGATCAGGAGACGAAGCGTGGACCGATCGGGGCTCGGAGACGGCGTGTGGAACGATCGGGGCTCGGGTGACGGCGCGTGAACCGATCGGCGCTCGGAGACGGCGCGTGGATCGATCGGGGATCGGGGACGGCGCGTGGAACGATCGGGGCTCGGAGTCGACGCGTTAGCCGATCGGGGCTTAGGAGACGATGCGTGGACCGATCGGGGTTCGGAGACGGCGCGTGGACCGACCGGGCTTTAGGAGAAGGCGCTTGGACCGAACGGGGCTTAGGAGACGGCGCGTGGATGGATCGGGGCTCGGAGACGGCGCGTGGAATGATCGGGGCTCAGGAGACGGCGCGTGGAGCGATCGGGGCTCAGGAGGCCGCGCGTGGACCGATCGCGGCTCGGCGACGGCGCGTGGACCGATCGGGTCTCAGGAGGCCGCGCGTGGACAGATCATGACTCGGCGACGGCGCGTGGACCGATCGGGGCTCGGAGACGACGCGTGGACCGATCGGGGCTCGGAGACGGCGCATGAACCGACCGGGGCTCAGGAGACGGCGCATGGACTGATCGGGGCTCGGAGACGGCGCGTTAACCGATCGGGGCTCAGGAGACGATGCGTGGATCGATCGGGGCTCAGGAGGCGGCGCGTAGACCCATCGGGGCTCGGAGACGGCACGTGGACCGATCAGGGCTTAGGAGACGACGCGTGGACCGATCGGGGCGTGGAGACGGCGCGTGGACGGACCGTGGCTTAGAATGCGTCACGCGGACCGATCGGGGCTCGGATACGGCGTGTAGACGTATCGGGGCTTAGGAGACGATGCGTGAATCGATCGGGGCTCAGGAGACGCCGCGTGGACCGATCGGGGCTCGGAGACGGCGCGTGGAACGATCGGGGCTCAGGAAACGGCGCGTGAAATGATCGGCGCTCTGAGACGGCGCGTGGACCGATTGTGGCTTACGAGACGGCGCGAGGAGCGATCGGGGCTCAGGAGAAGACGCGTCAATTGATCGGGGCTCAGGAGACGACGCGGCGACGGATCGGGGCTTAGGATACGACGCGTGGACCGACCGGGGCTCAGGAGACCGCGCGTGGACCCATCGGGGCTCGGAGACGGCGCGTGAACCGACCGGGGCTCGGAGACGACGCGTGTACGTATCGGGGCTTGGTGACGGAGCGTGGACCGATCGGGGCTCACGAAGCGGCGCCTGAACCGATCGTGGCTCGGAGACGGCGCGAGGAGGCATCTGGGCTTAGAAGACGACGCGTGGATCGATCGGGGCTCGGAGACGGCGCGTGGACCGATCGGGGCTTAGGTGACAACGCGTGGACCGATTGGGGCTCAGGAGGCAGCGCGTGGACCGATCATGGCTCGGCGACGGCGCGTGGATCGATCGGGGCTCGGAGACAGCGCGTGGACCGACTGGGACTCAGGCGGTTGCGCGTGGACCAATTGGGGTTCGGCGACGGCGCGTGGACCGCTCGGCGCTCGGAGACGGCGCGTTAACCGATCGGGGCTTAGGAGACGATGCGTGAACCGAGCGGGGCGTAGGACACGACGCGTGTACCTATCGGGGCTCACGAGACAGCGTGTGGACCGATTGGGGCTCAGGAGACGGCGCGTGGACCGATCGGGGCTCGGAGACGGCGCGTTGAACGATCGGAGCTCAGGAGACGGGGCGTGAAATGATCGGCGCTCTGAGACGGCGCGTGGACGGATCGGTGCTCGGAGACGACGCGATTACGGATCGGGGATCAGGAGACGACGCGTGGAACGATCCGGGATCAGGAGACGAAGCGTGGACCGATCGGGGCTCGGAGACGGCGTGTGGAACGATCGGGGCTCGGGTGACGGCGCGTGAACCGATCGGCGCTCGGAGACGGCGCGTGGATCGATCGGGGATCGGGGACGGCGCGTGGAACGATCGGGGCTCGGAGTCGACGCGTTAGCCGATCGGGGCTTAGGAGACGATGCGTGGACCGATCGGGGCTCGGAGACTGCGCGTGGACCGACCGGGCTTTAGGAGAAGGCGCTTGGACCGAACGGGGCTTAGGAGACGGCGCGTGGACGGATCGGGGCTCGGAGACGGCGCGTGGAATGATCGGGGCTCACGAGACGGCGCGTGGAGCGATCGGGGCGGGGAGACGGCGCGTTAACCGATCGGGGCTTAGGAGACGATGCGTGGACCGATCGGGGCTCGGAGACGGCGCGTGGAATGATCGGGGCTCAGGAGACGGCGCGTGGAGCGATCGGGGCGGGGAGACGGCGCCTTAACCGATCGGGGCTTAGCAGACGGCACGTGAATCGATCGGGGCACAGGAGACGGCGGGTGCACCGGTCGTGGCTTAGGAGACGACGCGTTGACAGATCGGGGCTCAGGAGAAGGGGTGTGAACCGATCGGGTCTGGGCGATGGCGCGTGGACCGATCAGGGCTCGGAGGCGACGCGTGGACCGATCGGAGCTCGGACACGGCCCGTGGACGGATCGGGGCTTAGGAGACGGCGCATGGACTAATTGGGGCTCAGGAGACGACGCGTGGACCGATCGGGGCTCGGAAACGACGCGTTAACCGAGCGGGGTTTAGGAGACTACGCGTGGACCGACCGGGGCGTAGGAGACGACGCCTGTACCTATCGGGGCTCACGAGACAGCGTGTGGACCGATTTGGGCTCAGGAGACGGCGCGTGTATCGATCGGGGCTCGGACACGGCGCGTGGAACGATCGGGGCTCAGGAGACGGTGCGTAAAGTTATCGGCGCTCGGAGACGGCGCGTGGACCGATCGGGGCTTAGGAGACGACGCGTGGACCGATCGGGGCTTAGAAGACGACGGGTGGACCGATCGGGGCTCAGGAGACGGCGCGTGGACCGACCGGGGCTCAGGAGGCGACGCGTGGACCCATCGGGGCTCGGAGACGGCGTGTGGACCGATCGGGGCTTAGGAGACGATACGTGGACCGATCGGGTCTTAGGAGACGACGCGTGGACCGATCGGGGCTCGGAGACGGCGCTTGGACCGATCGGTGATTAGGAGACGGCGCGTGGGCCGATCGGAGCTCGGAGTCGGCGCGTGGAACGATCGGGGCTCAGGAGACGGCGCGTGAACCGATTGGCGCTCGGAGACGATGCGTGGACCGACAGGGGCTCAGGAAAGGGCGTGTGGAGCGGTCGGGGCTCAGGAGACGACGCGTGGGTCGATCGGGGCTCAGAAGACGACGCGTCGACCGATCGGGGCTCAGGTGACGGCGCGCGGACCGACCGGGGCTCAGGAGACGGCGCGTGAAATGATCGGCGCTCGGAGGGGGCGCGTGGACCGATTGGGACTTAAAAGACGACGGGTGAACCGATCGGGGCTTAGGAGTCGGCACGTGAATCGATCGGGCCTCAGGAGAAGTGGTGTGGACCGATCGGGGCTCAGGAGACGGAGCGTGAAATGATCGGCGCTCGGAGAGGGTGCATGGACCGATCGGGTCTCGGCGATGGCGCGTGGACCGATCGGGGCTCGGCGATGGCGCGTGGACCCATCAGGGCTCGGTGACGACGCGTGTACGGATCGAGGTTTGGCGACGGCGCATGAACAGATCGGAGCTCGGACACGGCCCGTGGACGGATCAGGGCTTAGGAGACGGCGCGTGGATTAATTGGGGCTCAGGAGACGACGCGTGGACCGATCGGGGCTCGGAAACGACGCGTTAACCGAGCAGGGCTTAGGAGACGACGCGTGGACCGATCGGGGCGTAGGAGACGTCGCGTGTACCTATCGGGGCTCACGAGACAGCGTGTGGACAATTTGGGCTCAGGAGACGGCGCGTGCACCGGTCGGGGCTTAGGAGACGACGCGTCGACAGATCGGGGCTCAGGAGACGGCGCGTGAAATGATCGGCGCTCGGAGGGGGCGCGTGGACCGATTGGGACTTAAAAGATGACGGGTGAACCGATCGGGGCTTAGGAGTCGGCACGTGAATCGATCGGGCCTCAGGAGAAGTGGTGTGCACCGATCGGGGCTCAGGAGACGGAGCGTGAAATGATCGGCGCTCGGAGAGGGTGCATGGACCGATCGGGGCTCGGCGATGGCGCGTGGACCGATCGGGGCTCGGCGATGGCGCGTGGACCGATCAGGGCTCGGAGACGACGCGTGTACGGATCGAGGTTTGGCGACGGCGCATGAACAGATCGGAGCTCGGACACGGCCCGTGGACGGATCAGGGCTTAGGAGACGGCGCGTGGATTAATTGGGGCTCAGGAGACGACGCGTGGACCGATCGGGGCTCGGAAACGACGCGTTAACCGAGCAGGGCTTAGGAGACGACGCGTGGACCGATCGGGGCGTAGGAGACGTCGCGTGTACCTATCGGGGCTCACGAGACAGCGTGTGGACAATTTGGGCTCAGGAGACAGCGCGTGCACCGGTCGGGGCTTAGGAGACGACGCGTCGACAGATCGGGGCTCAGGAGAAGGGGTGTGGACAGATCGGGGCTCAGGAGACGGCGCGTGGACCGATCGGGGCTCGGCGATGGCGCGTGGACCGATCGGGGCTCGGCGATGGCGCGTGGACCGATCAGGGCTCGGAGACGACGCGTGGACCGATCGGAGCTCGGACACGGCCCGTGGACGGATCGGGGCTTAGGAGACGGCGCATGGACTAATTTGGGCTCAGGAGACGACGCGTGGACCGATCGGGGCTCGGAAACGACGCGTTAACCAAGCGGGGCTTAGGAGACTACGCGTGGACCGATCGGGGCTTAGAAGACGACGCGTGTACCTATCGGGGCTCAGGAGACAGTGCGTGGACCGATCAGGGCTCGGCGACTGCGCGTGGACGTATCGGGGCTCAGGGAACGGCGCGTGGACCGATCGGGGCTCGGGGACGGCCCGTGGACCGATCGGGGCTCGGAGACGACGCGTGGACCGATCCGGGCTCAGGAGACGGCGCGTGGAGCGGTCGGGGCTCAGGGGAAAACCCGTGGATCGATCGGGGCTCAGGAGACGACGCGTCGACCGATCGGGGCTCAGGAGGCTGCGCGTGGACGCTTCGGGGCTCGCAGAAGGCACGAGGACCGATCAGGGCTTAGGAGACGACGCGTGGACCGATCGGGGCTCGGAGACGGCGCGTGGATGGACCGTGGCTTAGAATGCGGCACGCGGACCGATCGGGGCTCGGAGACGGCATGTGGATCGATCGTGGCTCAGGAGACGGCGGGTGGACCGATGGGGATCAGGAGGCGGTGTGTGGACCGATCGGGGCACGAAGGCGGCGCGTGGACCGATCGGGGCGTAGGAGACGACGCGTGTACCTATCGGGGATCAGGAGACAGCGAGTGGACCGATTGGGGCTCAGGAGACGGCGCGTGGACCGATCGAGGCTCGGCGACGGCGCGTGGACCCATCGGGGCTCGGAGACGACGCGTGTACGGATCGGGGCTTGGTGACGGCGCGTTTACCGATCGCGGCTCGGAGACGGCCCATGGACAGATCGGGGCTTAGGAGACGGTGCGTGGGCCGAACGGGGCTCAGGAGACGGCGCGTGGACCGTTCGGGGCTTAGGACACGACGCCTGGACAGATCGGGGCTTAGGAGGCGGCGTGTGGAACGATCGGTGCTCAGGAGACGGCGTGTGGACCGTTCGGGGCTTAGGAGACGACGCGTGGACCGATCGGGGCGTAGGAGACGATACGTGGACCGATCGGGGCTCAGGAGACGGCGCGTGGACCGACTGGGTCTCAGGAGGTTGCCCGTGGACGAATTGGGGTTCGGCGACGGCGCGTGGACCGGCCGGGGCTCAGGAGACCGCGCGTGGACCCATCGGGGCTCGGAGACGGCGCGTGAACCGACCGGGGCTCGGAGACGACGCGTGTATGTATCGGGGCTTGGTGACGGAGCATGGACCGATCGGGGCTCACGAAGCGGCGCCTGAACCGATCGTGGCTCGGAGACGGCGCGAGGAGGCATCTGGGCTTAGAAGACGACGCGTGGATCGATCGGGGCTCGGAGACGGCGCGTGAACCGACCGCGGCTCAGGAGGCCGCGCGTGGACCGATCGAGGCTCGGCGACGGCGCGTGGACCGATCGGGGCTCGGCGACTGTGTGTGGACGTATCGGGGTTCAGGAGACGGCGCGTGGACCGATCGGGGCTCGGAGACGGCACGTGGACTGATCAGGGCTTTGGAGACGACGCGTGGACCGATCGGGGCTCAGGAGACGGCGCGTGGACCGATCGGTGCTCGGAGACGGCGCGTTGGACGATCGGGGCTCAGGAGACGGCGCGTGGACGGATCGGGGCTCAGGAGACGGCGCGTGGGCCGATCGAGGCTCAGGAGTCGGCGGGCGGACCGACCGGGGCTCAGGAGCCTCGTGTGGATCGATCCGGGCTCCGGAGGCGCCGCGTGGACCGATTGGGGCTCAGGAGACGGCGCGTGAACCGATCGGCGCTCGGAGACGGCGCGTGGACCGATCGGGGCTCGGAGACAGCGCGTGGACCGACTGGGGCTCAGGCGGTTGCGCGTGGACCAATTGGGGTTCGGCGACGGCGCGTGGACCGATCCGGGCTCAGGTGCCGGCGCGTGGACCGATCGGGGCTCGGAGACGGAGCGTGGACCGATCGGGGCTCGGAGACGACGCGTGGACCGATCGGGGCTCAGGAGACGGCGCGTGGACCGATCGGGGCTTAGGAGACGGCGCGTGGGCCGATCGGGGCTCGGAGACAGCGCGTGGACCGACTGGGGCTCAGGCGGTTGCGCGTGGACCAATTGGGGTTCGGCGACGGCGCGTGGACCGATCCGGGCTCAGGTGCCGGCGCGTGGACCGATCGGGGCTCGGAGACGGAGCGTGGACCGATCGGGGCTCGGAGACGACGCGTGGACCGATCGGGGCTCAGGAGACGGCGCGTGGACCGATCGGGGCTTAGGAGACGGCGCGTGGGCCGAACGGGGCTCGGAGACGGCGCGTGGACCGATCGGGGCTTAGGTGACAACGCGTGGACCGATTGGGGCTCAGGAGGCAGCGCGTGGACCGATCATGGCTCGGCGACGGCGCGTGGACCGATCGGGGCTCGGAGACAGCGCGTGGACCGACTGGGACTCAGGCGGTTGCGCGTGGAACAATTGGGGTTCGGCGACGGCGCGTGGACCGCTCGGCGCTCGGAGACGGCGCGTTAACCGATCGGGGCTTAGGAGACGATGCGTGAACCGATCGGGGCACGGAGACGGCGCGTGGGCCGATCGGGGCTTAGGAGACAACGCGTGGACCGATGGGGGCTCGGAGACGGCGCGTGGACCGATCGGGGCTTAGGAGACGACGCGTGGACCGATCGGGGCGTAGGACACGACGCGTGTACCTATCGGGGCTCACGAGACAGCGTGTGGACCGATTGGGGCTCAGGAGACGGCGCGTGGACCGATCGGGGCTCGGAGACGGCGCGTTGAACGATCGGAGCTCAGGAGACGGGGCGTGAAATGATCGGCGCTCTGAGACGGCGCGTGGACCGATCGGTGCTCGGAGACGGCGCGTGGACGGACCGCGGCTCAGAATGCGGTACGCGGACCGATCGGGGATCGGACACGGCGTGTGGACCGATCGAGGCTCGGAGACGACGCGATTACGGATCGGGGATCAGGAGACGACGCGTGGAACGATCCGGGATCAGGAGACGAAGCGTGGACCGATCGGGGCTCGGAGACGGCGTGTGGAACGATCGGGGCTCGGGTGACGGCGCGTGAACCGATCGGCGCTCGGAGACGGCGCGTGGATCGATCGGGGATCGGGGACGGCGCGTGG
This sequence comes from Netelia fuscicornis, assembly GCA_946811545.1. Lineage (NCBI taxonomy): Eukaryota > Metazoa > Arthropoda > Insecta > Hymenoptera > Ichneumonidae > Netelia > Netelia fuscicornis. The sequence continues at coordinate 32,911,571 of OX328014.1, read as the reverse complement.
AACGATCGGGGCTCGGAGTCGACGCGTTAGCCGATCGGGGCTTAGGAGACGATGCGTGGACCGATCGGGGTTCGGAGACGGCGCGTGGACCGACCGGGCTTTAGGAGAAGGCGCTTGGACCGAACGGGGCTTAGGAGACGGCGCGTGGACGGATCGGGGCTCGGAGACGGCGCGTGGAATGATCGGGGCTCAGGAGACGGCGCGTGGAGCGATCGGGGCTCAGGAGGCCGCGCGTGGACCGATCGCGGCTCGGCGACGGCGCGTGGACCGATCGGGTCTCAGGAGGCCGCGCGTGGACAGATCATGACTCGGCGATGGCGCGTGGACCGATCGGGGCTCGGAGACGACGCGTGGACCGATCGGGGCTCGGAGACGGCGCATGAACCGACCGGGGCTCAGGAGACGGCGCGTGGACTGATCGGGGCTCGGAGACGGCGCGTTAACCGATCGGGGCTCAGGAGACGATGCGTGGATCGATCGGGGCTCAGGAGGCGGCGCGTAGACCCATCGGGGCTCGGAGACGGCACGTGGACCGATCAGGGCTTAGGAGACGACGCGTGGACCGATCGGGGCGTGGAGACGGCGCGTGGACGGACCGTGGCTTAGAATGCGTCACGCGGACCGATCGGGGCTCGGATACGGCGTGTAGACGTATCGGGGCTTAGGAGACGATGCGTGAATCGATCGGGGCTCAGGAGACGCCGCGTGGACCGATCGGGGCTCGGAGACGGCGCGTGGAACGATCGGGGCTCAGGAAACGGCGCGTGAAATGATCGGCGCTCTGAGACGGCGCGTGGACCGATTGTGGCTTACGAGACGGCGCGAGGAGCGATCGGGGCTCAGGAGAAGACGCGTCAATTGATCGGGGCTCAGGAGACGACGCGGCGACGGATCGGGGCTTAGGATACGACGCGTGGACCGACCGGGGCTCAGGAGACCGCGCGTGGACCCATCGGGGCTCGGAGACGGCGCGTGAACCGACCGGGGCTCGGAGACGACGCGTGTACGTATCGGGGCTTGGTGACGGAGCGTGGACCGATCGGGGCTCACGAAGCGGCGCCTGAACCGATCGTGGCTCGGAGACGGCGCGAGGAGGCATCTGGGCTTAGAAGACGACGCGTGGATCGATCGGGGCTCGGAGACGGCGCGTGGACCGATCGGGGCTTAGGTGACAACGCGTGGACCGATTGGGGCTCAGGAGGCAGCGCGTGGACCGATCATGGCTCGGCGACGGCGCGTGGACCGATCGGGGCTCGGAGACAGCGCGTGGACCGACTGGGACTCAGGCGGTTGCGCGTGGACCAATTGGGGTTCGGCGACGGCGCGTGGACCGCTCGGCGCTCGGAGACGGCGCGTTAACCGATCGGGGCTTAGGAGACGATGCGTGAACCGAGCGGGGCACGGAGACGGCGCGTGGGCCGATCGGGGCTTAGGAGACAACGCGTGGACCGATGGGGGCTCGGAGACGGCGCGTGGACCGATCGGGGCTTAGGAGACGACGCGTGGACCGATCGGGGCGTAGGACACGACGCGTGTACCTATCGGGGCTCACGAGACAGCGTGTGGACCGATTGGGGCTCAGGAGACGGCGCGTGGACCGATCGGGGCTCGGAGACGGCGCGTTGAACGATCGGAGCTCAGGAGACGGGGCGTGAAATGATCGGCGCTCTGAGACGGCGCGTGGACGGATCGGTGCTCGGAGACGACGCGATTACGGATCGGGGATCAGGAGACGACGCGTGGAACGATCCGGGATCAGGAGACGAAGCGTGGACCGATCGGGGCTCGGAGACGGCGTGTGGAACGATCGGGGCTCGGGTGACGGCGCGTGAACCGATCGGCGCTCGGAGACGGCGCGTGGATCGATCGGGGATCGGGGACGGCGCGTGGAACGATCGGGGCTCGGAGTCGACGCGTTAGCCGATCGGGGCTTAGGAGACGATGCGTGGACCGATCTTGGCTCGGAGACTGCGCGTGGACCGACCGGGCTTTAGGAGAAGGCGCTTGGACCGAACGGGGCTTAGGAGACGGCGCGTGGACGGATCGGGGCTCGGAGACGGCGCGTGGAATGATCGGGGCTCACGAGACGGCGCGCGGAGCGATCGGGGCGGGGAGACGGCGCGTTAACCGATCGGGGCTTAGGAGACGATGCGTGGACCGATCGGGGCTCGGAGACGGCGCGTGGAATGATCGGGGCTCAGGAGACGGCGCGTGGAGCGATCGGGGCGGGGAGACGGCGCCTTAACCGATCGGGGCTTAGCAGACGGCACGTGAATCGATCGGGGCACAGGAGACGGCGGGTGCACCGGTCGTGGCTTAGGAGACGACGCGTTGACAGATCGGGGCTCAGGAGAAGGGGTGTGAACCGATCGGGTCTGGGCGATGGCGCGTGGACCGATCAGGGCTCGGAGGCGACGCGTGGACCGATCGGAGCTCGGACACGGCCCGTGGACGGATCGGGGCTTAGGAGACGGCGCATGGACTAATTGGGGCTCAGGAGACGACGCGTGGACCGATCGGGGCTCGGAAACGACGCGTTAACCGAGCGGGGTTTAGGAGACTACGCGTGGACCGACCGGGGCGTAGGAGACGACGCCTGTACCTATCGGGGCTCACGAGACAGCGTGTGGACCGATTTGGGCTCAGGAGACGGCGCGTGTATCGATCGGGGCTCGGACACGGCGCGTGGACCCATCGGGGCTCGGAGACGGCGTGTGGACCGATCGGGGCTTAGGAGACGATACGTGGACCGATCGGGTCTTAGGAGACGACGCGTGGACCGATCGGGGCTCGGAGACGGCGCTTGGACCGATCGGTGATTAGGAGACGGCGCGTGGGCCGATCGGAGCTCGGAGTCGGCGCGTGGAACGATCGGGGCTCAGGAGACGGCGCGTGAACCGATTGGCGCTCGGAGACGATGCGTGGACCGACAGGGGCTCAGGAAAGGGCGTGTGGAGCGGTCGGGGCTCAGGAGACGACGCGTGGGTCGATCGGGGCTCAGAAGACGACGCGTCGACCGATCGGGGCTCAGGTGACGGCGCGCGGACCGACCGGGGCTCAGGAGACGGCGCGTGAAATGATCGGCGCTCGGAGGGGGCGCGTGGACCCATCAGGGCTCGGTGACGACGCGTGTACGGATCGAGGTTTGGCGACGGCGCATGAACAGATCGGAGCTCGGACACGGCCCGTGGACGGATCAGGGCTTAGGAGACGGCGCGTGGATTAATTGGGGCTCAGGAGACGACGCGTGGACCGATCGGGGCTCGGAAACGACGCGTTAACCGAGCAGGGCTTAGGAGACGACGCGTGGACCGATCGGGGCGTAGGAGACGTCGCGTGTACCTATCGGGGCTCACGAGACAGCGTGTGGACAATTTGGGCTCAGGAGACAGCGCGTGCACCGGTCGGGGCTTAGGAGACGACGCGTCGACAGATCGGGGCTCAGGAGAAGGGGTGTGGACAGATCGGGGCTCAGGAGACGGCGCGTGGACCGATCGGGGCTCGGCGATGGCGCGTGGACCGATCGGGGCTCGGCGATGGCGCGTGGACCGATCAGGGCTCGGAGACGACGCGTGGACCGATCGGGGCTCGGAAACGACGCGTTAACCAAGCGGGGCTTAGGAGACTACGCGTGGACCGATCGGGGCTTAGAAGACGACGCGTGTACCTATCGGGGCTCAGGAGACAGTGCGTGGACCGATCAGGGCTCGGCGACTGCGCGTGGACGTATCGGGGCTCAGGGAACGGCGCGTGGACCGATCGGGGCTCGGGGACGGCCCGTGGACCGATCGGGGCTCGGAGACGACGCGTGGACCGATCCGGGCTCAGGAGACGGCGCGTGGAGCGGTCGGGGCTCAGGGGAAAACCCGTGGATCGATCGGGGCTCAGGAGACGACGCGTCGACCGATCGGGGCTCAGGAGGCTGCGCGTGGACGCTTCGGGGCTCGCAGAAGGCACGAGGACCGATCAGGGCTTAGGAGACGACGCGTGGACCGATCGGGGCTCGGAGACGGCGCGTGGATGGACCGTGGCTTAGAATGCGGCACGCGGACCGATCGGGGCTCGGAGACGGCATGTGGATCGATCGTGGCTCAGGAGACGGCGGGTGGACCGATGGGGATCAGGAGGCGGTGCGTGGACCGATCGGGGCACGAAGGCGGCGCGTGGACCGATCGGGGCGTAGGAGACGACGCGTGTACCTATCGGGGATCAGGAGACAGCGAGTGGACCGATTGGGGCTCAGGAGACGGCGCGTGGACCGATCGAGGCTCGGCGACGGCGCGTGGACCCATCGGGGCTCGGAGACGACGCGTGTACGGATCGGGGCTTGGTGACGGCGCGTTTACCGATCGCGGCTCGGAGACGGCCCATGGACAGATCGGGGCTTAGGAGACGGTGCGTGGGCCGAACGGGGCTCAGGAGACGGCGCGTGGACCGGTCGGGGCTTAGGACACGACGCCTGGACAGATCGGGGCTTAGGAGGCGGCGTGTGGAACGATCGGTGCTCAGGAGACGGCGTGTGGACCGTTCGGGGCTTAGGAGACGACGCGTGGACCGATCGGGGCGTAGGAGACGATACGTGGACCGATCGGGGCTCAGGAGACGGCGCGTGGACCGACTGGGTCTCAGGAGGTTGCCCGTGGACGAATTGGGGTTCGGCGACGGCGCGTGGACCGGCCGGGGCTCAGGAGACCGCGCGTGGACCCATCGGGGCTCGGAGACGGCGCGTGAACCGACCGGGGCTCGGAGACGACGCGTGTATGTATCGGGGCTTGGTGACGGAGCGTGGACCGATCGGGGCTCACGAAGCGGCGCCTGAACGGATCGTGGCTCGGAGACGGCGCGAGGAGGCATCTGGGCTTAGAAGACGACGCGTGGATCGATCGGGGCTCGGAGACGGCGCGTGAACCGACCGCGGCTCAGGAGGCCGCGCGTGGACCGATCGAGGCTCGGCGACGGCGCGTGGACCGATCGGGGCTCGGCGACTGTGTGTGGACGTATCGGGGTTCAGGAGACGGCGCGTGGACCGATCGGGGCTCGGAGACGGCACGTGGACTGATCAGGGCTTTGGAGACGACGCGTGGACCGATCGGGGCTCAGGAGACGGCGCGTGGACCGATCGGTGCTCGGAGACGGCGCGTTGGACGATCGGGGCTCAGGAGACGGCGCGTGGACGGATCGGGGCTCAGGAGACGGCGCGTGGGCCGATCGAGGCTCAGGAGTCGGCGGGCGGACCGACCGGGGCTCAGGAGCCTCGTGTGGATCGATCCGGGCTCCGGAGGCGCCGCGTGGACCGATTGGGGCTCAGGAGACGGCGCGTGAACCGATCGGCGCTCGGAGACGGCGCGTGGACCGATCGGGGCTCGGAGACAGCGCGTGGACCGACTGGGGCTCAGGCGGTTGCGCGTGGACCAATTGGGGTTCGGCGACGGCGCGTGGACCGATCCGGGCTCAGGTGCCGGCGCGTGGACCGATCGGGGCTCGGAGACGGAGCGTGGACCGATCGGGGCTCGGAGACGACGCGTGGACCGATCGGGGCTCAGGAGACGGCGCGTGGACCGATCGGGGCTTAGGAGACGGCGCGTGGGCCGAACGGGGCTCGGAGACGGCGCGTGGACCGATCGGGGCTTAGGTGACAACGCGTGGACCGATTGGGGCTCAGGAGGCAGCGCGTGGACCGATCATGGCTCGGCGACGGCGCGTGGACCGATCGGGGCTCGGAGACAGCGCGTGGACCGACTGGGACTCAGGCGGTTGCGCGTGGAACAATTGGGGTTCGGCGACGGCGCGTGGACCGCTCGGCGCTCGGAGACGGCGCGTTAACCGATCGGGGCTTAGGAGACGATGCGTGAACCGATCGGGGCACGGAGACGGCGCGTGGGCCGATCGGGGCTTAGGAGACAACGCGTGGACCGATGGGGGCTCGGAGACGGCGCGTGGACCGATCGGGGCTTAGGAGACGACGCGTGGACCGATCGGGGCGTAGGACACGACGCGTGTACCTATCGGGGCTCACGAGACAGCGTGTGGACCGATTGGGGCTCAGGAGACGGCGCGTGGACCGATCGGGGCTCGGAGACGGCGCGTTGAACGATCGGAGCTCAGGAGACGGGGCGTGAAATGATCGGCGCTCTGAGACGGCGCGTGGACCGATCGGTGCTCGGAGACGGCGCGTGGACGGACCGCGGCTCAGAATGCGGTACGCGGACCGATCGGGGATCGGACACGGCGTGTGGACCGATCGAGGCTCGGAGACGACGCGATTACGGATCGGGGATCAGGAGACGACGCGTGGAACGATCCGGGATCAGGAGACGAAGCGTGGACCGATCGGGGCTTGGAGACGGCGTGTGGAACGACTGGGTCTCAGGAGGTTGCCCGTGGACGAATTGGGGTTCGGCGACGGCGCTTGGACCGACCGGGGCTCAGGAGACCGCGCGTGGACCCATCGGGGCTCGGAGACGGCGCGTGAACCGACCGGGGCTCGGAGACGACGCGTGTACGTATCGGGGCTTGGTGACGGAGCGTGGACCGATCGGGGCTCACGAAGCGGCGCCTGAACCGATCGTGGCTCGGAGACGGCGCGAGGAGGCATCTGGGCTTAGAAGACGACGCGTGGATCGATCGGGGCTCGGAGACGGCGCGTGGACCGATCGGGGCTTAGGTGACAACGCGTGGACCGATTGGGGCTCAGGAGGCAGCGCGTGGACCGATCATGGCTCGGCGACGGCGCGTGGACCGATCGGGGCTCGGAGACAGCGCGTGGACCGACTGGGACTCAGGCGGTTGCGCGTGGACCAATTGGGGTTCGGCGACGGCGCGTGGACCGCTCGGCGCTCGGAGACGGCGCGTTAACCGATCGGGGCTTAGGAGACGGCGCGTTGAACGATCGGAGCTCAGGAGACGGGGCGTGAAATGATCGGCGCTCTGAGACGGCGCGTGGACGGATCGGTGCTCGGAGACGACGCGATTACGGATCGGGGATCAGGAGACGACGCGTGGAACGATCCGGGATCAGGAGACGAAGCGTGGACCGATCGGGGCTCGGAGACGGCGTGTGGAACGATCGGGGCTCGGGTGACGGCGCGTGAACCGATCGGCGCTCGGAGACGGCGCGTGGATCGATCGGGGATCGGGGACGGCGCGTGGAACGATCGGGGCTCGGAGTCGACGCGTTAGCCGATCGGGGCTTAGGAGACGATGCGTGGACCGATCGGGGCTCGGAGACTGCGCGTGGACCGACCGGGCTTTAGGAGAAGGCGCTTGGACCGAACGGGGCTTAGGAGACGGCGCGTGGACGGATCGGGGCTCGGAGACGGCGCGTGGAATGATCGGGGCTCACGAGACGGCGCGTGGAGCGATCGGGGCGGGGAGACGGCGCGTTAACCGATCGGGGCTTAGGAGACGATGCGTGGACCGATCGGGGCTCGGAGACGGCGCGTGGAATGATCGGGGCTCAGGAGACGGCGCGTGGAGCGATCGGGGCGGGGAGACGGCGCCTTAACCGATCGGGGCTTAGGAGACGGCACGTGAATCGATCGGGGCACAGGAGACGGCGGGTGCACCGGTCGTGGCTTAGGAGACGACGCGTTGACAGATCGGGGCTCAGGAGAAGGGGTGTGAACCGATCGGGTCTGGGCGATGGCGCGTGGACCGATCAGGGCTCGGAGGCGACGCGTGGACCGATCGGAGCTCGGACACGGCCCGTGGACGGATCGGGGCTTAGGAGACGGCGCATGGACTAATTGGGGCTCAGGAGACGACGCGTGGACCGATCGGGGCTCGGAAACGACGCGTTAACCGAGCGGGGTTTAGGAGACTACGCGTGGACCGACCGGGGCGTAGGAAACGACGCCTGTACCTATCGGGGCTCACGAGACAGCGTGTGGACCGATTTGGGCTCAGGAGACGGCGCGTGTATCGATCGGGGCTCGGACACGGCGCGTGGAACGATCGGGGCTCAGGAGACGGTGCGTAAAGTTATCGGCGCTCGGAGACGGCGCGTGGACCGATCGGGGCTTAGGAGACGACGCGTGGACCGATCGGGGCTTAGAAGACGACGGGTGGACCGATCGGGGCTCAGGAGACGGCGCGTGGACCGACCGGGGCTCAGGAGGCGACGCGTGGACCCATCGGGGCTCGGAGACGGCGTGTGGACCGATCGGGGCTTAGGAGACGATACGTGGACCGATCGGGTCTTAGGAGACGACGCGTGGACCGATCGGGGCTCGGAGACGGCGCTTGGACCGATCGGTGATTAGGAGACGGCGCGTGGGCCGATCGGAGCTCGGAGTCGGCGCGTGGAACGATCGGGGCTCAGGAGACGGCGCGTGAACCGATTGGCGCTCGGAGACGATGCGTGGACCGACAGGGGCTCAGGAAAGGGCGTGTGGAGCGGTCGGGGCTCAGGAGACGACGCGTGGGTCGATCGGGGCTCAGAAGACGACGCGTCGACCGATCGGGGCTCAGGTGACGGCGCGCGGACCGACCGGGGCTCAGGAGACGGCGCGTGAAATGATCGGCGCTCGGAGGGGGCGCGTGGACCGATTGGGACTTAAAAGACGACGGGTGAACCGATCGGGGCTTAGGAGTCGGCACGTGAATCGATCGGGCCTCAGGAGAAGTGGTGTGGACCGATCGGGGCTCAGGAGACGGAGCGTGAAATGATCGGCGCTCGGAGAGGGTGCATGGACCGATCGGGTCTCGGCGATGGCGCGTGGACCGATCGGGGCTCGGCGATGGCGCGTGGACCCATCAGGGCTCGGTGACGACGCGTGTACGGATCGAGGTTTGGCGACGGCGCATGAACAGATCGGAGCTCGGACACGGCCCGTGGACGGATCAGGGCTTAGGAGACGGCGCGTGGATTAATTGGGGCTCAGGAGACGACGCGTGGACCGATCGGGGCTCGGAAACGACGCGTTAACCGAGCAGGGCTTAGGAGACGACGCGTGGACCGATCGGGGCGTAGGAGACGTCGCGTGTACCTATCGGGGCTCACGAGACAGCGTGTGGACAATTTGGGCTCAGGAGACGGCGCGTGCACCGGTCGGGGCTTAGGAGACGACGCGTCGACAGATCGGGGCTCAGGAGACGGCGCGTGAAATGATCGGCGCTCGGAGGGGGCGCGTGGACCGATTGGGACTTAAAAGATGACGGGTGAACCGATCGGGGCTTAGGAGTCGGCACGTGAATCGATCGGGCCTCAGGAGAAGTGGTGTGCACCGATCGGGGCTCAGGAGACGGAGCGTGAAATGATCGGCGCTCGGAGAGGGTGCATGGACCGATCGGGGCTCGGCGATGGCGCGTGGACCGATCGGGGCTCGGCGATGGCGCGTGGACCGATCAGGGCTCGGAGACGACGCGTGTACGGATCGAGGTTTGGCGACGGCGCATGAACAGATCGGAGCTCGGACACGGCCCGTGGACGGATCAGGGCTTAGGAGACGGCGCGTGGATTAATTGGGGCTCAGGAGACGACGCGTGGACCGATCGGGGCTCGGAAACGACGCGTTAACCGAGCAGGGCTTAGGAGACGACGCGTGGACCGATCGGGGCGTAGGAGACGTCGCGTGTACCTATCGGGGCTCACGAGACAGCGTGTGGACAATTTGGGCTCAGGAGACAGCGCGTGCACCGGTCGGGGCTTAGGAGACGACGCGTCGACAGATCGGGGCTCAGGAGAAGGGGTGTGGACAGATCGGGGCTCAGGAGACGGCGCGTGGACCGATCGGGGCTCGGCGATGGCGCGTGGACCGATCGGGGCTCGGCGATGGCGCGTGGACCGATCAGGGCTCGGAGACGACGCGTGGACCGATCGGAGCTCGGACACGGCCCGTGGACGGATCGGGGCTTAGGAGACGGCGCATGGACTAATTTGGGCTCAGGAGACGACGCGTGGACCGATCGGGGCTCGGAAACGACGCGTTAACCAAGCGGGGCTTAGGAGACTACGCGTGGACCGATCGGGGCTTAGAAGACGACGCGTGTACCTATCGGGGCTCAGGAGACAGTGCGTGGACCGATCAGGGCTCGGCGACTGCGCGTGGACGTATCGGGGCTCAGGGAACGGCGCGTGGACCGATCGGGGCTCGGGGACGGCCCGTGGACCGATCGGGGCTCGGAGACGACGCGTGGACCGATCCGGGCTCAGGAGACGGCGCGTGGAGCGGTCGGGGCTCAGGGGAAAACCCGTGGATCGATCGGGGCTCAGGAGACGACGCGTCGACCGATCGGGGCTCAGGAGGCTGCGCGTGGACGCTTCGGGGCTCGCAGAAGGCACGAGGACCGATCAGGGCTTAGGAGACGACGCGTGGACCGATCGGGGCTCGGAGACGGCGCGTGGATGGACCGTGGCTTAGAATGCGGCACGCGGACCGATCGGGGCTCGGAGACGGCATGTGGATCGATCGTGGCTCAGGAGACGGCGGGTGGACCGATGGGGATCAGGAGGCGGTGCGTGGACCGATCGGGGCACGAAGGCGGCGCGTGGACCGATCGGGGCGTAGGAGACGACGCGTGTACCTATCGGGGATCAGGAGACAGCGAGTGGACCGATTGGGGCTCAGGAGACGGCGCGTGGACCGATCGAGGCTCGGCGACGGCGCGTGGACCCATCGGGGCTCGGAGACGACGCGTGTACGGATCGGGGCTTGGTGACGGCGCGTTTACCGATCGCGGCTCGGAGACGGCCCATGGACAGATCGGGGCTTAGGAGACGGTGCGTGGGCCGAACGGGGCTCAGGAGACGGCGCGTGGACCGGTCGGGGCTTAGGACACGACGCCTGGACAGATCGGGGCTTAGGAGGCGGCGTGTGGAACGATCGGTGCTCAGGAGACGGCGTGTGGACCGTTCGGGGCTTAGGAGACGACGCGTGGACCGATCGGGGCGTAGGAGACGATACGTGGACCGATCGGGGCTCAGGAGACGGCGCGTGGACCGACTGGGTCTCAGGAGGTTGCCCGTGGACGAATTGGGGTTCGGCGACGGCGCGTGGACCGGCCGGGGCTCAGGAGACCGCGCGTGGACCCATCGGGGCTCGGAGACGGCGCGTGAACCGACCGGGGCTCGGAGACGACGCGTGTATGTATCGGGGCTTGGTGACGGAGCGTGGACCGATCGGGGCTCACGAAGCGGCGCCTGAACCGATCGTGGCTCGGAGACGGCGCGAGGAGGCATCTGGGCTTAGAAGACGACGCGTGGATCGATCGGGGCTCGGAGACGGCGCGTGAACCGACCGCGGCTCAGGAGGCCGCGCGTGGACCGATCGAGGCTCGGCGACGGCGCGTGGACCGATCGGGGCTCGGCGACTGTGTGTGGACGTATCGGGGTTCAGGAGACGGCGCGTGGACCGATCGGGGCTCGGAGACGGCACGTGGACTGATCAGGGCTTTGGAGACGACGCGTGGACCGATCGGGGCTCAGGAGACGGCGCGTGGACCGATCGGTGCTCGGAGACGGCGCGTTGGACGATCGGGGCTCAGGAGACGGCGCGTGGACGGATCGGGGCTCAGGAGACGGCGCGTGGGCCGATCGAGGCTCAGGAGTCGGCGGGCGGACCGACCGGGGCTCAGGAGCCTCGTGTGGATCGATCCGGGCTCCGGAGGCGCCGCGTGGACCGATTGGGGCTCAGGAGACGGCGCGTGAACCGATCGGCGCTCGGAGACGGCGCGTGGACCGATCGGGGCTCGGAGACAGCGCGTGGACCGACTGGGGCTCAGGCGGTTGCGCGTGGACCAATTGGGGTTCGGCGACGGCGCGTGGACCGATCCGGGCTCAGGTGCCGGCGCGTGGACCGATCGGGGCTCGGAGACGGAGCGTGGACCGATCGGGGCTCGGAGACGACGCGTGGACCGATCGGGGCTCAGGAGACGGCGCGTGGACCGATCGGGGCTTAGGAGACGGCGCGTGGGCCGAACGGGGCTCGGAGACGGCGCGTGGACCGATCGGGGCTTAGGTGACAACGCGTGGACCGATTGGGGCTCAGGAGGCAGCGCGTGGACCGATCATGGCTCGGCGACGGCGCGTGGACCGATCGGGGCTCGGAGACAGCGCGTGGACCGACTGGGACTCAGGCGGTTGCGCGTGGAACAATTGGGGTTCGGCGACGGCGCGTGGACCGCTCGGCGCTCGGAGACGGCGCGTTAACCGATCGGGGCTTAGGAGACGATGCGTGAACCGATCGGGGCACGGAGACGGCGCGTGGGCCGATCGGGGCTTAGGAGACAACGCGTGGACCGATGGGGGCTCGGAGACGGCGCGTGGACCGATCGGGGCTTAGGAGACGACGCGTGGACCGATCGGGGCGTAGGACACGACGCGTGTACCTATCGGGGCTCACGAGACAGCGTGTGGACCGATTGGGGCTCAGGAGACGGCGCGTGGACCGATCGGGGCTCGGAGACGGCGCGTTGAACGATCGGAGCTCAGGAGACGGGGCGTGAAATGATCGGCGCTCTGAGACGGCGCGTGGACCGATCGGTGCTCGGAGACGGCGCGTGGACGGACCGCGGCTCAGAATGCGGTACGCGGACCGATCGGGGATCGGACACGGCGTGTGGACCGATCGAGGCTCGGAGACGACGCGATTACGGATCGGGGATCAGGAGACGACGCGTGGAACGATCCGGGATCAGGAGACGAAGCGTGGACCGATCGGGGCTTGGAGACGGCGTGTGGAACGACTGGGTCTCAGGAGGTTGCCCGTGGACGAATTGGGGTTCGGCGACGGCGCTTGGACCGACCGGGGCTCAGGAGACCGCGCGTGGACCCATCGGGGCTCGGAGACGGCGCGTGAACCGACCGGGGCTCGGAGACGACGCGTGTACGTATCGGGGCTTGGTGACGGAGCGTGGACCGATCGGGGCTCACGAAGCGGCGCCTGAACCGATCGTGGCTCGGAGACGGCGCGAGGAGGCATCTGGGCTTAGAAGACGACGCGTGGATCGATCGGGGCTCGGAGACGGCGCGTGGACCGATCGGGGCTTAGGTGACAACGCGTGGACCGATTGGGGCTCAGGAGGCAGCGCGTGGACCGATCATGGCTCGGCGACGGCGCGTGGACCGATCGGGGCTCGGAGACAGCGCGTGGACCGACTGGGACTCAGGCGGTTGCGCGTGGACCAATTGGGGTTCGGCGACGGCGCGTGGACCGCTCGGCGCTCGGAGACGGCGCGTTAACCGATCGGGGCTTAGGAGACGATGCGTGAACCGAGCGGGGCACGGAGACGGCGCGTGGGCCGATCGGGGCTTAGGAGACAACGCGTGGACCGATGGGGGCTCGGAGACGGCGCGTGGACCGATCGGGGCTTAGGAGACGACGCGTGGACCGATCGGGGCGTAGGACACGACGCGTGTACCTATCGGGGCTCACGAGACAGCGTGTGGACCGATTGGGGCTCAGGAGACGGCGCGTGGACCGATCGGGGCTCGGAGACGGCGCGTTGAACGATCGGAGCTCAGGAGACGGGGCGTGAAATGATCGGCGCTCTGAGACGGCGCGTGGACGGATCGGTGCTCGGAGACGACGCGATTACGGATCGGGGATCAGGAGACGACGCGTGGAACGATCCGGGATCAGGAGACGAAGCGTGGACCGATCGGGGCTCGGAGACGGCGTGTGGAACGATCGGGGCTCGGGTGACGGCGCGTGAACCGATCGGCGCTCGGAGACGGCGCGTGGATCGATCGGGGATCGGGGACGGCGCGTGGAACGATCGGGGCTCGGAGTCGACGCGTTAGCCGATCGGGGCTTAGGAGACGATGCGTGGACCGATCGGGGCTCGGAGACTGCGCGTGGACCGACCGGGCTTTAGGAGAAGGCGCTTGGACCGAACGGGGCTTAGGAGACGGCGCGTGGACGGATCGGGGCTCGGAGACGGCGCGTGGAATGATCGGGGCTCACGAGACGGCGCGTGGAGCGATCGGGGCGGGGAGACGGCGCGTTAACCGATCGGGGCTTAGGAGACGATGCGTGGACCGATCGGGGCTCGGAGACGGCGCGTGGAATGATCGGGGCTCAGGAGACGGCGCGTGGAGCGATCGGGGCGGGGAGACGGCGCCTTAACCGATCGGGGCTTAGGAGACGGCACGTGAATCGATCGGGGCACAGGAGACGGCGGGTGCACCGGTCGTGGCTTAGGAGACGACGCGTTGACAGATCGGGGCTCAGGAGAAGGGGTGTGAACCGATCGGGTCTGGGCGATGGCGCGTGGACCGATCAGGGCTCGGAGGCGACGCGTGGACCGATCGGAGCTCGGACACGGCCCGTGGACGGATCGGGGCTTAGGAGACGGCGCATGGACTAATTGGGGCTCAGGAGACGACGCGTGGACCGATCGGGGCTCGGAAACGACGCGTTAACCGAGCGGGGTTTAGGAGACTACGCGTGGACCGACCGGGGCGTAGGAAACGACGCCTGTACCTATCGGGGCTCACGAGACAGCGTGTGGACCGATTTGGGCTCAGGAGACGGCGCGTGTATCGATCGGGGCTCGGACACGGCGCGTGGAACGATCGGGGCTCAGGAGACGGTGCGTAAAGTTATCGGCGCTCGGAGACGGCGCGTGGACCGATCGGGGCTTAGGAGACGACGCGTGGACCGATCGGGGCTTAGAAGACGACGGGTGGACCGATCGGGGCTCAGGAGACGGCGCGTGGACCGACCGGGGCTCAGGAGGCGACGCGTGGACCCATCGGGGCTCGGAGACGGCGTGTGGACCGATCGGGGCTTAGGAGACGATACGTGGACCGATCGGGTCTTAGGAGACGACGCGTGGACCGATCGGGGCTCGGAGACGGCGCTTGGACCGATCGGTGATTAGGAGACGGCGCGTGGGCCGATCGGAGCTCGGAGTCGGCGCGTGGAACGATCGGGGCTCAGGAGACGGCGCGTGAACCGATTGGCGCTCGGAGACGATGCGTGGACCGACAGGGGCTCAGGAAAGGGCGTGTGGAGCGGTCGGGGCTCAGGAGACGACGCGTGGGTCGATCGGGGCTCAGAAGACGACGCGTCGACCGATCGGGGCTCAGGTGACGGCGCGCGGACCGACCGGGGCTCAGGAGACGGCGCGTGAAATGATCGGCGCTCGGAGGGGGCGCGTGGACCGATTGGGACTTAAAAGACGACGGGTGAACCGATCGGGGCTTAGGAGTCGGCACGTGAATCGATCGGGCCTCAGGAGAAGTGGTGTGGACCGATCGGGGCTCAGGAGACGGAGCGTGAAATGATCGGCGCTCGGAGAGGGTGCATGGACCGATCGGGTCTCGGCGATGGCGCGTGGACCGATCGGGGCTCGGCGATGGCGCGTGGACCCATCAGGGCTCGGTGACGACGCGTGTACGGATCGAGGTTTGGCGACGGCGCATGAACAGATCGGAGCTCGGACACGGCCCGTGGACGGATCAGGGCTTAGGAGACGGCGCGTGGATTAATTGGGGCTCAGGAGACGACGCGTGGACCGATCGGGGCTCGGAAACGACGCGTTAACCGAGCAGGGCTTAGGAGACGACGCGTGGACCGATCGGGGCGTAGGAGACGTCGCGTGTACCTATCGGGGCTCACGAGACAGCGTGTGGACAATTTGGGCTCAGGAGACGGCGCGTGCACCGGTCGGGGCTTAGGAGACGACGCGTCGACAGATCGGGGCTCAGGAGACGGCGCGTGAAATGATCGGCGCTCGGAGGGGGCGCGTGGACCGATTGGGACTTAAAAGATGACGGGTGAACCGATCGGGGCTTAGGAGTCGGCACGTGAATCGATCGGGCCTCAGGAGAAGTGGTGTGCACCGATCGGGGCTCAGGAGACGGAGCGTGAAATGATCGGCGCTCGGAGAGGGTGCATGGACCGATCGGGGCTCGGCGATGGCGCGTGGACCGATCGGGGCTCGGCGATGGCGCGTGGACCGATCAGGGCTCGGAGACGACGCGTGTACGGATCGAGGTTTGGCGACGGCGCATGAACAGATCGGAGCTCGGACACGGCCCGTGGACGGATCAGGGCTTAGGAGACGGCGCGTGGATTAATTGGGGCTCAGGAGACGACGCGTGGACCGATCGGGGCTCGGAAACGACGCGTTAACCGAGCAGGGCTTAGGAGACGACGCGTGGACCGATCGGGGCGTAGGAGACGTCGCGTGTACCTATCGGGGCTCACGAGACAGCGTGTGGACAATTTGGGCTCAGGAGACAGCGCGTGCACCGGTCGGGGCTTAGGAGACGACGCGTCGACAGATCGGGGCTCAGGAGAAGGGGTGTGGACAGATCGGGGCTCAGGAGACGGCGCGTGGACCGATCGGGGCTCGGCGATGGCGCGTGGACCGATCGGGGCTCGGCGATGGCGCGTGGACCGATCAGGGCTCGGAGACGACGCGTGGACCGATCGGAGCTCGGACACGGCCCGTGGACGGATCGGGGCTTAGGAGACGGCGCATGGACTAATTTGGGCTCAGGAGACGACGCGTGGACCGATCGGGGCTCGGAAACGACGCGTTAACCAAGCGGGGCTTAGGAGACTACGCGTGGACCGATCGGGGCTTAGAAGACGACGCGTGTACCTATCGGGGCTCAGGAGACAGTGCGTGGACCGATCAGGGCTCGGCGACTGCGCGTGGACGTATCGGGGCTCAGGGAACGGCGCGTGGACCGATCGGGGCTCGGGGACGGCCCGTGGACCGATCGGGGCTCGGAGACGACGCGTGGACCGATCCGGGCTCAGGAGACGGCGCGTGGAGCGGTCGGGGCTCAGGGGAAAACCCGTGGATCGATCGGGGCTCAGGAGACGACGCGTCGACCGATCGGGGCTCAGGAGGCTGCGCGTGGACGCTTCGGGGCTCGCAGAAGGCACGAGGACCGATCAGGGCTTAGGAGACGACGCGTGGACCGATCGGGGCTCGGAGACGGCGCGTGGATGGACCGTGGCTTAGAATGCGGCACGCGGACCGATCGGGGCTCGGAGACGGCATGTGGATCGATCGTGGCTCAGGAGACGGCGGGTGGACCGATGGGGATCAGGAGGCGGTGCGTGGACCGATCGGGGCACGAAGGCGGCGCGTGGACCGATCGGGGCGTAGGAGACGACGCGTGTACCTATCGGGGATCAGGAGACAGCGAGTGGACCGATTGGGGCTCAGGAGACGGCGCGTGGACCGATCGAGGCTCGGCGACGGCGCGTGGACCCATCGGGGCTCGGAGACGACGCGTGTACGGATCGGGGCTTGGTGACGGCGCGTTTACCGATCGCGGCTCGGAGACGGCCCATGGACAGATCGGGGCTTAGGTGACGGTGCGTGGGCCGAACGGGGCTCAGGAGACGGCGCGTGGACCGGTCGGGGCTTAGGACACGACGCCTGGACAGATCGGGGCTTAGGAGGCGGCGTGTGGAACGATCGGTGCTCAGGAGACGGCGTGTGGACCGTTCGGGGCTTAGGAGACGACGCGTGGACCGATCGGGGCGTAGGAGACGATACGTGGACCGATCGGGGCTCAGGAGACGGCGCGTGGACCGACTGGGTCTCAGGAGGTTGCCCGTGGACGAATTGGGGTTCGGCGACGGCGCGTGGACCGGCCGGGGCTCAGGAGACCGCGCGTGGACCCATCGGGGCTCGGAGACGGCGCGTGAACCGACCGGGGCTCGGAGACGACGCGTGTATGTATCGGGGCTTGGTGACGGAGCGTGGACCGATCGGGGCTCACGAAGCGGCGCCTGAACCGATCGTGGCTCGGAGACGGCGCGAGGAGGCATCTGGGCTTAGAAGACGACGCGTGGATCGATCGGGGCTCGGAGACGGCGCGTGAACCGACCGCGGCTCAGGAGGCCGCGCGTGGACCGATCGAGGCTCGGCGACGGCGCGTGGACCGATCGGGGCTCGGCGACTGTGTGTGGACGTATCGGGGTTCAGGAGACGGCGCGTGGACCGATCGGGGCTCGGAGACGGCACGTGGACTGATCAGGGCTTTGGAGACGACGCGTGGACCGATCGGGGCTCAGGAGACGGCGCGTGGACCGATCGGTGCTCGGAGACGGCGCGTTGGACGATCGGGGCTCAGGAGACGGCGCGTGGACGGATCGGGGCTCAGGAGACGGCGCGTGGGCCGATCGAGGCTCAGGAGTCGGCGGGCGGACCGACCGGGGCTCAGGAGCCTCGTGAGGATCGATCCGGGCTCCGGAGGCGCCGCGTGGACCGATTGGGGCTCAGGAGACGGCGCGTGAACCGATCGGCGCTCGGAGACGGCGCGTGGACCGATCGGGGCTCGGAGACAGCGCGTGGACCGACTGGGGCTCAGGCGGTTGCGCGTGGACCAATTGGGGTTCGGCGACGGCGCGTGGACCGATCCGGGCTCAGGTGCCGGCGCGTGGACCGATCGGGGCTCGGAGACGGAGCGTGGACCGATCGGGGCTCGGAGACGACGCGTGGACCGATCGGGGCTCAGGAGACGGCGCGTGGACCGATCGGGGCTTAGGAGACGGCGCGTGGGCCGAACGGGGCTCGGAGACGGCGCGTGGACCGATCGGGGCTTAGGTGACAACGCGTGGACCGATTGGGGCTCAGGAGGCAGCGCGTGGACCGATCATGGCTCGGCGACGGCGCGTGGACCGATCGGGGCTCGGAGACAGCGCGTGGACCGACTGGGACTCAGGCGGTTGCGCGTGGAACAATTGGGGTTCGGCGACGGCGCGTGGACCGCTCGGCGCTCGGAGACGGCGCGTTAACCGATCGGGGCTTAGGAGACGATGCGTGAACCGATCGGGGCACGGAGACGGCGCGTGGGCCGATCGGGGCTTAGGAGACAACGCGTGGACCGATGGGGGCTCGGAGACGGCGCGTGGACCGATCGGGGCTTAGGAGACGACGCGTGGACCGATCGGGGCGTAGGACACGACGCGTGTACCTATCGGGGCTCACGAGACAGCGTGTGGACCGATTGGGGCTCAGGAGACGGCGCGTGGACCGATCGGGGCTCGGAGACGGCGCGTTGAACGATCGGAGCTCAGGAGACGGGGCGTGAAATGATCGGCGCTCTGAGACGGCGCGTGGACCGATCGGTGCTCGGAGACGGCGCGTGGACGGACCGCGGCTCAGAATGCGGTACGCGGACCGATCGGGGATCGGACACGGCGTGTGGACCGATCGAGGCTCGGAGACGACGCGATTACGGATCGGGGATCAGGAGACGACGCGTGGAACGATCCGGGATCAGGAGACGAAGCGTGGACCGATCGGGGCTTGGAGACGGCGTGTGGAACGACTGGGTCTCAGGAGGTTGCCCGTGGACGAATTGGGGTTCGGCGACGGCGCTTGGACCGACCGGGGCTCAGGAGACCGCGCGTGGACCCATCGGGGCTCGGAGACGGCGCGTGAACCGACCGGGGCTCGGAGACGACGCGTGTACGTATCGGGGCTTGGTGACGGAGCGTGGACCGATCGGGGCTCACGAAGCGGCGCCTGAACCGATCGTGGCTCGGAGACGGCGCGAGGAGGCATCTGGGCTTAGAAGACGACGCGTGGATCGATCGGGGCTCGGAGACGGCGCGTGAACCGACCGCGGCTCAGGAGGCCGCGCGTGGACCGATCGAGGATCGGCGACGGCGCGTGGACCGATCGGGGCTCAGGAGACGGCGCGTGAACCGATCGGCGCTCGGAGACGGCGCGTGGACCGATCGGGGCTCGGAGACAGCGCGTGGACCGACTGGGGCTCAGGCGGTTGCGCGTGGACCGATCGGGGCTCCGGAGACGGCGCGCGGACCGACTGGGGCTCAGGAGACTCGCGTGGATCGATCGGGGCTCCGGAGGCACCGCGTGGACCGATTGGGATCAGGAGACGACGCGTGGACCGATCGGGCGTAGGAGACGACGCGTGTACCTATCGGGGCTCACGACATAGCGTGTGGACCGATTGGGGCTCAGGAGACGGCGCGTGGAACGATCGGGGCTCAGGAGACGGCGCCTCAACCGATCGGCGCTCGGAGACGGCGCATGGACCGATCGGGGCTTAGGAGACGGCGCGTGGACCGATCGGAGATCAGGAGATGACGCGTGGACCGATCGGGGTTGTGGAAGCGGCGCACGGACCGATCGTGAGTCGGAGGCGGCGCGTGGAGGCATCGGGGCGTTGAAGACGACGCGTGGACCGATCGGGGCTCAGGAAACGGCGTGTGGCGCGATCGGAGCTCAGGAAACGACGCGTGGATCGATCAGGGCTCAGGAGACGACGCGTCGACCAATCAGGGCTCAGGAGACGGCGCGCGGACCGACTGGGGCTCAGGAGACTCGCGTGGATCGATCGGGGCTGCGGAGGCGCCGCGTGGACCGATTGGGATCAGGAGACGGTGCGTGAACCGTTCGGGGCTCGGAGACGGCGCGTGGACCGATCGGGGCTCAGGAGACGGCGCGTGGACCGATCGCGGCTCGGAGACGGCGCGTAGAACGATCGGGGCTCAGGAGACGACGCGTGGACCGATCGGGCGTAGGAGACGACGCGTGTACCTATCGGGGCTCACGACACAGCGTGTGGACCGATTGGGGCTCACAGGAGACGCCGCGTGGAACGATCGGGGCTCGGAGACGGCGCGTGGAACGATCGGGGCTCAGGAGACGGCGCGTGGACCGATCGTGGCTTAGGAGAAGGCGCGTGGAATGATCGGGGCTCAGGAGACGGCGCGTGGACCGATCGTGGCTCGGAGACGGCGCGTGGAGGCATCGGGGTTAAGAAGACGACGCATCGACCGAGCGGGGTTCAGGAGACGGCGCGAGGAGCGATCGGGGCTTAGGAGACGACGCGTGGACCGATCGGGACTCAGGAGACGGCGCGTGGACCAATCAGGGCTCAGGAGACGGCGTGCGGACCGACTGGGGCTCAGGAGACTCGCGTGGATCGATCGGGGCTCCGGAGGCGCCGCGTGGACCGATTGGGGTCAGGAGACGGTGCGTGAACGGTTCGGTGCTCGGAGACAGCGCGTGGACCGATCGGGGCTCGGAGACGACGCGTAGACCAATCGGTGCTCGGAGACAGCGCGTGGACCGACTGGGGCTGGGAGACGGCGCGTGGACCGATCGTGGCTTAGGAGAAGGCGCGTGGGATGATCGGGGCTCAGGAGACGGCGCGTGGACCGATCGTGGCTCGGAGACGGCGCGTGGAGGCATCGGGGTTAAGAAGACGACGCATCGACCGAGCGGGGTTCAGGAGACGGCGCGAGGAGCGATCGGGGCTTAGGAGACGACGCGTGGACCGATCGGGGCTCAGGAGACGGCGCGTGGACCGGTCGGGGCTTAGGAGACTCGCGTGGACCGATTGGGGCTCAGGCGGTTGCGCGTGGACCAATTGGGGTTCGGCGACGGCGCGTGGACCGATCGGGGCTCGGAGACGGCGCGTCGACCTCTCGGGGTTTGGAGACGGCGCCTGGACCGTCCGGGGTCAGGAGGCGATGCGTGGACCGATCGGGGCTCAGGAGACTGCGCGTGGATGGATCGGAGCTTCGGGAACGACGCGTGGACCGATCGGGGCTTAGGAGACGGCGCGTGAATCGATCGGCGCGCGGAGATGGCACGTGGAACGATCGGGGCTTAGGAGACGGCGCGTGGACTAATAGGACATCAGGAGAGGACGCGTGTACAGATCAGGGCTTGGTGACGGCGCGTTTACCGATAGCAGCTCGAAGACGGCCCGTGGACGGATCGCGGCTTAGGAGACGGCGCGTGGACCGATCGAGGCTCGGAGACGACGCGTGTGCGGATCGGGGATTCGAGGACGATCGGGTGGACCGATCCGGGCTCAGGAGACGACGCGTCGTCCGATCGGGGCTCAGGATGCGGCGCGTGGACCCATCAGGGCTCGGAGACGGCACGTGGACCGATCAAGGCTTAGGACACGACGCGTTGACCGATCGGGACTCAGGAGGCGGCGCGTGGACCGATCGCGGTTCGGCGACGGCGCGTGGACCGATCGGGGCTCAGGAGGCCGCGCGTGGACCGATCGGGGCTCAGGAGACGGCGCGTGGACCGATTGGGGCTCGGATACGGCGCGTGAACCAATCTGGCCTCAAGAGGCCGCGCGTGGACCGATCGCGGCTCGGCGACGGCGCGTGGACCGATCGGGGCTGGGAGACGGAGCGTGGAGCGATGGGGGCTCAGGAGACGGCGCGTGAACTAATCGGCGCTCGGAGACGGCGCGTGGACCGATCGGGGCTGAGGAGAAGGCGCGTGGTCCGATCGGGGCTTATGAGACGGCGCGTGGATCGATCGGGGCTCGGAGGTGGCGCGTGGAATGATCGGGGCTCGGAGACGGCGCGTGGAGGCATCGGGGCTTTGAAGACGACGCGTGGACCAAACGGTGCTCAGAAAACGGTGCGTGGAGCGATCGGGGCTCAGGAGACGGCGCGTGGACCGATCGGGGCTCAGGAGCCGGCGCGTGGACCGATTGGGGCTCGGATACGGCGCGTGAACCAACCGGGACTCAGGAACCCGCGCGTGGACCGATCCCGGCTCGGCGACGGCGCGTGGACCGATGGGGCTCAGGAGCCGCGCGTGGACCGATCATGGCTCGGCGACGGCGCGTTGACCGATCGGGACTCAGGAGGCGGCGCGTGGACCGATCGCGGTTCGGCGACGGCGCGTGGACCGATCGGGGCTCAGGAGGCCGCGCGTGGACCGATCGGGGCTCAGGAGACGGCGCGTGGACCGATTGGGGCTCGGATACGGCGCGTGAACCAATCTGGCCTCAAGAGGCCGCGCGTGGACCGATCGCGGCTCGGCGACGGCGCGTGGACCGATCGGGGCTCAGGAGGCTGCGCGTGGATCGATTGGGGCTCATGGAGACGGCGCGTGGACCGCTCGGGGCTCGAAGACGGCGCGTGGAACGATCAGGGCTCAGGAGACGTCACGTGAAATGATCGGCGCTCGGAGACGGCGCGTGGACCGATGGGGGCTCAGGAGAAGGCGCGTGGACCGATCGGGGCTTAGGAGGGGACCCGTCGACCGATCGGGGCTCAGGAGACGACGCGTGGACCGGTCGGTGCTCAGGAAGCGGCGCCTGGACCGATCGGGGCTCCGAGACGACGCGTTAACCGAGCGGGGCTTAGGAGACTATGCGGGGACCGATCGGGGCTCGGAGACTGCGCGTGTACCGACTGGGGCTCAGGAGGTTGCGCGTGGACCAATTGGGGTTCGGCGACGGCGCGTGGACCGACCGGGGCTCAGGAGACCGCGCGAGAACCGATCGAGGCTCGGCGACTGCGCGTGGAGCGATCGGCGCTCAGGAGACGTCGCGTGAACCAATCGGCGCTCGAAGACGGCGCGTGGACCGATCGGGGATGAGGAGAAGGCGCGTGGACCGATCGGGGCTTAGGAGACGGTGCGTAGACCGATCGGGGCTCGGAGACGGCGCGTGGAACGATCGGGGCTCAGGAGACGGCGCGTGAACCGATCGGCGCTCGGAGACGGCGCGTGGACCGATCGGGGCTTAGTAGAAGGCGCTTGGACCGATCGGGGCTTAGGAGACGACGCGTGGACCGATCGGAGCTCGGAGACGGCGCGTGGACCGATCTGGGCTCGGAGACAGCGCGTGGACCGACTGGGGCACATGCGGTGGCGCGTGGACCAATTGGGGTTCGGCGACGGCGCGTGGACCGATCCGGGTTCAGGAGACGGCGCGCGGACCGATCGGGGCTGGGAGACGGAGCGTGGAGCGATGGGGGCTCAGGAGACGGCGCGTGAACTAATCGGCGCTCGGAGACGGCGCGTGGACCGATCGGGGCTGAGGAGAAGGCGCGTGGTCCGATCGGGGCTTATGAGACAGCGCGTGGATCGATCGGGGCTCGGAGGTGGCGCGTGGAATGATCGGGGCTTAGGAGATGGCGTGTGGACCGATCGGAGATCAGGAGACGAAGCGTGGACCGAGAGGGCTCTGGAAGCGGCGCACGGACGGATCGTGGCTCGGAGACGGCGCGTGGAGGCATCGGGGCTTTGAGACGACGCGTGGACCAAACGGTGCTCAGAAAACGGTGCGTGGAGCGATCGGGGCTCAGGAGACGGCGCGTGGACCGATCGGGGCTCAGGAGCCGGCGCGTGGACCGATTGGGGCTCGGATACGGCGCATGAACCAACCGGGACTCAGGAACCCGCGCGTGGACCGATCCCGACTCGGCGACGGCGCGTGGACCGATGGGGCTCAGGAGCCGCGCGTGGACCGATCATGGCTCGGTGACGGCGCGTGGACCGATCGAGGCTCAGGAGGCCACGCCTGGACCGATCGGGGCTCCGCGACGGCGCGTGGACCGATCGAGGCTCGGAGACGACGCGTGTACGGATCGGGGATTCGGCGATGACGCGTGGACCGATCGGGGCTCGGAGACGGGGCGTGGAATGATCGGGACTCGGAGACGGCGTGTGAACGTATCGGGGCTTAGGAGACGATGCGTTGACCGATCGGGGCTCATGAGACGGCGCGTAGACCGATAGGGGCTTAGGAGACGGCGCGTGGACCGATCGGGGCTCAGGAAACGGCGCGTGGATCGATCGGTGCTCGAAGACGACGCGTGGACCGATCGGGGCTCAGGAGCCGATGCGTGGATCGATCGGGGCTCAGGAGGCGGCGCGTGGACCCATCGGGGCTCGGAGACGGCACGTGGACCGATCAGGGCTTAGGAGACGACGCGTGGACCGATCGGGGCTCAGGAGCCTCGCGTGGATCGATCGGGGCTCCGGAGGCGCCGCGTTGACCCATGGGGATCAGGAGACAGTGCGTGGACCGAACGGGGCTCGGAGACGGCGCGTGGACCGATCGGGGCTCGGAGACGACGCGTGGACCGATCGGGGCTCGGAGACAGCGCGTGGACCGACTGGGGCTCAGGCGGTTTCGCGTGGACGAATTGGGGTTCGGCGACGGCGCGTGGACCGATCGGGGCTTAGGAGACGGCGCGTGCACCGATCGGGGCCCGGAGACGGGTCGTGGACAGATTGGGGATTAGGAGACGGCGCGTGGACCGATCGGGGCTGGGAGACGGCACGTGGACCAATCGGGGCTTAGGAGACGACGCGTGGACCGATCGGGGTGTAGGCGACGACGCGTGTACCTATCGGGGCTCAGGAGACAGCGCGTGGACCGATCATGGGTCGGCGACTGCGCGTGGACGTATCGGGGCTCAGGAGACGGCGCGTGGACCGATCGGGGCTCGAGGACGGCGCGTTAACCGATTGGGGCTTAGGAGACCATGCGTGGACCGATCGGGGCTCGAAGACGGCGCGTGGACCGATCGGGGCTCGGAGACGACGCGTGGACCGATCGGGGTTCGGCGACCGCGCATGAACCGACTGGGGCTCAGGCGGTTGCGCGTGGACCAATTGGGGTTCGGCGACGGCGCGTGGACCGTTCGGGGCTCGGAGACGGCGCGTTAACCGATCGGGGCTTAGGAGACGATGCGTGGACCGATCGGGGCTCGGAGACGGCGCGTGGACCGATCGGGGCTCGGCGACGGCGCGTGGACAGATCGAGGCTCGGAGACGACACGTGTACGGATCGGGGCTTTGAAGACGACGCGTGGACCGATCGTGGCTCAAGAAACGGCGTGTGGAGCGGTCGGGGCTCAGGAGACGACGCGTCGACCGATCAGGGCTCAGGTGACGGCGCGTGGACCGAGCGGGGCTCAGGAGACAGCGCGTGAAATGATCGGAGCTCGGAGATGGCGCGTGGACCGATTGGGGCTTAAGAGACGACGGGTGGACCGATCGGGGCTTAGGAGACGGTACGTGAATCGATCGGGGCACAGGAGACGGCGCGTGAGCCGGTCGGGGTTTAGGAGACGGCGCGTGGACTGATCGGGGCTCGGGAAGCGGCGCCTGAACCGATCTGGCTCGGAGACGGCGCGTGGAGGCATCGGGGTTTAGAAGACGACGTATGGACCGATCGGGGCTCAGGAAACGGCGCGTGGACCGATTGGAGCTCGGAGACAACGCGTGGACCGACTGGGGCTCAGGCGGTTGCGCGTGGACCAATTGGGGTTCGGCGACGGCGCGTGGACCAATCGCGACTCGGAGACGGCGCGTTAACCGATCGGGGCTTAGGAGACGATGCGTGAACCGATCGGGGCTCGCAGACGGCGCGTTGACCGACCGGGGCTCGGAGACGACGCGTGGACCGATCGGGGCTCGGAGACCGCGCGTGGACCGACTGGGGCGCAGGCGGTTTCGCGTGGACGAATTGGGGTTCGGCGACGGCGCGTGGACCGATCGGGGCTTAGGAGACGGCGCGTGCACCGATCGGGGCCCGGAGACGGGTCGTGGACAGATTGGGGATTAGGAGACGGCGCGTGGACCGATCGGGGCTGGGAGACGGCACGTGGACCAATGGGGGCTTAGGAGACGACGCGTGGACCGATCGGGGTGTAGGCGACGACGCGTGTACCTATCGGGGCTCAGGAGACAGCGCGTGGACCGATCAGGGGTCGGCGACTGCGCGTGGACGTATCGGGGCTCAGGAGACGGCGCGTGGACCGATCGGGGCTCGAGGACGGCGCGTTAACCGATTGGGGCTTAGGAGACCATGCGTGGACCGATCGGGGCTCGAAGACGGCGCGTGGACCGATCGGGGCTCGGAGACGACGCGTGGACCGATCGGGGTTCGGCGACCGCGCATGAACCGACTGGGGCTCAGGCGGTTGCGCGTGGACCAATTGGGGTTCGGCGACGGCGCGTGGACCGTTCGGGGCTCGGAGACGGCGCGTTAACCGATCGGGGCTTAGGAGACGATGCGTGGACCGATCGGGGCTCGGAGACGGCGCGTGGACCGATCGGGGCTCGGCGACGGCGCGTGGACAGATCGAGGCTCGGAGACGACACGTGTACGGATCGGGGCTTTGAAGACGACGCGTGGACCGATCGTGGCTCAAGAAACGGCGTGTGGAGCGGTCGGGGCTCAGGAGACGACGCGTCGACCGATCAGGGCTCAGGTGACGGCGCGTGGACCGAGCGGGGCTCAGGAGACAGCGCGTGAAATGATCGGAGCTCGGAGATGGCGCGTGGACCGATTGGGGCTTAAGAGACGACGGGTGGACCGATCGGGGCTTAGGAGACGGTACGTGAATCGATCGGGGCACAGGAGACGGCGCGTGAGCCGGTCGGGGTTTAGGAGACGGCGCGTGGACTGATCGGGGCTCGGGAAGCGGCGCCTGAACCGATCTGGCTCGGAGACGGCGCGTGGAGGCATCGGGGTTTAGAAGACGACGTATGGACCGATCGGGGCTCAGGAAACGGCGCGTGGACCGATTGGAGCTCGGAGACAACGCGTGGACCGACTGGGGCTCAGGCGGTTGCGCGTGGACCAATTGGGGTTCGGCGACGGCGCGTGGACCAATCGCGACTCGGAGACGGCGCGTTAACCGATCGGGGCTTAGGAGACGATGCGTGAACCGATCGGGGCTCGCAGACGGCGCGTTGACCGACCGGGGCTCGGAGACGACGCGTGGACCGATCGGGGCTCGGAGACCGCGCGTGGACCGACTGGGGCGCAGGCGGTTGCGCGTGGACCAATTGGGGTTCGGCGATGGCGCGTGGACCGATCGGGGCTCGGAGACGGCGCGTTAACCGACCGGGGCTCAGGATGCCGCGCGAGAACCGATCGCGGCTCGGCGACGGCGCGTGGACCGATCGGGGCTCAGGAGGCCGCGCGTGGACCGATCGGGGCTCAGGAAGCGGCGCCTGCACCGATCGTGGCTCGGAGACGGCGCGTGGAGGCATCGGGGCTTCGAAGACGACGCATGGACCAATCGGGGCTCGGAAACGACACCTGGACCGATCGGAGCTCGGAGACGACGGGTGGAGCGGTCGGGGCTCAGGAGAAGACGCGTGGATCGATCGGGGCTCAGGAGACGACGCGTCGACGGATCGGCGCTTAGGAGACGACGCGTCGGCTGATCGGGGCTCAGGAGACGGCGCGTAGACCGATCGGGGCTCAGGAGACGCCGCGTGGACCGATCGGGGCTCGGAGATGGCGCGTGGAACGATCGGGGCTCAGGAGACGGCGCGTGAAATGATCGGCGTTCTGAGACGGCGCGTGGACCGATTGTGGCTTACGAGACGGCGCGTGGATCGATCGGGGCTCAGGAAGCGGCGCCTGGACCTATCGTGGCTCGGAGACGGCGCGTGGAGTCATCGGGGCTAAGAACACGACGCATGGACCGAGCGGGGCTCAGGAGACGGCGCGTGGAGGCATCGGGGCTTCGAAGACGACGCATGGACCAATCGGGGCTCGGAAACGACACCTGGACCGATCGGAGCTCGGAGACGACGGGTGGAGCGGTCGGGGCTCAGGAGAAGACGCGTGGATCGATCGGGGCTCAGGAGATTCGCGTGGATCGATCAGGGCTCCGGAGGCGGCGCATGGACCGATCGGGGCTTAGGAGACGACGCGTGGACCGATTGGGGCTCAGGAGGCCGCGCGTGGACCGATCGGGGTGTAGGAGACGACGCGTGTACCTATCGGGGCTCAGGAGGCCGCGCGTGGACCGATCGAGGCTCAGGAGGCCACGCCTGGACCGATCCGGGCTCCGCGACGGCGCGTGGACCGATCGAGGCTCGGAGACGACGCGTGTACGGATCGGGGATTCGGCGATGACGCGTGGACGGATCCGGGCTCAGGAGACGGCGCGTGGACGGATCGGGGCTCAGAGACGGCGCGTGGAACGATCGGGGCTCAGGAGACGGCGCGTGAACCTATCGGCGCTCGGAGACGGCGCGTGGACCGATAGGGGCTTAGGAGACGGCGCGTGGACCGATCGGGGCTCGAAGACGGGGCGTGGAATGATCGGGGCTCACGAGACGGCGCGTGAAATGATCGGCGCTCTGAGACGGCGCGTGAAATGATCGGCGCTCGGAGACGGCGCGTAGACCGATTGGGGCTTACGAGACGGCGCGTGGACCGATCGGGGCTCAGGAAGCGGCGCCTGGACCGATCGTAGCTCGAAGACGGCGCGTGGAGGCATCGGGGCTAAGAAGACGACGCATGGATCGCGCGGTGCTCAGAAAACGGCGCGTGGACCGATCGGTGCTCGGAGACGATATGTGGACCGATCGGGGCTCAGGTAACGGCGTGTGGAGCGGTTGGGGCTCAGGAGACGACGCGTGGATCGATCGAGGCTCAGAAGACGACGCGTCGACCGATCGGGGCTCAGGAGACGGCGCGTGAACCGATTGGCGCTCGGAGACGGCGCGTGGACCGATCGGGGCTTAGGAGACGGCGCGTGGACCGATCGGGGCTCGGAGACATCGCGTGGAATGATCGGGGCTCAGGAGACGGCGCGTGAACTGATCGGGGTTTGAATACGACGCGTGGACCGATCGGGGCTCGGAGACAGCGCGTGGACCAACCGGGGCTCAGGCGGTTGCGCGGGGACCTATTGGGGTTCGGCGACGGCGCGTGGACCGATCCGGGCTCAGGCGACGGCGCCTGGACCGATCGGGGCTCGGAGACGGCGCGTGGAGCGATCGGGGCTCAGGAGACGGCGCGTCGACCGATCGGGGCTCGGAGACGGCACGTTAACCGATCGGGGCTTAGGAGACGATGCGTGGACCGATCGGGCTCGGCGACGGCGCGTGGACCGATCGGAGCTCGGAGACGACGCGTGTACGGATCAGGGCTTGGTGACGGCGCGTTTACCGATAGCAGCTGGGAGACGGCCCGTGGACGGATCGCGGCATAGGAGACGGTGCGTGGAACGATCGGGGCTCAGGAGACGGCGCGTGGACCGGTCGGGGCTTAGGAGACGACGCGTGAACCGATCGAGGCTCGGAGACGACGCGTGTACGGATCGGGGATTCGCGGACGACGGGTGGACCGATCCGGGCTCAGGAGACGGCACGTGGACCGATCGGGGCTCGGAAACGGTGCGTGGAACGATCGGGGCTCAGGAGACGGCGCGTGAAACGATCGGCGCTCGGAGACGGCGAGTGGACCGATCGGGGCTTATGAGACGGCGCGTGGACCGATCGGGGAATATGAGACGGCGCGTGGACCGATCGGAGATCAGGAGAAGACGCGTGCACCGTTCGGGGCTCTGGAAGCGGCGCACGGACCGATCGTGGCTCGGAGACGGCGCGTGGAGGCATCGGGGCATTGAAGACGACGCGTGGACCGAAGGGTGCTCAGAAAACGCCGCGTGGACCGATGGGGGCTCGGAGACGCCGCTTGGACCGATCGGGGCTTAGGAGACGGCGCGTGGACCGATTGGGGCTTAGGAGACGGCGCGTGGACCGATCGGGGCTCAGGAAGCGGCGTCTGGACCGATCGGGGCTCAGGAGACGGCGCGAGGAGCGATCGGGGCTCAGGAGAAGACGCGTCAATTGATCGGGGCTCAGAAATCGGCGCGTGGAGCGATCGGGGCTCAGGGGACGACGCGTGGATCGATCGGGGCTCAGGAAACGACTCGTCGACCGATCGCGGCTCGGTGACGGCGCGTGGACCAATCGGGGCTCAGGAGGCCGCGCGTGGAATGATCGCGGCTCGGCGACGGCGCGTGGACCGATCGGTGCTCAGGAGGCCGCGCATGGACCGATCATGGCTCGGCGACGGCGCGTGGACCGATCGGGGCTCGGAGACTGCGCGTGGACCGACTGGGGCTCAGGCGGTTGCGCGAGGACCGATCCGGGCTCGGAGACGGCGCGTTCACCGATAGGGGCTTAGGAGACGATGCGTGGACCGATCGGGCTCGGAGACGGCGCGTGAACCGACCGGGGTTCGGATACGACGCGTGGACCGATCGGGGCTCGGAGACGGCACGTGGAGCGATCGGGTCTCAGGAGACGGCGCGTGAAATGATCGGCACTCGGAGACGCCGCGTGGACCGACCGGGGCTAAGGAGGCCGCGCGTGGACCGATCGAGGCTCGGCGACGGCGCGTGGACCGATCGGGACTCGGAGACGGCGTGTGAACGTATCGGGGCTTAGGAGACGGCGTGTAGACCGATCGGGGCTCAGGCGGCGACGGGTGGACCGATCGGGGCCCAGGAAACGGCGCGTGGATCGATCGGTGCTCGAAGACGACGCGTGGACCGATCGGGGCTCAGGAGCCGATGCGTGGATCGATCGGGGCTCAGGAGGCGGCGCGTGGACACATCGGGGCTCGGAGACGGCACGTGGACCGATCAGGGCTTAGGAGCCTCGCGTGGATCGATCGGGGCCCCGGAGGCGCCGCGTGGACCCATGGGCATCAGGAGACGGCGCGTGGACCGATCGGGGCTTAAGAGACGACGCGTGAACCGATCGGGGCTCGGAAACGACGCGTTAACCGAGCAAGGCTTAGGAGACGACGCGTGGACCGATCGGGGCGTAGGAAACGTCGCGTGTACCTATCGGGGCTCACGAGACAGAGTGTGGACCGTTTTCGGCTCAGGAGACGGCGCGTGGATCGATCGGGGCTCGGAGACGAAGCGTGGGTCGATCGGGGCTCAGAGGACGACGCGTCGACCGATCGGGGCTCAGGTGACGGCGCGCGGACCGACCGGGGCTCAGGAGACGGCGCGTGAAATGATCGGCGCTCGGAGAGGGCGCGTGAACCGATTGGGACTTAAGAGACGACGGGTGAACCGATCGGGGCTTAGGAGACGGCACGTGAATCGATCGGGGCTCGGAGATGGCGCTTGTAAAGATCGGGGATCAGGAGACGGCGCGTGAACCGATCGGCGCTCGGAGACGGCGCGTGGACCGATCGGGGCTTATGATACGGCGCGTGAACCGATCGGAGATCAGGAGAAGACGCGTTCACCGATCGTGGCTCGGAGACGGCGCGTGGAGGCATCGGGGCTTTGAAGACGACGCGTGGACCGAACGGTGCTCAGAAAACGCCGCGTGGACCGATGGGGATCAGGAGACGGTGCGTGGACCGATCGGGGCTCGGAGACGCCGCTTGGACCGATCGGGGCTTAGGAGACGGTGCGTGGACCGATTGGGGCTTAGGAGACGGCGCGTGGACCGATCGGGGCTCAGGAAGCGGCGCCTGGACCGATCGGGGCTCAGTAAGCGGCGCCTAGACCGATCGTGGCTCGGAGACGGCGCGTGGAGGCATCGGGGCTAAGAAGACGACACATGGACCGAGCGGGGCTCAGGAGGCGACACGTGGACCCATCGGGGCTCGGAGACGACGTGTGGACGGATTGGGGTGTAGGCGACGACGGGTCGACCGATCGGAGCTCGGAAACGGCGCGTGGAACGATCGGGGCTCAGAAGACGACGCGTCGACCGATCGGGGCTCAGGTGACGGCGCGCGGACGGACCGGAGCTCAGGAGACGGCGCGTGAAATGATCAGCGCTCGGAGAGGGCGCGTGGACCGATTGGGACTTAAGAGACGACGGGCGAACCGATCGGGGCTTAGGAGACGGCACGTGAATCGATCGGGGCACAGGAGACGGCGCGTGCACCGGTCGGGGCTTAGGAGACGACGCATCGACCGATCGGGGCTCAGGAGAAGGGGTGTGGACCGATCGGGGCTCGGCGATGGCGCGTGGACCGATCGGGGCTCGGCGATAGCGCGTGGGCCGATCGGAGCTCGGACACGGCCCGTGGAAGGATCGGGGCTTAGGAGACGGCGCATGGACTAATTGGGGCTCAGGAGACGACGCGTGGACCGATCGGGGCTCGGAAACGACGCGTTAACCGAGCGGGGCTTAGGAGACTACGCGTGGACCGATCGGGGCGTAGGAGACGACGCGTGTACCTATCGGGGCTCACGAGACAGCGTGTGGACCGATTTGGGCTCAGGAGACGGCGCGTGGATCGATCGGGGCTCGGAGACGGCGCGTGGAACGATCCGGGCTCAGGAGACGGTGCGTTGACCGATCGGGGCTCGGAGACGGCGCGTGGACCGATCGGGGCTCAGGAGACGACGCGTGGGTCGATCGGGGCTCAGAAGACGATGCGTCGACCGACCGGGGCTCAGGTGACGGCGCGCGGACCGACCGGGGCTCAGGAGACGGCGCGTGAAATGATCGGCGCTCGGAGACGGCGCGTGGACCGATCGGGGCTTAGGAGACGGCGCGTGGACCGATCGGGGCTCGGAGACATCGCGTGGAATGATCGGGGCTCAGGAGACGGCGCGTGAACCAATCGGCGCTCGGAGACGGCGCGTGGACCGATCGGAGCTTAGGAGACGGCGCGTGGACCGATCGGGGCTCAGGAGACCCCGCGTGGACCGATCGGGGCTCGGCGACTGCGCGTGGACGCATCGGGGTCCAGGAGACGGCGCGTGGACCGATCGCGGCTCGGAGACGGCGTGTGAACCGACCGGGGCTCAGGAGGCCGCGCGTGGACCGATCGAGGCTCGGCGACGGGGCGTGGAGCGATCGAGTCTCGGAGACGACGCGTCGACCGATCGGGGCTCAGATGATGGTGCGCGGACCGACCGGGGCTCAGGAGACTCGCGGGGATCGATCAGGGCTCCGGAGACGCCGCGTGGAGCAATGGGGATCAGGAGACGGTGCACGGACTGATCGTGGCTCAGGAGACGACGCGTCGACGGATCGGGGCTTAGGAGACGACGCGTGGACAGATCGGGGCTCAGGAGACCGCGCGTGGACCGATCGGGGCTCGGCGACTGCGCGTGGACGTATCGGGGCTCAGGAGACGGCGCGTGGACCGGTCGGGGCTTAGGAGACGACGCCTGGACAGATCGAGGCTTAGGAGGCGGGGTGTGGAACGATCGGTGCTCAGGAGACGGCTCGTGCACCAATCGGCGCTCGGAGACGGCGCGTGGAGCGATCGGGGCTCGGAGACGGCACGTGGAACGATCGGGGCTCGGAGACGGCACGTGGAACTATCGGGGCTCAGGAGACCGTGCGTGGAGGCATGGGGGCTTAGAAGACGACGCATGGACCGAGCGGGGCTTAGGAGACGACGCCTGGACAGATCGGGGCTTAGGAGGCGGCGTGTGGAACGATCGGTGCTCAGGAGACGGCTCGTGCACCAATCGGCGCTCGGAGACGGCGCGTGGAGCGATCGGGGCTCGGAGACGGCACGTGGAACGATCGGGGCTCAGGAGACGGTGCGTGGAGCGATCGGGGCTCAGGAGAAGTCGCGTCAATTGATCGGGGCTCAGGAGACGACGCGGCGACTGATCGGGGCTTAGGAGACGACGCGTGGCCCGATTGGGGCTTAGGAGACGACGTGTTGACCGATCGGGGCTTAGGAGACGGCACGTGAATCGATCCGTGCACAGGAGACGGCGTTTGAACCGGTCGGGTCTTAGGAGACGACGCGTCGACCGATCGGGGCTCAGGGGAAGGGGTGTGGACCGATCGGGGCTCAGGAGACAGCGAGTGGACCGATTGGGGCTCAGGAGACGGCGCGTGGATCGATCAGGGCTCGGAGACGGCGCGTGGGCCGATCGGGGCTCGGAGACGGCGCGTGGACAGATCGGGGCTCAGGAGACCGCGCGTGGACCGATCGGGGCTCGGCGACTGCGCGTGGACGTATCGGGGCTCAGGAGACGGCGCGTGGACCGGTCGGGGCTTAGGAGACGACGCCTGGACAGATCGGGGCTTAGGAGGCGGCGTGTGGAACGATCGGTGCTCAGGAGACGGCTCGTGCACCAATCGGCGCTCGGAGACGGCGCGTGGAGCGATCGGGGCTCGGAGACGGCACGTGGAACGATCGGGGCTCATGAGACGGTGCGTGGAGGCATGGGGGCTTAGAAGACGACGCATGGACCGAGCGGGGCTTAGGAGACGACGCCTGGACAGATCGGGGCTTAGGAGGCGGCGTGTGGAACGATCGGTGCTCAGGAGACGGCTCGACCACGAATCGGCGCTCGGAGACGGCGCGTGGAGCGATCGGGGCTCGGAGACGGCACGTGGAACGATCGGGGCTCAGGAGACGGTGCGTGGAGGCATGGGGGCTTAGAAGACGACGCATGGACCGAGCGGGGCTCAGGAGACGGCGCGAGGAGCGATCGGGGCTCAGGAGAAGTCGCGTCAATTGATCGGGGCTCAGGAGACGACGCGGCGACTGATCGGGGCTTAGGAGACGACGCGTGGCCCGATTGGGGCTTAGGAGACGACGTGTGGACCGATCGGGGCTTAGGAGACGGTACGTGAATCGATCGGTGCACAGGAGACGGCGGGTGAACCGGTCGGGTCTTAGGAGACGACGCGTCGACCGATCGGGGCTCAGGAGACGGCGCGTAGACCGATCGGGGCTCGTAAATGACGCGTCAACCGATCGGGGCTTAGGAGACGATGCGGGGATCGATCGGGGCTCGGCGACTGCGCGTGGACCGACTGGAGCTCAGGAGGTTGCTCGTGGACCAAATGGGGTTCGGGCGACGGCGCGTGGACCAATTGGGGTTCGGGCGACGGCGCACGGACCAATCGGTGCTCGGAGACGGCGCGTGGACCGATCGGGGCTCGGAGACGACGCGTGTACGGATCAGGGCTTGGTGACGGCGCGTTTACCGATAGCAGCTCGGAGACGGCACGTGGTCCGATCGGGCTCGGAGCCGGCGCGTGAACCGATCGGGGCTCAGGAGGCCGCGCGTGGACCGATCGAGGCTCGGCGACGGCGCGTGGACCGGTCGGGGCTGGGAGACGACGCGTGTACGGATCAGGGCTTGGTGACGGCGCGTTTACCGATAGCAGCTCGGAGACGGCCCGTGGACGGATCGCGGCTTAGGAGACGGCGCGTGGAATGATCGGGGCTCAGGAGATGGCGCGTGGACCGATCGAGGCTCGGAGACGACGCGTGTACGGATCGGGGATTCGCGGACGACGGGTGGACCGATCCGGGCTCAGGAGACGGCACGTGGACCGATCGGGGCTCGGAAACGGTGCGTGGAACGATCGGGGCTCAGGAGACGGCGCGTGAACCGATCGGCGCTCGGAGACGGCGAGTGGACCGATCGGGGCTTATGAGACGGCGCGTGGACCGATCGGGGCTCAGGAGAAGTCGCGTCAATTGATCGGGGCTCAGGAGACGACGCGGCGACTGATCGGGGCTTAGGAGACGACGCGTAGCCCGATTGGGGCTTAGGAGACGACGTGTGGACCGATCGGGGCTTAGGAGACGGCACGTGCATCGATCGGTGCACAGGAGACGGCGGGTGAACCGGTCGGGTCTTAGCAGACGACGCGTCGACCGATTGGGGCTCAGGGGAAGGGGTGTGTACCTATCGGGGCTCAGGAGACAGCAAGTGGACCGATTGGGGCTCAGGAGACGGCTCGTGGACCGATCAGGGCTCGGAGACGGCGCGTGGACCGATCGGGGCTCGGAGACGGCGCGTGGACAGATCGGGGCTCAGGAGACCGCGTGTGGACCGATCGGGGCTCGGCCACTGCGCGTGGACGTATCGGGGCTCAGGAGACGGCGCGTGGATCGATCGGGGCTTAGGAGACAGCGCGTGGGCCGATTGGGGCTTAGGAGACGGCGCGAGGCCCGATCGGGGATCAGGAAGCGACGCATAGACCGATCGTGGCTCGGAGACGGCGCGTGGAGGCATCGGGGCTAAGAAGACGGCGCAGGGACCGAGCGGGGCTCAGGAGACAGCGCGAGGAAAGATCGGGGCTCAGGAGAAGACGCGTCAATTGATCGGGGCTCAGAAATCGGCGCGTGGAACGATCGTGGCTCAGGAGACGACGCGTGGATCGATCGGGGCTCAGGAAACGACGCGTCGACCGATCGGGGCTCAGGAGACGGCGCGCGGACCGACCGGGGCTCAGGAGGATACGCCTGGACCGATCGGGGCTCGGCGACGGCGCGTGGACCGATCGAGGCTCGGAGACGCCGCTTGGACCGATCGGGGCTTAGGAGACGGCGCGTGGACCGATCGGGGCTCAGGAAGCGGCGCCTGGACCTATCGTGGCTCGGAGACGGCGCGTGGAGGCATCGGGGCTCAGGAGAAGACGCGTCAATTGATCGGGGCTCAGGAGTCGACGCGACGACGGATCGGGGCTTAGGAGACGACGCGTGGACCGATTGGGGCTTAGGAGACGACGTGTGGACCGATCGGTGCGTAGGAGACGACGCTAGTACCTATCGGGGCTCAGGAGTGAGCGCGTGGACCGATCGGGCCTCGGCGACTGCGCGTGGACGTATCGGGCCTCGGCGACTGCGCGTGGACGTATCGAGCCTCGGCGACTGCGCGTGGACGTATCGGGGTTCAGGAGACGGCGCGTGGACCGATTGGGGCTCGGAGACGGCGCGTTAAGCGATCGGCGCTTAGGAGACGACGCGTGGACCGATCGGGCCTCAGGAGACGGCGCGTCGACCGATCGGTGCTCGGAGACGGCGCGTGGACGGACCGTGGCTTAGAATGCGTCACGCGGACCGATCGGGGCTCGGATACGGCGTGTGGAGGTATCGGGGCTTAGGAGACGATGCGTGAACCGATCGGGGCTCAGGAGCCGATGCGTGGATCGATCGGGGCTCAGTAGGCGGCGCGTGGACCCATCGGGGCTCAGGAGACGGCGCGTGAACCGAGCGGCGCTCGGAGACGGCGCGTGGATCGATCGGGGCTTAGGAGATGGCGCGTGGACCGATCGGGGCTCGGAGACGGCATGTGGATCGATCGTGGCTCAGGAGACGGCGCGTGGACCGATGGGGATCAGGAGGCGGTGCGTGGACCGATCGGGGCACGAAGGCGGCGCGCGGACCGATCGGGGCGTAGGAGACGACGTGTGTACCTATCGGGGCTCAGGAGCCGGCGCGTGGACCGATTGGGGCTCGGATATGGCGCGTGAACCAACCGGGACTCAGGAGCCGCGCATGGACCGATCATGGCTCGGTGACGGCGCGTGGACCGATCGGGGCTCGGCGATGGCGCGTGGACCGATCAGGGCTCGGAGACGACGCGTGTACGGATCGAGGTTTGGAGACGGCGCATGAACAGATCGGAGCTCGGACACGGCCCGTGGACGGATCAGGGCTTAGGAGACGGCGCGTGGACTAATTGGGGCTCAGGAGACGACGCGTGGACCGATCGGGGCTCGGAAACGACGCGTTAACCGAGCGGGGCTTAGGAGACGACGCGTGGACCGATCGGGGCGTAGGAGACGTCGCATGTACCTATCGGGGCTCACGAGACAGCGTGTGGACAATTTGGGCTCAGGAGACGGCGCGTGCACCGGTCGGGGCTTAGGAGACGACGCGTCGACAGACCGGGGCTCAGGAGAAGGGGTGTGGACAGATCGGGGCTCAGGAGACGGTGCGTGGACCGATCGGGGCTCGGCGATGGCGCGTGGACCGATCGGGGCTCGGCGATGGCGCGTGGACCGATCAGGGCTCGGAGACGACGCGTGGACCGATCGGAGCTCGGACACGGCCCGTGGACGGATCGGGGCTTAGGAGACGGCGCATGGACTAATTGGGGCTCAGGAGACGACGCGTGGACCGATCGGGGCTCGGAAACGACGCGTTAACCAAGCGGGGCTTAAGAGACTACGCGTGGACCGATCGGGGCTCGGAGACGGCGCGTGGACCGATCGGGGCTCGGAGACGGCGCGTGGACAGATCGGGGCTCAGGAGACCGCGCGTAGACCGATCGGGGCGTAGGAGACGATACGTGGACCGATCGGGGCTCAGGAGACGGCGCGTGGACCGACTGGGTCTCAGGAGGTTGCCCGTGGACGAATTGGGGTTCGGCGACGGCGTGTGGACCGACCGGGGCTCAGGAGACCGCGCGTGGACCCATCGGGGCTCGGAGACGGCGCGTGAACCGACCGGGGCTCGGAGACGGCGCGTGGACCGACCGCGGCTCAGGAGGCCGCGCGTGGACCGATGGAGGCTCGGGTACGGCCTGTGGACCAATCGGGGCTCGGCGACTGTGTGTGGACGTATCGGGGTTCAGGAGACGGCGCGTGGACCGATCGGGGCTCGGAGACGGCACGTGGACCGATCAGGGCTTTGGAGACGACGCGTGGACCGATCGGGGCTCAGGAGACGGCGCGTGGACCGATCGGTGCTCGGAGACGGCGCTTTGGACGATCGGGGCTCAGGAGGCGGCGCGTGGACGGATCGGGGCTCAGGATACGGCGCGTGGGCCGATCGAGGCTCAGGAGACGGCGGGCGGACCGACCGGGGCTCAGGAGACTCGTGTGGATCGATCGGGGCTCCGGAGGCGCCGCGTGGACCGATCGGGGCTCAGGAGACGGCGCGTGGACCGATCAGGGCTTTGGAGACGACGCGTGGACCGATCGGGGCTCAGGAGACGGCGCGTGGACCGATCGGTGCTCGGAGACGGCGCGTTGGACGATCGGGGCTCAGGAGGCGGCGCGTGGACGGATCGGGGCTCAGGAGACGGCGCGTGGGCCGATCGAGGCTCAGGAGACGGCGGGCGGACCGACCGGGGCTCAGGAGACTCGTGTGGATCGATCGGGGCTCCAGAGGCGCCGCGTGGACCGATCGGGGTTCAGGAGACGGCGCGTGAACCGATCGGCGCTCGGAGACGGCGCGTGGACCGATCGGGGCTCGGAGACAGCGCGTGGACCGACTGGGGCTCAGGCGGTTGCGCGTGGACCAATTGGGGTTCGGCGACGGCGCGTGGACCAATCCGGGCTCAGGTGCCGGCGCGTGGACCGATCGGGGCACGGAGACGGCGCGTGGAGGCATCGGGGCTAAGAAGACGACGCATGGATCGAGCGGGGCTCAGGAGACGGCGCGAGGACCGATCGGTGCTCGGAGACGATGCGGGGACCGATCGGGGCTCAGGAAACGGCGTGTGGAGCGGTTGGGGCTCAGGAGACGACGCGTGGATCGATCGGGGCTCGGAGACGCCGCGTGGAACGATCGGGGCTCAGGAGACGGCGCTTGAACTTATCGGCGCTCGGAGACGGCGCGTGGACCGATCGGGGCTTAGGATACGGCGCATGGACCGATGGGGGCTCAGGAAGCGGCGCCTGGACCGATCGTGGCTCGGAGACGGCGCGTGGAGGCATCGGGGCTAAGAAGACGACGCATGGACCCATCGGGGCTCGGAGACGGCGTGTGGACCGATCGGGGCTTAGGAGACGACGCGTGGACCGATCGGGGTTTAGGAGAGGACGCGTCGACCAATCGGGGCACAGGAGACGGCGCGTGGACCGATCGGGGCTTAGGAGACGACCCGTGGACCGATCGGGGCTCAGGAGACGGCGCGAGGAGCGATTGGGCTCAGGAGAAGACGCGTCAATTGATCGTGGCTCAGGAGACGACGCGTCGACGGATCGGGGCTTAGGAGACGACGCGTGGACCGATCGGGGCTTAGGAGACGACGCGTGGACCGATCGGGGTTCAGGAGACGGCGCGTGGACCGACCGGGGCTCAGGAGGCGACGCGTGGACCCATCGGGGCTCGGAGACGGCGTGTGAACCGATCGGGGCTTAGGAGACGACGCGTGGACCGATCGGGGTTTAGGAGAGGACGCGTCGACCGATCGGGGCAAAGGAGACGGCGCGTGGACCGATCGGGGCTTAGGAGACTCACGTTGATCGATTGGGGCTCCGGAGGCGGTGCGTGGACCGATCGGGGCTTAGGAGACTACGCGTGTACCTATCGGGGCTCAGGAGACAGCGCGTGGACCGATTGGGCATCAGGAGACGGCGCGTCGATGGATCGGGGCTTGGGGACGACGCGTGGACCGATCGGGGCTCAGGAGACGGCACGTGGATCGATCGGGGCTCGGAGACG
Organism: Netelia fuscicornis; assembly: GCA_946811545.1. Taxonomy (NCBI): domain Eukaryota; kingdom Metazoa; phylum Arthropoda; class Insecta; order Hymenoptera; family Ichneumonidae; genus Netelia; species Netelia fuscicornis. Next base: position 32,870,941 of record OX328014.1, on the reverse strand, counting down.
GCGCGTGAAATGATCGGCGCTCGGAGACGGCGCGTGCACCGATCGTGGCTTAGGAGAAGGCGCGTGGAACGATCGGGGCTCAGGAGACGGCGCGTGGATCGATCGGGGCTCCGAGACGGCGCGTGGAATGATCGGGGCTCGGAGAAGGCGCGTGGACCGACCGGGGCACAGGAGGATACGCCTGGACCGATCGGGGCTCGGCGACGGCGCGTGGACCGATCGAGGCTCGGAGACTGCGCGTGGAACGATCGGGGCTCGGAGACAGCGCGTGGACCGACGGGGGCTCAGGCGGTTGCGCGTGGACCAATTGGGGTTCGGCGACGGCGCGTGGACCGATCCGGGCTCAGGAGACGGCGCGTGGACCGATCGGGGCTCGGAGACGGAGCGTGGAGCGATCGGGGCTCAGGAGACGGCGCGTGAACTAATCGGCGCTCGGAGACGGCGCGTGGACGGATCGGGGCTGAGGAGAAGGCGCGTGGTCCGATCGGGGCTTATGAGACGGCGCGTAGACCGATCGGGGCTCGGAGATGGCGCGTGGAATGATCGGGGCTTAGGAGATGGTGTGTGGACCGATCGGGGATCGGAAGCGGCGCGTGGAACGATCCGGGCTTAGGACACAACGCGTGGACCGATCGGGGCTCAGGCAACGGCGCCTCGACCGATCGTGGCTCGGAGACGGCGCGAGGAGGCATCTGGGCTTAGAAGACGACGCGTGGATCGATGGAGGCTCAGGAGACGGCTCGTGGACCGATCGGGGCTTAGGAGACGGCGCGTGGACCGACCGGAGCTCAGCAGATTTCGCGTGAACCGATCGGGGCTTAGGAGACGGCGCGTGGATCGATCGGGGCTGGGAGACGGCGCGTGGATCAATCGGGGCTTAGGAGACGGCGCGTGGACCTATCGGGGCTTAGGAGACGGCGCGTCGACCGACCGGAGCTCAGGAGAATCGCGTGGATCGATCGGGGCTACGTAGGCGGCGCGTGGACCGACCGGGGCTCAGGAGGCCGCGCGAGATCCGATCGCGGCTCGGCGACGGCGCGTGGACCGATCGGGGCTCAGGAGGCCGCGCGTGGACCGATCATGGCTCGGCGACGGCGCGTAGACCGATCGGGGCTCGGAGACGACGCGTGGACCGATCAGGGCTCGGAGACAGCGCGTGGACCGATTGGGGCTCGGATACGGCGCGTGAACCAATCGGGGCTCAGGAGGCCGCGCGTGGACCGATCGCGGCTCGGCGACGGCGCGTGGACCGATCGGGTCTCAGGAGGCCGCGCGTGGACAGATCATGACTCGGCGACGGCGCGTGGACCGATCGGGGCTCGGAGACGACGCGTGGACCGATCGGGGCTCGGAGACAGCGCGTGGACCGACTGGGGCTCAGGCGGTTTCGCGTGGACCAATTGGTGTTCGGCGACGGCCCGTGGCCCGATCGGGGCTTAGGAGACGGCGCGTGCACCGATCGGGGCCCGGAGACGGGTCGTGGACAGATTGGGGATTAGGAGACGGCGCGTGGACCGATCGGGGCTGGGAGACGGCACGTGGACCGATCGGGGCTCGGAGACAGCGCGTGGACCGACTGGGGCTCAGGCGGTTTCGCGTGGACCAATTGGGGTTCGGCGACGGCGCGTAGACCGATCGGGGCTCAGAAGACGGCGCGTGGACCGATCGTGGCTCAGGAAGCGGCGCCTGGACCGATCGTGGGCCGGAGACGGCGCGAGAAGGCATCTGGGCTTACAAGACGACGCGTGGATCGATCGGGGCTCGGAGACGGCGCATGAACCGACCGGGGCTCAGGAGACGGCGCGTGGACTGATCGGGGCTCGGAGACGGCGCGTGAACCGATCGGGGCTCAGGTGACGATGCGTGGACCGATCGGGGCTCGGAGACGGCGCGTGGACCGACCGGGGCTAAGGCGGCCGCGCGTGGACGGATCGAGGCTCGGCGACGGCGCATGAACCGACCGGGGCTCATGAGACGGCGCGTAGACCGATCGGGGCTCCGGTGGCGACGCGTGGACCGATCGGGGCCCAGGGAACGGCGCGTGGATCGATCGGTGCTCGAAGGCGACGCGTGGACCGCCCGGGGCTCAGCAGCCGATGCGTGGATCGATCGGGGCTCAGGAGGCGGCGCGTGGACCGATCGGTGCTCGGAGACAGCGCGTTTACCGACTGGGGCACGAGAGGTTGCGCGTGGACCAATTGGGGTTCGCAGCGGCGTGTGGACCGACCGGAGCTCAGTAGACCGCGCGTGGACCGATCGGGTCTCAGGAGGCCGCGCGTGGACAGATCATGACTCGGCGACGACGCGTGGACCGATCGGGGCTCGGAGACGACGCGTGGACCGATCGGGGCTGGGAGACAGCGCGTGGACCGACTGGGGCTCAGGCGGTTTCGCGTGGACCAATTGGGGTTCGGCGACGGCGCGTTGACCGATCGGGGCTTAGGAGACGGCGCGTGCACCGATCGGGGCCCGGAGACGGGTCGTGGACAGATTGGGGATTAGGAGACGGCGCGTGGACCGATCGGGGCTCAGGAGACCGCGCGTGGACCGATCGCGGCTCGACGCCGCGCGTGGACGGATCAATGCTCAGGAGACGGCGCGTGGACCGATCGGGGCGGGGAGACGGCGCGTTAACCGATCGGGGCTTAGCAGACGATGCGTGGACCGATCGCGGCTCGGAGACGGCGCGTGGACCGATCAGGGCTCGGAGACAGCGCGTGGACCGATTGGGGCTCGGATACGGCGCGTGAACCAATCGGGGCTCAGGAGGCGGCGCGTTAACCGATCGGGGCTTAGGAGACGATGCGTGAACCGATCGGGGCTCGGAGAAGGCGCGTGGACCGATCGGGGCTCGGAGACGGCGCGTGGAATGATCGGGGCTTAGGAGACGGCGCGTGGACCGAATGGGGCTTAGGAGACAACGCGTGGACCGACCGGGGCTCAGGAAGCGGCGCCTGGACCCGTCATGGCTCGGAGACGGCGCGAGGAGGCATCTAGGCTTAGTAGACGACGCGTGGACCGAACGGGGCTCAGGAAACGGCCCGTGGAGCAATCGGGGTTCAGGAGACGACGCGTGGATCGATCAAGGCTCAGGAGACGACGCGTCGTCCGATCGGGGCTCAGGATGTGGCACGTGGACCCATCGGGGCTCGGAGACGGCACGTGGACCGATCAGGGGTTAGGACACGACGCGTTGACCGATCGGGACTCAGGAGGCGGCGCGTGGACCGATCGGGGATCAGGAAACGGTCCGTGGAGCGATCGGGGGTCAGGAGACGACACGTGGACTGATCGGGGCTCGGGAAGCGGCGCCTGAACCGGTCGTGGCTCGGAGACGGCGCGTGGAGGCATCGGGGCTTAGAAGACGACGCATGGCCCGATCAGGTCTCAGGAAACGGCGCGTGGACCGACTGGAGCTCGGAGACGACGCGTGGATCGACTGGGGGTCAGGCGGTTGCGCGTGGCCCAATTGGGGTTCGGCGACGGCGCGTGGACCGATCGCGGCTCGGAGACGGCGCGTGGACCGATCGGGGCTGTAGGAAACGGCGCGTGGACCGATTGGGGCTCGGATACGGCGCGTGAACCAATCGGGGCTCAGGAGGCCGCGCGTGGACCGATCGCGGCTCGGCGACGGCGCGTGGACCGATCGGGTCTCAGGAGGCCGCGCGTGGACAGATCATGACTCGGCGACGGCGCGTGGACCGATCGGGGCTCGGAGACGACGCGTGGACCGATCGGGGCTCGGAGACAGCGCGTGGACCGACTGGGGCTCAGGCGGTTTCGCGTGGACCAATTGGTGTTCGGCGACGGCCCGTGGCCCGATCGGGGCTTAGGAGACGGCGCGTGCACCGATCGGGGCCCGGAGACGGGTCGTGGACAGATTGGGGATTAGGAGACGGCGCGTGGACCGATCGGGGCTGGGAGACGGCACGTGGACCGATCGGGGCTCGGAGACAGCGCGTGGACCGACTGGGGCTCAGGCGGTTTCGCGTGGACCAATTGGGGTTCGGCGACGGCGCGTAGACCGATCGGGGCTCAGAAGACGGCGCGTGGACCGATCGTGGCTCAGGAAGCGGCGCCTGGACCGATCGTGGGCCGGAGACGGCGCGAGAAGGCATCTGGGCTTACAAGACGACGCGTGGATCGATCGGGGCTCGGAGACGGCGCATGAACCGACCGGGGCTCAGGAGACGGCGCGTGGACTGATCGGGGCTCGGAGACGGCGCGTGAACCGATCGGGGCTCAGGTGACGATGCGTGGACCGATCGGGGCTCGGAGACGGCGCGTGGACCGACCGGGGCTAAGGCGGCCGCGCGTGGACGGATCGAGGCTCGGCGACGGCGCATGAACCGACCGGGGCTCATGAGACGGCGCGTAGACCGATCGGGGCTCCGGTGGCGACGCGTGGACCGATCGGGGCCCAGGGAACGGCGCGTGGATCGATCGGTGCTCGAAGGCGACGCGTGGACCGCCCGGGGCTCAGCAGCCGATGCGTGGATCGATCGGGGCTCAGGAGGCGGCGCGTGGACCGATCGGTGCTCGGAGACAGCGCGTTTACCGACTGGGGCACGAGAGGTTGCGCGTGGACCAATTGGGGTTCGCAGCGGCGTGTGGACCGACCGGAGCTCAGTAGACCGCGCGTGGACCGATCGGGTCTCAGGAGGCCGCGCGTGGACAGATCATGACTCGGCGACGACGCGTGGACCGATCGGGGCTCGGAGACGACGCGTGGACCGATCGGGGCTGGGAGACAGCGCGTGGACCGACTGGGGCTCAGGCGGTTTCGCGTGGACCAATTGGGGTTCGGCGACGGCGCGTTGACCGATCGGGGCTTAGGAGACGGCGCGTGCACCGATCGGGGCCCGGAGACGGGTCGTGGACAGATTGGGGATTAGGAGACGGCGCGTGGACCGATCGGGGCTCAGGAGACCGCGCGTGGACCGATCGCGGCTCGACGCCGCGCGTGGACGGATCAATGCTCAGGAGACGGCGCGTGGACCGATCGGGGCGGGGAGACGGCGCGTTAACCGATCGGGGCTTAGCAGACGATGCGTGGACCGATCGCGGCTCGGAGACGGCGCGTGGACCGATCAGGGCTCGGAGACAGCGCGTGGACCGATTGGGGCTCGGATACGGCGCGTGAACCAATCGGGGCTCAGGAGGCGGCGCGTTAACCGATCGGGGCTTAGGAGACGATGCGTGAACCGATCGGGGCTCGGAGAAGGCGCGTGGACCGATCGGGGCTCGGAGACGGCGCGTGGAATGATCGGGGCTTAGGAGACGGCGCGTGGACCGAATGGGGCTTAGGAGACAACGCGTGGACCGACCGGGGCTCAGGAAGCGGCGCCTGGACCCGTCATGGCTCGGAGACGGCGCGAGGAGGCATCTAGGCTTAGTAGACGACGCGTGGACCGAACGGGGCTCAGGAAACGGCCCGTGGAGCAATCGGGGTTCAGGAGACGACGCGTGGATCGATCAAGGCTCAGGAGACGACGCGTCGTCCGATCGGGGCTCAGGATGTGGCACGTGGACCCATCGGGGCTCGGAGACGGCACGTGGACCGATCAGGGGTTAGGACACGACGCGTTGACCGATCGGGACTCAGGAGGCGGCGCGTGGACCGATCGGGGATCAGGAAACGGTCCGTGGAGCGATCGGGGGTCAGGAGACGACACGTGGACTGATCGGGGCTCGGGAAGCGGCGCCTGAACCGGTCGTGGCTCGGAGACGGCGCGTGGAGGCATCGGGGCTTAGAAGACGACGCATGGCCCGATCAGGTCTCAGGAAACGGCGCGTGGACCGACTGGAGCTCGGAGACGACGCGTGGATCGACTGGGGGTCAGGCGGTTGCGCGTGGCCCAATTGGGGTTCGGCGACGGCGCGTGGACCGATCGCGGCTCGGAGACGGCGCGTGGACCGATCGGGGCTGTAGGAAACGGCGCGTGGACCGATTGGGGCTCGTATACGGCGCGTGAACCAATCGGGCCTCAGGAGGCCGCACGTGGACCGATCGCGGCTCGGCGACGGCGTGTGGACCGATCGAGGCTCGGAGACGACGCGTTTAAGGATCGGGAATCAGGAGACGATGCGTGGAACGATCCGGGCTCAGGAGACGAACCGTGGACCGATCGGGGCTCGGAGACGCCGTGTGGAACGATCGGGGCTCGGGTGACGGCGCGTGAATCGATCGGCGCTCGGACACGGCGCGTGGATCGATCGGGGATCGGGGACGGCGCGTGGAACGATCGCGGCTCGGAGTCGACGCGTTAGCCGATCGCGGCTTAGGAGACGATGCGTGGACCGATAGGGGCTCGGAGACGGCGCTTGGACCGAACGGGGCTTAGGAGACGGCGCGTGGACCGTTCGGGGCTCGGAGACGGCGCGTGGACCGATCGGGTCTCAGGAGGCCGCGCGTGGACAGATCATGACTCGGCGACGGCGCGTGGACCGATCGGGGCTCGGAGACTACGCGTGGACCGATCGGGGCTCGGAGACAGCGCGTGGACCAACTGGGGCTCAGGCGGTTGCGCCTGGACCAATTGGGGTTCGGCGACGGTGCGTGGACCGATCGGGGCTCGGAGACGGCGCCTTAACTGATTGGGGCTTAGGAGACCATGCGTGACCCGACCGGGGCTCGGAGACGACGCGTGGACCGATCGGGGCTCGGAGACAGCGCGTGGACCGACTGGGGCTCAGGCGGTTTCGCGTGGACCAATTGGGGTTCGGCGACGGCGCGTGGACCGATCGGGGCTTAGGAGGCCGCATGTGGACCGATCGCGGCTCCGCGACGGCGCGTGGACCGATCGGGGCTCAGGAGGCCGCGCGTGGACCGATCGGGGCTCAGGAAACGGCGCGTGGACCGATTGGGGCTCGTATACGGCGCGTGAACCAATCGGGCCTCAGGAGGCCGCACGTGGACCGATCGCGGCTCGGCGACGGTGCGTGGACCGATCGCGGCTCGGCGACGGCGCGTAGACCGATCGGGGCTCAGGAGGCCGCGCGTGGACCGATCATAGCTCGGCGACGGCGCGTGGAACGATCGGGGCTCGGAGCGGCGCGTAGACCGATCGCGGCTCGGCGACGGCGCGTGGACCGATCGGGGCTCAGTAGGCTGCGCGTGGATCGATTGGGGCTCAGGAGACGGCGCGTGGACCGCTCGGGGCTCGAAGATGGCGCGTGGAACGATCAGGGCTCAGGAGACGTCACGTGAAATGATCGGCGCTCGGAGACGGCGCGTGGACCGATCGGGGCTCAGGAGAAGGCGCGTGGACCGATCGGGGCTTAGTAGAAGGCGCTTGGACCGATCGGGGCTTAGGAGACGACGCGTGGACCGATCGGAGATCGGAGACGGTGCGTGGAACGATCGGGGCTCAGGAGACGGCGCGTGAACCGATCGGCGCTCGGAGACGGCGCGTGGACCGATCTGGGCTCGGAGACAGCGCGTGGACCGACTAGGGCACAGGCGGTGGCGCGTGGACCAATTGGGGTTCGGCGACGGCGCGTGGACCGATCCGGGCTCAGGAGACGGCGCGTGGACCGATCAGGGCTGGGAGAAGGAGCGTGGAGCGATCGGGGCTCAGGAGACGGCGCGTAAACTAATCGGCGCTCGGAGACGGCGCGTGGACCGATCGGGGCTCGGAGATGGCGCGTGGAATGATCGGGGCTTAGGAGATGGCGTGTGGACCGATCGGAGTACAGGAGACGACGCGTGGACCGAGAGGGCTCTGGAAGCGGCGCACGGACGGATCGTGGCTCGCAGACGGCGCGTGGAGGCATCGGCGCTTTGAAGACGACGCGTGGACCAAACGGTGCTCAGAAAACGGTGCGTGGAGCGATCGGGGCTCAGGAGACGGCGCGGGGACCGATCGGGGCTCAGGAGCCGGCGCGTGGACCGATTGGGGCTCGTATACGGCGCGTGAACCAATCGGGCCTCAGGAGGCCGCACGTGGACCGATCGCGGCTCGGCGACGGTGCGTGGACCGATCGCGGCTCGGCGACGGCGCGTAGACCGATCGGGGCTCAGGAGGCCGCGCGTGGACCGATCATAGCTCGGCGACGGCGCGTGGAACGATCGGGGCTCGGAGCGGCGCGTAGACCGATCGCGGCTCGGCGACGGCGCGTGGACCGATCGGGGCTCAGTAGGCTGCGCGTGGATCGATTGGGGCTCAGGAGACGGCGCGTGGACCGCTCGGGGCTCGAAGATGGCGCGTGGAACGATCAGGGCTCAGGAGACGTCACGTGAAATGATCGGCGCTCGGAGACGGCGCGTGGACCGATCGGGGCTCAGGAGAAGGCGCGTGGACCGATCGGGGCTTAGTAGAAGGCGCTTGGACCGATCGGGGCTTAGGAGACGACGCGTGGACCGATCGGAGATCGGAGACGGTGCGTGGAACGATCGGGGCTCAGGAGACGGCGCGTGAACCGATCGGCGCTCGGAGACGGCGCGTGGACCGATCTGGGCTCGGAGACAGCGCGTGGACCGACTAGGGCACAGGCGGTGGCGCGTGGACCAATTGGGGTTCGGCGACGGCGCGTGGACCGATCCGGGCTCAGGAGACGGCGCGTGGACCGATCAGGGCTGGGAGAAGGAGCGTGGAGCGATCGGGGCTCAGGAGACGGCGCGTAAACTAATCGGCGCTCGGAGACGGCGCGTGGACCGATCGGGGCTCGGAGATGGCGCGTGGAATGATCGGGGCTTAGGAGATGGCGTGTGGACCGATCGGAGTACAGGAGACGACGCGTGGACCGAGAGGGCTCTGGAAGCGGCGCACGGACGGATCGTGGCTCGCAGACGGCGCGTGGAGGCATCGGCGCTTTGAAGACGACGCGTGGACCAAACGGTGCTCAGAAAACGGTGCGTGGAGCGATCGGGGCTCAGGAGACGGCGCGTGGACCGATCGGGGCTCAGGAGCCGGCGCGTGGACCGATTGGGGCTCGGATACGGCGCGTGAACCAACCGGGGCTCAGGAGACCGCGCGTGGACCGATCGAGGCTCAGGAGGCCACGCCTGGACCGATCGGGGCTCCGCGACGGCGCGTGGACCGTTCGAGGCTCGGAGACGACGCGTGTACGGATCGGGGATTCGGCGATGACGCGTGGACCGATCGGGGCTCGGAGACGGGGCGTGGAATGATCGGGACTCGGAGACGGCGTGTGAACGTATCGGGGCTTAGGAGACGATGCGTTGACCGATCGGGGCTCATGAGACGGCGCGTAGACCGATCATGGCTCCGGCGGCGACGCGTGGACTGATCGGGGCCCAGGAAACGGCGCGTGGATCGATCGGTGCTCGAAGACGACGCGTGGACCGATCGGGGCTCAGGAGCCGATGCGTGGATCGATCGGGGCTCAGGAGGCGGCGCGTGGACCCATCGGGGCTCGGAGACGGCAAGTGGACCGATCAGGGCTTAGGAGACGACGCGTGGACCGATCGGGGCTCAGGAGACGGCGCGTGGATCGATCGGGGCTCAGGAGGCGGCGCGTGGACCCATCGGGGCTCGGAGACGGCACGTGGACCGATCAGGGCTTAGGAGACGACGCGTGGACCGATCGGGGCTCGGAGCCGACGCGTGGACCGATCGGGGCTCGGAGACAGTGCGTGGACCGACTGGGGCTCAGGCGGTTGCGCGTGGACCAATTGGGGTTCGGCGACAGCGCGTTGACCGATCGGGGCTCGGAGACGGCGCGTTAACCGATTGGGGCTTAGGAGACGATGCGTGGCCCGATCGGGGCTCGAAGACGGCGCGTGGACCGATCGAGTGTCAGGAGGCCGCGCGTGGACAGATCATGACTCGGCGACGGCGCGTGGACCGATCGGGGCTCGGAGACGACGCGTGGACCGATCGGGTCTCGGAGACAGCGCGTGGACCGACTGGGGCTAAGGCGGTTTCGCGTGGACCAATTGGGGTTCGGCGACGGCGCGTGGACCGATCGGAGCTTAGGAGACGGCGCGTGCACCGATCGGGGCCCGGAGACGGGTCGTGGACCGATCGGGGCTCAGGAGACGGCGCGTGGACCGATTGGGGCTCGAATACGGCGCGTGAACCAATCGGGGCTCAGGAGGCCGCGCGTGGACCGATCGCGGCTCGGCGACGGCGCGTGGACCGATCGGGGCTCAGGAGGCCGCGCGTGGACCGATCGCGGCTCGGCGACGGCGCGTGGACCGTTCGGGGCTCGGAGACGATGCGTGGACCGATCGAGGTTCGGCGACAGCGCGTGAACCGACTGGGTCTCAGGCGGTTGTGCGTGGACCAATTAGGGGTCGGCGACCGCGCGTGGACCGTTCGGGGCTCGGAGACGGCGCGTTAACCGATCGGGGCTTAGGAGACGATGCGTGAACCGATCGGGGCTCGGAGAAGGCCCGTGGACCGATCGGGGCCTAGGAGACAACGCGTGGACCGATCGTGGCTCAGTAAGCGGCGCCTGGACCGATCGTGGCCCGGAGACGGCGCGAGAAGGCATCGGGGCTTACAGGACGACGCGTGGATCGAACGGAGGCTCGGAGACGGCGCATGAACCGACCGGGGCTCATGAGACGGCGCGTGGACTGATCGGGGCTCGGAGACGGCGCGTTAACCGATCGGGGCTTAGGAGACGGCGTGTGAACGTATCGGGGCTTAGGAAAGGATGCGTTGACCGATCGGGGCTCATGAGACGGCGCGTAGACCGATCGGGGCTCAGGAGACGGCGCGTGGACAGATCGGTGCTCGGAGACGGCGCGTGGACGGACCGGGGCTCAGGAGCCGATGCGTGGATCGATCGGGGCTCAGGAGGCGGCGCGTAGACCCATCGGGGCTCGGAGACGGCGCGTGGACCGATCGGGGCTTAGGAGGGGACCCGTCGACCGATCGGGGCTCAGGAGTCGACGCGTGGACCGGTCGGTGCTCAGGAAGCGGCGCCTGGACCGATCGGGGCTCCGAGACGACGCGTTAACCGAGCGGGGCTTAGGAGACTATGCGGGGACCGATCGGGGCTCGGAGACAGCGCGTGTACCGACTGGGGCTCAGGAGGTTGCGCGTGGACCGATCGGGGCTCGGAGAAGGCGCGTGGACCGATCGTGGCTCAGGAAGCGGCGCCTGGACCGATCGTGGCCCGGAGACGGCGCGAGAAGGCATCTGGGTTTACAAGACGACGCGTGGATCGATCGGGGCTCGGAGACGGCGCATGAACCGACCGGGGCTCAGGAGCCGATGCGTGGATCGATCGGGGCTCAGGAGGCGGCGCGTAGACCCATCGGGGCTCGGAGACGGCGCGTGGACCGATCAGGGCTTGGGAGACGACGCGTGGACCGATCGGGGCTCAGGAGACGGCGCGTGGACCGATCGGTGCTCGGAGACGGCGCGTGGACGGACCGTGGCTTAGAATGCGTCACGCGGACCGATCGGGGCTCGAATACGGCGTGTGGACGTATCGGGGCTTAGGAGACGATGCGTAAACCGATCGGGGTTCAGGAGACGGCGCGTGAAATGATCGGCGCTCTGAGACGGCCCGTGGACCGATTGTGGCCCGGAGACGGCGCGTGGAGGCATCGGGGCTAAGAACACGACGCATGGACCGAGCGGGGCTCAGGAGACGGCGCGAGAAGCGATCGGGGCTCAGGAGAAGACGCGTCAATTGATCGGGGCTCAGGAGATGACGCGGCGACGGATCGGGGCTTAGGAGACGACGCGTGGACCGATCGGGGCTTCGGAGACGGTACGTGGACCGACCGGAGCTCAGGAGATTCGCGTGGATCGATCGGGGCTCCGGAGGCGGCGCGTGGACCGATTGGGAAGCATGAGATGATACGTGGACCGATCGGGGCTCGGAGACGGCGCACGGACTGATCGGGGCTTAGGATACGACGCGTGGACCGATTGGGGCTCAGGAGGCCGCGCGTGGACCGATCGCGGCTCGTGCGACGGCGCGTGCACCGATCGGCGCTTGGAGACGGCGCTGACCGATCGTGGCTTAGGAGAAGGCGCGTGGAACGATCGGGGTTCAGGAGACGGCGCGTGTACCGATTGGGGCTCGGAGACGGCGCGCTAACCGATTGGGGCTTAGGAGACGATGCGTGGATCGATCGGGGCTCAGGATCCTCGCGTGGATCGATCGGGGCTCCGGAGGCGCCGCGTGGACCCATGGGGATCAGGAGACAGTGCGTGGACCCATCGGGGCTCGGAGACTGCGCGTGGACTGATCGCGGCTTAGGAGACGACGCGTGGACCGTTCGGGGTGTAGGAGACGACGCGTGTACCTATCGGGGCTCAGGAGATAGCGCGTGGAACGATCGCGGCTCGGCGACTGCGCGTCGACGTATCGGGGCTCAGGAGACGGCGCGTGGACCGATTGGAGCTTAGGAGACGGCGCGTGGACCCATTGGGCCTCGGATACGGCGCGTGAACCGATCGGGGCTTAGGAGACGACGCGTGGACCGATCGGGGCTCAGGAGACGGCGCGTGGACGGATCGGCGCTCAGGAGACGGCGCGTGGAGCGATCGGGGCTCGGAGACTGTACGAGGACCGACCGGAGCTCAGGCGATTCGCGTGGATCGATCAGGGCTCCGGAGGCGGCGCATGGACCGATTGGGGAGCATGAGATGGTGCGTCGACCGATCGGGGCTCGGAGACGGCGCACGGACCGATCGGGGCTTAGGAGACGGCGCGTGGTCCGATCGCGGCGGAGAGACGGCGCGTGAACCGACCGGGGCTCAGGAGGCCGCGCGTGGACTGATCGGTGCTCGGAGACTGCGCGTGGCCGTATCGGGGCTCAGGAGACGGCGCGTGGACCGATCGGGGCGGGGAGACGGTGCGTTAACCGATCGGATCTTAGGTGACGATGCGTGGACCGATCGGGGCTCGGAGACGGCGCGTGGACCGACCGGGGCTAAGGAGGCCGCGCGTGGACCTATCGAGGCTTAGGAGCCAACGCGTGGACCGATCGGGGCTGAGGAGACGGCGCGTGGACCGAACCGGGCTCGGAGACGGCGCGTGGAACGATCGGGGCTCAGGAAACGGCGCCTGGACCGGTCGGGGCTTAGGAGACGACGCCTAGACCGATCGGGGCTTAGGAGGCGGCGTGTGGAACGATCGGGGCTCAGGAGACGGCGCGTGCACCGATCGGCGCTCGGAGACGACGCGTCGACCGATCGGGGCTGAGGAGACGACGCGTGGACCGATCGGGGCTTAGGAGAAAACGCGTGGACCGATCGGGGCTCAGGAAGCGGCGCCTGCACCGATCGTGGTTGGGAGACGGCGCAAGGAGGCATCTGGGCTTAGAAGACGACGCGTGCACCGATCGGGGCTCACGAAAGGGCGTGTGGACCGACCGAGGCTCAGGAGGCCACGCCTGGACCGATCGTGGCTCGGAGACGGCGCGTGGAGGTATCGGGGCTTAAAAGACGACGGATGGACCGATCGGGGCCCACGAAACGGCGCGTGGACCGAACGGTGCTCGGAGACGACGCGTGGACCGATCGGCGCTCAGGAGACGGCGCGTGGAGCGATCGGGGCTCAGGAGACGACGCGTTAACAGAGCGGGGTTTAGGAGACGATGCGTAGACCGCTCGGTGCTCGGAGAGAGCGCGTGGACCGACTGGGGCTCAGGAGACGACGCGTCGACCGATCGGGGCTTAGGAGACGACCCGTCAACCGATCGGGGCTTAGGAGACGACGCGTGGACCGATCGGGGCTTAGGAGGCGGCGCGTGGACCCATCGGGGCTCGGAGACGGCGCGTTAACTGATCGGGGCTTAGGAGACGACGCGTGGACCGATCGGAGCTCAGGAGACGGCGCGTGGACCGATCGGTGTTCGGGGACGGCGCGTGGACGGACCGTGACTTAGAATGCGTCACGCGGACCGATCGGGGCTTGGAGACGGCGCGTGTACGGATCGAGGCTTGGAGACGGCGCGTGGACCGATCGGAGCTCGGAAACGCCCCGTGGGCAGATCGGGGCTTAGGATACGGCGCGTGGTGGCATCGGGGCTAAGAAGACGACGCATGGACCGAGCGGGGCTCACGAGACGGCGCGAGGAGCGATCGGGGCTCAGGAGAAGACGCGTCAATTGATCGGGGCTCAGGAGACGACGCGGCGACGGATCGGGGCTTAGGAGACGACGCGTTGACCGATTGGGGCTTAGGAGGCGACGTGTGGACCGATCGGGGCTTAGGAGACGGCCCGTGATTCGATCGGTGCATAGGAGACGGCGCGTGAACCGGTCGGGGCTTAGGAGACGACGCGTCGACCGATCGGGGCTCAGGACAAGGGGTGTGGACCGTTCGGAGCTCAGGAGACGGCGCGTCGACCGATCGGGGTTCGGCAATGGCGCGTGGAGCGATCGGGGCTCGGAGACGACGCGTGTACGGATCGAGGCTTGGAGACGGCGCTTGGACCGATCGGGGATCGGAGACAGCGCGTTTACCGACCGGGGGTCGAGAGGTTGCGCGTGGACCAATTGGGGTTCGCCGCGGCGTGTGGACCGACCGGAGCTCAGTAGACCGCGCGTGGACCGATCGGGGCTCGGCGACTGCGCGTGGATGGATCGGGGCTCAGGAGACAGCGCGTGGACCGATCGGGGCTCAGGAAGCGGCGCCTGCACCGATCGTGGCTCGGAGACGGCGCGTGGAAGCATCGTGGCTTCGAAGACGACGCATGGACCAATCGGGGCTCGGAAACGGCGCCTGGACCGATCGGAGCTCGGAGACGACGCGTGGAGCGGTCGGGGCTCAGGAGAAGACGCGTGGATCGATCGGGGCTCAGGAGACGACGCGTCGACGGATCGGGGCGTAGGAGACGACGCGTGGACCGATCGGGACTTAGGAGCCGATGCGTGAACCGATCGGGGCTCAGGAGACGCCGCGTGGACCGATCGGGGCTCGGAGACGGCGCGTGGAACGATCAGGGCTCAGGAGACGGCGCGTGAAATGATCGGTGCTCTGAGACGGCGCGTGGACCGATTGTGGCTTACGAGACGGCGCGTGGATCGATCGGGGCTCAGGAAGCGGCGCCTGGACCTATCGTGGCTCGGAGACGGCGCGTGGAGGCATCGGGGCTAAGAACACGACGCATGGACCGAGCGGGGCTCAGGAAACGGCGCGAGGAGCGATCGGGGCTCAGGAGAAGACGCGTCAATTGATCGGGGCTCAGGAGACGACGCGGCGACGGTTCGGGGCTTAGAAGACGACGGATGGACCGATCAGGGCTCAGGAAACGGCGCGTGGACCGAACGGTGCTCGGAGACGGCGCGTGGACCGATCGGCGCTCAGGAGACGGCGCGTGGAGCGATCGGAGTGCAGGAGATGACGCGTTAACAGAGCAGTGTTTAGGAGACGATGCGTGGACCGATTGGTGCTCGGAGACAGCGCGTGGACCGATTGGGGCTCAGGAGGTGGCTCGTGGACCAATTGGGGTTCGGCGACGGCGCGTGGACCGACCGGGGATTAGGAGACGACGCGTCGACCGATCGGGGCTTAGGAGACGACCCGTCGATCGATCGGGGCTTAGGAGACGACGCGTGGACCGATCGGGGCTCGGAGACGCCGTGTGGAACGAACGGGGCTCGGGTGACCGCGCGTGAACCGATCGGCGCTCGGAGACGGCGCGTGGATCGATCGGGGATCGGGGACGGCGCGTGGAACGATCGCGGCTCGGAGTCGACGCGTTAGCCGATCGGGGCTTAGGAGACGATGCGTCGACCGATCGGGGCTCGGAGACGGCGTGTGGACCGACCGGGGTTTAGGAGAAGGCGCTTGGACCGAACGGGGCTTAGGAGACGGCGCGTGGACCGATCGGGGCTCGGAGACGGCACGTGGAACGATCGGGGCTCAGGAGACGGCGCGTCAACCGATCGGCGCTCGGAGACGGCGCGTGGACCGATCGGGGCTTAGGAGACGGCGCGTGGACCGATCGGAGATCAGGAGATGACGCGTGGACCGATCGGGGCTGTGAAAGCGGCGCACGGAACGATCGGGGCTCGGAGACGGCGCGTGGACCGATCAGGGCTCGGCGACGGCGCGTGGACAGATCGAGGCTCGGAGACGACGCGTGTACGGATCGGGGCTTTGAAGACCACGCGTGGACCGATCGTGGTTCAAGAAACGGCGTGTGGAGCGATCGGGGCTCAGGAGACGACGCGTCGACCGATCAGGGCTCAGGTGACGGCGCGTGGACCGAGCGGGCCTCAGGAGACAGCGCGTGAAATGATCGGCGCTCGGAGATGGCGCGTGGACCGATTGGGGCTTAAGAGACGACGGGTGGACCGATCGGGGCCTAGGAGACGGTACGTGAATCGATCGGGGCACAGGAGACGGCGCGTGAGCCGGTCGGGGCTTAGGAGACGGCGCGTGGACTGATCGGGGCTCGGGAAGCGGCGCCTGAACCGATCTGGCTCGGAGACGGCGCGTGGAGGCATCGGGGTTTAGAAGACGACGTATGGACCGATCGGGGCTCAGGAAACGGGGCGTGGACCGATTGGAGCTCGGAGACAACGCGTGGACCGACTGGGGCTCAGGCGGTTGCGCGTGGACCAATTGGGGTTCGGCGACGGCGCGTGGACCAATCGCGACTCGGAGACGGCGCGTTAACCGATCGGGGCTTAGAAGACGATGCGTGAACCGATCGGGGCTCGGAGACGGCGCGTGGACCGACCGGGGCTCGGAGACGACGCGTGGACCGATCGGGGCTCGGAGACCGCGCGTGGACCGACTGGGGCTTAGGAGACGGCGCGTGGACCGATCGGGGCGCAGGAATCGGCGCCTGGACCGATCGTGGCTTGGAGACGGCGCGTGGAGGCATCCGGGCTAAGAAGACGACGCATGGACCGAGCGGGGTTCAGGAGACGGCGCGAGGAGCGATCGGGGCTCAGGAGAAGACATGTCAATTGATCGGGGCTCCGGAGACGACGCCTGGACCGA
Source organism: Netelia fuscicornis (assembly GCA_946811545.1). Taxonomy (NCBI): domain Eukaryota; kingdom Metazoa; phylum Arthropoda; class Insecta; order Hymenoptera; family Ichneumonidae; genus Netelia; species Netelia fuscicornis. The sequence continues at coordinate 32,854,049 of OX328014.1, read as the reverse complement.
TCGGGGCTCAGGAGGCGGCACGAGAAGCGATCGGGGATCAGGAGAAGACGCGTCAATTAATCGGGGCTCAGGAGACGACGCGTCGACTAATCGGGGCTTAGGAGACGACGCGTAGACCCATCGGGGCTGAGGAGACGGCGCGTCGACCGACCGGAGCTCAGGAGATTCGCGTGGATCGATCGGGGCTCCGGAGGCGGGCGTGGACCGATTGGGGCTTAGGAGACGACGCGTGGACTGATCGGGACTCAGGAGACGGCGCGTGGCCCGATTGGGGCTCGGATACGGTAGGAGGAACGACCGGAGCTCAGGAGATTCGCGTGGATCGATCAGGGCTCCGGAGGCGGCGCATGGACCGATTGGGGAGCATGCGATGGTGCGTGGACCGATCGGGGCTCGGAGACGGCGCACGGACCGATCGGGGGTTAGGAGACGACGCGTGGACCGATTGGGGCTCAGGAGACAGCGCGTGGACCGATCAGGGCTCGGCGACTGCGCGTCGACGTATCGGGGCTCAGGAGACGGCGCGTGGACGGATTGGAGCTTATGAGACGGCGCGTGGACCGATTGGGGCTCGGATACGGCGCGTGAACCGATCGGGGCTTAGGAGACGACGCGTGGACCGATCGGGGCTCAGGTGACGGCGCGTGGACCGATCGGGGCTTCGGAGACGGTACGTGGACCGATCGGGGCTCGGAGACGGTACGAGGACCGACCGGAGCTCAGGAGATTCGCGTGGATCGATCAGGGCTCCGGAGGCGGCGCATGGACCGATTGGGGAGAATGCGATGGTGCGTGGACCGATCGGGGCTCGGAGACGGCGCACGGACCGATCGGGGCTTAGGAGACGACGCGTGGACCGATCGGGGCTCGGAGACGGCGCGTGGACCGACAGGGGCTAAGGAGGCCGCGCGTGGACCTATCGAGGCTTAGGAGCCGACGCGTGGACCGATCGGGGCTGAGGAGACGGCGCGTGGACCGAACGGGGCTCGGAGACGGCGCGTGGAACGATCGGAGCACAGGAGACGGCGCGTGAACCGATCGGCGCTTGGAGACGGCGCGTGGATCGATCGGGGCTTAGGAGAAGGCGCGTGGACCGATCGGGGCTTAGGAGAAGGCGCGTGGACCGATCGGGGCTTAGGAGATGATTCGTGGACCGATCGGGGCTCGGAGACGGCGCGTGGACCGACCGGGGCTAAGCAGGCCGCGCGTGGACCGATAGAGGCTTAGGAGCCGACGCGTGGACCGATCGGGGCTCAGGTGACGGCGCGTGAAATGATCGGCGCTCTGAGACGGCGCGTCGACCGATCGGTGCTCGGAGACGGCGCGTGGACGGACCGCGGCTCAGAATGCGGTACGCGGACCGACCGGGGATCGGACACGGCGTGTGGACCGATCGAGGCTCGGAGACGACGCGTTTAAGGATCGGGAATCAGGAGACGACGCGTTTAAGGATCGGGAATCAGGAGACGACGCGTGGAACGATCCGGGCTCAGGAGACGAAGCGTGGACCGATCGGGGCTCGGAGACGCCGTGTGGAAAGATCGGCACTCGGAGACGGCGCGTGGATCGATCGGGGATCGGGGACGGCGCGTGGAACGATCGGAGATTAGGAGATGACGCGTGGACCGATCGGGGTTGTGGAAGCAGCGCACGGACCGATCGTGGCTCGGAGACGGCGCGTGGAGGCATCGGGGCTTTGAAGACGACGCGTGGACGAATCGGGGCTCAGGAAACGGCGTGTGGTGCGATCGGGCCTCAGGAGACGACGCGTGGATCGATCGGGGCTCACGAGACGACGCGTCGAACAATCGGGGCTCAGGAGATGGCGCGCGGACGACTGGGGCTCAGGAGACTCGCGTGGATCGATCGGGGCTCCAGAGGCGCCGTGTGGACCGATTGGGACCAGGAGACGGAGCGTGAACCGTTCGGGGCTCGGAGACGGCGCGTGGACCGATCGGGGCTCGGAGACGACGCGTAGTCCGATCGGTGCTCGGAGACAGCGCGTGGACCGACTGGGGCTCGGAGACGGCGCGTGGACCGATCGTGGCTTAGGAGAAAGCGCGTGGAATGATCGGGGTTCAGGAGACGGCGCGAGGAGCGATCGGGGCTCAGGAGAAGACGCGTCAATTGATCGGGGCTCAGGACACGACGCGGCGACGGATCGGGGCTTGGAGACGGCGCGTGGACCGATCGGGGCTTAGGAGACGACGCGTGGACCGATCGGGGCTCAGGAGACGGCGCGTGGACCGATCGGGGCTCGGAGACGACGCGTGGAGCGATAGGGGCTCAGGAGACGGCGCGTGGAGCGGTCGGGGCTTAGGAGACCCGCGTGGACCGATTGGGGCTCAGGCGGTTGCGCGTGGATCAATTGGGATTCGGCGACGGCGCGTGGACCGATCGCGGCGCGGACACGGCGCGTAAAACCGATCGGGACATAGGAGACGATGCGTGGACCGATCGGGCTCAGGAGACGGCCCGTGGAGCGATCGGGGCTTAGGAGACGAAGCGTGGACCGATCAGAGCGCAGGAGACGGCGCGTGGAGCGATCGGGGCTAGGAAACGGCGCGTGGACGGATCGGCGCTCGGAGACGGCGCCTGGACCGATCGGGGCTCAGAAGACGGCGCGTGGACTGATCGACGCTCGGAGACGGCGCGTGGAACGATCGGGGCTCAGGAGACGACGCGTGGACCGATCGGGGCTCAGGAGATGGCGCGTAGACCGATCGGGGCTCCGAAACGACGCGTTAACCGAGCGGGGCTTAGGAGACGATGCGTGGACCCATCGGGGCTCGGAGACAGCGCGTGGACGGATCGGGGCTCGGAGACGGCGCGTAGAACGATCGGGGCTCAGGAGACGGCGCGTTAACCGATTGGGGCTTAGGAGACGTTGCGTGGACCGATCGGGGCTCGAAGACGGCGCGTGGACCGATCGGGGCTCGGAGACAGTGCGTGGACCGACTGGGGCTCAGGCGGTTGCGCGTGGACCAATTGGGGTTCGGCGACGGCGCGTGGATCGATCGGGGCTTAGGAGACGGCGCGTGCATCGATCGGGGCCCGGAGACGGGTCGTAGACAGATGGGGGCTTAGGAGACGGCGCGTGAACCGATCGTGGTTGGGAGACGGCTCGTCCACCAATCAGGGCTTAGGAGACGACGCGTAGATCGATCGGGGCTCAGGAGACGGCGCGTGGACCGATCGGGGCTCAGGAAACGGCGCGTGGACCGACTGGGGCTCAGGCGGTTGCGCGTGGACCAATTGGGGTTCGGCGACGGCGCGTGGACCGATCGGGTTCGGAGACGGCGCGTCGACCGCTCGGGGTTCGGAGACGGCGCCTGGACCGTCCGGAGCTCAGGAGGCGATGCGTGGACCGATCGGGGCTCAGGAGACTGCGCGTGGATGGATCGGAGCTTAGGGAACGACGCGTGGACCGATCAGGGCTCAGGAGACGGCGCGTGAACCGATCGGCGCTCGGAGACGGCACCTGGACCGATCGGGGCTTAGCAGACGGCGCGTGGACCAATAGGAGATCAGGAGAGGACGCGTGGACCGATAGGGCTCTGGAAGCGGCGCACGGACCGATCGTGGCTCGGAGACGGCGCGTGGAGGCATCGGGGCTTTGAAGACGACGCGTGGACCGAACGGTGCTCAGAAAACGGCACCTGGAGCGATCGGGGCTCAGGAGACGGCGCGCGGACGGACCGGGTCTCAGAAGCCTCGCGTAGATCGATCGGAGCTCCGGAGGCGCCGTGTGGACCGATGGGGATCAGGACACGGTGCGTGGACCGATCGGGGCTCGGAGACGGCGCGTGGACCGATCGGCGCCTAGGAGACGACGCGTGGACTGATCGGGGCGTAGGAAACGACGCGTGTACCTATCGGGGCTCAGGAGACAGCGAGTGGACCTATTGGGGCTCACGAGACAGCGAGTGGACCTATTGGGGCTCAGGAGACGGCGCAGGGACCGATCGGGGCTCGGAGACGGCCTATGGAACGATCGGGGCTCAGGAGACGGCGCGTTAACCGATTGGGGCTTAGGAGACGATGAGTGGACCGATCGGGGCTCGAAGACGGCCCGTGGACCGATCGGGGCTCGGAGACAGCGCGTCGACCGATCGGGGTTCGGAGACGGCGCCTGGACCAATTGGGGCTCGGAGACAGCGCGTGGACCGACTGCGGCTCAGGCGGTTGCGCGTGGACCAATTGGGGCTCCGGAGGCGGCGCGTGGACCGATTGGGGAGCAGAAGATGGTGCGTGGACCGATCGGGGTTCGGAGACGGCGCGTTAACCGATCGGCGCTCGGAGACGGCGCGTTAACCGATCGGCGCTCGGAGACGGCGCGCCGACCGACTGGGGCTCAGGAGACTCGCGTGGATCGATCGGGGCTCCGGAGGCGCCGCGTGGACCGATTGGGATCAGGAGACGACGCGTGGACCGATCGGGCGTAAGAGACGACGCGTGTACCTATCGGGGCTCACGACACAGCGTGTGGACCGATTGGGGCTCAGGAGACGGCGCGTGGAACGATCGGGGCTCAGAAGACGGCGCGTCAACCGATCGGCGCTCGGAGACGGCGCGTGGACCGATCGGGGCTTAGGAGGCCGCGCGTGGACCGATCATGGCTCGGCAACGGCGCGTGGACCGATCGATGTTCAGAGACGACGCGTGGACCTATCGGGGCTCAGGCGGTTGCGCGTGGACCATTTGGGGTTCGGCGACGGCGCGTGACCGATCGGCGCTCGGAGACAGCGCGTTAACCGATCCGGGCTTAGGAAACGATGCATGGACCGATCGGGGCTTGGAGACGGCGCGTGGACCGATCGGGGCTCAGGAGACGACGCGTGGACCGATCCGGGCTCGGAGACGGCACGTGGAATGATCGGGCCTCAGGAGACGGCGCGTGAACCGATCGGCGCTCGGAGACAGCACGTGGACCGATCGGGGCTTAGGAGACGGCGCGTGGACCGATCGGAGATCAGGAGACGATGCGTGGACCGATAGGGCTCTGCAAGCGGCGCGTGGACCGATCGAGGTTTGGATAAGACGCGTGGACCGATCGGGGCTCGGAGACAGCGCGTGGACCAACCGGGGCTCAGGCGGTTGCGCGTGAACTAATTGGGGTTCGGCGACGGCGCGTGGACCGATCCGGGCTCAGGAGACGGCGCGTGGACCGATCGGGGCTCGGAGACGGCGCGTGGAGCGATCGGGGCTAAGGAGACGGCGCGTGAACCGATCGGCGCTCGGAGACGGCGCGTGGATCGATCGGGGCTTAGGAGAAGGCGCGTGGACCGATCGGGGCTTAGGAGACGATGCGTGGACCGATCGGGGCTCGGAGACGGCGCGTGGACCGACCGGGGCTAAGCAGGCCGCGCGTGGACCGATCGGGGCTTAGGAAACGGCGCGTGGACCGATCGGGGCTCGGCGACTGCGCGTGGACGCATCGGGGCTCAGGAGACGGCGCGTGGACCGATTGGGGCTCGGAGACGGCACGTTAACCGATCGGGGCTTAGGAGACGATGCGTGGACCGATCGCGGCTCGGAGACGGCGTGTGAACCGACCGGGGCTCAGGAGGCCGCGCGTGGACCGATCGAGGCTCGGCGACGGCAAGTGGACCCATCGGGGCTCGGAGACGACGCGTGTACGGATCGGGGCTTGATGACGGCGGCTTTATCGATCGCGGCTCGGAGACGGCCCGTGAATCGATCGGCGCTCGGAGACGGCGCGTGGACCGATCGGGGCTTAGGAGATGGCGCGTGGACCGATCGGGGCTCAGGAGGCGGCGCCTGGACCGGTCGGGGCTTAGGAGACGACGCCTGGACCGATCGGGGCTTAGGAGGCGGCGTGTGGAACGATCGAGGCTCATAAAACGGCGCGTGGAGCGATCGGGGCTCAGGAAATAACGCGTCCATGGATCGGGGCTTAGGAGACGATGCGTGGACCGATCGGGGCTCGGCGACTGCGCGTGGACCGATCGGGGCTCAGGAGACGGCGCGTGAACCGATCGGGGCTCGGAGACGGCGCGTGGACCGATCGGAGCGTAGGAGACGACGCGTGTACCTATCGGGGCTCACGAGACAGCGTGCGGGCCGATTGGGGCTCAGGAGACGGCGCGTCGACCGTTCGGGGCTCAGGAGACGGCGCGCGGACCAGCCGGGGCTCAGGAGCCTAGCGTGGACCGATCGGGGCACGGAGACGGCGCGTGGACCGATCGGGGCTCGGCGACGGCGCGTGGACCGATCGAGGTTTGGATACGACGCGTGGACCCATCGGGGCTCGGAGACAGCGCGTGGACCAACCGGGGCTCAGGCGGTTGCGCGTGAACTAATTGGGGTTCGGCGACGGCGCGAAGACCGATCCGGGCTCAGGAGGCGGTGCGTGGACCGACCGGAGCTCAGAAGATTCGCGTGGATCGATCGGGGCTCCGGAGGCGGCGCGTGGACCAGCCGGGGCTCAGGAGCCTAACGTGGATCGATCCGGGCTCCGGAGGCGGCGCGTGGACCGATTGGAGAGCAGGAGATGGTGCGTGGACCGATCGGGGCCCGGAGACGGCGCGTGGACCGATCGGGGCTCAGGAGACGGCGCGTGAACCGATCGGGGCTCGGACACGGCGCGTGGACCGATCGGGGCGTAGGAGACGACGCGTGTACCTATCGGGGCTCACGAGACAGCGTGCGGGCCGATTGGGGCTCAGGAGACGGCGCGTCGACCGTTCGGGGCTCAGGAGACGGCGCGCGGACCAGCCGGGGCTCAGGAGCCTAGCGTGGACCGATCGGGGCCCGGAGACGGCGCGTGGACCGATCGGGGCTCGACGACGGCGCGTGGACCGATCGAGGTTTGGATACGACGCGTGGACCGATCGGGGCTCGGAGACAGCGCGTGGACCAACCGGGGCTCAGGCGGTTGCGCGTGAACTAATTGGGGTTCGGCGATGGCGCGTGGACCGATCCGGGCTCAGGAGACGGCGCGTGGACCGATCGGGGCTCGGAGACGGCGCGTGGAGCGATCGGGGCTAAGGAGACGGCGCGTGAACCGATCGGCGCTCGGAGACGGCGCGTGGATCGATCGGGGCTTAGGAGAAGGCGCGTGGACCGATCGGGGCTTAGGAGACGATGCGTGGACCGATCGGGGCTCGGAGACGGCGCGTGGACCGACCGGGGCTAAGCAGGCCGCGCGTGGACCGATCGGGGCTTAGGAAACGGCGCGTGGACCGATCGGGGCTCGGCGACTGCGCGTGGACGCATCGGGGCTCAGGAGACGGCGCGTGGACCGATTCGGGCTCGGAGACGGCACGTTAACCGATCGGGGCTTAGGAGACGATGCGTCGACCGATCGGGGCTCGGAGATGGCGCGTGGACCGACCGGGGCTCAGGAGACAGCGCGTGGACCGATTGGGGCTCAGGAGACGGCGCGTGGACCGCTCGGTGTTCGGAGACGGCGCGTAGAACGATCGCGGCTCGGCGACGGCGCATGGACCGATCGAGGCTCAGGAGAAGGCGCGTCGACCGATCGGGGCTCAGGAGGCGGCGCCTGGACCGGTCGGGGCTTAGGAGACGACGCCTGGACCGATCGGGGCTTAGGAGGCGGCGTGTGGAACGATCGAGGCTCATAAAACGGCGCGTGGAGCGATCGGGGCTCAGGAAATAACGCCTCCATGGATCGGGGCTTAGGAGACGATGCGTGGACCGATCGGGGCTCGGCGACCGCGCGTGGACCGATCGGGGCTCAGGAGACGGCGCGTGAACCGATCGGGGCTCGGAGACGTCGCGTGGACCGATCGGAGCGTAGGAGACGACGCGTGTACCTATCGGGGCTCACGAGACAGCGTGCGGGCCGATTGGGGCTCAGGAGACGGCGCGTCGACCGTTCGGGGCTCAGGAGACGGCGCGCGGACCAGCCGGGGCTCAGGAGCCTAGCGTGGACCGATCGGGGCCCGGAGACGGCGCGTGGACCGATCGGGGCTCGGCGACGGCGCGTGGACCGATCGAGGTTTGGATACGACGCGTGGACCGATCAGGGCTCGGAGACAGCGCGTGGACCAACCGGGGCTCAGGCGGTTGCGCGTGAACTAATTGGGGTTCGGCGACGGCACGTGGACCGATCCGGGCTCAGGAGGCGGTGCGTGGACCGACCGGAGCTCAGAAGATTCGCGTGGATCGATCGGGGCTCCGGAGGCGGCGCGTGGACCAGCCGGGGCTCAGGAGCCTAACGTGGATCGATCGGGGCACCGGAGGCGGCGCGTGGACCGATTGGAGAGCAGGAGATGGTGCGTGGACCGATCGGGGCCCGGAGACGGCGCGTGGAGCGATCGGGGCTAAGGAGACGGCGCGTGAACCGATCGGCGCTCGGAGACGGCGCGTGGATCGATCGGGGCTTAGGAGAAGGCGCGTGGACCGATCGGGGCTTAGGAGACGATGCGTGGACTGATCGGGGCTCGGAGACGGCGCGTGGACCGACCGGGGCTAAGCAGGCCGCGCGTGGACCGATCGGGGCTTAGGAAACGTCGCGTGGACCGATCGGGGCTCGGCGACTGCGCGTGGACGCATCGGGGCTCAGGAGACGGCGCGTGGACCGATTGGGGCTCGGAGACGGCACGTTAACCGATCGGGGCTTAGGAGACGATGCGTCGACCGATCGGGGCTCGGAGATGGCGCGTGGACCGACCGGGGCTCAGGAGACAGCGCGTGGACCGATTGGGGCTCAGGAGACGGCGCGTGGACCGCTCGGGGCTCGGAGACGGCGCGTAGAACGATCGCGGCTCGGCGACGGCGCATGGACCGATCGAGGCTCAGGAGAAGGCGCGTGGACCGATCGGGGCTTAGGGGGGGACCCGTCGACCGATCGGAGCTCAGGAGACGACGCGTGGACCGGTCGGTGCTCAGGAAGCGGCGCCTGGACCGATCGGGGCTCCGAGACGACGCGTTAACCGAGCGGGGCTTAGGAGACTATGCGGGGACCGATCGGGGCTCGCAGACAGCGCGTGTACCGACTGGGGCTCAGGAGGTTGCGCGTGGACCAATTGGGGTTCGGCGACGGCGCGTGGACCGACCGGGGCTCAGGAGACCTCGCGTGAACAGATCGAGGCTCGGCGACTGCGCGTGGAGCGATCGGGGCTCAGGAGACGGCGCGTGAACCAATCGGCGCTCCGAGACGGCGCGTGGACCGATCGGGGATGAGGAGAAGGCGCGTGGACCGATCGGGGCTTAGGAGACGGCGCGTAGACCGATCGGGGCTCGGAGACGGCGCGTGGAACGATCGGGGTTCGGGTGACGGCGCGTGAACCGATCGGCGCTCGGAGACCGCGCGTGGACCGATCGGGGCTTAGCAGAAGGCGCTTGGACCGATTGGGGCTTAGCAGAAGGCGCTTGGACCGATCGGGGCTTAGGAGACGGCGCGTGGACCGATCGGAGCTCGGAGACGGCGCGTGGACCGATCTGGGCTCGGCGACAGCGCGTGGACCGACTGGGGCACAGGCGGTGGCGCGTGGACCAATTGGGGTTCGGCGACGGCGCGTGGACCGATCCGGGCTCAGGAGACGGCGCGTGGACCGATCGGGGCTGGGAGACGGAGCGTGGAGCGATCGGGGCTCAGGAGACGGCGCGTGAACTAATCGGCGCTCGGAGACGGCGTGTGGACCGATCGGAGCTCGGAGACGACTCGTGGACCGATCGGGGCTCAGGAGACGGCGCGAGGAGCGATCGGGCTCAGGAGAAGACGCGTCAATTGATCGTGGCTCAGGAGACGACGCGTGGATCGATCGGGGCTCAGAAGACGACGCGTCGACCGATCGGGGCTCAGGAGACGGCGCGTGGATCGATCGAGGCTCGAAGACGCCGCGTGGAACGATCGGGGCTCAGGAGACGGCGCTTGAACTTATCGGCGCTCGGAGACGGCGCGTGGACCGATCGGGGCTTAGGATACGGCGCAGGGACCGATCGGGGCTCAGGAAGCGGCGCCTGGACCGATCGTGGCTCGGAGACGGCGCGTGGATGCATCGGGGCTAAGAAGACGACGCATGGACCGATCGGGGCTCAGGAAACGGCGTGTGGACCGATCGGAGCTCGGAGACGACGCGTGGACCGATCGGGGTTTAGGAGAGGACGCGTCGACCGATCGGGGCACAGGAGACGGCGCGGGGACCGATCGGGGTTTAGGAGACGACTCGTGGACCGATCGGGGCTCGGAGACGGCGCGTGGACCGATCGGGACTTAGGAGACGACGAGTGGACCGATCGGGGCTTAGGAGATGATACGTGGACCGATCGGGGCTCGGAGACGGCACGTGGACCGATGGGGGCTTAGGAGACTCACGTTGATCGATTGGGGCTCCGGAGGCGGCGCGTGGACCGATCGGGGCTTAGGAGACTACGCGTGTACCTATCGGGGCTCAGGAGACTGCGCGTGGACCGATTGGGCATCATGAGACGGCGCGTCGATGGATCGGGGCTTGGGGAACGACGCGTGGACCGATCGGGGCTCAGGAGACGGTGCGTGGATCGATCGGGGCTCGGATACGGCGCGTGGAACGATCGGGGCTCAGGAGACGGCGCGAGGAGCGATCGGGGCTCGGAGACGACGCGTGTACGGATCGGGGCTTGGGGACGGAGTGTGGACCGATCGGGGCTCTCGAAGCGGCGCCTGAACCGATCCTGGCTCGGAGACGGGGCGAGGAGGCATCTGGTCTTAGAAGACGACGCGTGGATCGATCGGGGCTCGGAGACGGCGCGTGAACCGACCGGGGCTCAGGAGGCCGCGCGTGGACCGATCGAGGCTCGGCGACGGCGCGTGTACCGATCGGGGCTCAGGAGACGGCGCGTGGACCGGTCGGGGCTTAGGAGACTCACGTTGATCGACTGGGGCTCAGGAGGCGGCGCGTGGACCGATCGGGGCTTAGGAGACTACGCGTGTACCTATCGGGGCTCAGGAGACAGCGCGTGGACCGATTGGGCATCAGGAGACGGCGCGTCGATGGATCGGGGCTTGGGGAACGACGCGTGGACCGATCGGGGCTCAGGAGACGGCGCGTGGATCGATCGGGGTTCGGAGACGGCGCGTGGAACGATAGGGGCTCAGGAGACGGCGCGTGAAATGATCGGCGCTCGGAGACGGCGCGTGGACCGATCGTGGCTTAGCAGAAGGCGCTTGGACCGATCGGGGCTTAGGAGACGGCGCGTCGACCGATCGGGGCACAGGAGACGGCGCGTGGACCGATCGGGGTTTAGGAGACGACTCGTGGACCGATCGGGGCTCGGAGACGGCGCGTGGACCGATCGGGACTTAGGAGACGACGAGTGGACCGATCGGGGCTTAGGAGACGATACGTGGACCGATCGGGGCTCGGAGACGGCACGTGGACCGATGGGGGCTTAGGAGACTCACGTTGATCGATTGGGGCTCCGGAGGCGGCGCGTGGACCGATCGGGGCTTAGGAGACTACGCGTGTACCTATCGGGGCTCCGGAGACTGCGCGTGGACCGATTGGGCATCAGGAGACGGCGCGTCGATGGATCGGGGATTGGGGAACGACGCGTGAACCGATCGGGGCTCAGGAGACGGTGCGTGGATCGATCGGGGCTCGGATACGGCGCGTGGAACGATCGGGGCTCAGGAGACGGCGCGAGGAGCGATCGGGGCTCGGAGACGACGCGTGTACGGATCGGGGCTTGGGGACGGAGTGTGGACCGATCGGGGCCCTCGAAGCGGCGCCTGAACCGATCCTGGCTCGGAGACGGGGCGAGGAGGCATCTGGTCTTAGAAGACGACGCGTGGATCGATCGGGGCTCGGAGACGGCGCGTGAACCGACCGGGGCTCAGGAGGCCGCGCGTGGACCGATCGAGGCTCGGCGACGGCGCGTGTACCGATCGGGGCTCGGCGACTGCGTGTGGACGTATCGGGGTTCAGGAGACGGCGCGTGGACCGATCGGGGCTCAGGAGACGGCGCGTGCGCCGATCGGGGCCCAGAGACGGGTCGTGGACAGATTGGGGCTTAGGAGACGGCGCGTGGACCGACTGGGGCTCAGGAGGTTACGCGTGGAACGATCGGGGCTCAGGAGACGGCGCTTGAACTTATCGGCGCTCGGAGACGGCGTGTGGACCGATCGGAGCACGGAGACGACGCGTGGACCGATCGGGGCTCAGGAGACGGCGCGAAGAGCGATCGGGCTCAGGAGAAGACGCGTCAATTGATCGTGGCTCAGGAGACGACGCGTGGATCGATCGGGGCTCAGAAGACGACGCGTCGACCGATCGGGGCTCAGGAGACGGCGCGTGGATCGATCAAGGCTCGAAGACGCCGCGTGGAACGATCGGGGCTCAGGAGACGGCGCTTGAACTTATCGGCGCTCGGAGACGGCGCGTGGAACGATCGGGGCTTAGGATACGGCGCATGGACCGATCGGGGCTCAGGAAGCGGCGCCTGGACCGATCGTGGCTCGGAGACGGCGCGTGGAGGCATCGGGGCTAAGAAGACGACGCATGGACCGATCGGGGCTCAGGAAACGGCGTGTGGACCGATCGGAGCTCGGAGACGACGCGTGGACCGATCGGGGCTCAGGAGACGGCACGTGGTCCGATCGGGCTCGGAGCCGGCGCGTGAACCGATCGGGGCTCAGGAGGCCGCGCGTGGACCGATCGAGGCTCGGCGGCCGCGCGTGGACCGATCGGAGCTCGGAGACGATGCGTGTACGGATCAGGGCTTGGTGACGGCGCGTTTACCGATAGCAGCTCGGAGACGGCCCGTGGACGGATCGCGGCTTAGGAGACGGCTCGTGGAATGATCGGGGCTCAGGAGACGGCGCGTGGACCGGTCGAGGCTCGGAGACGACGCGTCGACCGATCGGGGCTCAAGAGACGGCGCGCGCATCGACCGGGGCTCAGGAGCCTCGCGTGGGCCGATCATGGCTCGGCGACGGCGCGTGGACGGATCGGGGGTCGGAGACGACGCGTGGACCGATGGGGGCTCGGATACGGCGCGTGGACCGATCGGGGCTCAGGAGACGGCGCGTAGACCGATCGGGGCTCGGAAACGACGCATTAACCGAGCGGGGCTTAGGAGACGATATGTGGACCGATCGGGGCTCGGAGACAGCGCGTGTACCGACTGGGGCTTAGGAGGTTGCGCGTGGAACAATTGAGGTTCGGCGACGGCGCGTGGACCGACCGGCGCTCAGGAGACGGCGCGTGGATGAACCGTGGCTTAGAATGCGGCACACGGACCGATCGGGGCTCGGAGACGGCGTGTGGACCGATCGGGGATCAGGAAACGGTACGTGGAGCGATCGGGGTTCAGGAGGCGGCGCGTGGATCAATCGGGGCTCAGGAGGCGACGCGTCGACGGATCGGGGATTCGGGGACGACGCGTGGAACGATCCGGGCTCAGGAGACGGCGCCTGGACCGACCGCGGCTCGGCGACTGCGCGTGGACGGATCGGGGCTCAGGAGACGGCGCGAGGGCCGATCGGGGCTCGGAGACGGCGCGTTAACCGATCGGGGCTTAGGAGACGATGCGTGGAGGCATCGGGGCTAAGAAGACGACGCAGGGACCGAGCGGGGCTCAGGAGACGGCGCGAGGAGCGATCGGCGCTCAGGAGAAGACGCGTCAATTGATCGGGGCTCAGAAATCGGCGCGTGGAGATATCGGGGCTCAGGAGACGACGCGTGGATTGATCGGGGCTCAGGAAACGACGCGTCGACCGATCGGGGCTCAGGAGACGGCGCGCGGACCGACCGGGGATCAGGAGGATACGCCTGGACCGATCGACGCTCGGCGACGGCGTGTGGACCGATCGAGGCTCGGAGACGACGCGTGTACGGATCGGGGATTCGGGGACGACGCGTGGAACGATCCGGGCTCAGGAGACGACGCCTGGACCGACCGCGGCTCGGCGACTGCGCGTGGACGGATCGGGACTCAGGAGACGGCGCGAGGGCCGATCGGGGCTCGGAGACGGCGCGTTAACCGATCGGGGCTCGGACACGACGCTTGTACGGATCGGGGCTTGGTGACGGAGCGTTGACCGATCGCGGTTTACAGACGGCCCGTGGACGGATCGGGGCTTAGGAGACGGCGTGTGGACCGATCGGGGCTCAGGAGACGGCGCGTAGACCGATCGAGGCTCGTAAATGACGCGTCAACCGATCGGGGCTTAGGAGACGATGCGGGGATCGATCGGGGCTCGGCGACTGCGCGTGGACCGACTGGAGCTCAGGAGGTTGCTCGTGAACCAATTGGGGTTCGGGCGACGGCGCGTGGACCGATGGGGATCAGGAGACGGTGCGCGGACCGATCGGGGCTTAGGAGACGACGCGTGGACCGATGGGGGCTCGGATACGGCGCGTGAACCAACCGGGGCTCAGGAGACGTCGCGTCGACCGGTCGGGGCTTAGGAGACGAAGCCTGGACCGATCGGGGCTTAGGAGGCGGCGTGTGGAACGATCGGGGCTCAGAATACGGCGCGTGAACCGATCGGCGCTCGGAGACGGCGCGTCGACCGATCGGGGTTCGGAGACGGCACGAGGACCGTCTGGGGCTTAGGAGACGATGCGTGGACCGATCGGGGCTCAGGAGACTGCGCGTGGATGGATCGGGGCTTAGGGAAGGACGCGTGGACCGATCGGGGCTCAGGAGACGGCGCGTAGACCGATCGGAGCTCGGAAACGACGCGTTAACCGAGCGGGGCTTAGGAGACGATACGTAGACCGATCGGGGCTTCGAGACAGCGCGTGTACCGACTGGGGCTTAGGAGGTTGCGCGTGGACCAATTGGGGTTCGGCGACGGCGCGTGGACCGACCGGGGCTCGGAGACGGCGTGTGGACCGATCGGGGATCAGGAAACGGCACGTTGAGCGATCGGGGCTCAGGAGGCGGCCCGTGGATCAATCGGGGCTCAGGAGGCGACGCGTCGACGGATCGGGGCTTAGGAGAAGACGCGTGGACCGATCGGGTATTAGGGGGCGACGCGTGAACCGATCGGTGCTCGAAGACGGCGCGTGGATGGACCGTGGCTTAGAATGCGGCATGCGGACCGATCGGGGCTCGGCGACGGCGCGTGGACCGATCGACGCTCGGAGACGACGCGTGTACGGATCGGGGATTCGGGGACGACGCGTGGAACGATCCGGGCTCAGGAGACGGCGCCTGGACCGACCGGGGCTCGGCGACTGCGCGTGGACGGATCGGGGCTCAGGAGACGGCGCGAGGGCCGATCGGGGCTCGGAGACGGCGCGTTAACCGATCGGGGCTCGGACACGACGCTTGTACGGATCGGGGCTTGGTGACGGAGCGTTGACCGATCGCGGTTTACAGACGGCCCGTGGACGGATCGGGGCTTAGGAGACGCCGTGTGGACCGATCGGGGGTCAGGAGACGGCGCGTAGACCGATCGGGGCTCGTAAATGACGCGTCAACCGATCGGGGCTTAGGAGACGATGCGGGGATCGATCGGGGCTCGGCGACTGCGCGTGGACCGACTGGAGCTCAGGAGGTTGCTCGTGGACCAATTGGGGTTCGGGCGACGGCGCGTGGACCAATTGGGGTTCGGGCGACGGCGCGTGGACCAATCGGTGCTCGGAGACGGGGCGTGGACCGATCGGGGCGTAGGAGACGACGCGTGTACGTATCGGGGCTCACGAGACAGCGTGTGGACCGATTAGGCCTCAGAAGATGGCGCGTGGTCCGATCGGGTCTTGGAGACGGCGCGTGGAACGATCGGGGCTCAGGAGACGGCGCGTGAAATGAACGGCGCTCTGAGACGGCGCGTGGACCGATTGGGGCTTACGAGACGGCGCGTGAACCGGTCGGGGCTTAGGAGACGACGCGTCGACCGATCGGGGCTCAGGAGAAGGGGTGTGGACCGATCGGGGCTCAGGAGACGGCGTGTGGAGCGATCGGGGCTCAGGAGACGGCGCGTGAACCAATCGGCGCTCCGAGACGGCGCGTGGACCGATCGGGGATGAGGAGAAGGCGCGTGGACAGATCGGGGCTTAGGAGACGGCGCGTGGACCGATCGGGGCTCGGAGACGGCGCGTGGAACGAACGAGGCTCAGGTGACGGCGCGTGAACCGACCGGCGCTCGGAGACGGCGCGTAGAACGATCGGGGCTCAGGAGACGGCGCTTGAACTTATCGGCGCTCGGAGACGGCGCGTGGACCGATCGGGGCTTAGGATACGGCGCGTGGACCGATCGGGGCTCAGGAAGCGGCGCCTGGACCGATCGTGGCTTGGAGACGGCGCGTGGAGGCATCGGGGCTAAGAAGACGACGCATGGACCGATCCGGGCTCAGGAAACGGCGTGTGGACCCATCGGAGCTCGGAGACGACGCGTGGACCGATCGGGGCTCAGGAGACGGCGCTAGTAGCGATCGGGCTCAGGAGAAGACGCGTCAATTGATCGTGGCTCAGGAGACGACGCGTCGACGGATCGAGGCTTAGGAGACGACGCGTGGACCGATCGGTGCTTAGGAGACGACGGGTGGACCGATCGGGGCTCAGGAGACGGCGCGTAGACCGACCGGGGCTCAGGAGGCGACGCGTAGACCCATCGGGGCTCGGAGACGGCGTGTGGACCGATTGGGGCTTAGGAGAAGACGCGTGGACCGATCGGGTATTAGGGGACGACGCGTGGACCGATCGGTGCTCGAAGACGGCGCGTGGATGGACCGTGGCTTAGAATGCGGCATGCGGACCGATCGGGGCTCGGAGACGGCGCGTTAACCGGTCGGGGCTTAGGAGACGATGCGTGGACCGATCGGGCCTCGTAGACGGCGCGTGGAACGATCGGAGCAAAGGAGACGGCGCGTGAACCGATCGGCGCTCGGAGACGGCACGTGGATCGATCGGGGCTTAGGAGACGGCGCGTGGACCGATCGGAGCTCGGAGACGGCGCGTGGAACGATCGGGGCTCGGAGACGCCGCGTGGAACGATCGGGGCTCAGGAGACGGCGCTTGAACTTATCGGCGCTCGGAGACGGCGCGTGGACCGATCGGGGCTCAGGAAGCGGCGCCTGGACCGATCGTGGATCGGAGACGGCGCGTGGAGGCATCGGGGCTATGAAGACGACGCATGGACCGATCGGGGCTCAGGAAACGGCGTGTGGACCGATCGGAGCTCGGAGACGACGCGTGGACCGATCGGGGCTCAGGAGACGGCGCGAGGAGCGATCGGGCTCAGGAGAAGACGCGTCAATTGATCGTGGCTCAGGAGACGACGCGTCGACGGATCGAGGCTTAGGAGACGACGCGTGGACCGATCGGTGCTTAGGAGACGACGCGTGGACCGATCGGGGCTCAGGAGACGGCGCGTGGACCGACCGGGGCTCAGGAGGCGACGCGTAGACCCATCGGGGCTCGGAGACGGCGTGTGGACCGATCGGGGATTAGGAGACGACGCGTGGACCGATCGGGGTTTAGGAGAGGACGCGTCGACCGATCGGGGCACAGGAGACGGCGCGTGGACCGATCGGGGCTTAGGAGACGACGCGTGGACCGACCGGGGCTCGGAGACGGCACGTGGACCGATCGGGGCTTAGGAGACTCACGTTGATCGATTGGGGCTCCGGAGGCGGCGCGTGGACCGATCGGAGATCAGGAGTTGACGCGTGGACCGATCGGGGTTGTGGAAGCGGCGCACGGACCGATCGTGGCTCGGAGACGGCGCGTGGAGGCATCGGGGCTTTGAAGACGACGCGTGGACCGATCGGGGCTCAGGAAACGGCGTGTGGCGCGATCGGGGCTCAGGAGACGACGCGTGGATCGATCGGGGCTCAGGAGACCACGCGTCGAAGAATCGGGGCTCAGGAGACGGCGCGCGGACCGACTGGGGCTCAGGAGACTCGCGTGGATCGTTCGGGGCTCCGGACGTGCCGCGTGGACCGATTGAGATCAGGAGACGGTGCGTGAACCGTTCGGGGCTCGGAGACGGCGCGTGGACCGATCGGGGCTCAGGAGACGGCGCGTGGACCGATCGCGGCTCGGAGACGGCGCGTGGAACGATCGGGGCTCAGGAGACGACGCGTGGACCGATCGGGCGTAGGAGACGACGCGTGTGCCTATCGGGGCTCACGACACAGCGTGTGGACCGATTGGGGCTCAGGAGACGCCGCGTGGAACGATCGGGGCTCGGAGACGGCGCGTGGAACAATCGGGGCTCAGGAGACGGCGCGTGGGCCGATTGGGGCTCGGATACGGCGCGTGAACCGACCGGGGCTCAGGAGGCCGCGCGTGGACCGATCGCGGCTCGGCGACGGCGCGTGGACCGATCGGGGCTCAGGAGGCCGCGCGTGGACTGATCATGGCTCGGCGACGGCGCGTGGACCGATCGGGGCTCGGAGACGACGCGTAGACCGATCGGTGCTCGGAGACAGCGCGTGGACCGACTGGGGCTCGGAGACAGCGCGTGGACCGATCGTGGCTTAGGAGAAGGCGCGTTGAATGATCGCGGCTCAGGAGACGGCGCGTGGACCGATCGTGGCTCGGAGACGGCGCGTGGAGGCATCGGGGTTAAGAAGACGACGCATCGACCGAGCGGGGTTGAGGAGACGGCGCGAGGAGCGATCGGGGCTCTGGAGAAGACGCGTCAATTGATCGGGGCTCAGGACACGACGCGGCGACGGATCGGGGCTTGGAGACGGCGCGTGGACCGATCGGGGCTTAGGAGACGACGCGTGGACCACATCGGGGCTCAGGAGACGGCGCGTGGACCGATCGGGACTCAGGAGACGGCGCGTGGATCGATTGGGGCGTGGATACGGCGCGTGACGCGACCGGGGCTCAGCAGGCCGCGCGTGGAGCGATCATGGCTCGGCGACGGCGCATGGACCGATCGGGGCTCGAAGACGACGCGTGGAGCGATAGGGGCTCAGGAGACGGCGCGTGGACCGGTCGGGGCTTAGGAGACTCGCGTGGGCCGATTGGGACTCAGGCGGTTGCGCGTGGATCAATTGGGGTTCGGCGACGGCGCATGGACCGATCGCGGCGCGGAGACGGCGCGTTAACCGATCGGGGCATAGGAGACGATGCGTGGACCGATCGGGGCTCGGAGACGGCGAGTGGACCCATCGGGGCTCGGAGACGACGCGTGTACGGATCGGGGCTTGATGACGGCGGCTTTACCGATCGCGGCTCGGAGACGGCCCGTGGACAGATCGGGGCTTAGGAGAGGGCGCGTGGACCGATCGGGGCTCAGGAGACGCCGCGTGAACCGATCGGGGCTCGGAGACGGCGCGTGGAACGATCGTGGCTTGGAGACGGCGCGTGGAGGCATCGGGGCTAAGAAGACGACGCATGGACCGATCGGGGCTCAGGAAACGGCGTGTGGACCCATCGGAGCTCGGAGACGACGCGTCAATTGATCGTGGCTCAGGAGACGACGCGTCGACGGATCGAGGCTTAGGAGACGACGCGTGGAACGATCGGAGCAAAGGAGACGGCGCGTGAACCGATCGGCGCTCGGAGACGGCACGTGGATCGATCAGGGCTTAGGAGACGGCGCGTGGACCGATCGGAGCTCGGAGACGGCGCGTGGAACGATCGGGGCTCGGAGACGCCGCGTGGAACGATCGGGGCTCAGGAGACGGCGCTTGAACTTATCGGCGCTCGGAGACGGCGCGTGGACCGATCGGGGCTCAGGAAGCGGCGCCTGGACCGATCGTGGCTCGGAGACGGCGCGTGGAGGCATCGGGGCTAAGAAGACGACGCATGGACCGATCGGGGCTCAGGAAACGGCGTGTGGACCGATCGGAGCTCGGAGACGACGCGTGGACCGATCGGGGCTCAGGAGACGGCGCGAGGAGCGATCGGGCTCAGGAGAAGACGCGTCAATTGATCGTGGCTCAGGAGACGACGCGTCGACGGATCGAGGCTTAGGAGACGACGCGTGGACCGATCGGTGCTTAGGAGACGACGCGTGGACCGATCGGGGCTCAGGAGACGGCGCGTGGACCGACCGGGGCTCAGGAGGCGACGCGTAGACCCATCGGGGCTCGGAGACGGCACGTGGACCGATCAGGGCTTAGGAGACGACGCGTGGACCGATCGGGGCTCGGATACGGCGTGTAGACGTATCGGGGCTTAGGAGACGATGCGTGAACCGATCGGGTCTCAGGAGACGCCGCGTGGACCGATCGGGGCTCGGAGACGGCGCGTGGAACGATCGGGGCTCAGGAGACAGCGCGTGGACCGATCTGGGCTCAGCGACTGCGCGTGGACGTATGGGGGCTCAGGAGACGGCGCGTGGACCGATCGGGGCTCGGGGACGGCGCGTTAACCGATTGGGGCTTAGGAGAGCATGCGTGGACCGATCGGGGCTCGGAGACGACGCGTGGACCGATCGGGGCTCGGAGACAGCGCGTGGACCGACTGGGGCTCAGGCGGTTTCGCGTGGACCAATTGGGGTTCGGCGACGGCGCGTGGACCGATCGACGCTCGTGGACGACGCGTGTACGGATCGGGGATTCGGGGACGGCGCTTCGAATGATCGGGGCTCAGGTGACGGGGCGTGAACCGATCGGCGCTCGGAGACGGCGCGTGGACCGATCGGGGCTTTGGAGAAGGCGCTTGGACCGATCGGGCCTTAGGAGACGGCGCGTGGCCCGATCAGAGCTCGGAGACGGCGCGTGGAACGATCGGGGCTCAGGCGACGGCGCGTGGACCGATCGGGGCGTAGGAGACGGCGCGTCGACCGACCGGAGATCGGGAGATGACGCGTGGACCGATCGGGGTTCTGGAAGCGGCGCACGGACTGATCGTGGCTCGGAGATGACGCGTGTACGAATCGGGGATTCGGGGACGACGCGTGGAACGATCCGGGCTGAGGAGACGGCGCGTGGACCGATCGGGGCTCGGAGACGGCGCGTGGACCGATCGGGGCTTAGGAGAAGGCGCTTGGACCGATCGGGGCTTAGGAGACGGCGCGTGGGCCGATCGGAGCTCGGCGATGGCGCGTGGACCGATCAGGGCTCGGAGACGACGCGTGGACCGATCGGAGCTCGGACACGGCCCGTGGACGGATCGGGGCTTAGGAGACGGCGCATGGACTAATTGGGGCTCAGGAGACGACGCGTGGACCGATCGGGGCTCGGAAACGACGCGTTAACCGAGCGGGGCTTAGGAGACTACGCGTGGACCGATCGGGGCTCAGGAGACGGCGCGTAAAGTTATCGGCGCTCGGAGACGGCGCGTGGACCGATCGGGGCTTAGGAGACGACGCGTGGACCTATCTGGGCTTAGAAGACGACGCGTGGACCGATCGGGGCTCACGAGACAGCGTGTGGACCGATTTGGCCTCAGGAGACGGCGCGTGGATCGATCGGGCCTCGGAGACGGCGCGTCGAACGATCGGGGCTCGGCGACTGCGTGTGGACGTATCGGGGTTCAGGAGACGGCGCGTGGACCGATCGGGGCTCGGAGACGGCACGTGGACCGATCAGGGCTTTGGAGACGACGCGTGGACCGATCAGGGCTCAGGAGACGGCGCGTGGACCGATCAGTGCTCGGAGACGGCGCGTTGGACGATCGGGGCTCAGGAGACGGCGCGTGGACGGATCGGCGCTCAGGAGACGGCGCGTGGGCCGATCGGGGCTCAGGAGATGGCGGGCGGACCGACCGGGGCTCAGGAGACTCGCGTGCATCGATCGGAGCTCCGGAGGCGCCGCGTGGACCGATCGGGGCTCAGGAGACGGCGCGTGAACCGATCGGCGCTCCGAGACAGCGCGTGGACCGACTGGGGCTCAGGCGGTTGCGCGTGGACCAATTGGGGTTCGGCGACGGCGCGTGGACCGATCCGGGCTCAGGAGCCAGCGCGTGGACCGATCGGAGATCAGGAGACGACGCGTGGATTGATAGTGCTCTGGAAGCGGCGCACGGACCGATCGTGGCTCGGAGACGGCGCGTGGAGGCATCTGGGCTTTGAAGACGACGCGTGGACCGAACGGTGCTCAGAAAACGGCGCGTGGAGCGATCGGGGCTCAGGAGACGACGCGTGGACCGATCGGGGCTCGGAGACATCGCGTGGAATGATCGGGGCTCAAAAGACGGCGCGTGAACCGATCGGCGCTCGGAGACGGCGCGTGGACCGATCGGGGCTTAGGAGACGGCGCGTGGACCGATCGGAGATCTGGAGAGGACAGCTGGAATGATAGGGCTCTGGAAGCGGCGCACGGACCGATCGTGGCTCGGAGACGGCGCGTGGAGGCATCGGGGCTTTGAAGACGACGCGTGGACCGAACGGTGCTCAGAAAACGGCGCGTGGAGCGATCGGGGCTCAGGAAATTACGCGTCGATGGATCGGGGCTTAGGAGACGATGCGTGGACCGATCGGAGCTCGGACACGGCCCGTGGACGGATCGGGGCTTAGGAGACGGCGCATGGACTAATTGGGGCTCAGGAGACGACGCGTGGACCGATCGGGGCTCGGAAACGACGCGTTAACCGAGCGGGGCTTAGGAGACTACGCGTGGACCGATCGGGGCTCAGGAGACGGCGCGTAAAGTTATCGGCGCTCGGAGACGGCGCGTGGACCGATCGGGGCTTAGGAGACGGCGCGTGGGCCGATCGGAGCTCGGCGATGGCGCGTGGACCGATCAGGGCTCGGAGACGACGCGTGGACCGATCGGAGCTCGGACACGGCCCGTGGACGGATCGGGGCTTAGGAGACGGCGCATGGACTAATTGGGGCTCAGGAGACGACGCGTGGACCGATCGGGGCTCGGAAACGACGCGTTAACCGAGCGGGGCTTAGGAGACTACGCGTGGACCGATCGGGGCTCAGGAGACGGCGCGTAAAGTTATCGGCGCTCGGAGACGGCGCGTGGACCGATCGGGGCTTAGGAGACGACGCGTGGACCTATCTGGGCTTAGAAGACGACGCGTGGACCGATCGGGGCTCACGAGACAGCGTGTGGACCGATTTGGCCTCAGGAGACGGCGCGTGGATCGATCGGGCCTCGGAGACGGCGCGTCGAACGATCGGGGCTCGGCGACTGCGTGTGGACGTATCGGGGTTCAGGAGACGGCGCGTGGACGGATCGGCGCTCAGGAGACGGCGCGTGGGCCGATCGGGGCTCAGGAGATGGCGGGCGGACCGACCGGGGCTCAGGAGACTCGCGTGGATCGATCGGAGCTCCGGAGGCGCCGCGTGGACCGATCGGGGCTCAGGAGACGGCGCGTGAACCGATCGGCGCTCCGAGACAGCGCGTGGACCGACTGGGGCTCAGGCGGTTGCGCGTGGACCAATTGGGGTTCGGCGACGGCGCGTGGACCGATCCGGGCTCAGGAGCCAGCGCGTGGACCGATCGGAGATCAGGAGACGACGCGTGGATTGATAGTGCTCTGGAAGCGGCGCACGGACCGATCGTGGCTCGGAGACGGCGCGTGGAGGCATCTGGGCTTTGAAGACGACGCGTGGACCGAACGGTGCTCAGAAAACGGCGCGTGGAGCGATCGGGGCTCAGGAGACGACGCGTGGATCGATCGGGGCTCGGAGACATCGCGTGGAATGACCGGGGCTCAAAAGACGGCGCGTGAACCGATCGGCGCTCGGAGACGGCGCGTGGACCGATCGGGGCTTAGGAGACGGCGCGTGGACCGATCGGAGATCTGGAGAGGACAGCTGGAATGATAGGGCTCTGGAAGCGGCGCACGGACCGATCGTGGCTCGGAGACGGCGCGTGGAGGCATCGGGGCTTTGAAGACGACGCGTGGACCGAACGGTGCTCAGAAAACGGCGCGTGGAGCGATCGGGGCTCAGGAAATTACGCGTCGATGGATCGGGGCTTAGGAGACGATGCGTGGACCGATCGGGGCTCGGCGACTGCGCGTGGACGTATCGGGGCTCAGGAGACGGCGCGTGGAACGATCGGAGCACAGGAGACGGCGCGTGAAGCGATCGGCGCTCGGAGACGGCGCGTAGATCAATCGGGGCTTAGGAGACGGCACGTGGACCGATCGGGGTTCTGGAGTCGGCGCCTGGACCGATCGGGGCTTAGGAGGCGGCGTGTGGAACGATCGGGGCTCAGGAGACGGCGCGTGCACCGATCGGCGCTCGGAGACGGCGCGTGGAGCGATCGGGGCTGAGGAGACGACGCGTGGACCGATCGGGGCTCAGGAGACGGCGCGAGGAGCGATCGGGCTCAGGAGAAGACACGTCAATTGATCGTGGCTCAGGAGACGACGCGTGGATCGATCGGGGCTCAGAAGACGACGCGTGGAACGATCGGGGCTCAGGAGACGGCGCTTGAACTTATCGGCGCTCGGAGACGGCGCGTGGGCCGATCGGGGCTTAGGATACGGCGCATGGACCGATCGGGGCTCAGGAAACGGCGCCTGGACCGATCGTGGCTCGGAGACGGCGCAAGGAGGCATCTGGGCTTAGAAAACGACGCGTGGACCGATCGGGGGTCAGGAAACGGCGCGTGGACCGGCCGCGGCTCAGGAGGCCACGCGTGGACCGATCGCGGCTCGGCGACTGCGCGTCGACGTATCGGGGCTGAGGAGACGGCGCGTGGACCGATTGGAGCTTAGGAGACGGCGCGTGGACCGATTGGGGCTCGGATACGGCGCGTGAACCGATCGGGGCTTAGGAGACGACGCGTGGACCGATCGGGGCTCAGGAGACGGCGCGTGGAGGTATCGGGGCTTAAAAGACGACGCATAGACCGATCGGGGCTCAGGAAACGGTGCGTGGACCGAACGGTGCTCGGAGACGACGCGTGGACCGATCGGGGCTTAGGATACGGCGCATGGACCGATGGGGGCTCAGGAGACGGCGCGTGAACCGATCGGCGCTCCGAGACAGCGCGTGGACCGACTGGGGCTCAGGCGGTTGCGCGTGGACCAATTGGGGTTCGGCGACGGCGCGTGGACCGATCCGGGCTCAGGAGCCAGCGCGTGGACCGATCGGAGATCAGGAGACGACGCGTGGATTGATAGTGCTCTGGAAGCGGCGCACGGACCGATCGTGGCTCGGAGACGGCGCGTGGAGGCATCTGGGCTTTGAAGACGACGCGTGGACCGAACGGTGCTCAGAAAACGGCGCGTGGAGCGATCGGGGCTCAGGAGACGACGCGTGGACCGATCGGGGCTTCGGAGACGGTACGTGGACCGATCGGGGCTCGGAGACGGTACGAGGACCGACCGGCGCTCAGGACATTCGCGTGGATCGATCAGGGCTCCGGAGGCGGCGCATGGACCGATTGGGGAGCATGAGATGGTAGGTGGACCGATCGGGGCTTAGGAGACGACGCGTGGACCGATTGGGGCTTAGGAGAGGACGCGTGGACCGATCGGGGCTCAGGAAGCGGCGCCTGGACCGATCGTGGCTCGGAGACGGCGCGTGGAGGTATCGGGGCTTAAAAGACGACGCATAGACCGATCGGGGCTCAGGAAACGGTGCGTGGACCGAACGGTGCTCGGAGACGACGCGTGGACCGATCGGGGCTTAGGATACGGCGCATGGACCGATGGGGGCTCAGGAAGCGGCGCCTGGACCGATCGTGGGTCGGAGACGGCGCGTGGAGGCATCGGGGCTAAGAAGACGACGCATGGACCGATCGGGGCTCAGGAAACGGCGTGTGGTACGATCGGGGCTCAGGAGACGACGCGTGGATCGATCGGGGCTCAGGAGACGACGCGTCGAACAATCGGGGCTCAGGAGACGGCGCGCGAACCGACTGGGGCTCAGGAGAATCGCGTGGATCGATCGGGGCTCCAGAGGCGCCGCGTGGACCGATTGGGACCAGGAGACGGTGCGTGAACCGTTCGGGGCTCGGAGACGGCGCGTGGACCGATCGGGGCTCGGAGACGACGCGTAGACCGATCTGTGCTCGGAGACAGCGTGTGGACCGACTGGGGCTCGGAGACGGCGCGTGGACCGATCGTGGTTTAGGAGAAGGCGCGTGGAATGATCGGGGTTCAGGAGACGGCGCGAGGAGCGATCGGGGCTCAGGAGAAGACGCGTCAATTGATCGGGGCTCAGGACACGACGCGGCGACGGATCGGGGCTTGGAGACGGCGCGTGGACCGATTGGGTCTCAGGAGGTTGCCCGTGAACGAATTGGGGTTCGGCGACGGTGCGTGGACCGACCGGGGCTCAGGAGACCGCGCGTGGACCCATCGGGGCTCGGAGACGGCGCGTGGACCGTTCGGGGCTTAGGAGACGACGCGTGGACCGATCGGGGCGTAGACGACGATACGTGGACCGATCGGGGCTCAGGAGACGGCGCGTGGACCGACTGGGTCTCAGGAGGTTGCCCGTGAACGAATTGGAGTTCGGCGACGGCGCGTGGACCGACCGGGGCTCAGGAGACCGCGCGTGGACCCATCGGGGCTCGGAGACGGCGCGTGAACCGACCGGGGCTCGGAGACGACGCGTGTACGTATCGGGGCTTGGTGACAGAGCGTGGACCGATCGGGGCTCACGAAGCGGCGCCTGAACCGATCGTGGCTCGGAGACGGCGCGAGGAGGCATCTGGGCTTAGAAGACGACGCGTGGATCGATCGGGGCTCAGGAGACGGCGCGTGGACCGATCGGTGCTCGGAGACGGCGCGTTGGACGATCGGGGCTCAGGAGACGGCGCGTGGACGGATCGGGGCTCAGGAGACGGCGCGTGGGCCGACCGGGGCTCAGGAGACTCGTGTGGATCGATCGGGGCTCCGGAGGCGCCGCGTGGACCGATCGGGGTTCAGGAGACGGCGCGTGGACCGACTGGGGCTCAGGCGGTTGCGCGTGGACCAATTGGGGTTCGGCGACGGCGCGTGGACCGATCCGGGCTCAGGTGCCGGCGCGTGGACCGATCGGGGCTCGGAGACGGAGCGTGGAGCGATCGGGGCTCAGGAGACGGCGCGTGGTCCGATCGGGGCTTAGGTGACGATGCGTGAACCGATCGGGGCTCGGAGACGGCGCGTGGACCGATCGGGGCTTAGGTGACAACGCGTGGACCGATTGGGTCTCAGGAAGCAGCGCCTGGACCGATCGAGGCTCGGAGACGACGCGTGTACGGATGGGGGATTCGGCGATGACGCGTGGACCGATCCGGGCTCAGGAGACGGCGCGTGGACCGATCGGGGCTCAGGAGACGGCGCGTGAACCGATCGGCGCTCGGAGACAGCGCGTTGACCGATCGGGGCTTAGGAGACGGCGCGTGGACCGATCGGAGATCAGGAGAAGGGGTGTGGACCGATCGGGGCTCGGCGATGGCGCGTGGACCGATCAGGGCTCGGAGACGACACGTGTACGGATCGAGGTTTGGAGACGGCGCGTGAACCGATCGGAGCCCGGACACGGCCCGTGGACGGATCAGGGCTTAGGAGACGGCGCGTGGACTAATTGGGGCTCAGGAGACGACGCGTGGACCGATCGGGGCTCGGAAACGACGCGTTAACCGAGCAGGGCTTAGGAGACGGCACGTGAATCGATCGGGGCACAGGAGACGGCGCGTGCACCGGTCGGGGCTTAGGAGACGACGCGTCGACCGATCGGGGCTCAGGAGAAGGGGTGTGGACCGATCGGGGCTCGGCGATGGCGCGTGGATCGATCGGGGCTCGGCGATGGCGCGTGGGCCGATCAGGGCTCGGAGACGACGCGTGGACCGATCGGAGCTCGGACACGGCCCGTGGACGGATCGGGGCTTAGGAGACGGCGCATGGACTAATTGGGGCTCAGGAGACGACGCGTGGACCGATCGGGGCTCGGAAACGACGCGTTAACCGAGCGGGGCTTAGGAGACTACGCGTGGACCGATCGGGGCGTAGGAGACGACGCGTGTACCTATCGGGGCTCACGAGACAGCGTGTGGACCGATTTGGGCTCAGGAGACGGCGCGTGGATCGATCGGGGCTCGGAGACGGCGCGTGGAACGATCGGGGCTCAGGAGACGGCGCGTGAAGTTATCGGCGCTCGGAGACGGCGCGTGGACCGACCGGGGCTCAGGAGGCGACGCGTGGACCCATCGGGGCTCGGAGACGGCGTGTGGACCGATCGGGTCTTAGGAGACGATACGTGGACCGATCGGGTCTTAGGAGACGACGCGTGGACCGATCGGGCCTCGGAGACGGCGCGTGGACTGATCGGGGCTTAGGAGCCGACGCGTGGACCCATCGGGGTTCGGAGACGATGCGTGGAACGATCGGGGCTCAGGAGACGGCGCGTGAACCGATCGGGGCTCGGAGACGACGCGTGGACCGATCGTGGCTCGGAGACGGCGCGTGGAGGCACCAGGGCTTTGAAGACGATGCGTGGACCGAACGGTGCTCAGAAAACGGCGCCTGGAGCGATCGGGGCTCAGGAGATGGCGCGCGGACGGACCGGGGCTCAGAAGCCTCGCGTAGATCGATCGGGGCTCCGGAGGCGCCGCGTGGACCGATGGGGATCAGGACACGGTGCGTGGACCAATTGGCGTTCGGCGACAGCGCGTGGACCGATCGGGGCTCGGAGATGGCGCGTTAACCGATCGGGGCTTAGGATACGATGCGAGGAGGCATCTGGGTTTACAAGAAGACGCGTGGATCGATCGGGGCTCGGAGACGGCGCGTGAACCGACAGGGGCTCAGGAGACGACGCGTGGACCGATCGGGGCTCGGAGACGGCACGTTAACCGATCGGGGCTTAGGAGACGATGCGTGGACCGATCGGGCTCGGAGCCGGCGCGTGAACCGATCGGGGCTCAGGAGGCTGCGCGTGGACCGATCGAGGCTCGGCGTCGGCGCGTGGACCGATCGGGGCTCGGCGACGGCGCGTGGACCGATCGGGGTTCGGAGACGACGCGTGTACAGATCAGGGCTTGGTGACGGCGCGTTTACCGATAGCAGCTCGGAGACGGCCCGTGGACGGATCGCGGCTTAGGAGACGGCGCGTGGACCGATCGGGGCTCAGGAGACGGTGCGTGGACCGGTCGGGGCTTAGGAGACGACGCGTGGACCGATCGAGGCTCGGAGACGACGCGTGTGCGGATCGGGGATTCGAGGACGACGGGTGGACCGATCCGGGCTCAGGAGACGACGCGTCGTCCGATCGGTGCTCAGGATGCGGTGCGTGGACCCATCGGGGCTCGGAGACGGCACGTGGACCGATCAGGGCTTAGGACACGACGCGTTGACCGATCGGGACTCAGGAGGCGGCGCGTGGACCGATCGGGGATCAGGAACCGGTCCGTGGAGCGATCGGGGCTTAGGAGACGGCACGTGGACTGATCGGGGCTCAGATGTCGGTGCGCGGACCGACCGGGGCTCAGGAGACTCGCGTGGATCGATGGGGGCTCCGGAGACGCCGCGTGGAGCGATGGGGATCAGGAGACGGTGCGCGGACCGATCGGGGCTCGGAGACGGCGCGTGGACCGATCGGAGCTTAGGAGACGACGCGTGGACCGATGGGGGCTCGGATACGGCGCGTGTACCTATCGGAGCTCACGAGACAGCGTGTGGACCGATTGGGGCTCAGGAGACGGCGCGTGGACCGATCGGGGCTCAGGAGACGGCGCGTGGACCGATCGGGGCTCGGAGACGGCGCGTGGAACGATCGGAGCTCAGGAGACGGGGCGTGAAATGATCGGCGCTCTGAGACAGCGCGTGGACCGATCGGTGCTCGGAGACGACGCGTGGACCGATCGGGGCTGAGGAGACGGCGCGTGGACCGATCGGGGCTCAGGAGACGGCGCGTGAAATGATCGGCGCTCGGAGATGGTGCGTGGACCGATTGGGGCTTAAGAGACGACGGGTGGACCGATCGGGGCTTAGGAGACGGCACGTGAATCGATCGGGGCACAGGAGACGGCGCGTGAGCCGGTCGGGGCTTAGGAGACGACGCCTGGATCGATCGAGGTTTAGGGGGCGGCGTGTGGAACGATCGGGGCTCAGGAGACGGCGCGTGGACTGATCGGAGCTCGGGAAGCGGCGCCTGAACCGATCTGGCTCGGAGACGGCGCGTGGAGGCATCGGGGCTTAGAAGACGACGTATGGACCGTTCGGGGCTCAGGAAACGGCGCGTGGACCGATTGGAGCTCGGACACAACGCGTGGACGGACTGGGGCTCAGGCGGTTGCGCGTGGATCAATTGGGGTTCGGCGACGGCGCGTGGACCGATCGCGGCTCGGAGACGGCGCGTTAACCGATCGGGGCTTAGGAGACGATGCGTGAACCGATCGGGGCTCAGAGACGGCGCGTGGACCGACCGGGGCTCGGAGACGGCGCGTGGAACGATCGGGGCTCAGGAGACGGCGCGTGAACCGATCGGCGCTCGGAGACGGCGCGTGGACCGATCGGGGCTTAGGAGACTACGCGTTGACCGATCGGGGTTCAGGTGACGGCGCGCGGACCGACCGGGGCTCAGGAGACGGCGCGTAAAATGATCGGCGCCCGGAGATGGCGCGTGGACCGATTGGGGCTTAAGAGACGACGGGTGGACCGATCGGGGCTTAGGAGACGGCGCGTGAAGTTATCAGCGCTCAGAGACGGCACGTGGACCGATCGGGGCTTAGGATACGGCGCGTGGACCGATCGGGGCTCAGGAAGCGGCGCCTGGACCGATGGGGGCTCGGAAACGACGCGTTAGCCGAGCGGGGCCTAGGAGACGACGCGTGGAGGCATCCGGGCTAAGAAGACGACGCATGGACCGAGCGGGGTTCAGGAGACGGCGCGAGGAGCGATCGGGGCTCAGGAGAACACACGTCAATTGATCGGGGCTCAGAAGACGACGCGTCGACGAATCGGGGCTTAGGAGACGACGCGTGGACGGATCGGGGCTGAGGAGACGGCGCGTCGACCGACCGGAGCTCCGGAGATTCGCGTGGATCGATCGGGGCTCCGGAGGCGGCGCGTGGAGGCATCGGGGCTTTGAAGACGACGCGTGGATCAAACGGTGCTCAGAAAACGGTGCGTGGAGCGATCGGGGCTCAGGTGACGGCGCGTGAACCGATCCGCGCTCGGAGACGGCGCCTGGACCGATCGGGGCTTAGGAGACGACGCGTGGACCGATCGGGGCTCAGGAGACGGCGCGTGGAACGATCGGGGCTCAGGAGACGGCGCGTAAAGTTATCGGCGCTCGGAGACGGCGCGTGGACCGATCGGGGCTTAGGAGACGACGCGTGGACCGATCGGGGCTTAGAAGACGACGCGTGGACCGATCGGGGCTCAGGAGACGGCGCGTGGACCGGCCGGCGCTCAGGAGGCGACGCGTGGTCCCATCGGGGCTCGGAGACGGCGTGTGGACCGATCGGGGCTTAGGAGACGATACGTGGACCGATCGGGTCTTAGGAGACGACGCGTGGACCGATCGGGGCTCGGAGACGGCGCGTGGACCGATGGGGTCTCAGGAGGCCGCGCGTGGACAGATCATGACTCGGCGACGGCGCGTGGACCGATCGGGGCTCGGAGACGACGCGTGGACCGATCGGGGCTCGGAGACAGCGCGTGGACCAACTGGGGCTCAGGCGGTTTCGCGTGGACCAATTGGGGTTCGGCGACGGCGCGTGGACCGATCGAGGCTCGGTGACGACGCGTGTACGGATCGGGGATTCGGGGACGACGCGTGGAACGATCCGGGCTCAGGAGACGGTGCGTTGACCGATCGGGGCTCGGAGACGGCGCGTGGACCGATCGGGGCTTAGGAGAAGGCGCTTGGGCCGATCGGGGCTTAGGAGACGGCGCGTGGGCCGATCGGAGCTCGGAGACGGCGCGTGGGCCGATCGGAGCTCGGAGACGGCGCGTGGAACGATCGGGGCTCAGGTGACGGCGCGCGGACCGACCGGGGCTCAGGAGACGGCGCGTGAAATGATCGGCGCTCGGAGAGGGCGCATGGACCGATTGGGACTTAAGATACGACGGGTGAACCGATCGGGGCTTAGGAGACGGCACGTGAATCGATCGGGGCTCAGGAGAAGGGGTGTGGACCGATCGGGGCTCAGGAGAAGGGGTGTGGACCGATCGGGGCTCAGGAGACGACGCGTGGACCGATCGGAGCTCGGACACGGCCCGTGGACGGATCGGGGCTTAGGAGACGGCGCATGGACTAATTGGGGCTCAGGAGACGACGCGTGGACCGATCGGGGCTCGGAAACGACGCGTTAACCGAGCGGGGCTTAGGAGACTACGCGTGGACCGATCGGGGCGTAGGAGACGGCGCGTGGACTAATTGGGGCTTAGGAGACGACGCGTGGACCGATCGGGGCTCGGAAACGACGCGTTAACCGAGCGGGGCTTAGGAGACTACGCGTGGACCGATCGGGGCGTAGGAGACGACGCGTGTACCTATCGGGGCTCACGAGACAGCGTGTGGACCGATTTGGGCTCAGGAGACGGCGCGTGGATCGATCGGGGCTCGGAGACGGCGCGTGGAACGATCGGGGCTCAGGAGACGGCGCGTGAAGTTATCGGCGCTCGGAGACGGCGCGTGGACCGACCGGGGCTCGGAGATGGCGCGGGGAACGATCGGGGCTCAGGAGACGGCGCGTGAACCGATCGGCGCTCGGCGACGGCGCGTGTACCGATCGGGGCTCGGCGACTGCGTGTGGACGTATCGGGGTTCAGGAGACGGCGTGTGGACCGATCGGGGCTCAGGAGACGGCGCGTGCACCGATCGGGGCCCAGAGACGGGTCGTGGACAGATTGGGGCTTAGGAGACGGCGCGTGGACCGACTGGGGCTCAGGAGACGGCGTGTGGACCGATCGGAGCTCGGAGACGACGCGTGGACCGATCGGGGCTCAGGAGACGGCGCGAGGAGCGATCGGGCTCAGGAGAAGACACGTCAATTGATCGTGGCTCAGGAGACGACGCGTGGATCGATCGGGGCTCAGAAGACGACGCGTGGAACGATCGGGGCTCAGGAGACGGCGCTTGAACTTATCGGCGCTCGGAGACGGCGCGTGGGCCGATCGGGGCTTAGGATACGGCGCATGGACCGATCGGGGCTCAGGAAACGGCGCCTGGACCGATCGTGGCTCGGAGACGGCGCAAGGAGGCATCTGGGCTTAGAAAACGACGCGTGGACCGATCGGGGGTCAGGAAACGGCGCGTGGACCGGCCGCGGCTCAGGAGGCCACGCGTGGACCGATCGCGGCTCGGCGACTGCGCGTCGACGTATCGGGGCTGAGGAGACGGCGCGTGGACCGATTGGAGCTTAGGAGACGGCGCGTGGACCGATTGGGGCTCGGATACGGCGCGTGAACCGATCGGGGCTTAGGAGACGACGCGTGGACCGATCGGGGCTCAGGAGACGGCGCGTGGACCGATCGGGGCTTCGGAGACGGTACGTGGACCGATCGGGGCTCGGAGACGGTACGAGGACCGACCGGCGCTCAGGAGATTCGCGTGGATCGATCAGGGCTCCGGAGGCGGCGCATGGACCGATTGGGGAGCATGAGATGGTAGGTGGACCGGTCGGGGCTTAGGAGACGACGCGTGGACCGATTGGGGCTTAGGAGAGGACGCGTGGACCGATCGGGGCTCAGGAAGCGGCGCCTGGACCGATCGTGGCTCGGAGACGGCGCGTGGAGGTATCGGGGCTTAAAAGACGACGCATAGACCGATCGGGGCTCAGGAAACGGTGCGTGGACCGAACGGTGCTCGGAGACGACGCGTGGACCGATCGGGGCTTAGGATACGGCGCATGGACCGATGGGGGCTCAGGAAGCGGCGCCTGGACCGATCGTGGCTCGGAGACGGCGCGTGGAGGCATCGGGGCTAAGAAGACGACGCATGGACCGATCGGGGCTCAGGAGACGGCGCGTGGACCGACCGGGGCTCAGGAGGCGACGCGTGGACCCATCGGGGCTCGGAGACGGCGTGTGGACCGATCGGGGCTTAGGAGACGACGCGTGGACCGATCGGGGCTTAGGAGACGACCCGTGGACCGATCGGGGCTCAGGAGACGGCGCGAGGAGCGATTGGGCTCAGGAGAAGACGCGTCAATTGATCGTGGCTCAGGAGACGACGCGTCGACGGATCGGGGCTTAGGAGACGACGCGTGGACCGATCGGGGCTTAGGAGACGACGCGTGGACCGATCGGGGCTCAGGAGACGGCGCGTGGACCGACCGGGGCTCAGGAGGCGACGCGTGGACCCATCGGGGCTCGGAGACGGCGTGTGAACCGATCGGGGCTTAGGAGACGACGCGTCGACGGATCGGGGCTTAGGAGACGATGCGTGAACCGATCGGGGCTCGGAGAAGGCGCGTGGACCGATCGGGGCTCGGAGACGGCGCGTGGAATGATCGGGGCTTAGGAGACGGCGCGTGGACCGAACGGGGCTTAGGAGACAACGCGTGGACCGACCGGGGCTCAGGAAGCGGCGCCTGGACCCGTCATGGCTCGGAGACGGCGCGAGGAGGCATCTGGGCTTAGTAGACGACGCGTGGACCGATCGGGGCTCAGGAAACGGCCCGTGGAGCAATCGGGGTTCAGGAGACGACGCGTGGATCGATCAAGGCTCAGGAGACGACGCGTCGTCCGATCGGGGCTCAGGATGTGGCACGTGGACCCATCGGGGCTCGGAGACGGCACGTGGACCGATCAGGGGTTAGGACACGACGCGCTGACCGATCGGGACTCAGGAGGCGGCGCGTGGACCGATCGGGGATCAGGAAACGGTCCGTGGAGCGATCGGGGGTCAGGAGACGACACGTGGACTGATCGGGGCTCGGGAAGCGGCGCCTGAACCGGTCGTGGCTCGGAGACGGCGCGTGGAGGCATCGGGGCTTAGAAGACGACGCATGGACCGATCAGGTCTCAGGAAACCGCGCGTGGACCGACTGGAGCTCGGAGACGACGCGTGGATCGACTGGGGGGCAGGCGGTTGCGCGTGGACCAATTGGGGTTCGGCGACGGCGCGTGGACCGATCGCGGCTCGGAGACGGCGCATTAACCGATCGGGGCTTAGGAGACGGCACGTGATTCGATCGGTGCACAGGAGACGGCGTGTGAACCGGTCGGGGCTTAGGAGACGACGCGTCGGCCGATCGGGGCTCAGGACAAGGGGTGTGGACCGTTCGGAGCTCAGGAGACGGCGCGTGGACCGATCGGGGTTCGCCGATGGCGTGTGGACCGATCGGGGCTCGGAGACGACGCGTGTACCTATCGGGGCTCACGAGACAGCGTGTGGACCGATTGGGGCTCAGGAGACGGCGCGTGGACCGATCGGGGCTCGGAGACGGCGCGTGGAACGATCGGAGGTCAGGTGACGGGGCGTGAAATGATCGGCGCTCTGAGACGGCGCGTCGACCGATCGGTGCTCGGAGACGGCGGGTGGACGGACCGCGGCTCAGAATGCGGTACGCGGACCGATCGGGGATCGGACACGGCGTGTGGACCGATCGAGGCTCGGAGACGACGCGTTTAAGGATCGGGAATCAGGAGACGACGCGTGGAACGATCCGGGCTCAGGAGACGAAACGTGGACCGATCGGGGCTCGGAGACGCCGTGTGGAACGATCGGGGCTCGGGTGACGGCGCGTGAACCGATCGGCGCTCGGAGACGGCACGTGGATCGATCGGGGATCGGGGACGGCGCGTGGAACGATCGCGGCTCGGAGTCGACGCGTTAGCCGATCGGGGCTTAGGAGACGATGCGTGGACCGATAGGGGCTCGGAGACGGCGCGTGGACCGACCGGGGTTTAGGAGAAGGCGCTTGGACCGAACGGGGCTTAGGAGACGGCGCGTGGACCGATCGGGGCTCGGAGACGGCGCGTGGAACGATCGGCGCTCAGGAGATGGCGCGTCAACCGATCGGCGCTCGGAGACGGCGCGTGGACCGATCGGGGCTTAGGAGACGGCGCGTGGACCGATCGGAGATCAGGAGATTACGCGTGGACCGATCGGGGTTGTGGAAGCGGCGCACGGACCGATCGTGGCTCGGAGACGGCGCGTGGAGGCATCGGGGCTTTGAAGACGACGCGTGGACCGATCGGGGCTCAGGAAACGGCGTGTGGTACGATCGGGGCTCAGGAGACGACGCGTGGATCGATCGGGGCTCAGGAGACGACGCGTCGAACAATCGGGGCTCAGGAGACGGCGCGCGAACCGACTGGGGCTCAGGAGAATCGCGTGGATCGATCGTGGTTTAGGAGAAGGCGCGTGGAATGATCGGGGTTCAGGAGACGGCGCGAGGAGCGATCGGGGCTCAGGAGAAGACGCGTCAATTGATCGGGGCTCAGGACACGACGCGGCGACGGATCGGGGCTTGGAGACGGCGCGTGGACCGATTGGGGCTTAGGAGACGACGCGTGGACCGATCGGGCCTCAGGATACGGCGCGTGGACCGATCGGGACTCAGGAGACGGCGCGTGGATCGATTGGGGCGTGGATACGGCGCGTGACGCGACCGGGGTTCAGGAGGCCGCGCGTGGAGCGATCATGGCTCGGCGACGGCGCGTGGACCGATCGGGGCTCGGAGACGGCGCGTGAATCGACCGGGGCTCAGGATACGGCGCGTGGACCGATCGGGGCTCGGAGACGGCACGTTAACCGATCGGGGCTTAGGAGACGATGCGTGGACCGATCGGGCTCGGAGCCGGCGTGTGAACCGATCGGCGCTCAGGAGGCTGCGCGTGGACCGATCGAGGCTCGGCGACGGCGCGTGGACCGATCGGGGCTCGGAGACGACGCGTGTACAGATCAGGGCTTGGTGACGGCGCGTTTACCGATAGCAGCTCGGAGACGGCCCGTGGACGGATCGCGGCTTAGGAGACGGCGCGTGGACCGATCGGGGCTCAGGAGAGGGTGCGTGGACCGATCGAGGCTCGGCGACAGCGCGTGGACCGATCGGGGCTCGGAGACGACGCGTGTACAGATCAGGGCTTGGTGACGGCGCGTTTACCGATAGCAGCTCGGAGACGGCCCGTGGACGGATCGCAGCTTAGGAGACGGCGCGTGGACCGATCGGGGCTCGGAGACAGCGCGTGGACCGACTGGGACTAAGGCGGTTGCGCGTGGACCAATTGGGGTTCGGCGACGGTGCGTGGACCGCTCGGCGCTCGGAGACGGCGCGTTAACCGATCGGGGCTTAGGAGACGATGCGTGAACCGATCGGGGCTCGAAGACGGCACGTGGACCGATCAGGGGTTAGGACACGATGCGCTGACCGATCGGGACTCAGGAGGCGGCGCGTGGACCGATCGGAGCTCGGAGACGACGCGTGGACCGATCGGGGCTCAGGAGACGGCGCGTGGAGCAATCGGGGCTCAGGAGACGGCGCGTCGACGGATGGGAGCTCAGGAGGCGGTGCGTGGGTCGATCGGGGCTCGGAGACAGCCCGTGGACCAACTGGGGCTCAGGAGACGACGCGTCAACCGATCGGGGCTTAGGAGACGACGCGTCGAACGATCGGGGCTTAGTAGACGACGCGTGGACCGATCGGGCCTCAGGAGACGGCGCGTGGACCGATCGGGACTCAGGAGACGGCGCGTGGATCGATTGGGGCGTGGATACGGCGCGTGACGCGACCGGGGTTCAGGAGGCCGCGCGTGGAGCGATCATGGCTCGGCGACGGCGCGTGGACCGATCGGGGCTCGGAGACGGCGCGTGAATCGACCGGGGCTCAGGATACGGCGCGTGGACCGATCGGGGCTCGGAGACGGCACGTTAACCGATCGGGGCTTAGGAGACGATGCGTGGACCGATCGGGCTCGGAGCCGGCGTGTGAACCGATCGGCGCTCAGGAGGCTGCGCGTGGACCGATCGAGGCTCGGCGACGGCGCGTGGACCGATCGGGGCTCGGAGACGACGCGTGTACAGATCAGGGCTTGGTGACGGCGCGTTTACCGATAGCAGCTCGGAGACGGCCCGTGGACGGATCGCGGCTTAGGAGACGGCGCGTGGACCGATCGGGGCTCAGGAGAGGGTGCGTGGACCGATCGAGGCTCGGCGACAGCGCGTGGACCGATCGGGGCTCGGAGACGACGCGTGTACAGATCAGGGCTTGGTGACGGCGCGTTTACCGATAGCAGCTCGGAGACGGCCCGTGGACGGATCGCAGCTTAGGAGACGGCGCGTGGACCGATCGGGGCTCGGAGACAGCGCGTGGACCGACTGGGACTAAGGCGGTTGCGCGTGGACCAATTGGGGTTCGGCGACGGTGCGTGGACCGCTCGGCGCTCGGAGACGGCGCGTTAACCGATCGGGGCTTAGGAGACGATGCGTGAACCGATCGGGGCTCGAAGACGGCACGTGGACCGATCAGGGGTTAGGACACGATGCGCTGACCGATCGGGACTCAGGAGGCGGCGCGTGGACCGATCGGTGCTCGGAGACGGGGCGTGGACGGACCGCGGCTTAGAATGCGGCACGCGGACCGATCGGGGATCGGACACGGCGTGTGGACCGATCGAGGCTCGGAGACGACGCGTTTACGGATCGGGGATCAGGAGACGACGCGTGGAACGATCCGGGCTCTGGAGACGGAGCGTGGACCGATCG
Organism: Netelia fuscicornis; assembly: GCA_946811545.1. Lineage (NCBI taxonomy): Eukaryota > Metazoa > Arthropoda > Insecta > Hymenoptera > Ichneumonidae > Netelia > Netelia fuscicornis. Next base: position 32,815,663 of record OX328014.1, on the reverse strand, counting down.
GGGCTCGGAGACGGCGCGTGGATGGACAGTGGCTTAGAATGCGTCACGCGGATCGATCGGGGCTCGGAGACGGCGTGTGGACGTATCGGGGGTAAAGAGACGATGCGTGGACCGATCGGGGCTCAGGAGATGGCGCGTGGACCGATCGGGGCTTCGGAGACGGTACGTGGACCGATCGAGGCTCGGGGACGGCGCGTGGACCGACCGGGGCTCAGAAGGCCGCGCGTGGACCGATCGAGGCTCGGCGACGGCGCGTGGACCGTCCGGGGCTCAGGAGGGGATGCGTGGACCGATCGCGGCTCTGGAGACTGCGCGTGGATTGATCGGGGCTTAGGGAACGACGCGTGGACCGATCGGGGCTCAGGAGACGGCGCGTGAACCGACCGGGGCTCAGGAGACCGCGCGTGGACCGATCGCGGCTCGGCGACGGCGCGTGGACAGATCGGGGCTCGGAGACGACGCGTGGACCGATCGGGGCTCAGGAGGCGGCGCGTGGACCCACCGGGGCTCAGGAGACGGCGCGCGGACCGATCGGGGCTCACGAGACGGCACGTGAACCGATCAAGGCTCGGAGACGGCGCGTGGACCGATCGGGGCTTAGGAGACGGCGCGTGAACCGATCGGAGATCAGGAGATGACGCGTGGACCGATCGGGGCTCTGGAAGCGGCGCACGGACCGATCGTGGCTCGGAGACATCGCGTGGACCGATCGGGGCTCAGGAGACGGCGCGTGGACCGATCGGGGCTTCGGAGACGGTACGTGGACCGATCGAGGCTCGGAGACGGCGCGTGGACCGACCGGTGCTCAGGAGGCCGCGCGTGCACCGACCGGCGCTCGGAGACGGCGCGTGGAGCGATCGGGGCTCAGGAGACGACGCGTGGATCGATCGGGGCTCAGGAGACGACGCGTCGACCGATCGGGGCTCAGGAGGCGGCGCGTGGACCGATTGGGAGTCAGGAGACGGCGCGTGAACCGATCGGCGCTCGGAGACGGCGCGTGGAACGATCGGGGCTCAGGAGACAGCGCGTGAAATGATCGGCGCTTTGAGACGGCGCGTGGACCGATCGGTGCTCGGAGACGGGGCGTGGACGGACCGCGGCTTAGAATGCGGCACGCGGACCGATCGGGGATCGGCCACGGCGTGTGGACCGATCGAGGCTCGGAGACGACACGTTTACGGATCGGGGATCAGGAGACGACGCGTGGAACGATCCGGGCTCTGGAGACGGAGCGTGGACCGATCGGGGCTCGGAGACGGCGCGTGGAACCATCGGGGCTCACGAGACGGCACGTGAACCGATCGGGGCTCGGAGATGGCGCGTGGACCGAGCGGGGCTTAGGAGACGGCGCGTGGACCGATCGGAGATCAGGAGACGGCGCGTGGACTGATCGGTGCTCGGAGACGGCGCGTGGATGGACAATGGCTTAGAATGCGTCACGCTCATCGATCGGGGCTCGGAGACGGCGTGTGGACGTATCGGGGGTTAAGAGACGATGCGTGGACCGATCGGGGCTCAGGAGATGGCGCGTGGACCGATCGGGGCTTCGGAGACGGTACGTGGACCGATCGAGGCTCGGAGACGGCGCGTGGACCGACCGGGGCTCAGAAGGCCGCGCGTGGACCGATCGAGGGTCGGCGACGGCGCGTGGACCCATCGGGGCTCGGACACGACGCGTGTACGAATCGGGGCTTGGTGACGGCTCGTTTACCGATCGCGGCTCGGAGACGGCCCGTGGACAGATCGGGGCTAAGGAGACGGCGCGTGGGCCGAACGGGGCTCAGGAGACGGCACGTGGACCGGTCGGGGCTTAGGAGACGACGCCTGGACAGATCGGGGCTTAGGAGGCGGCGCGTGGAGCGATCGAGGCTCAGGAGACGGCACGTGGACCGGTCGGGGCTTAGGAGACGATGCCTGGACCGATCGGGGCTTAGGAGACGGCGCGTGGAACGATCGGGGCTCAGGAGGCGACACGTCGACGGATCGGGGCTCGGAGACGGCGCGTGGACCGACTGGGGCTCAGGAGGTTGCGCGTGGACCAATTGGGGTTCGGCGACGGCGCGTGGACCGACAGGGGCTCAGGAGACCGCGTGTGAACCGATCGGGGCTCGGCGACTGCGCGTGAACCGATCGGGGCTAAGGAGACGACGTGTGGACCGATTGGGCCTCACGAGACGGCGCGTGGACAGATCGGGGCTCGGAGACGACGCGTGTACGGATCGGGGATTCGGGGACGAGGCGTGGACCGATCGGGGCTTAGGAGACGACGCGTGGACCGATCGGGGCGTAGGAGTCGACGCGTGGACCGATTGGGGCTTAGGAGACGGCGCGTGGACCGATCGGGGCTCAGGAAGCGGCGCCTGAACCGATCGTGGCTCGGAGACGGCGCGTGGAGGCATCGGGCCTAAGAAGACGACGCATGGACCGAGCGGGGCGCAGGAGACGGCGCGAGGAGCGATCGGGGCTCAGGAGAAGACGCGTCAATTGATCGGGGCTCAGGAGACGACGCGTCGACGCATCGGGGCTTAGGAGACGACGCGTGGACGGATCGGGGCTTAGGAGACGACGCGTGGACCGATCGGGGCTCAGGAAGCGGCGCCTAGACCGATCGTGGCTCGGAGACGGCGCGTGGAGGCATCGGGCCTAAGAAGACGACGCATGGACCGAGCGGGGCGCAGGAGACGGCGCGAGGAACGATCGGCGCTCAGGAGAAGACGCGTCAATTGATCGGGGCTCAGGAGAGGACGCGTCGACGCATCGGGGCTCAGGAGACGGCGCGTGGACCGACCGGGGCTCAGGAGACTCGCGTGGATCGATCGGGGCTCAGGAGGCGACACGTGGACCCATCGGGGCTCGGAGACGGCGTGTGGACGTATCGGGGCTTAGGAGACGACGCGTGGACGGATCGGGGCTCAGGAGAAGGCGCGTGAACCGATCGGCGCTCGGAGACGGCGCGTGGACCGATCGGGGCTTAGGAGACGATGCGCGGACCGATCGGGGCTCGGCGACGGCGCGTGGACCGACCGGGGCTCAGGAGGCCACGCCTGGACCGATCGGGTCTCGGCGACGGCGCGTGGACCGGTCGAGGCTCGGAGACGCCGCGTGGACCGATCGGGGTTTAGCAGAGGACGCGTCGACCGATCGGGGCTCAGGAGACGGCGCCTGGACCGATCGGGGCTCCGAGACGACGCGTTAACCGAGCGGGGCTTAGGAGACTATGCGGGGACCGATCGGGGCTCGGAGACAGCGCGTGTACCGACTGGGGCTCAGAAGGTTGCGCGTGGACCAATCGGGGTTCGGCGACGGCGCGTGGACCGACCGGGGCTCAGGAGACCGCGCGTGACCCGATCGAGGCTCGGCGACTGCGCGTGGAGCGATCGGGGCTCAGGAGACGGCGCGTGAATCAATCGGGGCTCCGAGACGGCGCGTGGACCGATCGGGGATGAGGAGAAGGCGCGTGGACCGATCGGGGCTTAGGAGAGGGCGCGTAGAAGGATCGGGGCTCGGAGACGGCGCGTGGAACGATCGGGGCTCAGGTGACGGCGCGTGAACCGATCGGCGCTCGGAGACGGCGCGTGGACCGATCGGGGCTTAGCAGAAGGCGCTTGGACCGATCGGGGCTTAGCAGAAGGCGCTTGGACCGATCGGGGCTTAGGAGTCGGCGCGTCGACCGATCGGAGCTCAGGAGGAGGTGCGTGGATCGATCGGGGCTCGGAGACAGCCCGTGGACCAACTGGGGCTCAGGAGACGACGCGTTGACCGATCGGGGCTTAGGAGACGACGCGTCGAACGATCGGGGCTTAGGAGACGACGCGTGGACCGATCATGGCTCGGCGACGGCGCGTGGACCGATCGGGGTTCGGGTACGACGCGTGGACCGATCGGGGCTCGGAAACAGCGCGTGGACCAACCTGGGCTCAGGCGGTTGCGCGTGGACCAATTGGGGTTCGGCGACGGCGCGTGGACCGATCCGGGCTCAGGAGACGGCGCGTGAACCGATCGGCGCACGGAGACGGCGCGTGGACCGATCGGGGCTCAGGAGGATACGCCTGGACCGATCGGGGTTCGGCGACGGCGCGTGGACCGATCGGGGCTCGGAGACGACGCGTGGACGGATCGCGGCTTAGGAGACGGCGCGTGGAACGATCGGGGCTCAGGAGACGGCGTGTGGACCGGTCGAGGCTCGGAGACGGCACGTGGACCGTTCGGGGCTTAGGAGAAGGCGCGTGGACCGATCGGGGCGTAGGAGACGGCGCGTGGATCGATCGGGGCTCGGAGATGGTGCGGGGAACGATCGGGGTTCGGATACGACGCGTGGAACGATCGGAGCACAGGAGACGGCGCGTGAACCGATCGGCGCTCGGAGACGGCGCGTGGATCGATCGGGGCTTAGGAGAAGGCGCGTGGACCGATCGGGGCTTAGGAGACGATTCGTGGACCGATCGGGGCTCGGAGACGGCGCGTGGACCGACCGGGGCTAAGCAGGCCGCGCGTGGACCGATAGAGGCTTAGGAGCCGACGCGAGGACCGATCGGGGCTCAGGTGACGGGGCGTGAAATGATCGGCGCTCTGAGACGGCGCGTCGACCGATCGGTGCTCGGAGACGGCGCGTGGACGGACCGCGGCTCAGAATGCGGTACGCGGACCGACCGGGGATCGGACACGGCGTGTGGACCGATCGAGGCTCGGAGACGACGCGTTTAAGGATCGGGAATCAGGAGACGACGCGTGGAACGATCCGGGCTCAGGAGACGAAGCGTGGACCGATCGGGGCTCGGAGACGCCGTGTGGACCGACCGGGGCTCAGGAGGATACGCCTGGACCGATCGGGGCTCGGCGACGGCGCGTGGACCGATCGGGGCTCGGAGACGGCGCGTTAACCGATCGGGGCTTAGGAGACGATGCGAGGAGGCATCTGGGTTTACAAGAAGACGCGTGGATCGATCGGGGCTCGGAGACGGCGCGTGAACCGACCTGGGCTCAGGAGACGGCGCGTGGACCGATCGGGGCTCGGACACGGCGCGTGGAATGATCGGGGCTCAGGAGACGGCGCGTGAACCGATCGGCGCTCGGAGACAGCGCGTGGACCGATCGGGGCTCAGGAGACGGCGCGTGAACCGATCGGCGCTCGGAGACAGCACGTGGACCGATCGGGGCTTAGGAGACGGCGCGTGGACCGATCGGAGATGAGGAGACGATGCGTGGACTGATAGTGCTCTGGAAGCGGCGCACGGACCGATCGTGGCTCGGAGACGGCGCATGGAGGCATCGGGGCTTTGAAGACGACGCGTGGACCGAACGGTGCTCAGAAAACGGCGCGTGGAACGATCGAGGCTCAGGAGACGACGCGCGGACCGATCGGGGCTCGGAGACGGCGCGTGGAATGATCGGGGCTCAGGAGACGGCGCGTGAACCGATCGGCGCTCGGAGACAGCGCGTGGACCGATCGGGGCTTAGGAGACGGCGCGTGGACCGATCGGAGATGAGGAGACGATGCGTGGACCGATAGGGCTCTGGAAACGGCGCACGTATCGATCGTGGATCGGCGACGGCCTGTGAACCGATTGGGGCTCAGGAGGCCGCGCGTGGACCGATCATGGCTCGGCGACGGCGCGTGGACCGATCGGGGCTCGGAGACAGCGCGTGGACCGCCTGGGACTCAGGCGGTTGCGCGTGGACCAATTGGGGTTCGACGACGGCGCGTGGACCGCTCGGCGCTCGGAGACGGCACGTTAACCGATCGGGGCTTAGGAGACGATGCGTGAACCGATCGGGGCTCGGAGACGGCGCGTGGACCGATCGGGGCTTAGGAGACAACGCGTGGACCGATGGGGGCTCGGAGACGGCGCGTGGACGGACTGGGGCTCAGGGGACTCGCGTGGATCGATCGGGGGTCCGGAGACGCCGCGTGGAGCGATGGGGATCATGAGACGGTGCGCGGACCGATCGGGGCTCGGAGACGGCGCGTGGACCGATCGGGGCTTAGGACACGACGCGTGGACCGATCGGGGCTTAGGAGACGACGCGTGGACCGATCGGGGCTCAGGAGACGGCGCGTGGACCGATCGGGGCTCAGGAAACGGCGCGTGGACCGACTGGGGCTCAGGCGGTTGCGCGTGGACCAATTGGGGTTCGGCGACGGCGCGTGGACCGATCGGGGCTCGGAGACGGCGCGTCGACCGTTCGGGGTTCGGAGACGGCGCCTGGACCGTCCGGAGCTCAGAAGCCTCGCGTAGATCGATCGGGGCTCCGGAGGCGCCGCGTGGACCGATGGGGATCAGGACACGGTGCGTGGACCGATCGGGGCTCGGAGACGGCGCGTGGACCGATCGGGGCCTAGGAGACGACGCGTGGACTGATCGGCGCTCGGAGACAGCGCGTGGACCGCCTGGGACTCAGGCGGTTGCGCGTGGACCAATTGGGGTTCGGCGACGGCGCGTGGACCGCTCGGCGCTCGGAGACGGCACGTTAACCGATCGGGGCTTAGGAGACGATGCGTGAACCGATCGGGGCTCGGAGACGGCGCGTGGACCGATCGGGGCTTAGGAGACAACGCGTGGACCGATGGGCGCACGGAGACGGCGCGTGGACGGACTGGGGCTCAGGAGACTCGCGTGGATCGATCGGGGGTCCGGAGACGCCGCGTGGAGCGATGGGGATCAGGAGACGGTGCGCGGACCGATCGGGGCTCGGAGACGGCGCGTGTACCGATCGGGGCTTAGTAGACGACGCGTGGACCGATCGGGGCTCAGGAAACGGCGCGTGGACCGACTGGGGCTCAGGCGGTTGCGCGTGGACCAATTGGGGTTCGGCGACGGCGCGTGGACCGATCGGGGCTCGGAGATGGCGCGTCGACCGATCGGGGTTCGGAGACGGCGCCTGGACCGTCCGGTGCTCAGGAGGCGATGCGTGGAACGATCGGGGCTCAGGAGACTGCGCGTGGACCGATCGGGGCTCAGGAAGCGGCGCCTGCACCGATCGGGCCTGGGAAACGGCGCGTGGACCGATCGGAGCTCGGAGACGAGGCGTGGAGCGGTCGGGGCTCAGGAGAAGACGGGTGGATCGATCGGGACTCAGGAGACGACACGTAGACGGATCGGGGCTTAGGAGACGACGCGTGGACCGATCGGGGCTTAGGAGACGGCGCGTGGACCGATCGGGGCTCGGAGACGACGCGTGGACCGATCGGGGTTCGGCGACCGCGTGTGAACTGACTGGGGCTCAGGCGGTTGCGCGGGGACCAATTGGGGCCCGGAGACGACGCGTCGACCGACTGGGGCTCAGGCGGTTTCGCGTGGACCAATTGGGGTTCGGCGACGGCGCGTGGACCGATCGGGGCTTAGGAGGCCGCGCGTGAACCGATCGCGGCTCGGTGACGGTGCGTGGACCGATCGGGGCTCAGGAGGCCGCGCGTGGGCCGATCGGGGCTCAGGAGACGGCGCGTGGACCGATCGGGGCTCGGAGACGACGCGTGGACCGATCGGGGTTCGGCGACCGCGCGTGAACTGACTGGGGCTCAGGCGGTTGCGCGTGGACCAATTGGGGTTCGGCGACGGCGCGTGGACCGATCGGGGCTCGGAGATGGCGCGTCAACCGATCGGGGTTCGGAGACGGCGCCTGGACCGTCCGGTGCTCAGGAGGCGATGCGTGGAACGATCGGGGCTCAGGAGACTGCGCGTGGACCGATCGGGGCTCAGGAAGCGGCGCCTGCACCGATCGGGCCTGGGAAACGGCGCGTGGACCGATCGGAGCTCGGAGACGAGGCGTGGAGCGGTCGGGGCTCAGGAGAAGACGGGTGGATCGATCGGGACTCAGGAGACGACACGTCGACGGATCGGGGCTTAGGAGACGACGCGTGGACCGATCGGGGCTTAGGAGACGATGCGTGGACCGATCGCGGCTCGGAGACGGCGTGTGAACCGACCGGGGCTTAGAAGACGACGCGTGGACCGATCGGGGCTCAGGAAACGGGCCTAGGAGCAATCGGGGTTCAGGAGACGACGCGTCGTCCGATCGGGGCTCAGGATGCGGCGCGTGGACCCATCGGAGCTCGGAGACGGCACGTGGACCGATCAGGGCTTAAGACACGGCGCGTGGACCCATCGGGGCTCGGAGACGACGCGTGTACGGATCGGGGCTTGATGACGGCGGCTTTACCGATTGGGGCTTAGGAGGCGGCGTGTGGAACGATTGGGGCTCAGGGGACGGCGCGTGCACCGATCGGCGCTCGGAGGCGGCGCGTGGATCGATCGGGGCTCGGAGACGGCGCGTGGAACTATCGGGTCTCAGGAAACGGCGCGTGAAATGATCGGCGCTCGGAGACCCTACGTGGACCGATTGGGGCTTAGGAGACGGCGCGTGGACCGATCGGGGCGCAGGAAGCGGCGCCTGGACCGATCGGGGCTCTGGAAGCGGCGCACGGACCGATAGTGGCTCGGAGACGGCGCGTGGAGGCATCGGGGCTCGGAGACGACGCGTGGACCGATCGTGGCTTAGGAGACGACGCGTGAACCGATCGGGGCTCAGGAGACGGCATGTGGACCGATCGGGGCTCAGGAGACGGCGCGTGGACCGATTGGGGCTCGGGAGACTGCGCGTGGATGGATCGGGGTTTAGGGAACGACGCGTGGACCGATCGGGGCTCAGGAGACGGCGCGTGGACCGATCGGGGCTTAGGAGACGGCGCGTGCACCGATCGGGGCCCGGAGACGACGCGTCGACCGTTCGGGGCTAAGGAAACGGCGCGTGGACCGACCGGGGCTCAGGAGGCCACGCCTGGACCGATCGGGGTTCGGCGACGGCGCGTGGACCGATCGAGGCACGAAAACGACGATTGTAAGGATCGGGGATTCGGGAACGACGCGTGGACCGATCCGGGCTCAGGAGACGGCGCGTGGACCGATCGGGGCTCGGAGACGGCGCATGGAACGATCGGGGCTCAGGAGACCGCGCGATAACCGATCGGCGCACGGAGAGGGCGCGTGGACCTATTGGGGCTTAGGAGAAGGCGCATGGACCGATCGTGGCTTAGGAGACAACGCGTGGACCTATCGGGGCTCAGGAGACGGCACGTGGACCGATCGGGGCTCAGGAGACGGCGCGTGGACCGATTGGGGCTCCGGAGACTGCGCGTGGATGGATCGAAGTTTAGCGAACGACGCGTGGACCGATCGTGGCTTAAGAGACGACGCGTGGACCGATCGGGGCTCAGGAGACGGCACGTGGACCGATCGGGGCTCAGGAGACGGCGCGTGGACCGATTGGGGCTCGGGAGACTGCGCGTGGATGGATCGAAGTTTAGGGAACGACGCGTGGACCGATCGGGGCTCAGGAGACGGCGCGTGGACCGATCGGGACTCAGGAGACGGCGCGTGGACCGATTGGGGCTCGGGAGACTGCGCGTGGATGGAACGGGGCTTAGGGAACGACACGTGGACCGATCGGAGCTCAGGAGATTCGCGTGGATCCATCGGGGCTCCGGAGGCGGCGCATGGACCGATTGGGCAGCAGGAGATGGTGCGTGGACCGATCGGGGCTCGGGAGACGGCGCGTGGACCGATTGGGGCTCAGGAGGCCGCGCGTGGACCGATCGCGGCTCGGCGCCAGCGCGTGGACGGATCGGGTCTCAGGAGACGGCGAGTGAACCGATCGGTGCTCGGCGACGGGGCGTGGACCGAACGGGGCTTAGGAGACGGCGCGTGCACCGATCGGGGCCCGGAGACGGGTCGTGGACAGATTGGGGCTTAGGAGACGGCGCGTGGACCGAACGGGGCTTAGGAGACGACGCGTGGACCGATCGGGGCTCAGGAGACGGCGCGTGGACCGATCGGGGCTCAGGAGACGGCGCGTGGCCCGATTGGGGCTCGGGAGACTGCGCGTGGATGGATCGGGGCTTAGGGAACGACGCGTGGACCGATCGGGGCTCAGGAGACGGCGCGTGGACCGATCGGGGCTCGGAGACGGCGCGTAGAACGATTGGGGCTTAGGAGAAGGCGCGTGGAGCAATCGGGGCTCAGGAGACGGCGCGTGAACCGATCGGCGTTCGGAGACGGCGCGTGGACCGATCGGGGCTTAGGAAGCGGCGGCTGGACCGATCGTGGCTCGGAGACGACGCGTGGACGTATCGGGGCTTAGGAGACGATGCGTGCACCGATCGGGGCTCAGGAGACGGCGCCGTGGATGGATCAGGGCTTAGGGAACGACGCATGAACCGATCGGGGCTCAGGCGACGGCGCTTGAGTGGATCGGGGCTTAGGAAACGACGCGTGGACCGATCGGGGCTCAGGAGACGGCGCGTGGACCGATCGGGGCTGGGAGACGGCGCGTGGACCGATCGGGGCTCAGGAGACGACGCGTGGACCGATCGGGGTTCGGCGACCGCGTGTGAACTGACTGGGGCTCAGGCGGTTGCGCGGGGACCAATTGGGGCCCGGAGACGACGCGTCGACCGACTGGGGCTCAGGCGGTTTCGCGTGGACCAATTGGGGTTCGGCGACGGCGCGTGGACCGATCGGGGCTTAGGAGGCCGCGCGTGAACCGATCGCGGCTCGGTGACGGTGCGTGGACCGATCGGGGCTCAGGAGGCCGCGCGTGGGCCGATCGGGGCTCAGGAGACGGCGCGTGGACCGATCGGGGCTCGGAGACGACGCGTGGACCGATCGGGGTTCGGCGACCGCGCGTGAACTGACTGGGGCTCAGGCGGTTGCGCGTGGACCAATTGGGGTTCGGCGACGGCGCGTGGACCGATCGGGGCTCGGAGATGGCGCGTCAACCGATCGGGGTTCGGAGACGGCGCCTGGACCGTCCGGTGCTCAGGAGGCGATGCGTGGAACGATCGGGGCTCAGGAGACTGCGCGTGGACCGATCGGGGCTCAGGAAGCGGCGCCTGCACCGATCGGGCCTGGGAAACGGCGCGTGGACCGATCGGAGCTCGGAGACGAGGCGTGGAGCGGTCGGGGCTCAGGAGAAGACGGGTGGATCGATCGGGACTCAGGAGACGACACGTCGACGGATCGGGGCTTAGGAGACGACGCGTGGACCGATCGGGGCTTAGGAGACGATGCGTGGACCGATCGCGGCTCGGAGACGGCGTGTGAACCGACCGGGGCTTAGAAGACGACGCGTGGACCGATCGGGGCTCAGGAAACGGGCCTAGGAGCAATCGGGGTTCAGGAGACGACGCGTCGTCCGATCGGGGCTCAGGATGCGGCGCGTGGACCCATCGGAGCTCGGAGACGGCACGTGGACCGATCAGGGCTTAAGACACGGCGCGTGGACCCATCGGGGCTCGGAGACGACGCGTGTACGGATCGGGGCTTGATGACGGCGGCTTTACCGATTGGGGCTTAGGAGGCGGCGTGTGGAACGATTGGGGCTCAGGGGACGGCGCGTGCACCGATCGGCGCTCGGAGGCGGCGCGTGGATCGATCGGGGCTCGGAGACGGCGCGTGGAACTATCGGGTCTCAGGAAACGGCGCGTGAAATGATCGGCGCTCGGAGACCCTACGTGGACCGATTGGGGCTTAGGAGACGGCGCGTGGACCGATCGGGGCGCAGGAAGCGGCGCCTGGACCGATCGGGGCTCTGGAAGCGGCGCACGGACCGATAGTGGCTCGGAGACGGCGCGTGGAGGCATCGGGGCTCGGAGACGACGCGTGGACCGATCGTGGCTTAGGAGACGACGCGTGAACCGATCGGGGCTCAGGAGACGGCATGTGGACCGATCGGGGCTCAGGAGACGGCGCGTGGACCGATTGGGGCTCGGGAGACTGCGCGTGGATGGATCGGGGTTTAGGGAACGACGCGTGGACCGATCGGGGCTCAGGAGACGGCGCGTGGACCGATCGGGGCTTAGGAGACGGCGCGTGCACCGATCGGGGCCCGGAGACGACGCGTCGACCGTTCGGGGCTAAGGAAACGGCGCGTGGACCGACCGGGGCTCAGGAGGCCACGCCTGGACCGATCGGGGTTCGGCGACGGCGCGTGGACCGATCGAGGCACGAAAACGACGATTGTAAGGATCGGGGATTCGGGAACGACGCGTGGACCGATCCGGGCTCAGGAGACGGCGCGTGGACCGATCGGGGCTCGGAGACGGCGCATGGAACGATCGGGGCTCAGGAGACCGCGCGATAACCGATCGGCGCACGGAGAGGGCGCGTGGACCTATTGGGGCTTAGGAGAAGGCGCATGGACCGATCGTGGCTTAGGAGACAACGCGTGGACCTATCGGGGCTCAGGAGACGGCACGTGGACCGATCGGGGCTCAGGAGACGGCGCGTGGACCGATTGGGGCTCCGGAGACTGCGCGTGGATGGATCGAAGTTTAGCGAACGACGCGTGGACCGATCGTGGCTTAAGAGACGACGCGTGGACCGATCGGGGCTCAGGAGACGGCACGTGGACCGATCGGGGCTCAGGAGACGGCGCGTGGACCGATTGGGGCTCGGGAGACTGCGCGTGGATGGATCGAAGTTTAGGGAACGACGCGTGGACCGATCGGGGCTCAGGAGACGGCGCGTGGACCGATCGGGACTCAGGAGACGGCGCGTGGACCGATTGGGGCTCGGGAGACTGCGCGTGGATGGAACGGGGCTTAGGGAACGACACGTGGACCGATCGGAGCTCAGGAGATTCGCGTGGATCCATCGGGGCTCCGGAGGCGGCGCATGGACCGATTGGGCAGCAGGAGATGGTGCGTGGACCGATCGGGGCTCGGGAGACGGCGCGTGGACCGATTGGGGCTCAGGAGGCCGCGCGTGGACCGATCGCGGCTCGGCGCCAGCGCGTGGACGGATCGGGTCTCAGGAGACGGCGAGTGAACCGATCGGTGCTCGGCGACGGGGCGTGGACCGAACGGGGCTTAGGAGACGGCGCGTGCACCGATCGGGGCCCGGAGACGGGTCGTGGACAGATTGGGGCTTAGGAGACGGCGCGTGGACCGAACGGGGCTTAGGAGACGACGCGTGGACCGATCGGGGCTCAGGAGACGGCGCGTGGACCGATCGGGGCTCAGGAGACGGCGCGTGGCCCGATTGGGGCTCGGGAGACTGCGCGTGGATGGATCGGGGCTTAGGGAACGACGCGTGGACCGATCGGGGCTCAGGAGACGGCGCGTGGACCGATCGGGGCTCGGAGACGGCGCGTAGAACGATTGGGGCTTAGGAGAAGGCGCGTGGAGCAATCGGGGCTCAGGAGACGGCGCGTGAACCGATCGGCGTTCGGAGACGGCGCGTGGACCGATCGGGGCTTAGGAAGCGGCGGCTGGACCGATCGTGGCTCGGAGACGACGCGTGGACGTATCGGGGCTTAGGAGACGATGCGTGCACCGATCGGGGCTCAGGAGACGGCGCCGTGGATGGATCAGGGCTTAGGGAACGACGCATGAACCGATCGGGGCTCAGGCGACGGCGCTTGAGTGGATCGGGGCTTAGGAAACGACGCGTGGACCGATCGGGGCTCAGGAGACGGCGCGTGGACCGATCGGGGCTGGGAGACGGCGCGTGGACCGATCGGGGCTCAGGAGACGCGCGCGTGGACCGATCGGGGCTGGGAGACGGCGCGCGGAACGATCGGAGCTTAGGAGACAGCGCGTGGACCGATCGGAGATCAGGAGACGACGCGTGGACCGATCGGGGCTCTGGCAGCGGCGCACGGACCGATCGTGGCTCGGAGACGGCGCGTGTAGGCATCGGGGCTTTGAAGACGACGCATGGACCGAACGGTGCTCAGAAAACGGCGCGTGGACCGATCGGTGCTCGGAGACGATGCGTGGACCGATCGGGGCTCAGGAAACGGCGCGTGGAGCGATCAGGGCTCAGGTGACGACGCGTGGATCGATCGGGGCTCAGGAGACGACGCGTCGACCGATCGGGGCTCAGGAGAGGGCGCGCGGACCAACCGGGGCTCAGGAGATTCGCGTAGATCAATCGGGGCTGCGGAGGCGCCGCGTAGACGGATGGGGCTCCGGAGACGGCGCGTGGACCGATCGGCGGTCGGAGACGGCGCGTGGACCGATTGGGGCTTAGAAGACGGCGCGTGGACCGATCGGGGCTCAGGAAGCGGCGCCTAGACCGATCGTGGCTCGGAGACGGCGCGTGGAGGCATCGGGTCTAAGAAGACGACGCATGGACCGAGCGGGGCTCGGGAGACGGCGCGAAGAGCGATCGAGGCTCAGGAGAAGACGCGTCAATTGATCGGGGCTCAGGAGACGACGCGTCGACGGATCGGGTCTTCGGAGACGACGCGTGAACCGACCGGGGATTAGGAGACGACGCGTCGACCGATCGGGGCTTAGGAGACGACGCGTGGACTGATCGGGGCTGAGCAGAAGACGCGTGGGCCGATCCGGGCTTAGGAGAGGACCCTTCGACCGATCGGGGCTCAGGAGACGGCGCGTGACCCGATCGGCGCTCGGAGACCGGGCGTGCACCGATCGGGGCTTAGGAGACGGCGCGTGCACCAATCGGGGCCCGGCGACGGGTCGTGGACAGATTAGGGCTTAGGAGATGGCGCGTGGACCGATCGGGGCTCGGAGACGGCGCGTGGACCGATCGGGGCTCAGGAGACGGCGCGTGGACAGATCGGGGCTCGGAGACGACGCGTGTACGGATCGGGGATTCGGGGACGAGGCGTGGACCGATCGGGGCTTAGGAGACGACGCGTGGACCGATCGGGGCGTAGGAGACGACGCGTGGACCGATTGGGGCTTAGGAGACGGCGCGTGGACCGATCGGGGCTCAGGAAGCGGCGCCTGAACCGATCGTGGCTCGGACACGGCGCGTGGAGGCATCGGGCCTAAGAAAACGACGCATGGACCGAGCGGGGCTCAGGAGACGGCGCGAGGAGCGATCGGGGCTCAGGAGAAGACGCGTCAATTGATCGGGGCTCAGGAGACGACGCGTCGACGCATCGGGGCTTAGGAGACGACGCGTGGACCGATCGGGGCTTAGGAGACGACGCGTGGACCGATCGGGGCTCAGGAAGCGGCGCCTAGACCGATCGTGGCTCGGAGACGGCGCGTGGAGGCATCGGGCCTAAGAAGACGACGCATGGACCGAGCAGGGCGCAGGCGACGGCGCGAGGAGCGATCGGGGCTCAGGAGAAGACGCGTCAATTGATCGGGGCTCAGGAGAAGACGCGTCGACGCATCGGGGCTCAGGAGACGGCGCGTGGACCGAGCGGGGCTCAGGAGACTCGCGTGGATCGATCGGGGCTCAGGAGGCGACGCGTGGACCCATCGGGGCTCGGAGACGGCGTGTGGACGTATCGGGTCTTAGGAGACGACGCGTGGACGGATCGGGGCTCAGGAGACGGCGCGTGGACCGATTGGGGCCCGGGAGACTGCGCGTGGATGGATCGAAGTTTAGGGAACGACGCGTGGACCGATCGGGGCTCAGGAGACGGCGCGTGGACCGATCGGGGCTCAGGAGACGGCGCGTGGACCGATTGGGGCTCGGGAGACTGCGCGTGGATGGAACGGGGCTTAGGGAACGACACGTGGACCGATCGGAGCTCAGGAGATTCGCGTGGATCGATCGGGGCTCCGGAGGCGGCGCATGGACCGATTGGGCAGCAGGAGATGGTGCGTGGACCGATCGGGGCTCGGGAGACGGCGCGTGGACCGATTGGGGCTCAGGAGGCCGCGCGTGGACCGATCGCGGCTCGGCGCCAGCGCGTCGACGGATCGGGTCTCAGGAGACGGCGAGTGAATCGATCGGCGCTCGGCGACGGGGCGTGGACCGATCGGGGCTTAGGCGACGGCGCCTGCACCGATCGGGGCCCGGAGACGGGTCGTGGACAGATTGGGGCTTAGGAGACGGCGCGTGGACCGAACGGGGCTTAGGAGACGACGCGTGGACCGATCGGGGCTCAGGAGACGGCGCGTGGACCGATCGGGGCTCAGGAGACGGCACGTGGACCGATTGGGGCTCGGGAGACTGCGCGTGGATGGATCGGGGCTTAGGGAACGACGCGTGGACCGATCGGGGCTCAGGAGACGGCGCGTGAACCGATCGGCGTTCGGAGACGGCGCGTCGACCGATCGGGGTTCGGAGACGGCGCGTGGACCGTCTGGGGCTTAGGAGACGATGCGTGGACCGATCGGGGCTTAGTGGACGACGCGTGGACCGATCGGGGCTCGGAGACGGCGCGTGGACCGATCGGGGGTTAGGAGACGGCGCGTGGACCGATCGGGGCTTAGGAAGCGGCGGCTGGACCGATCGTGGCTCGGAGACGACGCGTGGACGTATCGGGGCTTAGGAGACGATGCGTGCACCGATCGGGGCTCAGGAGACGGCGCCGTGGATGGATCAGGGCTTAGGGAAAGACGCGTGAACCGATCGGGGCTCAGGCGACGGCGCTTGAGTGGATCGGGGCTTAGGAAACGACGCGTGGACCGATCGGGGCTCAGGAGACGGCGCGTGGACCGATCGGGGCTGGGAGACGGCGCGTGGACCGATGGGGGCTCAGGAGCCGCGCGTGGACCGATCATGGCTCGGTGACGACGCGTGGACCGATCGGGGCTTAGGTGACGATGCGTGAACCGATCGGGGCTCGGAGACGGCGCGTGGACCGATCGGGGCTTAGGAGACAATGCGTGGACCGATTGGGGCTCAGGAAGCAGCGCCTGGACCGATCGTGGCTCGGAGACGGCGCGAGGAGGCATCTGGGCTTGGAAGACGACGCGTGGATCGATCGGGGCTCGGAGACGGCGCGTGATCCGACCGGGGTTCAGGAGGCCGCGCGTGGACCGATCGAGGCTCAGGAGGCCACGCCTGGACCGATCGGGGCTCCGCGACGGCGCGTGGACCGATCGGGGCTCGGAGACGGCGCGTGGAACGATCGGGGCTCAGGAGACGGCGCGTGAAATGATCGGCGCTCGGAGACGGCGCGTGGACCGATCGGGGCTCAGGAAGCGGTGCCTGGACCGATCGGGGCTTAGGAGAAGGCGCGTGGACCGATCGGGGCTTAGGAGACGGCGCGTAGATCGACCGGAGATCAGGAGACGACGCGTGCACCGATCGGGGCTCTAGAAGCGGCGTGTGGAGGGATCGGGGCTCAGGAGACGATGCGTGGACCGATCGGGGCTCGGAGACGGCGCGAGGACCGACCGGGGCTCAGGAGACGGCGCGTGGACGGACCGGAGCTCAGGAGATTCGCGTGGATCGATCCGGGCTCCGGAGGCGGCGCGTGGACCGATTGGGGAGCAGGAGATGGGCCGTGGACGGATCGGGGCTCAGGAGACGGCGGTGGACCGATCGGGGCTCGGAGACGGCATGTTAACCGATCGGGGCTTAGGAGACGATACGTGGACCGATCGGGGCTCGGATACGGCGCGTGAACCGACCGGGGCTCAGGAGGCCGCGCGTGGACCGATCGAGGCTCAGGAGGCCACGCCTGGACCGATCGGGGCTCCGGAGGCGCCGCGTGGACCGATGGGGATCAGGAGACGGTGCGTAAACCAACCGGGGCTCAGGAGGTCGCGCGTGGACCGATCGCGGCTCGGTGACGGCGCGTGGACCGATCGGGGCTCAGGAGGCCGCGCGTTAACCGATCGGGGCTTAGGAGACGATGCGTGAACCGATCGGGGCTAGGAGACGGTACGTGGGCCGAACGGGGCTCGGCGACTGTGTGTGGACGTATCGGGGTTCAGGAGACGGCGCGTGAACCAATCGGCGCTCCGAGACGGCGCGTGGACCGATCGGGGATGAGGAGAAGGCGCGTGGACCGATCGGGGCTTAGGAGACGGCGCGTAGACCGATCGGGGCTCGGAGACGGCGCGTGGAACGATCGGGGCTCAGGTGACGGCGCGTGAACCGATCGGCGCTCGGAGACGGCGCGTGGACCGATCGGGGCTTAGCAGAAGGCGCTTGGCCCGATCGGGGCTTAGGAGACGGCGCGTGGACCGATCGGAGCTCGGAGACGGCGCGTGGACCGATCTGGGCTCGGAGACAGCGCGTGGACCGACTGGGGCACAGGCGGTTGCGCGTGGACCAATTGGGGTTCGGCGACGGCGCGTGGACCGATCCGGGCTCAGGAGACGGCGCGTGGACCGATCGGGGCTCGGAGACGGAGCGTGGAGCGATCGGGGCTGAGGAGAAGGCGCGTGGTCCGATCGGGGCTTATGAGACGGCGCGTGGACCGATCGGGGCTCGGAGATGGCGCGTGGAATGATCGGGGCTTAGCAGATGGCGTGTGGACCGATCGGAGATCAGGAGGCGACGCGTGGACCGAGAGGGCTCTGGAACTGGCGCACGGACGGATCGTGGCTCGGAGACGGCGCGTGGAGGCATCGGGGCTTTGAAGACGACGCGTGGATCGATCGAGGCTCAGAAGACGACGCGTCGACCGATCGGGGCTCAGGAGACGGCGCGTGGATCGATCGTGGCTCAGGAGACGACGCGTGGACCGATCGGGCGTAGGAGACGACGCGTGTACCTATCGGGGCTCTCGACACAGCGTGTGGACCGAATGGGGCTCAGGAGACGCCGCGTGGAACGATCGGGGCTCGGAGACGGCGCGTGGAACGATCGGGGCTCAGGAGACGGCGCGTGGACGGATCGTGGCTTAGGAGAAGGCGCGTGGAATGATCGGGGCTCAGGAGACGGCGCGTGGACCGATC
Source organism: Netelia fuscicornis (assembly GCA_946811545.1). Taxonomy (NCBI): domain Eukaryota; kingdom Metazoa; phylum Arthropoda; class Insecta; order Hymenoptera; family Ichneumonidae; genus Netelia; species Netelia fuscicornis. The sequence goes on along the minus strand of OX328014.1, from coordinate 32,797,041 downwards.
GTGGCTCGGAGACGGCGCGTGGAGGCATCGGGGTTAAGAAGACGACGCATCGACCGAGCGGGGTTCAGTAGACGGCGCGAGGAGCGATCGGGGCTTAGGAGACGACGCGTGGACCGATAGGGGCTCGGAGACGGCGCGTCGACCGCTCGGGGTTTGGAGACGGCGCCTGGACCGTCCGGGGTCAGGAGGCGATGCGTGGACCGATCGGGACTCAGGAGACTGCGGGTGGATGGATCGGAGCTTCGGGAACGACGCGTGGACCGATCGGGGCTCAGGAGACGGCGCGTGAATCGATCGGCGCGCGGAGATGGCACGTGGAACGATCGGGGCTTAGGAGACGGCGCGTGGACTAATAGGAGATCAGGAGAGGACGCGTGGACCGATAGGGCTGTGGAAGCGGCGCACGGACCGATCGTGGCTCGGAGACGGCGCGTGGACCGATCGAGGCTCGGCGACGGCGCGTGGACCGATCGGGGCTCGGAGACGACGCGTGTACAGATCAGGGCTTGGTGACGGCGCGTTTACCGATAGCAGCTCGAAGACGGCCCGTGGACGGATCGCGGCTTAGGAAACGGCGCGTGGACCGATCGAGGCTCGGAGACGACGCGTGTGCGTATCGGGGATTCGAGGACGACGGGTGGACCGATCCGGGCTCAGGAGACGACGCGTCGTCCGATCGGGGCTCAGGATGCGGCGCGTGGACCCATCGGGGCTCGGAGACGGCACGTGGACCGATCAAGGCTTAGGACACGACGCGTTGACCGATCGGGACTCAGGAGGCGGCGCGTGGACCGATCGCGGTTCGGCGACGGCGCGTGGACCGATCGGGGCTCAGGAGGCCGCGCGTGGACCGATCGGGGCTCAGGAGACGGCGCGTGGACCGATTGGGGCTCGGATACGGCGCGTGAACCAATCGGGCCTCAGGAGGCCGCGCGTGGACCGATCGCGGCTCGGCGACGGCGCGTGGACCGATCGGGGCTCAGGATGCCGCGCGTGGACGGATCATAGCTCGGCGACGGCGCGTGGACCGATCGGGGCTCGGAGCGGCGCGTAGAACGATCGCGGCTCGGCGACGGCGCGTGGAACGATCGGGGCTCAGGAGGCTGCGCGTGGATCGATTGGGGCTCATGGAGACGGCGCGTAGACCGCTCCGGGCTCGAAGACGGCGCGTGGAACGATCAGGGCTCAGGAGACGTCACGTGAAATGATCGGCGCTCGGAGACGGCGCGTGGACCGATCGGGGCTCAGGAGAAGGCGCGTGGACCGATCGGGGCTTAGGAGGGGACCCGTCGACCGATCGGGGCTCAGGAGACGACGCGTGGACCGGTCGGTGCTCAGGAAGCGGCGCCTGGACCGATCGGGGCTCCGAGACGACGCGTTAACCGAGCGGGGCTTAGGAGACTATGCGGGGACCGATCGGGGCTCGGAGACAGCGCGTGTACCGACTGGGGCTCAGGAGGTTGCGCGTGGACCAATTGGGGTTCGGCGACGGCGCGTGGACCGACCGGGGCTCAGGAGACCGCGCGAGAACCGATCGAGGCTCGGCGACTGCGCGTGGAGTGATCGGCGCTCAGGAGACGTCGCGTGAACCAATCGGCGCTCGAAGAAGGCGCGTGGACCGATCGGGGATGAGGAGAAGGCGCGTGGACCGATCGGGGCTTAGGAGACGGTGCGTAGACCCATCGGGGCTCGGAGACGGCGCGTGGAACGATCGGGGCTCAGGAGACGGCGCGTGAACCGATCGGCGCTCGGAGACGGCGCGTGGACCGATCGGGGCTTAGTAGAAGGCGCTTGGACCGATCGGGGCTTAGGAGACGACGCGTGGACCGATCGGAGCTCGGAGACGGCGCGTGGAACGATCGGGGCTCAGAAGACGGCGCGTGAACCGATCGGCGCTCGGAGACGGCGCGTGGACCGATCTGGGCTCGGAGACAGCGCGTGGACCGACTCCGGCACATGCGGTGGCGCGTGGACCAATTGGGGTTTGGCTACGGCGCGTGGACCGATCCGGGCTCAGGAGACGGCGCGTGGACCGATCGGGGCTGGGAGACGGAGCGTGGAGCGATGGGGGCTCAGGAGACGGCGCGTGAACTAATCGGCGCTCGGAGACGGCGCGTGGACCGATCGGGGCTTAGTAGAAGGCGCCTGGACCGATCGGGGCTCCGCGACGGCGCGTGGACCGATCGAGGCTCGGAGACGACGCGTGTACGGATCGGGGATTCGGCGATGACGCGTGGACCGATCGGGGCTCGGAGACGGGGCGTGGAATGATCGGGACTCGGAGACGGCGTGTGAACGTATCGGAGCTTAGGAGACGATGCGTTGGCCAATCGGGGCTCATGAGACGGCGCGTAGACCGATCGGGCCTCCGGCGGCGACGCGTGGACTGATCGGGGCCCAGGAAACGGCGCGTGGATCGAGCGGTGCTCGAAGACGACGCGTGGACCGATCGGGGCTCAGGAGCCGATGCGTGGATCGATCGGGGCTCAGGAGGCGGCGCGTGGACCCATCGGGGCTCGGAGACGGCACGTGGACCGATCAGGGCTTAGGAGACGACGCGTGGACCGATCGGGACTCAGGAGACGGCGCGTGGACCGATCGGTGCTCGGAGACGGCGCGTGGACGGACCGTGGCTTAGAATGCGTCACGCGGACCGATCGGGGCTCGGATACGGCGTGTGGACGTATCGGGGCTTAGGAGACGATGCGTGAACCGATCGGGGCTCAGGAGACGCCGCGTGGACCGATCGGGGCTCGGAGACGGCGCGTGGAACGATCGGGGCTCAGGAGACGGCGCGTGAAATGATCGGCGCTCTGAGACGGCGCGGGGACCGATTGTGGCTTACGAGACGGCGCGTGGATCGATCGGGGCTCGAAGACGACGCGTGAACCGATCGGGGCTCAGGAGCCGATGCGTAGATCGATCGGGGCTCAGGAGGCGGCGCGTGGACCCATCGGGGCTCGGAGACGGCACGTGGACCGATCAGGGCTTAGGGGACGACGCGTGGACCGATCGGGGCTCGGAGACGACGCGTGGACCGATCGGGGCTCGCAGACAGTGCGTGGACCGACTGGGGCTCAGGCGGTTGCGCGTGGACCAAATGGGGTTCGGCGACGGCGCGTTGACCGATCGGGGCTCGGAGACGGCGCGTTAACCGATTGGGGCTTAGGAGACGATGCGTGGCCCGATCGGGGCTCAGGAGCCTCGCGTGGATCGATCGGGGCTCCGGAGGCGCCGCGTTGACCCATGGGGATCAGGAGACAGTGCGTGGACCGATCGGGGTGTAGGCGACGACGCGTGGATCGATCAGCGCTCGGCGACTGCGCGTGGACGTATCGGGGCTCAGGAGACGGCGCGTGGACCGATCGGGTCTCAGGAGGCCGCGCGTGGACAGATCATGACTCGGCGACGGCGCGTGAACCGATCGGAGCTCGGAGACGACGCGTGGACCGATCGGGGCTCGGAGACAGCGCGTGGACCGACTGGGGCTCAGGCGGTTTCGCGTGGACCAATTGGGGTTCGGCGACGGCGCGTGGACCGATCGGGGCTTAGGAGACGGCGCGTGCACCGATCGGGGCCCGGAAACGGGTCGTGGACAGATTGGGGATTAGGAGACGGCGCGTGGAGCGATCGGGGCTGGGAGACAGCACGTGGTCCAATGGGGGCTTAGGAGACGACTCGTGGACCGATCGGGGTGTAGGCGGCGACGCGTGTACCTATCGGGGCTCAGGAGACAGCGCGTGGACCGATCAGGGCTCGGCGACTGCGCGTGGACGTATCGGGGCTCAGGAGACGGCGCGTGGACCGACCGGGGCTCGAGGACGGCGCCTTAACCGATTGGGGCTTAGGAGACCATGCGTGGACCGATCGGGGCTCGAAGACGGCGCGTGGACCGATCGGGTGTCAGGAGGCCGCGCGTGGACAGATCATGACTCGGCGACGGCGCGTGGACCGATCGGGGCTCGGAGACGACGCGTGGATCGATCGGGCATCGGGGACGGCGCGTGGAATGATCGGGGCTCGGAGTCGACGCGTTAGCCGATCGGGGCTTAGGAGACGATGCGTGGGCCGATCGGGGCTCGGAGACGGCGCGTGGGCCGACCGGGGTTTTGGAGAAGACGCTTGGACCGAACGGGGCTTAGGAGACGGCGCTTGGACCGATCGGGCTCAGGAGACGGCGCGCGGACCGACTTGGGCTCAGGAGACTCGCGTGGATCGATCGGGGCTCCGGAGGCGCCGCGTGGACCGATTGGGATCAGGAGACGGTGCGTGAACCGTTCGGGGCTCGGAGACGGCGCGTGTACGGATCGGGGATTCGGCGATGACGCGTGGACCGATCCGGGCTCAGGAGACGGCGCGTGGACGGATCGGGGCTCGGAGACGGCGCGTGGAACGATCGGGGCTCAGGAGACGGCGCGTGAACCGATCGGCGCTCGGAGACGGCGCGTGGACCGATAGGGGCTTAGGAGACGGCGCGTGGACCGATCGGGGCTTGGAGACGGGGCGTGGAATGATCGGGGCTCACGAGACGGCGCGTGAAATGATCGGCACTCTGAGACGGCGCGTAGACCGATTGGGGCTTAGGAGACGACGCGTCGAACGATCGGGGCTTAGGAGACGACGCGTGGACCGATCGGGGCTCGGAGACAGGGCGTGTACCGACTGGGGCTCAGGCGACCGCGCGTGAACCGATCGGGGCTCGGCGACTGCGCGTGGACGGATCGGGGCTCGGAGACGGTGTGTAGAACGATCAGGGCTCAGGAGACGGCGCGTTAACCGATTGGGGCTTAGGAGACGTTGCGTGGACCGATCGGCGCTCGAAGACGGCGCGTGGACCGATCGGGGCTCAGGAGACGGCGCGTGAACCGATCGGCGCTCGGAGACGGCGCGTGGACCGATAGGGGCTTAGGAGACGGCGCGTGGACCGATCGGGGCTCGGAGACGGGGCGTGGAATGATCGGGGCTCACGAGACGGCGCGTGAAATGATCGGCACTCTGAGACGGCGCGTAGACCGATTGGGGCTTAGGAGACGACGCGTCGAACGATCGGGGCTTAGGAGACGACGCGTGGACCGATCGGGGCTCGGAGACAGGGCGTGTACCGACTGGGGATGAGGAGAAGGCGCGTGGACCGATCGGGGCTTAGGAGACGGTGCGTAGACCCATCGGGGCTCGGAGACGGCGCGTGGAACGATCGGGGCTCAGGAGACGGCGCGTGAACCGATCGGCGCTCGGAGACGGCGCGTGGACCGATCGGGGCTTAGTAGAAGGCGCTTGGACCGATCGGGGCTTAGGAGACGACGCGTGGACCGATCGGAGCTCGGAGACGGCGCGTGGAACGATCGGGGCTCAGAAGACGGCGCGTGAACCGATCGGCGCTCGGAGACGGCGCGTGGACCGATCTGGGCTCGGAGACAGCGCGTGGACCGACTCCGGCACATGCGGTGGCGCGTGGACCAATTGGGGTTTGGCTACGGCGCGTGGACCGATCCGGGCTCAGGAGACGGCGCGTGGACCGATCGGGGCTGGGAGACGGAGCGTGGAGCGATGGGGGCTCAGGAGACGGCGCGTGAACTAATCGGCGCTCGGAGACGGCGCGTGGACCGATCGGGGCTTAGTAGAAGGCGCCTGGACCGATCGGGGCTCCGCGACGGCGCGTGGACCGATCGAGGCTCGGAGACGACGCGTGTACGGATCGGGGATTCGGCGATGACGCGTGGACCGATCGGGGCTCGGAGACGGGGCGTGGAATGATCGGGACTCGGAGACGGCGTGTGAACGTATCGGAGCTTAGGAGACGATGCGTTGGCCAATCGGGGCTCATGAGACGGCGCGTAGACCGATCGGGGCTCCGGCGGCGACGCGTGGACTGATCGGGGCCCAGGAAACGGCGCGTGGATCGAGCGGTGCTCGAAGACGACGCGTGGACCGATCGGGGCTCAGGAGCCGATGCGTGGATCGATCGGGGCTCAGGAGGCGGCGCGTGGACCCATCGGGGCTCGGAGACGGCACGTGGACCGATCAGGGCTTAGGAGACGACGCGTGGACCGATCGGGGCTCAGGAGACGGCGCGTGGACCGATCGGTGCTCGGAGACGGCGCGTGGACGGACCGTGGCTTAGAATGCGTCACGCGGACCGATCGGGGCTCGGATACGGCGTGTGGACGTATCGGGGCTTAGGAGACGATGCGTGAACCGATCGGGGCTCAGGAGACCCCGCGTGGACCGATCGGGGCTCGGAGACGGCGCGTGGAACGATCGGGGCTCAGGAGACGGCGCGTGAAATGATCGGCGCTCTGAGACGGCGCGGGGACCGATTGTGGCTTACGAGACGGCGCGTGGATCGATCGGGGCTCGAAGACGACGCGTGAACCGATCGGGGCTCAGGAGCCGATGCGTGGATCGATCGGGGCTCAGGAGGCGGCGCGTGGACCCATCGGGGCTCGGAGACGGCACGTGGACCGATCAGGGCTTAGGGGACGACGCGTGGACCGATCGGGGCTCGGAGACGACGCGTGGACCGATCGGGGCTCGCAGACAGTGCGTGGACCGACTGGGGCTCAGGCGGTTGCGCGTGGACCAAATGGGGTTCGGCGACGGCGCGTTGACCGATCGGGGCTCGGAGACGGCGCGTTAACCGATTGGGGCTTAGGAGACGATGCGTGGCCCGATCGGGGCTCAGGAGCCTCGCGTGGATCGATCGGGGCTCCGGAGGCGCCGCGTTGACCCATGGGGATCAGGAGACAGTGCGTGGACCGATCGGGGCTCAGGAGACGGCGCGTGGACCGATCGGGTCTCAGGAGGCCGCGCGTGGACAGATCATGACTCGGCGACGGCGCGTGAACCGATCGGAGCTCGGAGACGACGCGTGGACCGATCGGGGCTCGGAGACAGCGCGTGGACCGACTGGGGCTCAGGCGGTTTCGCGTGGACCAATTGGGGTTCGGCGACGGCGCGTGGACCGATCGGGGCTTAGGAGACGGCGCGTGCACCGATCGGGGCCCGGAAACGGGTCGTGGACAGATTGGGGATTAGGAGACGGCGCGTGGAGCGATCGGGGCTGGGAGACAGCACGTGGTCCAATGGGGGCTTAGGAGACGACTCGTGGACCGATCGGGGTGTAGGCGGCGACGCGTGTACCTATCGGGGCTCAGGAGACAGCGCGTGGACCGATCAGGGCTGGGCGACTGCGCGTGGACGTATCGGGGCTCAGGAGACGGCGCGTGGACCGACCGGGGCTCGAGGACGGCGCGTTAACCGATTGGGGCTTAGGAGACCATGCGTGGACCGATCGGGGCTCGAAGACGGCGCGTGGACCGATCGGGTGTCAGGAGGCCGCGCGTGGACAGATCATGACTCGGCGACGGCGCGTGGACCGATCGGGGCTCGGAGACGACGCGTGGATCGATCGGGCATCGGGGACGGCGCGTGGAATGATCGGGGCTCGGAGTCGACGCGTTAGCCGATCGGGGCTTAGGAGACGATGCGTGGGCCGATCGGGGCTCGGAGACGGCGCGTGGGCCGACCGGGGTTTTGGAGAAGACGCTTGGACCGAACGGGGCTTAGGAGACGGCGCTTGGACCGATCGGGCTCAGGAGACGGCGCGCGGACCGACTTGGGCTCAGGAGACTCGCGTGGATCGATCGGGGCTCCGGAGGCGCCGCGTGGACCGATTGGGATCAGGAGACGGTGCGTGAACCGTTCGGGGCTCGGAGACGGCGCGTGTACGGATCGGGGATTCGGCGATGACGCGTGGACCGATCCGGGCTCAGGAGACTGCGCGTGGACGGATCGGGGCTCGGAGACGGCGCGTGGAACGATCGGGGCTCAGGAGACGGCGCGTGAACCGATCGGCGCTCGGAGACGGCGCGTGGACCGATAGGGGCTTAGGAGACGGCGCGTGGACCGATCGGGGCTCGGAGACGGGGCGTGGAATGATCGGGGCTCACGAGACGGCGCGTGAAATGATCGGCACTCTGAGACGGCGCGTAGACCGATTGGGGCTTAGGAGACGACGCGTCGAACGATCGGGGCTTAGGAGACGACGCGTGGACCGATCGGGGCTCGGAGACAGGGCGTGTACCGACTGGGGCTCAGGCGACCGCGCGTGAACCGATCGGGGCTCGGCGACTGCGCGTGGACGGATCGGGGCTCGGAGACGGTGTGTAGAACGATCAGGGCTCAGGAGACGGCGCGTTAACCGATTGGGGCTTAGGAGACGTTGCGTGGACCGATCGGCGCTCGAAGACGGCGCGTGGACCGATCGGGGCTCAGGAGACGGCGCGTGAACCGATCGGCGCTCGGAGACGGCGCGTGGACCGATAGGGGCTTAGGAGACGGCGCGTGGACCGATCGGGGCTCGGAGACGGGGCGTGGAATGATCGGGGCTCACGAGACGGCGCGTGAAATGATCGGCACTCTGAGACGGCGCGTAGACCGATTGGGGCTTAGGAGACGACGCGTCGAACGATCGGGGCTCAGGAGACGGCGCATGAACCGACCGGGGCTCAGGAGACCGCGCGTGGACCGATCGCGGCTCGGCGACGGCGCGTGGACCGATCGGGGCTTAGGAGCCTCGCGTGGATCGATCGGGGCCCCGGAGGCGCCGCGTGGACCCATGGGGATCAGGAGACAGTGCGTGAACCGATCGGGGCTCAGGAGGCCGCGCGTGGACCGATCATGGCTCGGCGACGGCGCGTGGACCGATCGGGGCTTGGAGACGACGCGTGGACCGATCGGGGCTCAGGAGGCCGCGCGTGGATCGATCATGGCTCGGCGACGGCGCGTGGACCGATCGGGGCTGGGAGACGACGCGTGGACCGATCGGGGTTCGGCGACAGCGCGTGAACCGACTGGGGCTCAGGCGGTTGCGCGTGGACCGATCGGGGCTCGGAGAAGGCGCGTGGACCGATCGTGGCTCAGGAAGCGGCGCCTGGACCGATCGTGGCCCGGAGACGGCGCGAGAAGGCATCTGGGCTTACAAGACGACGCGTGGATCGATGTGGGCTCGGAGACGGCGCATGAACCGACCGGGGCTCAGGAGACGGCGCGTGGACTGATCGGGGCTCGGAGACGGCGCGTTAACCGATCGGGGCTTAGGAGGCCGCGCGTGGACCGATCGAGGCTCGGCGACGGCGCGTGGACCGATCGGGACTCGGAGACGGCGCGTGAACCGACCGGGGCTCAGGAGGCCGCGCGTGGACTGATCGGTGCTCGGCGACTGCGCGTGGACGTATCGGGGCTCAGGAGACGGCGCGTGGACCGATCGGGGCGGGGAGACGGTGCGTTAACCGATCGGATCTTAGGTGACGATGCGTGGACCGATCGGGGCTCGGAGACGGCGCGTGGACCGACCGGGGCTAAGGAGGCCGCGCGTGGACCTATCGAGGCTTAGGAGCCAACGCGTGGACCGATCGGGGCTGAGGAGACGGCGCGTGAACCGAACCGGGCTCGGAGACGGCGCGTGGAACTATCGGGGCTCAGGAGACGGCGCCTGGACCGGTCGGGGCTTAGGAGACGACGCCTAGACCGATCGGGGCTTAGGAGGCGGCGTGTGGAACGATCGGGGTTCAGGAGACGGCGCGTGCACCGATCGGCGCTCGGAGACGACGCGTCAACCGATCGGGGCTGAGGAGACGACGCGTGGACCGATCGGGGCTTAGGAGAAAACGCGTGGACCGATCGGGGCTCAGGAAGCGGCGCCTGCACCGATCGTGGTTGGGAGACGGCGCAAGGAGGCATCTGGGCTTAGAAGACGACGCGTGCACCGATCGGGGCTCACGAAACGGCGTGTGGACCGACCGAGGCTCAGGAAGCCACGCCTGGACCGATCGTGGCTCGGAGACGGCGCGTGGAGGTATCGGGGCTTAAAAGACGACGGATGGACCGATCGGGGCCCAGGAAACGGCGCGTGGACCGAACGGTGCTCGGAGACGACGCGTGGACCGATCGGCGCTCAGGAGACGGCGCGTGGAGCGATCGGGGCTCAGGAGCCGACGCGTTAACAGAGCGGGGTTTAGGAGACGATGCGTAGACCGATCGGTGCTCGGAGAGAGCGCGTGGACCGACTGGGGCTCAGGAGGTGGCGCGTGGACCAATTGGGGTTCGGCGACGGCGCGTGGACCGACCGGGGATTAGGAGACGACGCGTCGACCGATCGGGGCTTAGGAGACGACCCGTCGACCGATCGGGGCTTAGGAGACGACGCGTGGACCGATCGGAGCTTAGGAGGCGGCGCGTGGACCGATCGCGACTCGGCGATGGCGCGTGGTCCGATCGTGGCTCAGGAGGCCGCGCGTGGAACGATCATGGCTCGGCGACGGCGCGGGGACCGATCGGGGCTCAGAGACGACGCGTGGACCGATCGGGGCTCGGAGACCGCGCGTGGCCCGACTGGGGCTCAGGTGGTTGCGCGAGGACCAATTGGGGCTCAGGCGGTTGCGCGTGGACCGATCGGGGCTCGGAGACAACCCGTGCACCGATAGGGGCTCAGGAGACTCGCGTGGATCGATCGGGGCTCAGGAGGCGACGCGTGCACCCATCGGCGCTCGGAGACGGCGCGTGGACCGATCGGGGCTTAGGAGACGATGCGCGGACCGATCGGGGCTCGGCGACGGCGCGTGGACCGACCGGGGCTCAGGAGGCCACGCCTGGACCGATCGGGTCTCGGCGACGGCGCGTGGACCGATCGAGGCTCGGAGAAGCCGCGTGGACCGATCGGGGTTTAGCAGAGGATCGGGGCTCAGGACACGGCGCGTAGACCGATCGGGGCTTAGGACACGACGCGAGGACCGATCGGTGCTCAGGAAGTGGCACCTGGACCGATCGTGACTCGGGGACGGCGCCTTGGGGCATCTGGGCTTAGAAGACGACGCGTGGACCGATCAGGGCTCAGGAAACGGCGTGTGGACCGATCGGGGCTTCGGAGACGGTACGTGGACCGATCGGGGCTCGGAGACGGCGCGAGGACCGACCGGGGCTCAGGAGACGGCGCGTGGACCGACCGGAGCTCAGGAGATTCGCGTGGATCGATCCGGGCTCCGGAGGCGGCGCGTGGACCGAACGGTGCTCGGAGACGACGCGTGGACCGATCGGCGCTCAGGAGACGGCGCGTGGACCGATCGGGGCTCGGAGACGGCATGTTAACCGATCGGGGCTTAGGAGACGATACGTGAACCGATCGGGGCTCGGATACGGCGCGTGAACCGACCGGGGCTCAGGAGGCCGCGCATCGACTGATGGGGCTCGGATATGACGGGTGGAATGATCGGAGCTCAGGAGACGGGGCGTGAACCGATCGGCGCTCGGAGACGGAGGTTGGACCGATCGGGGCTTAGGAGACGACGCGTGGACCGATTGGCGCTCGGAGACGGCGCGAGGAGGCATCTGGGCTAAGAAGACGACGAGTGGATCGATCGGGGCTCAGGAAACAGCTCGTGGAGCGATCGGGGCTCAGGAGACGATGCGTGGATCGGTCGGGGCTCAGGAAGCGGCGCCTGCACCGATCGTGGCTCGGAGACGACGCGTGGAGGCATCGGGGCTTAGAAGACGAAGCATGGACCGATCGGGGCTCGGAAACGGCGCGTGGACCGATCGGGGCTCAGGAGACGGCGCGTGGACCGATCGGGGCTTAGGAGCCGTCGCGTGGACCGATTGGGGCTCGGAGACGGCGTGTGGACCGATCGGGGCTCGGCGACGGTGCATGGACCGATCGAGGCTCGGTGACGACGCGTGGACCGATTGGGGCTTAGGAGACGGCGCGTGGACCGATCGGGGCGCAGGAAGCGGCGCCTGGACCGATCGTGGCTTGGAGACGGCGCGTGGAGGCATCCGGGCTAAGAAGACGACGCATGGACCGAGCGGGGTTCAGGAGACGGCGCGAGGAGCGATCGGGGCTCAGGAGAAGACATGTCAATTGATCGGCGCTCCGGAGACGACGCCTGGACCGATCGGGGCTCAGGAGGCGGCACGAGAAGCGATCGGGGATCAGGAGAAGACGCGTCAATTGATCGGGGCTCAGGAGACGACGCGTCGACTAATCGGGGCTTAGGAGACGACGCGTGGACCGATCGGGGCTGAGGAGACGGCGCGTCGACCGATTGGGGCTCGGATACGGCGCGTGAACCGACCGGGGCTCAGGAGGCCGCGCGAGAACCGATCGCGGCTCGGCGACGGTGCGTGGACCGATCGGGGCTCAGGAGGCGGCGCGTGGACCGATCGGGGCTCAGGAAGCGGCGCCTGCACCGATCGTGGCTCGGAGACGGCGCGTGGAGGCATCGGGGCTTCGAAGACGACGCATGGACCAATCGGGGCTTGGAAACGGCACCTGGACCGATCGGAGCTCGGAGACGACGGGTGGAGCGGTCGGGGCTCAGGAGAAGACGCGTGGATCGATCGGAGCTCAGGAGACGACGCGTCGACGGATCGGCGCTTAGGAGACGACGCGTCGGCCGATCGGGGCTCAGGAGACGGCGCGTGGAGCGATCGGGGCTCAGGAGACGCCGCGTGGACCGATCGGCGCTCT